>CM022302.1:377489379-378089379 GCA_011799875.1 Thinopyrum elongatum
ATACTCTGCCAAAGTACGCGCTAAAGCAATTATCTATTCTACATATGCATGGTATATTTGGTAAGAGGCGGTTCCTTTATCCTTTTCTGTTTTTTTTTCTTTTCTTTTCTTTATTCTCTTTTCTCTACTGTTAAATGTTTAGGCCTCAAATGGTTTTTGTAAAAAGTGTGACCTATTTCATAAATACCAGTGCATTATTCCCTAACACCTAAAACTAGTTTGGGCAAAACATAATTTCATATTTATTTTAGATTTAATAAATGGTTACTAAATATTATCTTTATCCACTGTTTGAGGTTGTTCGAGTCACTTATCCAATTCCAATGATGTTGGTCTCAATTTTAGAATAGCCTCTGGAATATTTGTTATCTATCTGACATTTTAGTTTCTATGTTGGACAACTTTTATATCCCACTTTCATTTAAATTTGAATTTGACTTAGGAGTTGAAATGCAATATGATGCTAATGATGATTGTGCACTATTAATCATGATGACATGGCCTCATCAAAAGGGTGATCTCTATAGCTTAATACAGGGGGTGTTACAAATCTCCTCCACTACAAGAAATCTCGTCCCGAGATTTAGGAGGTAGAAAGAAACAAAGCGGGGTATTCATCGCGAAGACGATCCTCGCGTTCCCAAGTGGCTTCATCCTCAGAATGGTTTGACCACTGAACCTTGAGGAACTTGATAACCTTCTGGCGTGTGCGACGCTCGGCTTGATCGAGAATGCGGACCGGATGCTCTTTATAAGAGAGGTCTTGTTGCAGTTCAAGCAATTCGTGATCTACTCCGCGGATAGGGTCTTTGAAGCAGCGGCGGAGTTGTGATACGTGGAACACATCGTGAACCTGAGAAAGGTTCGGTGGAAGTTCCAACTGATATGCCACTCTACCACGCCTTTCAAGAACAGTGAAAGGACCAATATAGCGAGGAGCTAGCTTGCCCTTGATCCCGAATCGGTGTGTACCTTTCATCGGTGTGACTCGAAGATAAGCCTTTTTGCCAGGTTGATAGACCATATCTTTGTGTTTGCGGTCATACTGACTCTTTTGACGTGACTGAGCAGTCTTCAAATGCTCGCGGACAACGCGAACTTGATCTTCGGCAAGTTGGATAATATCCGGACCGAAGAGTGGACGTTCCCCAGTTTCTGACCAATTCAGAGGGGTTCGGCACTTTCGTCCGTACAATACTTCGAAGGGGGCCATCTTCAGACTGGCTTGATAGCTGTTATTGTAAGAGAATTCGGCATATGGGAGAGATTCTTCCCATTTCCTACCGAAGGATATGACACAAGCTCGAAGCATGTCTTCGAGAACTTGGTTGACTCGTTCAACTTGTCCTTGAGACTGAGGGTGAAAAGCGGTGCTGAAGGACAGATGAGTCCCCATAGCTTCTTGGAAACTTGCCCAGAATCTTGAAGTGAATAAGCTGCCACGGTCTGAACTGATAACCAGTGGAATACCGTGAAGTGAAACAATTCTGGACATGTAGAGAGTTGCGAGCTGACTAGCAGTGATCGTCTCTTTGACGGCTAGAAAATGTGCAACTTTGGAAAGTCGGTCAATGACGACAAGAATAGCATCATTACCTTTCTGCGATTTGGGAAACCCAGTGATAAAGTCCATTTCGACATGGTCCCACTTCCATTCAGGAACAGCAATTGGTTGCAGAGTTCCGGCGGGCCTTTGATGTTCTGCTTTGACGCGACGGCAAACATCACATTCAGCAACATAGCGAGCAATGTCTTGCTTCATGTTTGACCACCAGAATCTTTGACAGATGTCTTGGTACATCTTGGTACTGCCGGGATGAATAGACAACGGAGTGTCGTGAGCTTCTTGCATGACCTCCTGAGTCATACCCAGGTTACCTTTAGAGGGGACCACTAGACGACTTTTAAAGAACAAGGTGCCAGTATCATCAATAGTGAAGAACGAAGGCCTTCCTTCAGCGAGATAGCGCTTAATCTTGTGGGCTTGAGAGTCATAGCCCTGCAGCGTCTTGATGCTGTCCACGAGATCTGGTTTAGCAACCAGGGTATTAAGAGAACCCTGGGAAACAACGTGGAGGTTCATTTTGTAGGAACCTTCAGGAGGGGGAGCGAGTGCTCCAGGAGGAACAATGTGGAGATTCAGCTTTCTGAATTCTTCAATAAGCGAAGGTTGAACTTCGTGAAACTGGAGGTGACTGCAATAAGACTTACGGCTCAAGGCATCGGCCATTACATTAGCCTTGCCAGGGGTATAAGAAATACCCAAGTTAAAATCCGCTACGGTCTCCATCCATCTCTGTTGACGGAGGTTCAGGTCTGGCTGAGTGAACAGATACTTCAGACTTTGATGATCGGTGTAGATTTCGCAACGATTACCGAGAAGGTAATGTCGCCACTGTTTTAGTGCATGGATGACGGCAGCAAGCTCGAGGTCATGTACTGGGTAATTCTCTTCGTGCGGACGCAATTAACGCGAAGCATAAGCAATTACTCTGCGGTCTTGCATTAGGACACCGCCTAATCCTTGACGGGATGCATCACAATAGATGACAAAATCCCTCTGGGAATCAGGAGGGGCAAGCACTGGGGCAGAAGTCAGCTTGTCTTTGAGCGTCTGGAAACTTTCCTGACACTTTTCCGTCCAATCGAACTTGACGCCTTTATGAAGCAGGTTAGTCAGGGGCTTGGCGATCTTGGAGAAGTTCTCGACAAATCGACGGCAATAGCTGGCGAGTCCGAGAAAACTTCGAACTTGCCTGACGTTCTTTGGAGGAGCCCAATCAAGAATAGCCTGAACTCGCTCGGGGTTGACGGCAATACCATCCTTGGAGATGACATGCCCAAGGTATGTTACTTCGGGAAGCCAGAATTCACACTTGGAAAACTTAGCATATAGTTGATGTTCTCGAAGTTTCTCCAGAACAAGTCGAAGATGTTCAGCATGTTCCTCTTTGTTCTTGGAGTATACTAGGATATCATCCAAGTAAACCACGACGAACTTGTCAAGGTATTCCATGAATATATAATTCATCAGGCGGGAGAATGTGGCGGGAGCATTGGTTAAGCCGAATGACATGAAAGTGTACTCGTATGAGCCATATCGAGTAACGAAGGCGGTCTTTGGGATATCCTCTTCACGAACGCGGATCTGGTGGTAACCCAACCTTAAGTCGAGTTTAGAGAACACTGATGAACCCGCCAGTTGATCATACAGATCGTTTATCCGAGGAAGGGGATATTTGTTTTGGATAGTTGCTTGGTTAATAGGACGGTAATCTTGGACCAATCGGTTTGATCCATCCTTCTTCCTGACAAAGAGAGAAGGTGCTCCCCAAGCAGAGGAACTTGGGCGAATGAAACCCTTACGAAGTGAAGCGTCGATTTCCTCCTTAAGTTCAAGGAGTTCATGCGGCGGCATCTTGTAGGGTCGCTTGGCGATAGAGTGGTGCCTGGTTTCAAGTCGATGACAAATTCGACAGCTCGAGCAGGGGGTATCCCTGGGAGTTCTTCTGGGAAAACACCTTGGAATTCGCGAACAACTGGAATGTTCTCGATGCCTTCAAGTGGTGATGCGTTTAACGCATTCAAGGCATAAAGTCTCGCCTCGGCATTTTGGATGATTTGAGCCTGGTAGCTTATTATTTCATCAGAAGGGTGTAGAAGATGGACGATCTTCGTGGCGCAAACTATAGAAGCAGTATGCGCTTTCAACCAATCCATTCCGAGAATGAGGTCGATACTACAAGACTTTAGTATGAAAGGGGAGGCGTGAAACTCCAGCCCTTCAATTTCAACGGTGACGTCGTTGCTACCCATGGAGGTTTGACATTGACCCGCGGGGGTGTGTATTACTATTGCAGTGTTCATGACCTCACATTTAATGTCGTGTTTGTATGCAAATTCTTCGGACATGAATGAATGTGATGCTCCCGAATCAAATAAAACAGAAGCTGGTACTGAATTAACAAGGAGAGTACCCATCACGGTGGCAGGCTGGTCCTGAGCTTCTTTGAAATCGGTGTGGTTGGCCTGAATACGCCCATAAGTCTTGGCATTGTTGTTGCGAGGCTGATTGTTCCTACGGCCAGTTGCAGGAAGTGCCAGTTGGTTCTGGTTCTGAATGCAGTTCCTGGAAAAATGACCTGGCTGCCCACACTTGTAGCACAGACTATCATTGGGATTAGGAGCAGGAGCTCGGGGTGGTGGAGCTGGAAGTCCTGGCTGCCTAGGTGGTGGAGGCAGGCGTGGTGCAGTATAGGACCGTCTTGGAGCAGGTGCAGCCGGACGGTACACGCTGTTTGGAATCCAGATCCGACGCTTCTGTGCAGGCTGGCTCGAAGATGAACCAGTGTCACGGTTGCGCCTAAGAGATCCCTGGTGTGCCTGCAGACCAGTCTCGACCTGGATAGCCTTGTTCACCAAGATGGAGAAATTATCAAATTCATGCACAAGGAGCGCTAGCTTGATGTCAGCTTGAAGTCCTTCGCGAAACCTTTCCTGACGGCGAGCATCAGTGGGAATGTCTTCTTCAGCATAGCGGGATAATTCCAGAAACTCCCGCTGATAAGCTTCCACTGTCTTGTTGCCCTGGGTGAGGTTGCGGAACTCTTGCTTCTTCCGGTCCATGATTCCCTGGGGAATGAAACGGGCACGGAAGGCAGCTTGGAAATCCGGCCAAGTGATGATTGTGCCAGCTGGTTGAGTGCGCCTGTGGCTGTCCCACCATTGAGCAGCGGGGCCCTTGAGAAAGAAGGAGGCGAAGGTGACATAGTTTGCAGGGGCAACGCCACCAGATTCCAACTCATAGGTGATGTCGCGAAGCCAGTCATCCGCATCCAGGGGCTGAGTTGAGCCGCGGTAGACGGTTGGGTTGAGGCGCATAAAGTCCTGCAAGGTCCCTGGGCCCGGATACTGGTTCATATTGGGACGAGGAAACTGATCCATGATCCCTTGCATGAACTGACGTTGCAGTTCAAATTGCTGCATCATTCCAGCCATATAGTTCGGCGGTGGTGGATCGTTGGCACCACGTCCACGACCACGACCAGCGGGTCTAACCATCCTGCTAATTTTCAACAGGGGGGTAGTTTAGTAAAAGCAAGCACGAGAGCTTAGCGACAAGCATGATGTAACTCGACAATAGTTTAAGCAGTGCATCAAATACATAAAAGTAGTCGATTAAGACATACAGATCCATACACAACGCCGGGTACAAGCGGACAGCATAACGGCGCAAATCAAAAGCTAGACATACTAGGCGGCGCGCAGGCACGCGGTAAGGAAGTACACAACGAGAGATAGCAAAGGCTACATCAACGTCGGAGAGAACCACTGTATCGGGGTAGCTGCGAGTGCGGATGACGAATGTTCGTCGCGGAAAGATCCTGTGCTCCATGTGCACTCTGATGCAGAACCCGGTCTCGAGCTGTAAGAAGAGGTCCACGTGTCGGTGTGTTACCCCCAACAATAGGCCAGTCAATACCAGCATACATCTGAGTCCTGTGCGGATAAAGGATGTGCTCCGGATGTATCCCTGCACGAACAGCGGGCAGCAACTGCGTCATAGCATCGTAGAGAAGTGCTCGAGTGGCAACCAACTCGACGGCAAGAGCCCGAACAGTGCGATCCAGAGCCTGAGTGCACTGAATCAGAACGCGCGGGTCGTAGCGACGAGGCTCGTACGGGGCACAGATAGCTGTGTAGTATCCGGTAGCATCTCCAGCAGGGGCATACGGAATGTATCGGAACTCGGAGTCATCCAAGATAGCATTGTGCTCCCCTCGTAGACGTACGACAGCGGAGTAGGCGGCATCATGGACTGCCATCTCAATCGTCACGCCTAATCCGTGAAAAAGGTGTAGCTCGGTGTCTGAGTTGTTCTGCTGATCATAAATCCGAACTTCAGCATAGTACTGTTCCTGGTTGAACTCGCGGTAAACCTCATAAACCAAGTACTCAGGGTACCAACGGTAGCCAAGTCGGGTCATGAGAGCGATCAGGACAGCTGGAAACCCAGGGGTATTACGAGCCCAAGTGCGAAGCACAAGCTGTGTCGTAGGACGCGGTGGAAACAAACGGTCCATCTGAAAATAGAGGACAATCCAATGTGGTTTGTGGTCCAACGACAGATAAGGAGGTTTTAACACATACTCCGGAGAGATAAGGTGGTGGTAAACAAAACAATGAATGAAAATGTGATTATCATGACTAACGGATCAACGACAGGGAAATCGTCACGAATAGTCCATCCTCTCCGGGTAGACAGAATTTACGAGTCCTAAGTGTCCGTTAGTAAACTCTCATTAACCCGATTAAAGATAGATCAAGAGTTCCCAGAGTTATAACGAGGACTAAGATCCTAATACCCCTCCGATTCAATGTGGGCCCGTTAGGCCACCAGCCAAGTTTGAGTATTAGCCATGTGTTCCTTGTCTTAACTCACGGTCGGGGCGCAAGATTGGGAAGGGGGGATTCCTTCAGCTCGGCTTATCCACTCTGAGCTGAACCACAACTTTGGCGCCCCGCCTCGATCGGCACACTAATCATGCACGCATAACGTGTACGATCCAGATCTGAGCGACCACCGGGAAAGATATCACAGACACAACTCTAAAACATAATAAGTCATACAAGCATCATAATACAGCCGGGCCACCGAGGTCAAACAATGCTCGATCAAGGAGTCAACAACACTGCTATACCATAGGTACAATGTCATAAATGGAGAAAGGAGACAGAGAACTGCCCTCCTGCCTGGGAGCCTCTAATACTCGACGGCTCACAAGCTAGTAGGCTCGTCTTAAACAAGGTGCCATAAATGGCGGCCACAACAGGGATATCAACATAGATCGAACAGTCGGCAAGGGCTCCTGTGCTGGGATCCCTAACTACGAACGTCCTGTCGTCGTCGTCCTGACGTGTAGTAGGCTCCGTCCTGGTGGTAGTAGTCGTCGAAGGTGGGCGTCTGCTCCGTGGGCTCCACATCTGTTGCGACAACCGCAGAAGGGAAGGGGGAAGAGGGGGAAGCAACCGTGAGTACTCATCCAAGTATCTCGCAAGCAAGGATCTATTCTACATATGCAGGGTATATGTGTAAGAGGCAATATCGGTGGACTGAACTGCAGAATGCCAGAATAAGAGGGGATTAGCTAGTCCTGTCGAAGACTACGCTTCTGGCAGCCTTCGTCTTGAAGCAAATAGAGAGATTAGTTGGAAGTTAACCAACACAACTAGAGCAAATCCTAGACCCGTCGATCCTCTCGTCGCCACCAGTCGAGAAGAGCGACCAACCGGGTTATATCTGTCCCTTGTAATGGGTGTGTGTGTTTTATTAGTTGTCCATTTCTAGTTGTCATGAGGTCGGAATAAACCTCCCGGGTCTCCTTTTACCGAGGGACACGGCTATTCGAATAGATAAACATTCCCTGCAGGGGTGCACCACATATTCCCCAACACGCTCGATCCCCTTTGGCCGACACACTTTCCTGGGTCATCCCGGCCTCGTAAGATCCACACGTCGCAGCCCCACCTAGGCTCAACGAGAGGTTCACAACGCCGGACTAATCCTCATGCACTCTGGGTCTGGGCCCATCGCCCAGTGCGCTCCTGCACGTTGCTACGCGGCCGAGCGCGAGCAACCTAGCACCCACACGATCACGCGTTACGTTAGCGCGTCCAACACGCGCGCTCCGCTCAGTCGCTGACGTCAAGAAGGCTTCAGCTGATACCACGACGCCGGAGTACCCATAACTACTCCCGCGTAGTTTGTTAGTGCGTAATAGGCCATGGCCAGACTCAGATCAAATATCCAATCTCGTTAACGTGTTTATTATGATATAACGCGAACGCCGACCAGGGCCTGGCCCACCTGTCTCCTAGTGGTCTCAACCCTGCCCTGTCGCTCCGCCCAAGATCCACACAAAGGCCGTTGGGACAAAGGTCCTTTCAGCCCCCAATCCGTGAATCCTCGCGTACTCTTCGAGCCGACCCGACTTTAGTCACCATTCTGTATAGTAATGCTATGGTGTAGTATACACCCTGATCACCTCCCGAGTGATCACGGCCCGATAGTATAAAGCAAGGCAGACTGACAAGATGCAGGCCAATGATGACAACTAGCCTCCTACACTAGGCAGTTAGGGATTTGCAGTGTAAGGTATCACCACATACAACAATCAAGACAGGCTATCAGCAGAATAGGATTAACCGAAAGCAGTAACCATGCTACACTACTCTAATGCAAGCAGTTAGAGGAGAATAGCGATATCTGGTGGATCAAGGGGGGGGCTTGCCTGGTTGCTCTGGCAAGTAGGGGTCGTCAAACGACTGACGTAGTCTGGGTTCGGGGGCACCACAGCTGCGTCGGTCTGTAGTCTAACCGAAGAAAAGGGGGGAAAACATTAAACACCAATAATGCAACAGTGAGTGTCATGACATGTCTCATACTGCAGGGCCGGGTGAATACAAGCCTAACTAACGATTTAGTTAATTTAGGAATTTATTCGGATTTTTTAATTAGGGTTGGGACACTATTCATTTATCGAATCGGTCTAATTGTTCAAGCGTTCTCATAGCTGCGGGCATCTGACGGGAATACGGCGAGGATGTCATTGTCGGTGTCGTATCGTCGTTCTGAGCAAGTTTCATGTAACAAAGTATTTTCATCGGAGTTACAGGTTTTTTAATATGATTTCTAAAGTTTTGTTTATATTAATTTCTGAATTTTTATTAATTATTTAATTCAACATTATCCGAACAGTGATTGATGACGTCAGCATGACATCATGCTGACGTCAGCAGTTAATTAAGTTAATTCTGATTACTGTTTAATTAACACTAATTAGTTAATTAGATTAACCTAATCAGGATTAATTAACTAATTAATTAATTAATTAATAATTATTTTAACTATTTTAATATTTATTTTTTATTTCTATTTTCTTAAACTTTTCTGGGCCGTGGGCCCCATTCTGTCAGCGTCACAGGGTTTCGGGCCCCACTGGGCAGTGGCCCAGGGGCGGACACGTCCGGCGTGCCCCTTTTGGACCGGACATGTCCGGTGCCACAGGGGACCGACGGCGGTCGGCGGGCGCGGGCGCCGGCGGGGCCACGGCGGGGCCGGAGGCGGGGCGGCGGCGCGGTGGCTGGAGCGGCCGCGGGCGGTCAGCGCTTGGCTGGATGCGGCAAGCGGCGGCGGTCGCGCGTAGGCGAAGCGGGGGGTGTGGGGGGGGGAGCGGGCGGTTGGCGGCGAGGAGCGACGCGGCGCGCGAGCGAGGGCAGTGGCGCGCGCGCGCGCGTGCGGCAGAGCGCGCGGCAGGCTGCTGTGCGCGCGGCCGTGCCGTCAGAGAGGGTGGAGAGGCCCGAGCCTCACCGGGATCCGTCCGGGACGGGGCAGCGGGGTCGGGTGGTCGACGGGGACGACGGCGATGTGGAGTGAAGGCAGCGGGCGGGGACAAGCGGCGACGTAGGACGAGGCAGACCGCGAGGGAGAGCTCCGGCGGGTTGGCGTCGTGCGGCGAGGGCGAGGCGGCGCGGTCGGGGCGCGTCGGGCAGCGGCGTCGAGGGAGCAGGCCGGCGAGGAAGAGCGGGATCCGGCGGCGGCGTCCAAACGGCGACGGCGATGCGGCGTGGTCGTCGCCGCGACCGAGGGCGACGGGGCCGTTCCCCGATCCCGATCCCGGATCTGATCGGGAGTGTGGGGCTGACGAGGGGGAGGCGGCGACGGGGCGGCCGTCGGCGACGACGGGAGGGATCGGGCCTGCGCCCGATCCAGATGGGGGGGGGGAGGAGAAAACGAGGGGGGGGGAATCGGGGGTAGGGTTGGGTTTTGGCCGGGGGGGGGTCGCGCGGTCAGTCGGTCCGCTTTGCCCGGCCTGGCGGCCCGGTGGCTTGCTGGGCCGAGGCCCCGGGGGGGGTTCCTTTATCCCTTTCTGTTTTTTTTTCTTTTCTTTTCTTTATTCTCTTTTCTCTACTGTTAAATGTTTAGGCCTCAAATGATTTTTGTAAAAAGTGTGACCTATTTCATAAATACCAGTGCATTATTCCCTAACACCTAAAACTAGTTTGGGCAAAACATAATTTCATATTTATTTCAGATTTAATAAATGGTTACTAAATATTATCTTTATCCACTGTTTGAGGTTGTTCGAGTCACTTATCCAATTCCAATGATGTTGGTCTCAATTTTAGAATAGCCTCTGGAATATTTGTTATCTATCTGACATTTTAGTTTCTATGTTGGACAACTTTTATATCCCACTTTTATTTAAATTTGAATTTGACTTAGGAGTTGAAATGCAATATGATGCTAATGATGATTGTGCACTATTAATCATGATGACATGGCCTCATCAAAAGGGTGATCTCTGTAGCTTAATACAGGGGGTGTTACATTGGGTTGGGGAGATCATACCATGAAGAAGCGGTCTCAGCCTGTTCATGAAATAATTTTATAAATAACATTGCATAGGCTGATAGGACGGAAATATTTAATACACTTGGGTTTCTTCACCGTTGGAACAAGAGCAATAATCGTATCATGTACCCCATCTGGCATTATACCAGTGGCAAAAAAACTTTTTCACAGCAGGAATAATATCCCCTTTGAGAAAATAAATTCAATCCTATAAATCTAACGTACGTATCAACTTGCTATTCGACATATCCACCTCGGAAGTGCCCAGCCGCCGCCGGTCCACCTTGTCTCCGGTGGCCCTAGGGCCATGGAGGCGTGGTGGATCCCGGTCTTGCCGGCGGGAGGGCTTCGTTTTTAGATGTTTTTCTCAATTTTATTAGAGTTTGTGTCCAGCTTAGGAAGGCGAGACGACGACGGCTCCCTGAAGATGGAATAAGGTTCTCATCGCCTAGCCCCCGTCCGGTGGTGCATAGCATCGTTGGAGGGCATGTGGAGGTGTCTCCGGTGGATCTCGCGGGATTCGGTCGGTGCTTGTCTTTGGTGGATCTACTCAGATCCAGTCTTCGTTCGTCTACGTTCATGTGTCTTCAGGGTGGATCCTTCCGATCTACGCATCTTTTCATTGGCGGCGGTTGCTGGTCTGGTGCGCTTGTTTCATGGGGCCTTAGCACGACGACTTCCCGACTATCTACTACAAGAAGTTTTGCCCTGGTCCGGCGAGGGAGGGGCGATGACGGCGACGCGTCTTCGGTTCGCTTCAGTGCTTGTAGTTGTTGGTAGGGTCTACTGATCTAGATGTAATTTTTATCTTTTCTGGTGTTTGTTGTACTGCCATGATTGAAGATGAATATATTAAAACTTTTCTCGCAAAAGAATCCTCTTTGAATAGTCCCCAGTTCCACTGAAAAAATCTTGCAGGAAGGCCATATGGGTAGTAGTCTTTTATTAATGGCTTGCAGGATTAATATCTTTATGATTTTTTCCTCCATGTGTTTGAAGCCTCATTTTTTAGCGATCCAATGCACCCCATCTTTGTCTATGTTGTCTCCCTTCATTCCTCCAAAAAATAATGTGTTTATTTCTAATGCACTATCCAAGTGCATCACATGCAACATTCATATCATGTGAGATCTTTTAGGAGATCATGTAGATGCTCTTTGATTCGCAGCTAAAAATCTGACGTTAGATTTTTAACATTTAGGATAGTAATTTCAGAGGATACGAGCATTATGATTTTCTCTTGATAGTTTGTTTGATTTGTGTAGCATTGTATTTATAAGAGTTTTTCTGCATGACTCCACTGCACTAAACAATTATAGGATAGGTTTCATTGACTCAAAGCTCTTGTTAAGATCCTACCTATCATTGACTCAAAGCTCTTGTTAAGATCCTTCTTTTTTCATGGCGCAACAAATAAATTTTGGTGCAAATTCACTACGACAGCATTTAAGTGGCTATGACATTGCAATCTTACGTCTACGCTATTTGATGTACTCTTGTGTTTTGGTACACCATGATACACTTTGATAGGCGGTTCAAAATACCCTACGAGCCAAACAGATCACAACTCGGCCAAATATGGAGTAGAAGGTTTGTTGACCCGATTTAGCAAGTCAAATTTGTGATTTCAATTATTCTACACGTGATGCATGCTGCTTGCACCACAATAGCAACAAATAAACACCGAACATGCTTGCACCACAAAGGCATTGCTTACCGCTTGGAACAAGCGGGTAGCTATCTTAAACAAAATCAACAACGGCATTGCTTGACATAATGGCTATTGCCCGCCTGAAGCAAACCAACTCCTGATTTTCGCAACAGCATTTCCTCCGAAGGCGGCAGAGGGAAAGGAACCCGCAGGCCCATCACGAGTCCACACCGGCCCCTGTGCAACCCGTAGTAATCAATCGCCCCCACCGGCTTACTCACCGACGCAAAAGTTGCAAGCAAAATAATATAATCACACAAATTGCCCCGGCGAATAAACTGCTGCCGCGCGCAGTGCGCGAATCTGTTCCAGATTCGCTCATTTCGGGGAGTACATGTATTTTCGGAAAGGAGACTGTCAGATAAGAGGGTGAAATTATCACTCCTCTTCCCGCAAAAAGAGAAAAAGAATTACTCCACTTAAAATAGACCAATACAAATAAATAGTGGCAGTATAGTCAAGCTTAGAGATGCTCGGCAACATGTTTATTAATCTGTAATATGTAGAAAATAATATCTATTTACATAGGTCAGGTGGTGAAATGGTATCATTACATCTGTCAGCTGAATATTTTAATATACCATCATAAGTTATATATACACCCATCTTTTTAGTACACACACACACACACATCTTTTTAGTATATATTCATCCGGGAACTAGCATCCAAAAGCATCATAACGAATGGAGTAAGAATATATATATGACTATTGACTGGTAGTATTATTTTTCTTGACAGGAAAAAGAAATGGAGTGGAGCAACGTGATTGAGGGAGAGCAAAGCGGGAGAAAAAGGCTGGGAGGGAAACAACACAACAGTGCATTTGTTGCGGACACGGACTTTGGCAGCCATTCAATGACCCACCAGACACTCATCTCTTCCGCCCCTACTGCGGCTGCCTTTTCCTCTGCTCCTCACCTCCTCCACGCCTCCCTCCCTACCCTTTCCCCCTCCTCCTCCTCTGCAGCCGCCTCCGCCATGTCGTCGTCGTCGTCGTTCGCACACCACCACGGCTCCCTGAAGGTAAGCATACATAGCCTCTCTGTGCTGAGACGTGTGTGTGTGAGAGAGACGGTTTCTAGCAAGAGAGAAGGTAGTTCTCGTGCGGGAACTGACGAGAGCTTGCTCTCCTGCTTTCTGTGGGTGCGGTTTCAGGCGGAGAGGATGTCCGCGCTGAGGAGTAGCCTCAGGCCGTGCGAGGCAGCCGAGGAGGTGGCGGCCGCCGTGGTCGCTGGCCCGGCGGCGTGGGGAGCGGGGCAGCTGGGTGACGGCTTCTCGGTGGAGGAGCTCCTCGACCTTGAGGAGCTCTGCGAGGTGGACAAGGAAGGCGGCTTTCTGTGCGAGGCGGCGCCGGCGGCCGAGGAGGAGGAAAAGTGCAGTGACTCGCACGGCTCCTCGGCGGTCTCGTACGAGCTCATGCCGCTTACTCCGCCGGAGATGGACCTGCCGGTAAGACCTTTGACCTTTTTCTTTTCCTTTCTCCGGCCAGACGGCGCTATATTCGGTTTCCAGCGTTATTCATTTCTTTTGCGTGCTTTCTGTGTAGGCCCACGACGCGGAGGAGCTGGAGTGGGTGTCGCGTATCATGGACGACTCGCAGGCAGAGCTCCTGCCGCCGCCGCAGCTCCCAGCGCCAGCAGCGTGGCCACCGCAGCACCGCCGGCCGCAGGAAAGCGCCGTGCCGGCCGTGGACCCTATGCGGACCCCGACCATATGCGCGCTTTCCACGGAAGCGCTGGTGCCGGTGAGGTCCAAGAAACGCAGCAAGCGCTCGCGCGGCACCACCGTGTGGTCGCTCTCCGGCGCGTCCATATCCGACTCGACGTCGTCGTCCGCCACCACCTCCTCCTGCTCGTCGTCGGCCTCCCTGTCGTCCATCTTCCTAATGGACTCCCCCACCTTCAACCTCCTGGACGAACCGCCACGCACCAAGAACAAGAACAAGAAGTCCAAGCACAAGCCCAAGAAGCGCGGGCGCAAGCCAAAGAGCCACCTCCCGCCGCAGTTGTCGGGCGGCGCTGCCTCCCCGCCCGCCCAGGGCGACCGGCGGTGCAGCCACTGCGGCGTGCAGAAGACGCCCCAGTGGCGCGCGGGGCCGGAGGGCGCCAAGACGCTGTGCAACGCCTGCGGCGTCCGCTTCAAGTCGGGGCGGCTCCTCCCGGAGTACCGGCCGGCGTGCAGCCCCACCTTCGTGGGCAACCTGCACTCCAACTCCCACCGCAAGGTGCTGGAGATGCGCCGCAAGAAGGACCCCGTCCCCGTCGTCATCGGGGCCGCCGGGCCGGCCGTCGCCTCGTTCTAGCCGCCCCTCCCCGCGGCGGGTAGTGTACATCTTTTTCGGCCGCACCGTTGATTAGTCTGTTGTAACGTACTCGTGGATTTTTCTTGGCGTCCTCTATTTAGTTGTTGCCCTACTACTAGAAAGAACTTATTAGAAAGTAGTTTTAGTAGGAGTCTATTAGGTCGCGTTAGGTGTAGGGATTACCACTACTCTACCAAGCTTTCGGTTTAGCTTCGGTCTGTTAGGATATTGCCGTAGAAGTGGCGCCTTTTTAGTAGTCTCTCGGGAAGAAAGCTTTTCGAAGTTGTTTGAATCATGCGAGGCAGAAGTGGCAATGTCCATGGTTGCGTTATCTTTGGTGTGAAGCAAGAAGCTAGCTAGCTGCCTTGTTTTTCTTTAAAGGAAGCTGCCAACGATTCCAGAAGAATACTGTACTATGTCTGGTAGTAGTGTCATGGCGTGGATTCCCCTCTTCCTCTTCACATCAGCGTGCCTGTGCCAAATCTACCCAAGGAGTTGCAGTTTACGGCCCTTCGTCATTACTACAGACTCGTATCTGATTAATGGCCACCGCACATCGGGTACAAACAGGAGCCTGATAACTGCACCGTTACCGTTTCATCTACGACACCCGAATTACTACTGCATTCAAAGTGGAACCAGTAGACTAGGCCACCAGGGTGCCAGCCAAAAATCTTCACGAGAGTCCTGAAGTGTACTGCTGTATTTGGAGGCTTTTTCACCAGTCAGCACTGGCCGCCTGGCACTGGCAGAGCGTAGCGAATGGCGCGCGAGTTACTTCAAAAGAACGTTTCTACTTGGAGCTATCTTTTGCCAAGGTCATGGCCTGGTGCCTCGAATTTTGCGTATCCCGCATTTTAATATACCACTCCGTTCGGACAGAGTAGTGCTTTGGTTGCAGCGGCCGCACTGCGATGCTCCCTCTCGTGATGCGAATTCCCTGCCAGGCCAGGTGCTCAGGTCCGTTTGCACGACTGGTGTGGAACAACGTACAGTACTCCCTCCGTTTCAAAATATAATGCTTCGTCTATTCCCGTGCTTCAACTTTGACTATAAATTTAATCAACGAGGTCGACTGCGGCGGGAGCAAAATTTATACAAGTGAATTCGTATTCAAAGTAAGTTTTCAATTATATAATTTTTTCTCCCGCCGCAGTTGATCTCGTTGGTTAAATTTATGGTCAAAGTTGGACCTCGGGAAGCACGGGCGCACTATATTTTGGAATGGAGGGAGTATTAAACAACCATTTTAGAAGTAGCACGCTGATAACGCTCACACGTGTGGTGGGAGCGACACCCGCCACACACAGACTACGCCATGTCACCGCGTGCATGCATGTGGGAATTTTTTTGAATTTTTAGTTTTTAAACTGGTTTATCTCTAATGAAAAATCCGATTGAAGATCCGTTTTCACCATTAAATCCATCGCGACGAGATCTTCGAAACTAGATCTCATATCAATATGTTTCGACGACTTTTAAAAGTTGTCATGTCTATTGCACATGAATTGCCATGGTGTTTACACTGAACTTGCCATGATATGTTTGAACTATTTTTTTCTATATTTAAAATTAAATTTTGACATATTATAATTAAGAAACTAGACTTGCCATGAATCATAAACTATTTTTTTCATGATACATGCACTTAAAATAGTCATGGTTCATACAAAAAATAATTTTCATGGTCAAAGTACTGGAATTGTCATAATCAAAATACTAAAATTGCCATGCTCTATAAACTAAAATTGCCACACGGCAACTTTAGTGTAACACTATGGCAACTACAGTGTAAACATCATGGCAACTTTTTGGCAAAAAAATTTTTTCGTCGAAACATATCAACATGGGATCTAGTTTTGAAGATCTCGTCGAGACGGATTTAATGGTGAAAATGGATTTTTAATTGGATTTTTTAATTAGGAGATAAAACATTTTTAAGCCGAAAATCAAAAAGATTCCCGCTGATGTCATCTGTTTTGATGTGGTAAAATGAATGGTACTGGAGGCGTTTAAGCCATGTTGCTTCGTGCCACACGTATGGGCGTTAACATTTGCGTAGAAGAATTATACATTTTGGAACAATGGATTGTTGACAAAAAATATAATCTTACATGAAATAGTACCCCGTGAGGGAACTAAACATGAACTCGAATGTCATGCTTCTTTGTTTCGCATGATTCTAAAAGGATTCTAAAAATCAGGGGATAGAGAAAATGCAGAGTTGCTTTCGTTTCGCCAAAAGATTTGCTTACCATTTCATTGATTGGAGGAAAATGCAGAATTGCAATACAATGCCCATTTGAATCCTACATGATTGAATTTGTATCAATGTATGTTTGATTGCACCGCAGTCCGCAGTAAAAACAATAATTTATTCCAAGAGATTCCAGAGCACCACAGTAAAAAAGAATCATGAATGTTTAGGGACGCGTTTGGTTGCCCAACCAGGCCCGCACGGGAATGAATCGGGCTATTTGGTTGGCCGGCATACACTGTTCGGCCTGCACGACACGAACTTTACAACACTCCCAGCCAGGTCCGCGACCTACGCCCGGATCGACAGTTTCTCCAGAGCCAGGCTCGTGCGAGGCAGGGGAGTGGAACGCGGCGCGCAGCTCCTGCGACCAGGGAGATGACGCGAGCTCGCGCGCGTCTTCAAAAAATCGGCGGGAGGATTTCGGCTCACCTCCCACCGATTCGGTCGTCCTATTTAGCCCCAATCCTCTCACCCGCCCAAAGCCCCGCCACCGTTCTCCCCCCTTTCGATCTTTCCCGCCGGCGCGCACCTGCACCGACGACCAGATAAGCGGAGCTCCTTCACCGGCCGGCGGTCGACGACGGCGGCGACTCCTGTCCTCAACTTCTTTGACCCTTGCCGCATCCCCCTCGAGCTGCAGCCATGGCCTATGTGAGTTCAATGACCTCTTTCTCTGTGTTCGTTCAAGCTAGATCTGAGAGGATGTGGTCGTAGGATTAGATGTGCAAGCTGTTGGGAATCGTTGCATGGAAAACAAAATAATTTCTACGCACACGCAATGATCTATCCATGGAGATGCATAGCAACGAGGGGGAGAGTGTGTCTACGTACCCTCGTAGACCGTAAGCGAAAGCGTTTCACAACGCGGTTGATGTAGTCGAACTTTCTTCGTGCTTCACCGATCGAGTACCGAACGTACGGCACCTCCGAGTTCTGCACACGTTCAGCTCGGTGACGTCCCTCGCCTTCTTGATCCAGCAAGACGTCGAGGTAGTAGATGAGTTCTGTCAGCACGACGGCGTAGTGACGGTGATGGTGAAGTGATCTCCGCAGGGCTTCGCCTAAGCACTATGAAAATATGACCGAGGTAGTAAACAGTGGAGGAGGGCGTCGCACACGGCTAGGCAATTGTCTGTTATGTGCTAGGCGCCCCCTCCCACATATATATAGGTGGGAGGGGGAGGGGAGAGGCCAGAAGGCTCCCCAAGTAGGACCGAATCCTACTTGGGCTCCTCCCAAGCCGCGCACCTCCCCTGCCATATATATCGGAGGGGGAAGGAAAGAGGGGGAAGGGGGATCCTATTCCCTTTCTTTCCTTTCCTCCTTCCCTTTTCCTTCTCCACCTTGGCCGGCCCATATGGGGGGCGCACCAGCCCCTTGTGGCTGGTGCGTTTCCCCTCTTGGCCCATAAGGCCCATATCTTTTGCCGGGGGTGCCCGGAACCCCTTCCGGTGATCCGATATGTACACGGTACCCTCCGGAACACTTCAGATGTCCGAATACCATCGTCCTATATATCAATCTTTACCTCTCGACCATTTCGAGACTCCTCGTCATGTCCGTGATCTCATCCGGGACTTCAAACAACATTCGGTCACCAAATCACATAACTCATATAATACTATATCGTCATCGAACGTTAAGCGTGCGGACCCTACGGGTTCGAGAACTATGTAGACATGACCAAGACACCTCTCCAGTCAATAACCAACAGCGGAACCTGGATGCTCATATTGGCTCCTACATATTCTACGAAGATCTTTATCGGTCGAACCGTTATGACAACATACGTAATTCCCTTTGTCCATCGGTATGTTACTTGCCCGAGATTCGATCGTCGGTATCTTCATACCTAGTTCAATCTCGTTACCGGCAAGTCTCTTTACTCGTTTCATGATACATCACCTCGTGACTAACTCCTTAGTCATTTGCTTGCAAGCTTTATGATGTGTATTACCGAGAGGGCCCAGAGATACCTTTCCGATACTCGGAGTGACAAATCCTAATCTCGATCTATGCCAACTCAACAGACACCTTCGGAGATACCTGTAGAGCATCTTTCTAATCACCAAGTTATGTTGTGACGTTTGATAGCACACAAGGCATTCCTCCGGTATCCGGGAGTTGCATAATCTCATAGTCGAAGGAATATGTATTTGACATGAAGAAAGCAATAGCAATAAAACTGAACGATCATTATGCTAAGCTAACGGATGGGTCTTGTCCATCACATCATTCTCCTAATGATGTGATCCTTTTATGAAATGACAAGTCATGTCCATGGTTAGGAAACCTTAACCATCTTTGATCAACGAGCTAGTCTAGTAGAGGCTTACTAGGGACACGGTGTTTATTTATGTATTCACACATGTATTATGGTTTTCGATCAATACAATTCTAGCATGAAAAATAAACCTTTATCATGAATAAGGAAATATAAAATAACAACTTTATTATTGCCTCTAGGGCATATTTCCTTCAGTCTCCCACTTGCACTAGAGTCAATAATCTAGTTCACATCACCATGTGATTTAACACCCATAGTTCACATCGTCATGTGAATAACACCCAAAGAGTTTACTACAGTCAATAATCTAGTTCACATCGCCATGTGATTAACACCCAAAGAGTACTAAGGAGTGATCATGTTTTGCTTGTGAGAGAAGTTTAGTCAACGGGTCTTTCACATTCAGATCCATATGTATTTTGCAAATTTCTATGTCTACAAAGCTCTGTATGGAGCTACTCTAGCTAATTGCTCCCACTTTCAACATGTATTCATATTGAGACTCAGAGTCATCCGAATCGGCGTTAAAGCTTGCATCGACGTAACCCTTTACGATGAACTCTTTATTACCTCCATAACCGAGAAACATTTCCTTAGTCCTTTTTAAGGCACCTAAGGATAATTTTGACCGCTGTCCAGTGGTCCACTCCTGGATCACTTTTGTACCCTCTTGCCAAACTTATTGGCAAGGCACACAATAGGTCTGGTACACAGCATGGCATACTTTATAGAACCTATGGCTGAGGCATAGGGAATGACTTTCATTCTTTCTCTATCTTCTGCCGTGGTCGGGCTTTGAGTCTTACTCAACTTCACACCTTGTAACATAGGCAAGAACCCTTTCTTTGACTGATCCATTTTGAACTTCTTCAAAATCTTGTCAAGGTATGTGCTTTGTGAAAGTCCTATTAAGCGTCTCGATCTATCCCTATTGATCTGGATGCCCAATATATAAGCAGCTTCACCGAGGTCCTTCATTGAAAAATTCTTATTCAAGTATCCTTTTATGCTATCCAGAAATTCTATATCATTTCCAATCAACAATATGTCATCCACATATAATATCAGAAATGCTACAGAGCTCCCACTCACTTTCTTGTAAATACAGGCTTCACCGTAAGTCTGTATAAAACCATATGCTTTGATCACATCATCAAAGCGCATATTCCAACTCCGAGATGCTTGCACTAGTCCATAGATGGATCACTGGAGCTTGCACACTTTGCTAGCACCTTTAGGATCGACAAAACCTTCTGGTTGCATCATATACAACTCTTTTCTTTAAGATATCCATTAAGGAATGCAGTTTTGCGTCCATTTGCTAGATTTAATAATCATAAAATGCGGCAATTGCTAACATGATTCAGACATACTTAAGCATCGCTACTGGTGAGAAAGTCTCATCGTAGTCAACTCCTTGAACTTGTCGAAAACCTTTTGCGACAAGTCGAGCTTTGCAGACAGTAACATTACCATCAGCGTCAGTCTTCTTCTTGAAGATCCATTTATTTTCTATGGCTTACCGATCATCGGGCAAGTCCACCAAAGTCCATACTTTGTTCTCATACATGGATCCTATCTCAGATTTCATGGCCTCAAGCCATCTGTCGGAATCTGGGCTTATCATAGCTTCTTCATAGTTTGTAGGTTTGCCTTGGTCTAGTAACATGACTTCCAGGACAGGATTACCGTACCACTCTGGTGCGGAACGTGCTCTGTTTGACCTACGAGGTCCAGTAGTAACTTGATCTGAAGTTTCATGATCATCATCATTAGCTTCCTCTCTAGTTGGTGTAGGCATCACGGGAACGGATTTCTCGGATGTGCTACTTTCCAAATTGAGAGAAGGTACAACTACCTCATCAAGTTATACTTTCCTCCCACTCACTTCTTTCGAGAGAAACTACTTCTCTAGAAAGGACCCATTCTTAGCAACAAAGATTTTTGCCTTCGGATCTGTGGTAGAAGGTATACCAAATAGTTTCTTTCGGGTATCCTATGAAGATGCATTTCTCCGTTTTGGGTTTGAGCTTATCAGGCTGAAGCCTTTTGACATAAGCGTCGCATCCCCAAACTTTTAAGAAATGACAGCTTAGGTTTCTTGCCAAACCACAGTTCATACGGTGTCATCTCAACAGATTTAGACGGTGCCCTATTTAATGTGAATGCGGCTGTCTCTAATGCATAACCCCAAAAACGATAGTGGTAAATCGGTAAGAGACATCATAGATCACACCATATCTAATAAAGTACGGTTACGACGTTCGGACATACCATTACGCTGTGGTGTTCCAGGTGGCTTGAATTGTGAAACTATTCCACATTGTTTTAAATGAAGGCCAAACTCGTAACTCAAATATCCGCCTCCGCGATCAGATCGTAGAAACTTTATTTTCTTTTTACGATGATTTTATACTTCACTCTGAAATTCTTGAACTTTTCAAATATTTCAGACTTGTGTTTCATCAAGTAGATATATCCATACCTACTTAAATCATCTGTGAAGGTCAGAAAATAATGATACCCGCCGCGTGGTTCAACACTCATCGGACCGTATACATCGGTATGTATTATTTCCAATAAGTCATTAGCTCGCTCCATTGTTCCGGAGAACGGAGTTTTAGTCATCTTGCCCATGAGGCATGGTTCACAAGTATCAAATGATTCGTAATCAAGTGATTCCAAAAGCCCATCTGCATGGAGTTTCTTCATGCGCTTTACACCAATATGACCTAAACGGCAGTGCCACAAATATGTTGCACTATCATTATCAACTTTGCATCTTTTGGCATCAATATTATGAATATGTGTATCACTACGATCGAGATTCAATAAACCATTTACATTGGGTGTATGACCATAGAAGGTTTTATTCATGTAAACAGAACAACAATTATTCTTTGACTTAAATGAATAACCGTATCGCAATAAACATGATCCAATCATATTCATGCTCAACGCAAACACCAAATAACATTTATTTATTTAGGTCCAACACTAATCCCGAAGGTAGAGGGGAGTGTGCGATGGTGATCTTATCAACTTTGGAATCACTTCCAACAAACATCGTCACCTCGTCATTAACTAGTCTCTGTTCATTTTGCAACTCTTGATTCGAGTTACTAATCTTAGCAACTGAACTGGTATCAAATACCCAGGGGCTACTATGAACACTAGTAAAATACACATCAATAACATGTATATCAAATATACCTTTGTTCATTTTGCCATCCTTCTTATCCGCCAAGTATTTAGGGCAGCTCCACTTCTAGTGACCATTTCCTTCGCAGTAGAAACATTCAGTTTCAGGCTTAGGTCCAGCTTTGGGCTTTTTCACGGGAGTGACAACTTGCTTTCCATTCTTCTTGAAGTTCCCCTTTCTTTCCCTTGCCCTTTTTCTTGAAACTAGTGGTCTTGTTAACCATCAACACTTGATGCTCTTTCTTGATTTCTACCTTCGCCGATTTTAGCATCGCGAAGAGCTTGGGAATCATTTTCGTCATCCCTTGCATATTATAGTTCATCACGAAGTTCTAGTAGCTTAGTGATAGTGACTAGAGAACTCTGTCAATCACTATCTTATCTGGAAGATTAACTCCCACTTGATTCAGGCGATTGTAGTACTCAGAAATTCTGAACATATGCTCACTAGCTGAGCTACTCTCCTCCATCTTGTAGGCAACGTACTTGTCAGAGGTATCATACCTCTCGACACGGGCATGAGTCTGAAATACCAATTTCAGCTCTTGGAACATTTCATATGCTCAGTGGCATTCAAAGCGTCTTTGGAGCCCCGATTCTAAGCCGTAAAGCATGGCGCACTAAACTATCAAGTAGTCATCATATTGTCGGCGTGCGACACCTATGGGGCCCCAAAAGACCCCTTTACGATTCGGCAGGGAGAGAGGTATGCGCAAAGAGCAGAACCAACGATCGACGCGGGGCGATTTTACCCAGGTTCGGGCCGCTGATCAGCGTAAAACCCTACTCCTGCCTTGTTTAATTATGAGTGTTCTTGAGCCCAGGCTCCAGGAGCGCTCGCAATGAACAATACGTTCAAAGAGCAGCTACGCATGCAAAGTGGGCTAAAAGATCTCCCCCCTGTAGCAGTTGCCTTGGGCCTCCTTTTATACGCTCAAAGGGGTCACCACAGTGGCAAAATGTACATACATTGAGGTGTAAAGTAGCTACAGGGTTCACATGAGATGGAAAGTTGCTACAGCATTTACATGCTTATCACTGACGGCTCAGGACAAGTGCATTAAATGCTCTGTCTAGGTGTCCCTTAGCTTCTTGGGGATGGAAAAAGGGGCCGTCCCATCAGCACCGCTTATACCCACCCGCCGTTGGTGCCTTGACACGCATCCAGGAGGACAAAACCCATCTGACAGGTTTGGTCGCTGCACTGGAGCAGTGGCAGCTTGGCGGGGTCATCTTGCCGGGACCAAGCTTGCCGGGGCTCATCAGCAAGAATCTTGCCGGGGCTCACCAGCAAGAATCTTGCCGGGGCTCACCAGCAAAAATCTTGCCGGGCCTCACCAGCAAGAATCTTGCCGGGGCTCACCAGCAAAAATCTTGCCGGGCCTCACTAGCAAGAATCTTGCCGGGGCTCACCAGCAAGAATCTTGCAGGGGCTTCGGCCTTTGGTCTTCTGCCTTCCAATTATTGACTCGAATGCTTTTTGGATAGTCTTGTGCTTGTTCCCAGTTGTCTTCTCCCAGGAAGGCTCGCTCTCCTGCCATGCCCTTCTCGCCTGGGGGCTGCAACTCGCCGGTGCGTGTCCAGGGGTAATGAACACCCCCTGTTCACTACACCGACAGGAGCCCCCGGGCCTGGGCCGGACAAACGCGCACAGTGTTTGTCTGGGCTAGGCCCAAAAACATGCACCGGTACATGCGCGGCGAGAAGTAACCATTACTCTTGACTTTTAACTGCATGCTGGTGATGACTCAAGAGAGCTTGCGGTTTGCCGGGCCTTGGGCTTGCCGGCAGCGTGGGCAGACAGAGCAGGGCGGCAACAGGAGTCGCGTGCCCGAAAGGAAGTGCCACACTGTGCGACGAGGAGCCAGTCCCCGAGCTTTCCCCATATAGGGTACTGTGGGTGCGGTGCTCGATCCATATAGTCACCCCTGCTGCCATAGCCGTCTACCGCGAATGTCTCACTGCCGTCTTGCCGGCCTGTTGCTGCAATGGCGCATATAAAGAAGCAATTTATCTTAGTTAAATCAATCTTTATGCATGCAATGCATGTTACTTTATGCTGAATGAATGTATGCTTCCCCCTTGATTAATTCAGTCCTTGCACTTATTTTAGTCCCTACGCTGTCTAGAAACCTTGCCGGTGCGCACGTTTGCCGCGAGCGCTAGACGCGGGTCTTTAGCAGCCTGCTGGAAACGCCGCCGCCGGCAAGGCGACTTGCCGGGCCAGAACGCAACTGCTAAGCTTGCCGAGCGGACTCGAGGTGAAGCTAGAGCGCGGGCTAACCACGACAAGGTTCCTCCGCGTGCAGGTTGATGTACAAGGACAAAGAATTAATCAAGGCGACCCACGCTCGCCGGAAAGCTTTCCGGTGCGCATGCTCCAGTCGGCAGTGCTTGAGGAACGGGTCCTAAGCAACTTGCCGGGAAAGCCGCCTCCCGGAAAGGTTTACCTCCTCGGTGCTTATGCAGCCACCTAAATTGTCGAGCGGACTCGAGACAACTAGGGGCGCAATTAGCCCCGAGAGGGCTCCTTCGCGTGTAGGTATAAGAAGCAAGTGAGGATAGAAAAATGAATGTAATAAATCTTGGCAACTTAGCTTTTCTTGCGAGGGCGCTGCCAGCCCCCGAGCTTATTTTTTGCTCAAAGGGTGGTTGTCGGGAAACTTTTGACTTTAGCGGAGAACTTTGATATTCTCGACGCTAGCTTCCGGCAAGGAGTTGCCGGGAAAGCTCATGACGGAGGACTTCGTCGTTCTCGACGCTGGCTTCCGGCAAGCTTGTTGCCAGGAAGGCTTATGGCGGAGAACTTCGTCGTTCTCGACGTCGAGAAGATTGGTCCAGAGGACGCTGCCAGCCCCCGGGCCACAACTGCGTTTAAATACGACAAGTTAATTAGCATCTTAAAAGCATTTTAACTTGTGCGTAACTTTATTTAGAGCTCTTCTCCACATGTTTTTGTTTTTGCATAGTTGTCCCCTACGCTTGCTAGAATGCATCTCGATCGCGCACATCCTAGTCAATGGCGCTTAGGAATGGATCCTAGTTAGCAGCCTATCGAGGACGCCACCTCCTTGAGAGCTTCACACTCCAAGAACAAACGCGGCTGCACAGGTGTTGCTAGGCAGACCCGAACAACCCGGAGCGCAGAATGTCTCAAGAGTGCTCCTTTGCGCACAGGTTATGTGTAAAGAACATCATCATGGATAAAATCAAATCAGCAAAAAGCATTAAAGTTTTAGAACTTAGCTTTCTGTATGTGGAGCGAAGTCGCCATGGACGATGAAGCTGACGCGCCGACTGCTGGATCAGGTTCGCGCAACCTCGATCCCCCTACCTGGCGCGCCAAAGATGTTGGCGTGCGACACCTATGGGGCCCCAAAAGACCCCTTTACGATTCGGCAGGGAGAGAGGTATGCGCAAAGAGCAGAACCAACGATCGACGCGGGGCGATTTTACCCAGGTTCGGGCCGCTGATCAGCGTAAAACCCTACTCCTGCCTTGTTTAATTATGAGTGTTCTTGAGCCCAGGCTCCAGGCGCGCTCGCAATGAACAGTATGTTCAAAGAGAAACTACGCATGCAAAATGGGCTAAAAGATCTCCCCCCTGTAGCAGTTGCCTTGGGCCTCCTTTTATACGCTCAAAGGAGTCACCACAGTGGCAAAATGTACATACATTGAGGTGTAAAGTAGCTACAGGGTTCACATGAGGTGGAAAGTTGCTATAGCATTTACATGCTTATCACTGACGGCTCAGGACAAGTGCATTAAATGCTCTGTCTAGGTGTCCCTTAGCTTCTTGGGGATGAAAAAAGGGGCCGTCCCATCAGCACCGCTTATACCCACCCGCCGTTGGTGCCTTGACACGCATCCAGGAGGACAAAACCCATCTGACAGGTTTGGTCGCTGCACTGGAGCGGTGGCAGCTTGGCGGGGTCATCTTGCCGGGACCAAGCTTGCCAGGGCTCACCAGCAAGAATCTTGCCGGGGCTCACCAGCAAAAATCTTGCCGGGCCTCACCAGCAAGAAACTTGCCGGTGCTCACCAGCAAAAATCTTGCCGGGCCGCACCAGCAAGAATCTTGCCGGGGCTCACCAGCAAGAATCTTGCTGGGGCTTCGGCCTTTGGTCTTCTGCCTTCCAATTATTGACTCGAATGCTTTTTGGATAGTCTTGTGCTTGTTCCCAGTTGTCTTCTCCCAGGAAGGCTCGCTCCCCTGCCATGCCCTTCCCGCCTGGGGGCTGCAACTCGCCGGTGCGTGTCCAGGGGTAATGAACACCCCCTGTTCACTACACCGACACATATCGAGCTTGTAAAACATTCACAACGTTCTGCATCAGCTCCTGCAATAGGTCTGTCACCTAGCGGTGCATCAAGGACATAATTCTTCTATCCAGCAATGAGGATAATCCTCAGATCACGGACCTAGTCCGCATTATTGCTACCATCATCTTTCAACTTATTTTTCTCTACGAACATATCAAAAAATATATAGGAGCTATATCGCGAGCTATTGATCTACAACATAGATATGCAAATACTATCAGGACTAAGTTCATGATGAATTAAGTTCAGTTAATCAGATTACTTAAGAACTCCCACTTAAATAGACATCCCTCAAGTCATCTAAGTGATACGTGATCCAAATCAACTAACCCATGTCCGGTCATCACGTGAGATGGAGTAGTCATCAATGGTGAACATCTCTATGTTGATCATATCTACTATATGATTCACGTTCGATCTTTCGATCTCCAGTGTTCCGAGGCCATGTCTGTACATGCTAGGCTCATCAAGTTTAACCCAAGTATTCCGCATGTGCAAAACTGTCTTGCACCCGTTGTATGTGAACGTAGAGTCTATCACACCCAATCATCACGTGGTGTCTCAACACGACGAACTGTAGCAACGGTGCATACTCAGGGAGAACACTTTTATCTTGAAATTAAGTGAAGGGATCATCTTATAATGCTACCACCGTTCTAAGCAAAATAAGATGCATAAAGGATAAACATCACATGCAATCAAAATATGTGACATGATATTGCCATCATGTTGTGCTTTTGATCTCCATCTCCAAAGCATCGTCATGATCTCCATTGTCACCGGCTCGACACCTTGATCTCCATTGTTGCGTCGTGGTCCTCTCGCCAACTATTGCTAACACATAGTGATAAAGTAAAGCAATTACATGGCGTTTGCATTTCATACAATAAAGCGACAACCATAAGGCTCCTGCCAGTTGCCGATAACTTACAAAACATGATCATCTCATACAACAACGTATATCACATCATG
This sequence comes from Thinopyrum elongatum, assembly GCA_011799875.1. Taxonomy (NCBI): domain Eukaryota; kingdom Viridiplantae; phylum Streptophyta; class Magnoliopsida; order Poales; family Poaceae; genus Thinopyrum; species Thinopyrum elongatum. The sequence continues at coordinate 377,516,851 of CM022302.1, forward strand.
TCTTGACCATATCACATCACAACATGCCCTACAAAAACAAGTTAGACGTTTTCTACTTTGTTGTTGCAAGTTTTACGTGGCCGCTACGGGCTTCTAGCAAGAACCGTTCTTACCTACGCATAAAACCACAACGGTGTTTCATCAAGTTTGCTATTTTAACCTTCTTCAAGGACCGGCCACAGTCAAATTCGATTCAACTAAAGTAGGAGACACAGACACCCACCAACCACCTTTATGCAAAACTAGTTGCATGTCTGTCGGTGGAACCAGTCTCATGTACGTGGACATGTAAGGTTGGTCCGGGCCGCTTCATCCCACAATACCGCCGAATCAAAATAAGACGTTGGTGGTAAGCAGTATGACTATCACCGCCCACAACTCTTTGTGTTCTACTCATGCATATCATCTACGCATAGACCTGGCTCATGATGCCACTGTTGGGAATCGTTGCATGGAAAACAAAAAAAATTCTACGCACACACAGTGATCTATCCATGGAGATGCATAGTAACGAGGGGGAGAGTGTGTCTATGTACCCTCGTAGACCGTAAGCGGAAGCGTTTCACAATGTGGTTGATGTAGTCGAACTTTCTTCGTGCTCCACTGATCGAGTACCGAACGTATGGCACCTCTGAGTTCTGCACACGTTCAGATCGGTGACGTCGCTCACCTTCTTGATCCAGCAAGACGTCGAGGTAGTATATGAGTTCCATCAGCATGATGGCATGGTGACAGTGATGGTGAAGTGATCTCCGCAGGGCTTCGCCTAAGCACTACGAAAATATGACCGAGGTAGTAAACAGTGGAGGGGGGCGCCGCACACGGCTAGGCAATTGTCTGTTATGTGCTAGGCGCCCCCTCCCACATATATATAGGTGGGAGGGGGAGGGGAGAGGCCAGGAGGTGCCCCAAGTAGGACCGAATCCTACTTGGGCTCCTCCCAAGCCGCACGCCCCCCCTGCCATATATATCGGAGGGGGAAGGAAAGAGGGGGAAGCGGGAAGGAAGGGGGAATCCTACTCCCTTTCTTTCCTTTCCTCCTTCCCCTTTCCTTCTCCACCTTGGCCGGCCCATATGGGGGGCGCACCAGTCCCTTGTGGCTGGTGCGTTTCCCCTCTTGGCCCATAAGGCCCATATCTTTTGCCGGGGGTTCCCGGAACCCCTTCCGGTGATCCGATATGTACCCGGTACCCTCCGGAACACTTTTGATGTCCTAATACCATCGTCCTATATATCAATCTTTACCTCTCGACCATTTCGAGACTCCTCGTCATGTACGTGATCTCATCCGGGACTCCGAACAACATTCGGTCACCAAATCACATAACTCATATAATACTATATCGTCATCGAACGTTAAGCGTGCGGACTGTGGCACCTCGGCTCAGAGAAACCGGAACACCCCGTATTCCAGCCCAGAGATCGAGGAGAAGTCTTCTAGAATACGACACTGCTTTGCATAGAACAAATCAACTCTTTATTACAATCTATATGGATACAAGGGATTACATCGGCACGACGACACTACGCCTGCCACGGTTTCTCTATGCAAGCAGCAGAACAACACGAAGCGGCGGAATAACTCTAGCAGCGGAACAACGACGACGGTGATGAACTCCACTCCGCAGGGACTCTGGCTGGAATGCTTATCCTAGCTCGCAAACAAGGGATCCACGGCAAACAAGCAATCAAATCGGGCATGACCTACAAACTGGCATGACACGCCAGGTCAGTACATTGAATGTACTTGCAAGCTCACAGCAACCAAAGGCAATCAAGACAAACAACAACATGGCAATTACAGGTTACTTAACAATGGTGAACACGATACTATCAGAACAACATGGCATGTACAACATGAAACAGCTAGAACAATAAGAGCATGGCATGAACATATGAACATGATGATACAAGCATGCAACATGATGACGCTATCATGCACCAACTTACTCTGCTCGGGTTACCTCGTAACCATAACATGCACAAGCTTACCATCACGGACACCACACGATCATCTCAGGATCCAATCAAGCTTGGTATTACAATACCGTAGTAATCATTACATGACCACAAGGAGCTTGACCTTTACCCTTGACTCTCGCATAACACCACAAATATCCAACAACTCGGTATCCTCAATACCACGGTGATCCTCTCATGATCACATAAAGATCAACCAACTTCGGTATCCATGATACCTCTGTGATCCTCTCTCGATCACAACCAATCTCTTTCTCATCATCGAACCAGGGTTGTTATTAAGCACATTATTATTATTACTGTTGACCCATAGTGTGACCGACTATGAACTGGGCCCATATCCGTAGGCGCGGCTATCGATAGATTAAACACACACTCTGCAGAGGTTAGTACACTGTACCCACACCACAGAACCCATGGCCCCGCACTCCCATTCGGGTGGACCAACGGCGTTCCGACAAAACCGATCTATTGCCATCACACTCTCCCAGCCACTCCGACAAACTCCCCTTTGGGCTAAGTCATGGGTGGCCCCGATGTCAACCCGTGACATCCAACGGCCACCGTCGTGGCAAAACATAAACGGTCCCAAAAGGGGACATGTGCACATAACCAAACTCGGGCTCACAAGGCTTATGCCGTCCTACCCGACCAAGGTAGCGCCCGCGCATAACCTTCCCTCGTTGGAGGCACCGGCGAGAGGCATGACAATAGACCCAGTTAGGACCCCCCATAAGGCAAGTGTGGTTGCACTGGTCAGCTCGATTTGGTGGCACCATGACTCAGCCAACAGTTGTTCAAGTTCATTTAAGTCCGGTTAAAACTTGAATGCAATAAGCTGAGCCATATTAAAATAACATGATGCAACTAAAATGCATGAGCATGATATCAACATAAGCATGGGGGTGCAACATAATCATCAAGCATATCGACAACAATAAATCATATATCCGAATGAACATGGCATACTGACGAGCATGAATATCACAAGCATAACACTACTCATAGCATAACATGACCACTAGCAACGGAAATAACTACCATGCAAGATCATAACGGTAATATTACCAAGTAAGCATATAACCAGCTAGATGCAAAGGAACATGCATATCAACGGTACCCGGTAACAGACGATAAGCATGCATCAGAAGGAACCTCACTACTACCAGCATGTACTACTACCAAACATGACATGTAACAATAATACTCGCAAGAAGTACAAGATAACAAGATGCAGAAGAGCATCGCAAGAAGGTGAACACAGATCTATAAGCATTACCGAAACAATGATAGCAGTTGCAGACAAACAAACACTTATTAAATGTTCAAGCAGAAAACCATGGCTACTGCATGACTATCATGCAAGTGGTTGTCATGGCTTGCCTGGGGATGAAGAATGCACCGGGGAGAAGTGCGGACAGATCGCGGAAAGATTCGCCGAAAATAGTTCTCTCCCGGAGGGGGCTGTTTACGGGCAAGGGCATAAAGGTCATTTTCAAAATGTTAAAACATCATGAAAATGATATGAACAGAACGGGCTCGACGAGACAAAGATGTGGGCGTTGGAATCACCTCAATCAGAGTTTCGAGCAAAAAGATACGAGGGGTTTTCTGCCAGGGACCTATCTGCAAGAAAAATCTTTACAAACTGAGCCTGGACAGAAAAACAGAAAGCGCATTTCAGGAACTACGCTTTCGGAACAGTGAAAACGTATCTTTGGCCGAAGCCGCCGAACTTTACGCTTTCACTGAAACGAAAGCGTAAAAGGGAAAATACGCTTCCACTTATCCTAGTCAGCAGAGGCGGGGCCGGACTCTGTCTCGCTGCCAGGTGGGGCCCGCCGCTGACATCTCTTCCTCCCGCTCCTCCTTCTTCTTCACGACGCGACGCAGGGGAGGGATGACGCCGACCGGTCCCGACGAGGCTCGCCGGCGGTGTGGGCCACCTCTCGAGGCGTGCGGCATACCGGTGAGCTCAGGGAGCTGAGCCGCATCCAATGGTGTACGTGGCGACCGCCGGGGAGGACTGAGGCGACGGCAGCTTGGACTCCGGCGGTGATGGCCTTCGGGTGGAGATGGGCATGGCGCTCCGGTGGGGGAGAGGAGGGGGCGAGGCCACTGAGAGGTTCGCCGGGGTGGAGGGGTTCTACTGGTGGTGCTAGAGTGGAGGGAGGAGGCGCGGCTCGCCGGAATTTAGGCTGAGCCGATCGGCGGCTGTGGAGGAAGAGACGAGCGAGGAGAGCTCCTGGAGCTCCGGCGAGAGGCTAGGGAGGGAGATGGGAGTGTGGGAAGGCTGCTGGTGTGGTCGAGTGGCCTCGGGGATGGCCATTTATAGGCGGGGGCGAGGTGCCAAGCCGGTTGCCGCCGCTCGGGTCCGACCAACATTCTGGCGGGGCTCAGCGAGCACGGGAGGGCGAGGGAATGCGATGAAGCAGCGCTGCAGCGATCACGGAGCAGAGGAGGCCAAGGGGGCACGGGGAGGAAGCGGACAAAGGAGGAAACGACGGCCGGCTACAGTTTGCCCGTGGGCGCGCGGCGACGAGCTCCGATGAGCGAGCTACAGGAGGGGGAGTGAGGTGAGGGAAGAAGAGGACGGCGAGGGTGAGCTGCTAGACATGCACGGGCGTGCTGGAACGACGATCACGAGCAGGGCCCGAGCAAAACGACGTTCTGGACACGCTCATAGCATGCCAAAACGGTGGTCACCGCGCAGACTGGCATGTAGAGGACAAGAGGGACTGCAAAGAGTTGTCTGGGGTGAAGTCCCTCCAGGGTAGGTTACAACTGAGTGTAAAGCTCGATTAAAAACGCTGTGGTTGGATGGGAAGTGACCTCTGAAGTTTTCTGTAGCAATCTTGACCACTCTGATGTGATCAACTTAGTGAGGTTAAGTGAAAAACTTGATGTCAGGGAGGTTTAGGGTAGGAAGGACTATAGTCCTGTGAATTATGAAGAGATTTGGACCACTAATTAATGCACTTGCTTTGCAACTGCATAATCTGGTCCAGAAGCAAAAACAGGAAGTAGCACTCATTAGGAGTGATGACTTGGGCTGAAAATGGTCATAGCAGGATGATTTGGGCATAAGAGTGTGCCATAAAAATTTCATACCATTTGGCCAAGCCAAAATAGTACTTCCTTCATACAACACCTCTCTGGACAGAATCTAGGGAAAAATCCTGAGGGAAAATGACTAAATGAAATGAGCCCAAATCTTGTGGAGATAGGTTATATGGGTAGGAGAAGGTCCTGGTAAATTTTCAGCAATAATGGAGCAAGATAAAATATACTTGCTTCACAAACTGAAAATTTGGACAGAAGCAAAGAATTGATCCTGGGCTCACATAGATCAATGGAATGATATGAAACTTGGAGGAGGGTGATTATATGAGCACTTGAAGGATTGTGCAAAATTTCAAATCATTTGGGTTATCGTAGCTAGTACTTCCTTCACAAAGAATTCCCTCAGACAGGAACTTTGAAAAATTGCTCAGGAATATTCACTAGGAAAATTGAGTTGAATTTTGACAGGAGGCAATGATATGGACATAAAAAGGTGTCCAAAAAGTTTGGGGGTCAAATGATCAAAGATAAACGACACTTCCTTCTCAAAAAGCCACTTAGGGCAGAATAAGAAAAGGAATATTTGTGAATTATCTTTGATGATGCCAAGGAAGGATTTTGACATATTTGAGCAAGATATGACCCAAACAATTTATGAGAATTATTTGAGAATTTTGGGAGTGACAGAAATATAGGTTGCTTCACAACCTAGGGCAAATAGGGTTATTCCTTTAACAGAAAAAGGAATATTCCCAAGGAAAAGAATATTGAGGTTGGTCCAAGATGAAAATGGCAAGGCCTTGGTAAGGATATGAGGATGACAAGCCACTCTGGAAAGGAAGAAGAGATCATCTTCTCCAGTTTCCAGACCACATAGCCACAGAAAAAGAAAACTCAAGCAAAATCCTTAGAAAATCAAAAGAAAAAGAAAGGGCCAAAAATCAGGGTGTGACACGGACCCTACGGGTTCGAGAACTATGTAGACATGACCGAGACACCTCTCCGGTCAATAACCAATAGCGGAACCTGGATGCTCATATTGGCTACATATTCTACGAAGATCTTTATCGGTCGAACCGTTATGACAACATACGTAATTCCCTTTGTCCATCAGTATGTTACTTGCCCGAGATTCGATCGTCGATATCTTCATACCTAGTTCAATCTCATTACCAGCAAGTCTCTTTACTTGTTCCGTAATACATCACCTCGTGACTAACTCCTTAGTCGTTTGCTTGCAAGCTTTATGATGTGTATTACCGAGAGGGCCCAGAGATACCTCTCTGATACTCGGAGTGACAAATCCTAATCTCGATCTATGCCAACTCAACAAACACCTTCAGAGATACCTGTAGAGAATCTTTATAATCACCTAGTTACGTTGTGACATTTTATAGCACACAAGGCATTCCTCCGGTATCCGGGAGTTGCATAATCTCATAGTCGAAGGAATATGTATTTGACATGAAGAAAGCAATAGCAATAAAACTGAACGATCATTATGCTAAGCTAACGGATGGGTCTTGTCCATCACATCATTCTCCTAATGATGTGATCCTTTTATCAAATGACAACTCATGTCCATGGTTAGGAAACCTTAACCATCTTTGATCAACGAGCTAGTCTAGTAGAGGCTTACTAGGGACACGGTGTTTGTTTATGTATTCACACATGTATTATGGTTTCCGATCAATACAATTCTAGCATGAAAAATAAACCTTTATCATGAATAAGGAAATATAAATATAACAACTTTATTATTGCCTCTAGGGCATATTTCCTTCACAAGCATGTGGTAGGGTTGGTTCGTGCATTGATCTTTGAGCAGATGCTAGATTTTGATGTAGTGGTATCTATTTGTGTTGGATCTGTATAGATTGTGTAGTATGATAATGATGAACACTATGGATGAACACTATAGATTCATAGCTAGTTGTGTAGGATTTGTAGCATGCTAGAGTAGCTATTTGTGATGAACACAATGGATTCATAGCTAGTTCTAATGTTGTGGTAGCTATTGGCAATGGATTCATATCTAGTTGGCATGTATGCTCCTACTTTCATAGATTGTCCGGTTATTATGTTGTGGTACTGTGTGCGTTACGCTTATTGTGTATGCGTGATATGATTGTAGGACATGACCACGCAGACGCGAGATCTTAGTCAGGCCCTTGTCCTGTCGGACAGCTAGTTTGCAGCCTCCTATGTTGAGGACTCACAACCCCTCCTTTATCAGAACAGGGCTATTGATTCAGAGGTGTTCAAGGTTTCACCTGGTGCTTCTTGCTTTTGTGCCAGTTGTGCTCGTTGAGCCAGCTGCCAATTCTGCTACCGCTGCACTGAAGGCCTAGAAGGATGGTCGGGGGAACAACATGAAGTGACAGTCGTTCATGTCCACATTCTTGCTGAACAAGATGTGCGAGCTCATCTCTAGTGGGGTTAGGACTGACAAGGGCTTCAAGGAGGTGCACTTGAACACCGTTGCGAAGCACGTGTTCATGTTCTGTGGCCAGGAGGTGACGGCCACCCAAGTGTACAACCACCTGAGAAAGTGGAGAGCTCGATGGATCCAAGTGTCCAAGCTCAGAGACCTTAGCGGCGCCTCTTGGGATCAGAGCACCACTTGCTCTATCATTTTGGAGGCAGAGCACTACACCGGCCATGTCGTGGTTAGCTCACTGTCCCCTTGTTTTGCACACTGTCATTGCCTTGTAGCAACTAACAACCCTTGTGCTTCTATCTTAGGAACACCCCAAGGACGCTGAGTTCCTCAACACACCCATCTAGAACTACAACCAGATGCAGCACATCTTCTCCTTCGGCCTGGCAACCGACAAGCATGCCATGGGCTCCGGTGAGCCTCTCGGTTCTCCCATGCCGGAGTTCCCAGGCACCCCGGACGTAGAGGCAGTCCTTGATGGCCCCGACAAGCCATTTGAGCATGTCCCTGTGCTCGATAGGAAGAGGAAGAGGGGCATCCTAATGGAGGAGGAGATAAGTGTCTTCAGCAGCAGGACTGAGGCAGTGAAGGAGGTGGCAACAACCATTAGGGAGAGCAAGGCCGTCGACGTCCACCTTGGCATGTACAGCGCCGTCATGGAGCAAGCTGGCTTCAGTGATGAGGCTCTCATGGCAGCTCTCAGCCACCTGTTGTACAACAAGGCCCAGGGTGTTGGGTTTGTTTCCATGGCAGACGCCCACATGGTGCTCTGGCTCAGGAGCTGGCTAGGCAGGCACTACTACTAGAGCTTGCTGCTGGTTACCGCGTGCATGATCCTGGATGGCGATGGCGACGACGATGACAACGTATATTTTGTGTAGCTAGGGCTTGAAAATTGTTTGATGGTCAGTATATTTTATTGAGGTGGTATATACTAAGCCCTCATGATAATCGTGACCTTGCGGTGGTAGGATGACACCCTGAAAGTGCATGTAGTCCCCATGTGTGGTTTTGGTAATTGATGACAATCCTAATGGACTAATGTTTGCATTGAGTTATACATTTGAAGGAAAGTTCCATTTGCAATGCATGAAGAATATTGGATGAATTGAAGGATGTTTGTTCCATGGTGATGCAAGAAGGAGATAGAATGGATTGAAAATGAATGCCATATACATATTGTTGTGCATGCATCAAGGTTGAGCTTGGTGATTGAATCAAATACGATCAAGATGAATTCCATGTGATGAACAAGATGTGGTCTATATGGAGTTCATTGAGGATCTCAGAAGTTCTCATGCTTAGGCTTATGGGTTGAACAATGATGGATCAAGATCTTGAGACAATGATTAAAGAGAAGAATTCTACATATGCTTGAAGATAGGATCATTATGAGCTCATATGTTGAGTCATGGATTATTATGTCTTTATGCAAGTAACTCAAGTGAAGAATTCATTGTGCCTCTCAAGATACTATGTTGGAGCATGAGAACGAGCAAATGATGTCCAATATGATATTCAAGGAGAAACTTGATATGGTCATGGTGAATTGAGATATTGGTTATTATGTCTTGAAACAATGAAGCATAGTGAAGATATCAATAGGGCCTTCAAGACATCAATATTAATCATGGAGCAAAGATAAATGTTGACCAAGATGGAGATCAAAGATTGAACTCAAAGATGGACATCACACAAGCGCAAACAATGTACCACATGTGATCTTGTGGTATGGTAAGTAATTGTCAATTGCACCTTGTGCACTAACCCATACTATGTGTTATCTATGTTATGTGGGTTAGGAAATTCTCATCATCTTGGTGCTTATGAGAAAGCTTGGCGCTCATCAAAGGATCTCATCAAGTAATGATGATGGAAAAGTGAAGATGAATGCAAAGAAAAGCTTCCCGCATTGTGAATGGGGGAGCTACTTGAAGACTTCATCAATGTCTTGCCTTCAACTTGAGCCATGAAGAAACATCAACATAAAGCTCAAGTAAAAGGCTCTATTCAAAGGTATTAGTTCCTTTGGCGTTAGTGTTGTGGATTGATGACCACCAAAGAAACATATACACTTAAGAATGGATTCTCGCAAGCTATCTAGTATAGTTATTTTATGATTCTTGAGTTATAGGGATTCCACACTATTAAGAGGGGATCAAAGGGTTTCGTGATGGACTTGCTCAAATCAACATCTTCTACACACAATTCCACTCCGATCATATACATATACATATATATATATATATATATATATATATATATATATATATATATATATATATATATATATATACACAAAGCCAAAAGGGTTCCCCAAATTCTATGATCAAACCTTTGCATAATTTGCATCCTCCATTTTGGTTGATCTTGATTAGTTATCTATGTGAGGGCCTGTGATTTTTCACTAGCTTCAAATGAGCCCAAGATCATCAAAACCGGAGTTCGGATGAGAAAGTTATGCATGTTTTATGGGGCGCGTGCAGTTTTTGTGATGCCGGATGTCTGGGACTTGGTCGGATGTCCGGGCTCCCGGGACGCCTCGGATGTCTGAGATCCTCCCGAAAATCCGGCGGTCCATGTCCAGAAACCTTGCTGAAATGTTGGTTGTGTCTGCCGGATGTCCGGCACTTGGCCGGATGCCCAGGGCCCCAACTTTGGCCAGATGTCCGGGCCCTGTATATTGGCTCTATTTTTCTGTGTACGTGTGCACATTTCTCAGCCGCCGGATGTCTGGCCCTTGCCCAGATGTCCAACCCAACACAGCCACTTACTCACAAACGGCTAGTTTTCTAGGCTTGCTATATATACCCCTCTACCAATCCGGTAGAGGGTTTACCACTCAATCCAAAAGAACCCTAGAACACCTAAGTGTCTCCCTCTCACTTCTCCTACACCAAATCTTAGACCCCGAAGAGATTCGTGAGAGTTCTTGAGAGATTTTCCAATCAAGTGATAGATCCCTCTCCCTCTTGTGACCAAAGGATTCGTGATTTGAGCAAGTCTTGAGCATTTCCCCCTTGATCTTGTTATTCTTGGAGGTTGGAGACTCCTAGGCGGTAGGGGTGCTCCTTTGAGGAATCAACTTGTGATTTGCCCCCGGAAAGTTTGTGAAGGTTTGGAGGCCGCCTCAAGGTCTACCACTAGTGGTTGAGAAACGCCTTCGTGGTGTTGTCTCAAAGGGAGAATAGGGTGAGCATTCATGGCGTTGGTGTGCCTTCGTGTTAACATCCACCTCTCTAGCGGTGAGTAGTAGCTTCCCTCCAAGGATGTGACCATCGGGATACATCCTCATCTCCTTGTCTTCGGTTATCTCTAACCCTAGCCACTACTTGTGGTTTACTTTGGTCTCTTGACCTTGCATTCACTATATATTGTTGTCCTCATTATATTGTGTTGGCTATTTCCTTGTAGAGATTATTCAGGTCTACACTTTATATCCCGCAATTCATACTTGCTACTAATGATATATCTTGTTTTAGTGTGAATTGCTAACTTCTGTCATACACTTACATATCTTGTGATATTGCTCAAGTAAGTTTGTGTAACTTACTTGTGCTTATTAGTATCCTTGTTGTGCTCATCTTATTTAGATCAAGTTGTTGGTGCACTTAGTTGAGCCTAGTATATTTAGGATTTGTGCTTGAAAAGTATCCTCTTAGTTTATTTCCATATTAGGATAAAGCCAAATCCGTAGAAGTTTTTAAAATGGCTATTCACCCCCCGTCTAGGCGACATCGTGGTCCTTCCACACCCTCTTTTGGATGTGGTAGTAGGATGACACCATAGTAGTGCTAGGTTAGAACTTGCTATGCCATATGATCATGCATGCTTACTACTTCTGCTCCATTGCTTGCTTCTTATTGTTCTTTTGCTTGCTGCTTCAACTATTGCTCTTGTGCACTGCTAGGACAAATGGTATGCGGTGTTCGTCGGGAGGGCAGCAGGGGTTTATAGTTCATGGGAAGCTTGCTGCTTCAACTGCTGCTCTTGTGCACTGCTAGGACAAATGGTGGGTCCAATCTTGATGAAGACAATCATCTTTGTGAGGAGTTAATGGAGGAGCTCTCCACATTTTTATATCATGAAGAGCTCTCTATTGCTTCCACCTCCTATTACTTAGACACTACAACATCTTCCACTTCACCAACATGTGGTGTGCCACAAAGTAATGACATGGTAAGTGAGGAAATATCTTGTGATGATGGTGTTAAGATCATTATTGATGATTGGCATGCCCTGGTGCCTAGTGGGCACCTGGGGCACCCCCCCGGTGTGGTGTTCTCAGTACCAAAAATTCTCAAATATTCAGAAAAAATCGTGTTAAAATTTCAGGTCATTCTGAGCACTTTCATTTTTGGGCACTTTTTATTGCACAGATAATTCAAAAAACAGAGTATTCATGGCATTTTATTGCATTTAACTAAAAATAACAGAAAATATAAAGTGGGTACAAAAGGTTGTGCTTACTAAATTCATCGACCACATGCCTCTCGAAAATAATTCATTAATAAGGTTGATCAAGTCTTATTAACAACCACTTTCGATTATCATGAACCCGAAGAATTTTCGTAAAACACTAAGTTACCTCAATGGGGATATGCATCTCCCCAACAATAAGTGTTTCATATTTCTTTTTGATAGTAGGTAGAGGGAGTTGAAGACTTCCAATAGTAATTGTTGGAGTCTTTTCAATAACATTAATACCATTCACTTGAAATCGTTTCTTCGGAAAGTTGATACGTCTCCAGCGTATCTATAAATTTTTATTGTTCCATGCTATTATATTATTCATCTTGGATGTTTTATATGCATTATTATGCTATTTTATATCATATTTCGGGACTAACCTATTAACCTAGTACCAAGTGCCAGTTGCTTTTTTTCCTTGTTTTTGTCTTTTACAAAAAATAAATACCAAACGGAACGAAACTTTTTGATGATTTTTCTTCGACCACAAGACACCCAGGAACCTTCGGGAGGAGGTCAAGGGGGGCACAGATTGGCGACAAGCTCCTCCAAGCTTGAGGGCCCCCTGAGGCTCCTCTAACCCTAATTCTTCTTCTATAAATACCCAAATATTCCCCGTAGACCAGAGGGCACACCAAAAATACTTTGCCGTAGCCGCAAGTTTTTGTCCTCGCGAGATCCCATATGGAGACCAGTTCTGGAACTCCGCCGGAGGGGGATTCGATCACGGAGGGCCTCTACATCAACCTTGCTGCCCTTTCGATGATGTGTGAGTAGTTTACCACAGACCTACGGGTCCATAGCTAGTAGCTAGATGGCTTCTTCTATCTCATTGATTTTCAATACAATGTTCTCCTCGATGTTCTTGGAGATCTATTCGATGTAATCTTCTTTTGCGGTGCATTTGTTGAGATCCGATGAATTGTGGATTTATGATCAGATTATCTATGAATATTATTTGAGTCTTCTCTGAACTCTTTTATGCATGATTAACATAGCTTTGTATTTCTCTCCATTCTATTGATTTGGTTTGGCCAACTAGATTGATTTCTTGCCATGGGAGAGGTGCTTTGTAATGGGTTCAATCTTGCGGTGCTTATTCCCAGTGACAGAAAGGGACATGACACGTATTTGTATTGTTGCCATTAAGGATAAAAGGTGGGGTTTATTCATATTGATTGGATCTATCCCTCTACATCATGTCATCTTGCTTAAGGCGTTACTCCGTTCTTGTTAACTTAATACAGTAGATGCATGCTGGATAGCGGTCGATGTGTGGAGTAATAGTAGCAGATGCAGGCAGGAGTCGGTCTACTTGTCACGGACATGATGCCTATATTCATGATCATTGCCTTAGATATCGTCATAACTATGCGCTTTTCTATCAATTGCTCAACAGTAATTTGTTCACCCACCGTATGCGTTCTTTCAAGAGAGAAGCCTCTAGTGAAAACTATGGCCCCCGGGTCTATCTTTTATCATATTATTTTTAGATCTATAAAATCAAAAACACAAAAATACCTTGCTGCAATTTATTTACCTTTACTTTATTTTGCACTTTTACTTATCTTTTATACCTATCTCTATCAGATCTCATCCTTGCAAGTAACCGTGAAGGGATTGACAATCTCTTTATCGCGTTGGGTGCAAGTATTTGTTTGTTTGTGTAGGTGCAACCATTGGTGACTAGTGTGTTCCTCCTACTGGATTGATACCTTGGTTCTCAACTGAGGGAAATACTTATCAAATACTTATCTCTACTTTGCTGCATCACCCTTTCCTCTTCAAGGGAAAAACCAACGCAAGCTCAAGAAGTAGCAGGAAGAATTTCTGGCGCCGTTGCCGGGGAGGATCTACATCAAGTCTACCAAGTACCCATCATAAACTCTCATCTCTTGCATTTACATTATTTGCCGTTTGCCTCTCGTTTTCCTCTCCCCCACTTCTAAAACGTTTTCAAAAAAAGACAAAAATATTTGCCTTTTTATTCACCTTCTTTCCATTTGCCTTTATGTCTTACTTGGTTTGTTTGCTTGTTTGCTTGGCATAATTGTATGTTTATTCCAAATCAGAAGCAAAAGGTTTATGGATCCTCATCCACTTGCTAATCTTTTTAAAAGATCCAATTATGATGAACCAATTGCTAGTGAGTTGAGTGCACTAGATTATATTTATGAAGTTTTGCTTGAAATTCGTGAATTTGAAATTTGTGATGAAGTGTTAAAAAAAGAAATTTATAAAGTGATTCACGATAGCTCCTTGAATGAAAAGCATGATTGCAATGATGTTATTATAAATTCTATTAATTTCAATTGTGTTAATGATATGCAAAACCCCAAGCTTGGGGATGCTAATTTTGCTATGTCCACTACTTATTGCAATGATCATGATTGGGGTGATAATGCTTCTTATGATATTAAAAATTTATTTAAGCCTCATGATGAATATGTTTGCAATAATATTAAAAGTGGGTTTGAAGAGGTCACGACTTTAGTTGATGTTAATCCCACTATCTTGGAAGATTATAAAACTTTTATGCATGTGGATCATGAAGATAAAATTTTATATGATAGCTACATTGTTGAATTTGATTATGATCCAACATGTAATTATTATGAGAGAGGAAAATATGGTTGTAGAAATTTCCATGTTACTAAATTACCGCTCGTTATGTTGAGATTGCTATTGTTTCTTTCTTCTTCCTTGCATATGCTAGTTTTTGCTTGTCTTGATAAATATTTTCCCTATAAAATGCCTATGCATAGTAAGTATGTTAGACTTAAACTTGTTTTTCATATTCTATATGATGCTCTATTTGTGCTTCAATTTTTTGTCTTTCATGTGAGCATCATTAAAATTATCAACGCTTAGCTAAAAGGCTTTAAAGAAAAGCGCTTGTTGGGAGACAACCCAATATTTTTATTTTCTGTTTTATGAGTTTATGCAATTATACTTCTGTTATGATTGTGTTTTAGTATTTTAATTAGTGTTTTATCCAAGTAAGACCTTTGGGATGATTTGGAAGATCGTTGATTTGATTCTGAGAAAAAACAGAAACTTTTGCGTCCAGTAGCAGAATTGTTAAAATTTGCTGGAACGTGGAAACATTCTGAATTTTTTACACAAGATTGATATACAGATTGCCTACATCTTCCTAATTTTTCAGAATTTTTGGAGTTACATAAGTATGGTCTTCATTCGGGTCTTTACAGACTGTTCTGTTTTTGACAGATTCTGTTTCCATTGTGTTGTTCGCTTATTTTGATGAACCTACGGGTAGTATCGGGGCGTATGAACCACGGTGAAGTTAGAATACAGTAGATATAATGCAAATATAAAATTGGAATGAGTTTACAAATGTACCTAAAAGTGGAGATTTGCTTTATTATACTAACAGATCTCATGAGTTTTCTGTTGAGTTTTGTGTTGTGAAGTTTTCAAGTTTTGGGTAAAGTTTCGATGGACTACGGAATAAGGAGTGGAAAGAGCCTAAGATTGGGGATGTCCAAGGCACCCCAAGGTAATATTCAAGGACAACCAAGCATCTAAGCTTGGGGATGCCCCGGATGGCATCCCCTCTTTTATCTTCAGTCTATCGGTAAATTACTTGAGGCTATATTTTCATTCACCACATGATATGTGTTTTGCTTGGAGCGTCTTGTATTATATGAGTATTTGCCTTATTTGATTTTTATTTTTCCACAATCATTCTTTATGTACACACCTTTTGAGAGGGACACACATTAATCGTGAATGTATTAGAATACTCTATTTGCTTCACTTATATTTTTTTGAGCTAGGTAGTTGCTCTAGTGCTTCACTTATATCTTTTAGAGCACGACGGTGGCTATATTTTGAAGAAATTGATGAAATCTCATGATTAAGTTATATTATTTTGAAAGTCTTATAAATAGTATGGCAATTTGCATATGTTATGAATTTAGTCCTAATATGATGGGTATTCAAGAGGGATATAATAAAAACTTTCATGAAGATCATTGAATATATGAGAAGTTTGATTTCTCGCATTTGTTTGAGATATAAAAATGGTGATATTAGAGTCATGCTAGTGAGTAATTGTGGTTTAGTGAGAATATTTGTGTTAAGGTTTGTGATTCCCGAAGCATGGACATATGGTCTCTCGTTATGCTATGAAACTGGAGCATGATTTATTTTTGATTGTCTTCCTTATGAGTGGCGGTCGGGGACGAGCGATGGTCTTTTCCTACCAATGTATCCCCCTAGGAGCATGCGTAGTAGTACTTTGCTTCGAGGCTAATAAACTTTTGCACTAAGTATGTGAGTTCTTCATGACTAATGTTGAGTCCATGCATTATATGCACTCTCACCCTTCCGCATTTTGCTAGACTCTTCGGTACTGTGCATTGCCCTTTCTGACCTTGAGTTGTGGTGCAAACTTCGCCGGTGCATCCAAACCCCGTGATATGATACGCTCTTTCACACATAAGCTGCCTTATATATTCCTCAAAATAGCCATCATACCTACCTATTATGGTATTTCCATAGCCATTCCGAGATATATTGCCATGCAACTTCCACCGTTCCGTTTTATTATGACACATACCATCATTGTCATATTGTTTTGCATGATCATATAGTTGACATAATATTTGTGGCTTGGCCACCGTTCATATTTTTTATACATGTCATGCTAGATCATTGCACATCGCAGTACACTGCCAGAGGCATTCATATAGAGTCATATTTTTGTTCTAGTATCGAGTTGTAATTCTTGAGTTGTAAGTAAATAAAAGTGTGATGATCATCATTATTAGAGCATTGTCCCATGTCAGGAAAGGATGATGGAGACTATGATTCCCCCACAAGTCGGGATGAGACTCCAGATTAAAATAAAAAATAAAAAAGAGAGGTCAAAGAGCCCAATGAAAAAAAGAAAATAAAAGAAAATAAAAAATGAGAGAAAAAGGTAGAAGGGACAATGTTACTATCCTTTTCCACACTTGTGCTTCAAAGTAGCACCATTTTCTTCATGATAGAGAGTCTCCTATTTTGTCACTTTCATATATTACTAGTGGGAATTTTTCATTATAGAACTTGGCTTGTATATTCCAATGATGGGCTTCCTCAAATGCCCTTGGTCTTCATGAGCAAGCAAGTTGGATGCACATCCACTTAGTTTTCTTTTTGAGTTTTCATACACTTATAGCTCTAGTGCATCCGTTGCATGGTAATCCCTACTCCTTGCATTGGCATCAATTGATGGGCATCTCCATAGCCCGTTGATTAGCCTCGTCAATGTGAGACTTTCTCCTTTTTTTTGTCTTCTCCACACAACCTCCACCATCATATTCTATTCCACCCATAGTGCTATATCCATGGCTCACGCTCATGTATTGTGTGAGAGGTGAAAGAGCTGAAGCGCGTTAAAAAGTATGAACCAATTGCTTGGCTTGTCATCGGGGTTGTGCATGACAAATACTTTGTGTTAAGAAGATAGAGCATGACAAGATTATATGATTTTGTAGGGATAACTTTCTTTAGCCATATGATATTTTGAGAAGACATGATTGTTTTTTAGTATGCTTGAAGTATTATTGTTTTTATGTCAATATTAAACTTATGTTTTGAATCTTATGGATCTGAATATTCATGCCACATTAAGAAAGATTACATGATAAACATGTTAGGTAGCATTCCACATCAAAAATTCTGTTTTTATCATTTACCTACTCGAGAACGAGCAAGAATTAAGCTTGGGGATGCTTGATACGTCTCCAACCTATCTATAATTTTTTATTGTTCTGTGCTATTATATTATCCATCTTGGATGTTTTATATGCATTATTATGCTATTTTATATCTTTTTTGGGACTAACCTAGTGCCAAGTGCCAGTTGCTGTCTTTTCCTTGTTTTTGTCTTTTACAGAAAATTAATACCAAGCGGAGTCCAAACAGAACGAAACATTTTGATGATTTTTATTGGACCACAAGACACCCAGGAACCTTCGGGAGGAGGTCAGGGGGGCCACAGATTGGCGACAAGCTCATAGGGCGCGCCACGGGGGGGGGGGGGGCCCTCCAAGCTTGTGGGCCCCCTGAGGCTCCTCTAACCCTAATTCTTCTTCTATAAATACCCAAAATATTCCCTGTAGACCAGAGGGCACACCAAAAATACTTCTCCGCCGCCACAAGTTTCTGTCCTCGTGAGATCCCTTCTGGAGATCTGTTCCGGTGCTCCGTCGGAGGGGGATTCTATCATGGAGGGCCTCTACATCAACCTTGCTGCCCTTCCGATGATGTGTGAGTAGTTTACCATAGACGTACGAGTCCATAGCTAGTAGCAAGATGACTTCTTCTCTCTCTTTGATCTTCAATACAATGTTCTCCTCGATGTTCTTGGAGATCTATTCGATGTAATCTTCTTTTGCGGTGCGTTTGTTGAGATCCGATGAATTGTGGATTTATGATCAGATTATCTATGAATATTACTTGAGTCTTCTCTGAACTCTTTTATGCATGATTAAGATAGCTTTGTATTTCTCTCCGATGTATTGATTTGGTTTGGCCAACTAGATTGATTTTTCTTGCCATGGGGGAGGTGCTTTGTAATGGGTTCAATCTTGCGGTGCTTATTCCCAGTGACAGAAAGGGACATGACACTTATTTGTATTGTTTCCATTAAGGATAAAAAGGTGGGTTTTGTTCATATTGATTGGATCTATCCCTCTACATCATGTCATCTTGCTTAAGGCGTTACTCCGTTCTTGTTAACTTAGTACACTAGATGCATGCTAGATAGCGGTGGATGTGTGTAGTAATAGTAGTAGATGCAGGCAGGAGTCGGTCTAATTGTCATGGACGTCATGCCTATATTCATGATCATTGCCTTAGATATCGTCATAACTATGCACTTTTCTATCAATTGCTCAACAGTAATTTGTTTACCCATCGTATGCGTTCTTTCAAGAGAGAAGCCTCTAGTGAAAACTATGGCCCCCGGGTCTATCTTTTATCATATTATTTTTAGATATATAAAACCAAAAACCCAAAATACCTTGCTGCAATTTATTTACCTTTACTTTATTTTGCACTTTTACTTATCTTTTATACCTATCTCTATCAGATCTCATCCTTGCAAGTAACCTTGAAGGGATTGACAACCCCTTTATCGCGTTGGGTGCAAGTATTTGTTTGTTTGTGTAGGTGCAACCATTGGTGACTTGTGTGTTCCTCCTACTAGATTGATACCTAGGTTCTAAACTGAGAGAAATACTTATCTCTACTTTGCTGCATCACCCTTTCCTCTTCGAGGAAAAAACCAACGCAAGCTCAAGAAGTAGCAAAAGTGCACCGTATGCTCATTACCATTGATATGAAAAGTGACCTTGCTTTTGTTGCAATCAATAACAGCCCCTACAGTATTCAAGAAGGGTCTACCAAGGATAATCAACATGTTGTCGTCCTCGGGTATCTCAGGTATAACAAAGTCTGTCAAGATAGTAACATTTGTAACTACATCGGGCACATCCTCACAATTACCGATAGGTATGGCAGTTGCTTTGTTAGCCATTTGCAATGATATTTCAGTGGGTAGTATAGTGGTAAGTATTCCCGCCTGTCACGCGGTGGCCCGGGTTCGATCCCCGGCAACAAAAAAAAGGTCTTGATAACTCACAAGTATAGGGGATCGCAACAGTTTTCGAGGGTAGAATATTCAACCCAAATTTATTGATTTGACATAAGGGGAGCCAAAGAATATTTGCAAGTATTGGCAGTTGAGTTGTCAACTCAACCACACCGGGAGAAAATATCTGGAGCGAAGTGATCAGTAGCACAGTAGTATGATAGTTTGATAGTGATAGCAATAGTAACGGTAACAACAGTAACAGTAGTTTTGTAGCAGTTGTAATAGTAGTAACAACAGTAGTAACTTAGCAAGAACAATATGTGAAAAGCTCGTAGGCATTGGATCGGTGATAACATTGGATAATATTCATCATACAACAGTCATAACCTAGGGCGACACAGAACTAGCTCCAATTCATCAATGTAATGTAGGCATCTATTTCGTAAATAGTCATACGTGCTTATGGAAAAGAACTTGCATGACATCTTTTGTCCTACCCTCCCGTGGCAGCGGGGTCCATAAGGAAACTAAGGGATATTAAAGCCTCCTTTTAGTAGAGAACCGGAACAAAGCATTAACAGATAGTGAATACATGAACTCCTCAAACTACGGTCATCACCGGAAAGAATCCCAATTGTTGTCACCTTTGGGTATGCGGATCATAACACGTAATAGGTGCATATAACTTGCAAGATCAGATCAAGAACACAAATATATTGGTGAAAACATAAACGGTTCAGATCTGAAATCATGGCACTCGGAGAATATTTGTGGAATATATAAAAAATATTGGTAGAAGAATATACCAGAGGGGGGCCACCCAGGAGCCACAAGCTCAGGGGGCGCGCCCACCCCCCAGCGCGCGCCCTATGAGCTTGTGCCCCCTGGACCTCTGGCAACCCTAACTCCGACTCCATATATACCTATTCGCCAAGAAAAAAATCAGAGAGAAGGATACATCGCGTTTTATGATATGAAGCCGCCGCCACCTCCTGTTCTTCATCAGGAGGGCTGATCTGGAGTCCGTTCAGGGCTCACGAGAGGGGAATTCGTCGCCGTCGTCATCATCAACCTTCCTTCACCACCAATTTCAAGATGCTCACCGCCGGGAGTGAGTAATTCCTTCATAGGCATTCTGGACGGTGATGGGTTGGATGAGATTTATCATGTAACCGAGTTAGTTTTGTTAGGGTTTGATCCCTAGTATCCACTATGTTCTGAGATTGATATTGCTATGACTTTGCTATGCTTAATGCTTGTCACTAGGGCCCGAGTGCCATGATTTCAGATCTGAACCTATTATGTTTTCATGAATGTATTTGTGTTCTTGATCCTATCTTGCAAGTTATATGCACCTATTACGAGTTATGATCCGCATACCCCAAAGTGACAATAATTGGGATTATTTCCGGTGATTACCGTAGTTTGAGGAGTTCATGTATTCACCAAGTGCTAATGCTTTGTTTTGGTTCTCTATTGAAAGGAGGCCTTAACATCCCTTAGTTTCCTTATGGACCCCACTACCACAGGAGGGTAGGACAAAAGATGTCATGCAAGTTCTTTTCCATAAGCACGTATGACTATATACGGAATACATGCCTACATTACATTGATGAATTGGAGCTAGTTCTGTGTCGCTCTAGGTTATAACTGCTACATGATGAATATTATCCAACGCAATTATCCATCGCTGATCCAATGCCTACGCTTTTCATATATTGATCTTTGCTAAGTTACTTTCGCTGTTACTGCTGTGACGATCACTACAAAATTGCTACTGGTTCTGCTACTACTATTACCGTTACTATCAAATTGCCATACTACTTTGCTACTGATCACCTTGTTGCAGATATTAAGTCTTTCAGGTGTGGTTGAATTGACAACTCAACTGCTAATACTTGCGAATATTCTTTGGCTCCCCTTGTGTCGAATCAATAAATTTGGGTTGAATACTCTACCCTTGAAAACTGTTTCAATCCCCTATACTTGTGGGTTATCAAGACCTTTTTCTAGCACTGTTGCGGGGGAGCATAGATCTATTTTCTAAGTCACTTGGGATTTATATCTGTTGATCACTATGAAGAATCTAAAAGATAGCAGAACCAAGATCGTTCCCTCTAAGACGAGGGGAGGTAAGGAACTGCCATCTGGCTTTGCACTCGATTCACCTTCTGTTTTGAGTAAGCTTGCGACACCACCACCTGCTATTAATCCTAATATGTCGCAAGTAATTGATGATGCTACTTCTGCTATGAATGATGCTAGTACTTTGCTTGATAAGACTGTGCCACTGGGTGAATTTCTTGATGAACAACTTGCTAGAGCTAAAGAAATTGAGAATGCTATAACTGATGAGATTACTGAAATCGATAAAATTATTGAAATTGAGACTTTTGAATCACCTATTAGACCTAGCTCTCCTAGATATGAATTGCCTGATATACCTGAGGGTTATGTTATGGATGGAGAGGTAGCTAGGGATTTTCTTGCTTGTAAGGATAGAGATGATCTTAAGAAATTACTAGTCAACTTGAAAGAAAAATCTTTGAATGCTAGAATGAAATATGATCCTAAGTTTGCTACTTCACCTATCTTTCTTACGGATAAGGATTATGAATTCTCTGTCGAACCTGAGTTAATTACTTTGGTTGAATCTGATCCTTTCCATGGTTATGAATCTGAAACTGTTGTGGCACATCTTACTAAACTGAATGATATAGTGATTGCTTGTATCTGCGTTGGTTTTTCCCCAAAGAGGAGAAGATGATGCAGCACAACAAATGTAAGTATTTTCCTCAGTTATGAAACCAAGGTTATCAATCCAGTAGGAGAACCAAGCAACTCTATGTAAACAACACCTGCACACAAACAACAAAAACTTGCAACCCAACGCATAAGAGGGGTTGTTAATCCCTCCTCGGTATTGAGATAGGTTAAATTGTATGAGATTTGATAAACCGATCTAACTAAAACACAAAATAAAATAAATAAAGGAAAAATGCAGCAAGGTATTTTTGGTTTTATATGATAGGAAAATAGACCCGGGTTCCGTAGTTTTCACTAGAGGCTTCTCTCGAGAAAATAGCATACGGTGGATAAACAAATTTCTGTTGGGCAATTAATAGAAAAGCGACTAATCATGACGATATCCAAGGCAATGAACATGTATATAGGCATCACGTCCAAGATTAGTAGACCGAAACGATTCTGCATCTACTACTATTACTCCACACATCGACCGCTCTCCAGCATGCATCTAGTGTATTAAGTTCATGAAAAAACAGAGTAATGCAATAAGAACGATGACATGATGTAGACAAGATCTATTCATGTCGGAATGGAGCCCATCTTTTTATCCTTAATAGTGATGTCTACTACACAACTTGTTCTTGTAGACTCGTGTTGGGCCTCCAAGCGCAGAGTTTTGTAGGACAATAGCAAATTTCCCTCAAGTGGATGACCTAAGGTTTATCAATCAGTGGGAGGCGTAGGATGAAGATGGTCTGTCTCAAACAACCCTGCAACCAAATAATAAAAAGTTTCTCGTGTCCCCAACGCACCAAATACAGTGGAAATTTATATAGGTGCACTAGTTCGGCGAAGAGATGGTGATACAAGTGTAGTAATGATAGTAGATATTGATTTTTGTAGTAGTAACAATAAAAAACAGCAAGGTAGCAAGTTACAAAAGTGAGCACAAATCATATTGCAATGCTTGAAAATGAGGCCTAGGGTCCATACTTTCGCTAGTGCAATCTCTCAACAATGTTAATATAATTGGATCATATAACCTTCCCTTAACGTGCGATGATGAAGATGGCCGCCGGGATAATGAAGATGGCCACCAGTGATGATTTCCCCCTCCGAAGGGTGCCGGAACGAGGTCTAGATTGGTTTTTTGTGGCTACAGAGGCTTGCGGCGGCGGAACTTCTGATCTAGGGTTATTTCTGATGGTTTCTCTATTTATAGGATTTTTTAGCATTGGAATCACGCGAAGATGGGCCTCGAGGTGAGCACAACCCACCGGAGCAAGCCAGGCCCCTCTAGCACGCCCTGGTGGGTTGTGCCCTCCTCGTGGCTCTTCTGGCCATCCCACGAAGCTTCTAGTGCCTCTTTTGTTCCAAAAAAACCGTCAAAAAGTTTCGTTGCATTTGGAGAACTTTTCTTTCTGCACAAAAAATAACACCATGGTTGTTCTGCTGAAAACAACGTCAGTCCGGGTTAGTTCCATCCAAATCATACCAAAACCATATAAAATTGTTGTAAACATGGCATGAATACTTCATAAATTATAGATACGTTGGAGACGTATCAACATCCCCAACCTTAATTCCTACTCGTCCTCGAGTATGTAAATGATAAAAAGAAATAATTTATGAAGTGTGAATGCTAGCATAGTGCATAAGTTTGATAAATGATAATTTCAATCACTTTTCCTAGCATCATAATAGCAATTCTTTCTCATAAAACTTCTCATGTTAAAGTAGCAACCAATTCACGTGTTAAGGTTCAAACAATGAATTCTCTTGAAATTCAACAACCTATATTCTTAGTCACCAAAAAATTGCAATTCAACTTATTCAACAGAGTCTAAGTAAGAGCTCCACATACTCAATCATCATATAGTCTTCCATGATTGCTAGTACTCAAAGCATATTCTTAGAACAAATGGCATCCATCGAACACAGAGAAATATAAGGGCTTAATATTTCGCCTCCCAACTCATTTATCATAGAGATAATTGTCAACAATAATAAATCATGATCAAATATATTTGACTGGCCATATGTGCCTAGATCTTTCCCCACCACATGATGCTTTCGAACTAGAGAATAATTGAGGTTGAAATGAGAATGCATTCTATTGACTCTTGCATAAAAGTAAATAATGAAAAGTAAAAGACAGGCCCTTCGCAGAGGGAAGAAGAGGTTGTCATGCACTTTTTATTTTTGGATGCCCAAATTCTTAATGCAAAGGAACATCACGTTATATTGCCCCTGATGGTAGCAACCTTTATTATGCAGTCCGCCACTTTTATTACTTTGCCATCACAAGTTCGTACAACGCTCAATTTTCCCTTACAATAAAAGATCAAACATAATTAGGAGCAATTTTTATTGCTTTATGCACCAATGGCAACTTACTTGAAGGGTCTTATTCAATCCATAGGTAGGTATGGAGGACACTCATGGCCAGAAACTGGGTTTAAGGGTTTTTGGATGCACAAGTAGTATCTCTACTTAGTACGAATTTTTGGCTAGCAAAAGATCCTAAGCAAACACCACATGTTGGAGGATCCATAACAATATAACTTCTATGCAAATATACCCAAACATAACTCATTACGTTGTCTTCCTTGTCCAACTTCAACTAATTTTCTCAATTTTGAAAATAATTAATGGGTATTCACAATCATAGAAGATGTCCAAGATAATATATTTGTATGTGAAAGTTCTCTTCCTTATACTAATCATTCATGAATTGCTTGTATGACCAATATTGTGATTGTCAAGCTTCAAAAGATTTCACTTTCTAAACCCAATGTGAAGATACCACCAGGCATGATATAGTTTCAACTTCATGATATTAAATTCATTCAACAATTTACTCATAGGATATAAGTGAAGCACAACAGTAAATGACAAGCTACTCCAAAAAGATGTAAGTGAAGATCAAGCGAGTAGTCAAGTAAATGGGTAGCTAATTGAGGACTCTCTCTTATTAAAAACTTTCAGATATAAGTATTTTATGAAAACAGCAAGAAAAACAAAATAAAATGGCATTCCAAGAATAGCACACATCATGTGAAGGAGCAAAAACTTAGGCTCAACCGATACTAACCGATAATTGTTGATGAAGAAAGGTGGGATGCTTATCGGGGCATCCCCAAGTTTAGGTGCTTGAGACTTCTTGGAATATTAACTTGGGATGCCTTGGGCATCCCCAAGCTTGTGCTTTTGTGTCTCCTTAATTCCTTTTATATCACGGTTTCCCTAAATCTTAAAAACTTCATCCACACAAAACTCAACAAGAACTCGTGAGATAAGTTAGTATAAATCAACGCAAAAACCTTATCATTATCTAATGTAGAAAATCACTAAAATTATTATTTAACATTGCATACTAAATGACTCTGCATATTTAATAGTCCTATCCTCAAATAGAATCATTAAACAAGCAAACATATGCAAACAATGCAAACATAACAGCAATCTGTCTAAAGAGTATAGTCTTTAAAGAGTGCAATTGTACTCACACTTCCCTAATTACAAAATTATGAAAATTTACCACACTGTAGAAAATTTATCATATCTTATTCTGCATAAAATTCCAAAACTTTATCACATTCTGAATTTTCTCAAGAATTCACGCACTAGCATGCAACTTTCTGTTTTCAAACAGCAACACATAGACTTGTAAAATAAGCATGGCAAAGGCTATACTTGACATTTTTATTGAAGTAAAAGATATAAAACATTATTAAAAATAACAGCAAGCAAATCCTAATAAAATAAAATGATGCTCCAAGCAAAGCTAATATCATGTGACGAATGAAAATATAGCTCCAAGTGAGGTTACCGATAATGTTGGAGACGAAATAGGGAATGCCTTCCGGGGCATCCCCAAGCTTGGTTGCTTGGATATTCCTTGAATGTTACCTTGGGGTGCCTTCGGTATCCCCAAGCTTAGGGTCTTCTCACTCCTTATTCTCCTCATATCGATATCTCACCCAAAACTGGAAAACTTCAATCACACAAAACTTAACGGAACTTTGTGAGATGGGTTATTATGATAAAGACAAATCATTCACTTTGGTACTATCAAGATAAGATTCATAATTGTTATCACACAATTACTAATGTACCCTACAATTTCTACAACTTATATTGACCAATATAAGCCATAGAAACTATAAAACAAGCAAACTATGCATTGAAAATAGAATCTGTCAAAAACAGAATATTACATAAAGATCTGAATTAAGGTCATACTTCTGTAACTCAAAAAATGATGAAAATTTGGAAAACGTATAATATTTGTATACCCATCAACTGTAAAAAACTCAGAATTTTTAGACCCTCCAGTGATTTTTAACAATTCTGTTACTGGGCGCAAAAGTTTCTCTTTTTGCACAGAATCAAGTCAACTATCGTCCACACTATCCCAAAGGCTTTACTTGGTACTTTATTGATACAAAAGCTATAAACATGATTACTACAGTAGCATAATCATGTCAACAAAAAAAACAGTAGGGGTAAATGTTGGGTTGTCTCCCAACAAGCGCTTTTCTTTAATGGCTTTTTAGCTAGGCATGAAGATTTCAATGGTGCTCACATAAAAGATAAGAATTGAAATACAAAGAGAGCATCATTGTGACGCCCCCGGCTTAATCGTGCGCTAATCATACACGCAAATGCACACAATCAAGCCTAAGGACTCACGGGAAGATATCACAACACAACTCTAAAACATAAATAAAGTCATACAAGCTTTATGTTACAAGCCAGGGGCCTCGAGGGCTCGAATACACAAGCTTGCGTACAAGCGTCAGCGGAAGCATCAGATATCTGAGTACAGATATAAAAGAAAACACAGAAAGGCCCTTAGAAGGCGGTACAAAATAAAACACTACGATCGAAAGGCGCAGGCCTCCTGCCTGGGACCCTCCGATCCTACTCCTGGTCGACGGCAAACTCGAAGTAATAACCACCCTCGGGGTAGTAGTAGTAGCGATCGTCGACGGGGCAGCTGTCTCAGGGGCTCCGTCATCTGGTTGCGTCAAAAGGATATGGGGAAAAAATAAAGCAAAGCAACCGTGAGTACTCATCCGAAGTACTCAGCAAGCAAGGATCTACACTACATATGCAACATTATCAAAGGAAGGCTGTATATGTGGACTGGGCTGCAGAAATGCCAGAATAGAGAGAAGGCCTAGTCCTATCGGAGACTAGCATCTTCAGAGGTCTTGCATCATTAGAATAGTGTAGATTAGTATCGTATAAAGTAGTAGTATCATTTAAGTCTCAACCTCACCCAGAGATCCTTTCTCGACTCCCTGCGAGAAAGCAATCCCACAGCCATACAGTCATCAACCTCGTCCTGAGATCCCTTCTCGACTCCCTGCGAGAAGCAATCCCAGAGCCTCATATCCAGGTCTCATCTCAAGTTCTAGCTGTATCGATCGGGATACAACTCCGAGTGTCCGTTACCGAGGATCCGGCTATGCATAGATTAGTTCTTCCCTGCAGGGGTGCACCAACTTACCCACCACGCTCGCTTAACTCCGGCCGGTCACACTTTTCTGGGTCATGCCCGGCCTCGGCCAAATGATACACCGCAACCCTACCTACAGCTCAGTAGAGAGGTCCCCGCCGGTCTACATCCTAAGCGCAAGGGGGTCTTGGCCATCGCCCCTCACCCTCCGGGTCATTGGGCACACGGTGAAGCCAGGCACCAACACTACAGGAAGGCGCCGGTCCGTCCGTGCCGCCATGCTGAACTAGACGTCTATCAAAGCTTTCGGCTGATGCATAGGATGCAGAGTGCCCATAACTTTTCCCACGTGATGGTTAGTGCTATCGGGCCAGAGGCCCACTCAGATAAAATATCCAAATCGTAGTGTGTTGGTAATGCGGTAACGAGCAGAGACTCACGATCGATGTGACCCCGTCGTCCCATCTCGAGGACTTGCGGCAAGGGCCAAGAATGCCCGGCCACGCCTCGTATTCTCACTCGGGCACCATCCAGGTCAACCCGTCTCACAAAAGACTGTCGGGAACTCAGGTCCACCTCTACTAGGTGGTACCGCTTGTCCCTCCAGTCCTGCAGTTAAAGTAACTCCCTCGGGTCGCCCTCGGGGCCGACCCGTTTCTAACAGGGTGCAGGGGTAAAGTCACAGTAGCCGTGTGTCCATAACATCAAGGGAATCTGAGGTATCACCCTCGACGGATACCCACTTGATGTAACTGTCAAGGTGAATGTAGGAGGATTCACCCTCGATGGGTTCACACTTGATGTGTTGCACGACCGCGTCGTTATCGGAAGTGGTGAAGGAGGAATCACCCTCGATGACCACGACCAAATAGCTACTCTACAGGGTTAACATCTGAAGTGCTACACGAGGTATCACCCTCGGCACTTGATAGTAACGCTGCAGTGTCGTTACAACTAAGGGGGTGAAGTGCGGTGCCGGGGCTTGTCTTCGATCCCGTCGATCGGGTCTTCTGATAATCCAGCGGGGCAGTCGGGACAAGTGGGGTCACTGATAGGTCTCTACCCAGCCTATACTAGACAGTTTAGGATAAGCAGGTAATGTTTCAATAGCAGGTTACAATAAACAGGCTATGCATCAGAATAGGTAAAGCAGTAGCAGCAGCAATTCTAATGCAAGCATGAGAGAAAGAATAGGCGATATCGGGATGCTCAAGGGGGGGGGAGGGCTTGCCTGGTTGCTCGGCGGCAAGGGCAAGGCCGTCAACAGTGGCGTCGGGCTCCGGAGCTGCGTCGGTACCGGGAACTGCGTCGGGGTCTAACGAGAGAGAAGAGGGGGAGGAAACAATAAATACAAGCAAACAGATGCAACACGATGTATGACATGGCAATACGCAGTGCTAGGGGTAGTCTAACGCAGTACTACACGTATCAAACGGAGCGGGAGAATATCTGACGATATTTCCCGGGTCTTTGGATTTATCGGACAGGCGATCCGGAGAGGGAAGTTCCATGTTCAGCATGCTAGGAGCATGTGACAGATGAAAGGAGGGCATATTCAGATTCGTGGGATTTTTTTGATCAATTTTCATATATAATTATTTTCATCGGAGTTATGGATTAAAAGATATGATTTTCTAAAGTTTTTATTAATTTCTGTAATTTTTGGATTTAATTAAATCAACATTATCCAGAACAGTAGCAGTGACATCAGCATGATGCAATAGTGACGTCAGCAGTCAACGGTCGGCTGACCAGGGTCAAACCTGACCTGTGGGTCCAGTGGGACCGACATGTCAGCCTCTGTTGGTGTTAAATAGAGTTAAACTTAAACTAATTAGCTAATTAAGTTACTGGGCCCACCTGTCAGTGTCACAATAAGTTAATTAACTATTTCAAAAAATGTTTAGTTAATTAGGGGAGGTGGGCCCCATTTGTCAGCTGCTGGGGGCGGTCCAGTCAGCAGTTGACTAAAGTCAACTGGGCCAGCTGGGCCCTGGGGCCACCAGGCAGTGACCCTATGGGGTGGCCCCGGCTGGCCACGTCAGCACGGGCGCCGGCGTTTAGCCGCCGGTGGCCAAAACCACGATGGAGGCAAGGGCCAGCGGCGGAAATTGGCTACGGGGGTCCGTTCGTCGCGCGGTTTGCGCCGTTCGAACGAGGGGAACCCGCCGCGTCGTTTGGGGGTACCGGGCGGAGCTGGGGCTGCCGGAGTCGACGGCGGCGAGCGCCGTGGCAGACGCCGATGTTCGAGCCTCGACGGGGTGGAGGCTAGAGGGCACGGGAGGATGCGGGGGTGAGCTTGCTGGCCTCCTAGGAGCACCAGGAGCTCGATGCGTTGCCCAGGGACGAATGCGGCGGCCTGAGGGCGCGTCTGCGACGAGCTCGACGGTGGCGAGCGATTCGGCCACGTCGGGGCAGGAGCTACGGGCGGCTAGAGAGGTTAGAGACGGGCGCATTCGGTGCAGCGGCTCACCGCGGAAACGCAGGGTCTAGGTAGCGGGCTCGGGGAAGCTCGGAGTGGATGGCATGGCGGCGATGGTGACGGCGATGCGGAGAAGGGGATCAGCTCGATCCCGTGGTTGCGCTGCTCCCCGAGTCGATGCAAAGCTCCCGCTCGATGGAGACGAGGGCTCCGGAGCGCGTGGACACGACGGTGAGGTCGGAGGGCTCGGTGGCCGCGCTTACGCAGCTGCCATGGCCACGGTGGCGCTCGGCGAGGAGGGATCGAGGGAGAAGGGGCGAACGGGGCGGCTAGGGTTTGTCCGGGGGGTCGAGGAGGGGCCTTTGTAACCCAGTGCGGCGCGCGTTGTCGACCAGAGGGGAGGGGGCCTGGCGCGCGCACGCACGCTGCGTGCTCGACAGTGAGGCGCGAAGCAGTGCGGGAGGTGGGGGACGGCGCTGCGCAGGCTGGGCCGGCACTGTGCACTCGAGGCCCAGCACAGTGGGCCTTTTCCTTTTTCTCCTTTTCTCTTTCTCTGTTTTCTTTTCTTTACTGTTTTGTCTTTTATTTTTACTCCAAAGGACTTTTGTAAAATATGGCACTTGCCCATATAACATCAGTGCAATATCCAACCCTGGTATAAAATGGTTTTGGGGCCAAATGTTTTCATATGGATTTTACTTAAATAAAAAGGTATTAACCAACTCTGTTTTCCTACTATTAGAGTCACTTAGTTAATTTATTAATTGTTGATTATAATTTTACAACTGTCTCTGGAATATTTGCTATTTATTGAACATTTTAGTTTCTATGTTAAGCAACTTTTATTTTCCACTTTCATTTAAATTTGAATTTTTGACTTAGGAGTTGAAATGCAATATGATGCTAATGATAATCATGCACTGTTAAACATGCTGACTTGTCATTATCAAAAGTGATTACTGTGGCGTAACCTCTGGGGGTGTTACAATCATGAAGCATATTACTAGCACATTTAAGCCTAACGCACTTCCTATGCATATAAATTTTGTGAGCAAACAACTTATGGGAACAAGAATCAACTAGCATAGGAAGGTAAAACAAGCAAAACTTCAAGATTTTCAACACATAGAGAGGAAACTTGGTATTATTGCGATATGTAAAAGCATATGTTCCCCTCTCATAATAATTTTCAGTAGCATCATGAATGAATTCAACAATATAACTATCACATAAATCATTCTTTTCATGACCCATAAGCATAGAAATTTTCTTACTCTCCACATAAGCAAATTTATTCTCATGAATAGTAGTGGGAGCAAACTCAACAAAATAACTATCATGTGATTGGAAATTAAAATCATGATGACAAGTTTCATGGTTATCATTATTCAATATAGCATACATGTCATCACAATAATCATCATAGATAGCAACTTTGTTGTCATAATAATCAATTGAAACCTCATCCAAAATAGTGGATTCATCATTAAATAAAGTGATGACCTCTCGAAATCCACTTTCATTAATATAATCATCATAAATAGGAGGCATGCTATCATCATAATAATTTTTCTCATCAAAACTTGGGGGACTAAAAATATCATCTTCATCAAACATAGCATCCCCAAGCTTATGGCTTTGCATATCATTAGCATCATGGATATTCAAAGAATTCATACTAACAACATTGAAATCATGCTCATCATTCAAGGATTTAATGCCAAACATTCTATTGAATTGTTCTTCTAACAATTGAGCACAATTTTCCCTTTCATCATTTTCAAGAAAGACATGATAAAGATGAATAATATGAGGCCACCTCAATTCCATTTTTTGTAGTTTTCGTTTTATAAACCAAACTAGTGATAAAACAAGAAACTAAAAGATTCAATTGCAAGATCTAAAGATATACCTTCAAGCACTCACCTCCCCGGCAACGACGCTAGAAAAGAGCTTGATGTCTACTACACCACTTTTTCTTGTAGACTCGTGTTGGGTCTCCAAGCGCAGAGTTTTGTAGGACAATAGCAAATTTCCCTCAAGTGGATGATCTAAGGTTTATCAATCCGTGGGAGGCGTAGGATGAAGATGGTCTCCCTCAAACAACCTTGCAACTATATAATAAAAAGTTTCTTGTGTCCCCAACACACCAAATACAATGGAAATTTGTATAGGTGCACTAGTTTGGCGAAGAGATGGTGATACAAGTGTAGTAATGATAGTAGATATTGATTTTTGTAGTAGTAACAATAAAAAACAGCAAGGTAGCAAGTAACAAAAGTGAGCACAAATGGTATTGCAATGCTTGAAAATGAGGCCTAGGGTCCATACTTTCGCTAGTGCAATCTCTCAACAATGCTAATATAATTTGATCATATAACCTTCCCTCAACGTGCGATGAAGAATCACTCCAAAGTTCCTATCTAGCGGAGAATATAAGAAGAAATTGTTTGTAGGGTACGAAACTGTTGGGGAACGTTGCATGGAAAACAAAAAAATTTCTACGCACACGCAAGATCTATCCGTGGAGATGCATAGCTACAAGAATGGAAGAGCATCTACGTATCCCTGTAGATCACTAAGCGGAAGCGTTTATCACGCGGTTGATGTAGTCGTACTCTTCGTGATCCGATCACGATCCAACCGATCTAGTGCCGAACGGACGGCACCTCCGAGTTTAGCACACGTGCAGCTCGATGATGTCTCCTCCTTCTTGATCTAGCAAGCGGGAGAGGAGAAGTAGATGGGATCACAACCAACACGACAGCGTGGTGGTGATGGAGCACCGACAGCGCTTCGCTAAGCGTCGCAGGGACGAGGCGGTGGAACTACCGAGTAACGGGAGAGAGAGGGGCGTCAAGTGCTTGGTGTATCCTCTTGGGGCGCCTCCTCCCCTCTATATATAGGTGGAGGGGCGTGGGAAACACCCCCTCCAAGCCCTAGGGCACAACTAAGGGGGAGAGGACTTGGGCTCCAAGTCCAATCCTATTCCTACTAGGACTCCTTCCTTTTTTGCCTTCCCTAGCCACATGGGCTTTTGAGGATTTGGTGCGCCTAGCACAATAAGGCTAGGGCGCCTCCCCGCAGCCCATGCTAGCCCTTGGGTCATGGTGAACCCACTTGTGGACTTCCGGACCCCTCCGGAACCTTTTGGAAGCTTCCCGGTACAATACCAAAAAAACTGCACATTTTTCCGGAACCCAAAATATGACTTCCCATATATAAATCTTTACCTCTCGACCATTCCGAGACTCCTCGTGATGTCCGGGATCTCATCCGGGACTCCGAACAACATTTGGTTACCACTCATCAAATATCCCAATACTACTCTAGCGTCAACGAACGTTAAGCGTGCGACCCTACGGGTTCGGGAATTATGTAGTCACTAGCAAATATGCCCGTGCATTGCAACGGGAGAAAAAATCAATGAATTTTTTAGCCATTCATCAATTCAGAAACCAGAGATGATGCTAAAATGGTTGTTGTTGCAGACGATAATGATCACCATTTATCTGATTATTAGACTACAAAACACTAAATATAGAATATTAAGAAATAAAATAACACTGAGATGATTGGTGACAGAGCTGATAGCAATATATCACCATTTATTTGTTTATCCGATTAAAAAAGACTGAATTCAGAAAATGTTGCTAATCTTAAATGTGGGTTATCAAAATCCTCAACAATGGTCTATTCAATGTTGTGATCTATTTTTTTTAATTACTACAACCAAAATAAAAGTTAAACCTTCCATATCTAGATTGTTGTCTGCAAACGAAGTGCACCTACCTAACTTACAAAATCATCATCAGAGAATAAATTTTTCAAAGTGGTCTTGTAGTCTAAAATTGTGAAGTACATAAATGGTCTTGTCATCTAAAAATGGTCTTAGCATGTTCTTAACCACAAAGAAGCATCATCATCAGAGAATAATTTTTTCAAAGTGGTCTAGTAGTCTAAAATGAACTCCTTTTTCTTTTGTATACTATGGCTGCGCTTCTTTTGATTGGTTGTGCTTTCATCTGGGCTATATTTTCCCAGCAGATCTACCGAAGCTTCTTTTGGTTTGGTCATGCTTTTCCAGCGAAATCACCCAAGCTCCTGTGTGGCCAGGATAATTAATTTCTTTGTTATTTGTTTTCTCTTGGGTAAGAGACCCATATCTCTGCCTCTATTTGTTAATGCCTCGTCTGTTGATTATCACAACTCCCAACGTATATAAGCTAGTAGAATTTTGTGCAAAAAGGCGATGTGGGACTATTTATTCAAAAATGGATCCTAACTTTTAGCATAGGAAGGTGCTAGGTCAATTGGCGGCACCCTTAACATCGAGATGGCAGGTCGTGAGATTGATCTAGACACACGCAATTCTTTTTTGATGACTTTTATGAAATCCCTTTTTTGGAACGGGTCGATCGATCGATCGTGTTTTTCATGGAAACGGATTGATCGACGCTCGTATGTGCGCTAGGCCGCTGCTGGGAGACGCCTGGTCAAGATTGTTCATTTTTTTGGAATGGATGATCGATATCATTTTGTGCGCCTGGTCAGCCGATGCTTTGACGCACCTGGTCAGCCGGCGCTTTGATGAAAGAAATACGTGTGTGCAGTAGTCAGCTAGTGCTTGACGAAAGAAAGATGTATTGGGAACTTTTTTTGAGTTGAAGATGTATTGAGAACTCAAATGGAAAAAGAAAATCGTTTCTTTTACCTAAAACCAGGCCAGCGGATTTCTTTGTTAGTCTCCCCAATAATTTCACCATCTGGCCCAATTGGCCAAACTGGGCGAACTGGCAGACCCACAGCCCACCTACCCGAGAGCGTGTGCTCGATCCCCAATCGCTCCCTCGGATCGATCCCCGCCGCCGCACACACACAACACGCAACCATGCTAGAGAAGAGCCCTGCGTCGATCCCTCGGCCACCGCTCCTCTGTCAGGCGAGCCAACCCGCCCCGTCACCACCACATCCATCTACCGCCTGACCTTCCTCTACCTCCGGCACATCCCTTCTCCTCCTCCTGGCTGCCCAACGAGCCAATTGGTTCATGCCCAAGCTTGACCTGCCGCAACACCTCCAACGCCCTGCCCCGCTGGTGCCACCAGCCGCACCGCCCCCAGACGCTGCTCCATCGTGCTGCTGCCATCCTCGGCGTTCCTCGTCTCCAACCCGAGCACGTCGCTGGAAAACCGGGCAGTTCGAGGTGGCCTCACTGGAAGGATGCGACGTAGGAGGGGTCCGCCGAGGTCGGCAAGGGTGCGGAGGATGCGGGGTGGCTGCATCTGGGCGACGGCGGCGTCGTCCGGTGCGGCAGTAGCTTCCTGCTAGTTCCTTGGGCATACGAGAGAGATGGGGAGATCAGAGAGAGCAGGGGTAAGGAGAAACGAAGAGACATGTGCGTGAGGAGGTTCTGTGGTTCGCCAGCGGGAGAGAAGCTTGAGGACATGCGTTACGAGAACTTTGTGGTGGCCGTACGGGTGGAGACGTGCCCGTGGTCTCCTCGTCTGTTTTTTCCTATCAGGACAAGAGCACGTAAGGAGGACACAAGGATTGCCCACTTAAATCTCAGCCATCAATCTTTAAAATTTACATAAAATCAACGGATACAAAAGAATAACGTATGAAGAACTATGAAAGCTTTCTCCCTTTAATATTAGGTAAAGATGACCGAGACATCTCTCCGGTCAATAACAAATAGCGGGACCTGGATGCCCATATTGATTCCTACATATTCCATGAAGATCTTTTATCGGTTGAACCTTTATGACAACATACGTAATTCCCTTTGTCTGTCGGTATGTTACTTGCCCGAGATTCGATCGTCGGTATCTCTATACCTAGTTCAATCTCGTTACCGGCAAGTCTCTTTACTCGTTCCGTAATACATCATCTTGCAACTAACTCCTTAGTCACTTTGCTTGCAAGCTTCTTGTGATGTGTATTACCGAGAGGGCCCAGAGATACCTCTCCGATACACGGAGTGACAAATCCCAATCTCCATTCGCACCAACTCAACAGACACCTTCGGAGATACCTGTAGAGCATCTTTATGATCACCCAGTTATGTTGTGACGTTTGATAGCACACAAGGTATTCCTCCCGTACCCGGGAGTTGCATGATCTCATGGTCGAAGGAACATGTATTTAACATTAAGAAAGCAGTAGCAATAAACTGAACGATCATATGCTATGCTAACGGTTGGGTCTTGTCCATCACATCATTCTCCTAATGATGTGATCCCCTTAACAAATGACAACTCATGTCTATGGTTAGGAAACCTTAACCATCTTTGATCAACGAGCTAGTCTAGTAGATGCTCACTAGGGACACGGTATTTGTTTATGTATCCACACATGTATTTAAGTTTCCGGTCAATACAATTCTAGCATGAATAATAAACCTTTACCATGATTAAGGAAATATAATAATAACCATTTTATTATTGCCTCTGGGGCATATTTTCATCAGTCTCCCACTTGCACTAGAGTCAATAATCTAGTTCACATCGCCATGTGATTAACACCCAAAGAGTTCACTAGGGTCAATAATCTAGTTTACATCGCCATGTGATTAACACCCAAAGAGTTCTAAGGTGTGATCATGTTTTGCTTGTGAGAGAGGTTTTTAGTCAACGGGTCTGCAACATTCAGATCCGTGTGTACTTTGCAAATATCTATGTCTAAAATGCTCTGCAAAGATCTACTCTAGCTAATTTCTCCCATGTTCAATACGTATCCAGATTGAGACTCAGAGTCATTCGGATCAGTGTCAAAGCTTGCATCGATGTAAACCTGTACGACGAACTCTTTATCACCTCCATAACTGAGAAACATTTCCTTAGTCCTCTTTAGGTACCTAAGGATAATTTTGACCGCTGTCTAGTGATCCATTCCTGGATCACTATTGTACCCCTTGCCAGACTCATGGTAAGGCACACAACAGGTCTGGTACACAGCATGGCATACTTTATAGAACCTATGGCTGAGGCATAGGGAATGACTTTCATTCTCTCTCTATCTTCTGCGGTGGTCGGGCTTTGAGTCTTACTCAACTTCACACCTTGAATACAGGCAAGAACCCTTTCTTTGACTGATCCATTTTGAACTCCTTCAAAACTTTGTCAAGGTATGTGCTTTGTGAAAGTCCTATTAAGCGTCTTGATCTATCTCTATAGATTTTGATGCCCAATATGTAAGTAGCTTCATCGAGGTCTTTCATTAAAAAATTATTATTCAAGTATCCTTTTATGCTATCGAGAAATTCTTTATCATTTCCAATCAGCAATATGTCATCCACATATAATATCAGAAATGCTACAGAGCTCCCACTCACTTTCTTGTAAATACATGCTTCATCATATGTCTGTATAAAACCATATGCTTTGATCACCTCATCAAAGCGTATATTCCAACTCCGAGATGCTTGCACCAGTCCATAGATGGATCGCTCGAGCTTGCTCACTTTGTTAGCACCTTTAGGATCGACAAAACCTTCTGGTTGTATCATATACAACTCTTTTTTAAGAAATTCGTTAAGGAATGCAGTTTTGACGTCCATTTGCCAGATTTCGTAATCATAAAATGTGGCAATTGCTAACATGATTCGGACAAACTTAAGCATCGCCATTGGTGAGAAAGTCTCATCGTAGTCAACCCCTTGAACTTGTCAAAAACCTTTTGCGACAAGTCGAGCTTTGTAGACAGTGATATTACCATCAGCGTCCGTCTTCCTCTTGAAGATCCATTTATTCTCAATGGCTTGTCGATCATCGGACAAGTCCACCAAAGTCCACACTTTGTTTTCATACATGGATCCTATCTCAGATTCCATGGCCTCAAGCCATTTGTCGGAATCTGGGCTCATCATAGCTTCTTCATAGTTCGTAGGTTCGCCGTTGTCTAACAAAATGACTTCCAGGACAGGATTACCGTACCACTCTGGTGCGGAACATGTTCTGGCCGACCTATGAGGTTCGGTAGTAACTTGATCTGAAGTTTCATGATCATTATCATTAGCTTCCTCTCTAGTTGGTGTAGGCATCACGGGAACGATTTTCTCTGATGTGCTACTTTCCAATTCGAGAGAAGGTACAGTTACCTCATCAAGTTCTACTTTCCTCCCACTCACTTCTTTCGAGAGAAACTCCTTCTCTAGAAATGACCCATTCTTAGCAACAAAGATCTTGCCTTCGGATCTGTGGTAGAAGGTGTACCCAATAGTTTCTTTAGGGTATCCTATGAAGACGCCCTTCTCTGATTTGGGTTCGAGCTTATCAGGCTAAAGCCTTTTGACATAAGCGTCGCATCCCCAAACTTTAAGAAACGACAACTTAGGTCTCTTGCCAATCCATAGTTCATATGGTGTCGTCTCAACGGATTTTGACGGTGCCCTATTTAACGTGAATGCGGCTGTCTCTAATGCATAATCCCAAAATGATAAAGGCAAATCGGTAAGAGACATCATTGAACGCACCATATCTAATAAAGCACAGTCATGACGTTCGGACACACCATTACGCTGTGGTGTTCCAGGTGGCGTGAGTTGTGAAACAATTCCACATTGTTTTAAATGAAGGCCAAACTCATAACTCAAATATTCGCCTCCGTGATCAGATCGTAGAAAATTTATTTTCTTGTTACAATGATTCTCCACTTCACTCTGAAATTCTTTGAACTTTTCAAATGTTTCAGACTTGTGTTTCATTAAGTAGATATACCCATACGTACTCAAATCATCTGTGAAGGTTAGAAAATGACGATACCCACCGCATGCTTCAACACTCATCAGACCGCATATATCCGTATGTATTATGTCCAATAAGTTATTAACTCACTCCATTGTTCCGGAATGGAGTTTTAGTCATCTTGCCCATGAGGCATGGTTTGCAAGTATCAAATGATTCATAATCAAGTGATTCCAAAAATCCATCCGCACGGAGTTTCTTCATGCGCTTTACACCAATATGACCTAAACGGCAGTGCCACAAGTATGTTGCACTATCATTATCAACTTTGCATCTTTTGGCATCAATATTATGAATATGTGTATCACTACGATCGAGATTCAACAAGAACAGACCATTCACTAAGGGTGCATGACCATAAAAGATGTTACTCATATAAATAGAACAACCATTATTCTCTGACTTAAATGAATAACCGTCTCGCAACAAACAAGATCCAGATATAATGTTCATGCTCAACGCTGGCACCAAATAACAATTATTGAGGTCTAAAACTAATCCCGAAGGTAGATGTAGAGGTAGCGTGCCGACGGCAATCACAACGACCTTGGAACCATTCCCGACGCGCATCATCACCTCGCCCTTAGCCAATCTTCGTTTATTACACAACTCCTATTTTGAGTTACAAATATGAGCAACCGAACCAGCATCAAATACCCAGGCGCTGCTACGAGCACTAGTAAGGAACACATCAATAACATGTATATCAAATATACCTTTGTTCACTTTGCCATCCTTCTTATCTGCCATGTACTTGGGGCAGTTCCGCTTCCAGTGACCATTACCCTTGTAGTAGAAGCACTCAGTCTCAGGCTTGGGTCCAGCTTTGGGCTTCTTCACGGGAGCGGCAACTTGCTTGCCGTTCTTCTTGAAGTTCCCTTTCTTTCCCTTGCCTTTTTTCTTGAAACTGGTGATCTTGTTAACCATCAACACTTGATGCTCTTTCTTGATTTCTACCTCCGCTGATTTCAGCATCGCAAAGAGCTCGGGAATCATTTTCATCATCCCTTGCATATTATAGTTCATCACGAAGCCTTTGCAGCTTGGTGGCAGTGACTGAAGAACTCTGTCAATAACACTCTCAACTGGAAGATCAATTCCCAGTTGAGTCAAGTGTTTATGATACCCAGACATTTTGTGTATGTGTTCACTGATAGAACTGTTCTCGTCCATCTTACAGCCATAGAACTTGTTGGAGACTTCATATCTCTCAACCCGGGTATTAGCTTGAAATATCAACTTCGGCTCTTGGAACATCTCATTTGCTCCGTGGTGTTCAAAATGTCTTTGAAGTCCCGGTCCTAAGCCGTAAAGCATGCCACACTGAACTATTGAGTAGTCATCAGATCAAGCCTGGCAGACGTTCATAACATCTGCAGTAGCTCCTGTAGTAGGTCTGTCACCTAGTGGTGCATTAAGAACATAATTCTTCTGTGCAACAATGAGGATAATCCTCAAGTTACGGACCTAGTCCATGTAGTTGCTACCATCATCTTTCAACTTAGCTTTCTCTAGGAACGCATTAAAATTCAAGGGAACGGTAGCACGGGCCATTGATCTACAACATAGATATGCAAAAACTATTAACACTAAGTTCATGATAAATTTTAGTTTAAATAATCAAATTACTAATGAAATCCCACTTAAATCAACATCCCTCAAGTTGTCTAAGTGATACATGATCCAAATCAACTAACCCATGTCCGATCATCACGTGAGATGGGGTAGTCTTCAATGGTGAACATCTCTATGTTGATCATATCTACTATATGACTCATGTTCGACCTTTCGGTCTCCAGTGTTCTGAGACCATGTCTGTACATGCTAGGCTCGTCAAGTTTAACCCAAGTATTCTGCATGTGCAAAACATGATCATCTCATACATCAACATATATCACATCATATCTTGACCATATCACATCACAACATGCCCAGCAAAAACAAGTTAGACGTCCTCTACTTTGTTGTTGCAAGTTTTACGTGGCTGCTACGGCAACTAGCAAGAACCGTTCTTACCTACGCAAAACCACAATGGTGATTATCAAGTTTGCTATTTTAACCTTCTGCAAGGACCGGCCGTAGTCAAATTTGATTCAACTAAAGCAGGAGAAACAGACACCTGCCAGCCGCCTTTATGCAAAACAAGTTGCATGTTAGTCGGTGGAACCGGTCTCATGTGCGTGGACATGTAAGGTTGGTCCGGGCCGCTTCATCCCACAATGCCGCCGAATCAAAATAAGACATTGGTGGTAAGCAGTATGAACATCACCGCCCACAACTCCTTTGTGTTCTACTCGTGCATATCATCTACGCATAGACCTGGCTCATGATGCCACTTTGGGGAACGTTGCATGGAA
The DNA here is from genome assembly GCA_011799875.1 of Thinopyrum elongatum. Taxonomy (NCBI): domain Eukaryota; kingdom Viridiplantae; phylum Streptophyta; class Magnoliopsida; order Poales; family Poaceae; genus Thinopyrum; species Thinopyrum elongatum. Next base: position 377,558,154 of record CM022302.1, read on the forward strand.
AACAAAAAAAATTCTACGCACACGCAAGATCTATCCATGGAGATGCATAGCTACGAGAATGGAAGAGCATCTATGCACCCTTCTAGATCGCTAAGCGGAAGCGTTTATCACACGGTTGATGTAGTCGTACTCTTCGCGATCCGATCACGATCCAACCGATCTAGTGCCGAACGGACGGCACCTCCGAGTTTAGCACACGTGTGGCTCGATGACGTATCCTCCTTCTTGATCCAGCAAGCGGGAGAGGAGAAGTGGATGGGATCATAACCAACACGACGGCGTGGTGGTGATGGTGGTGGTGGAGCACCGATAGCGCTTCGCTAAGCGTCGTAGGGATGAGGCGGTGGAACTACGGAGTAACGGGAGAGAGAGGGGTGCCAAGGGCTTGGTGTATCCTCTTGGGGCGCCCCCTCCCCTCTATATATAGGTGGAGGGGCGTGGGAAACACCCCCTCCAAGCCCTAGGGCGCAGCAAAGGGGGGGAGGACTTGGACTCAAAGTCCAATCCTATTCCTACCAGGACTCCTTCCTTTTTTGCCTTCCCTAGCCACATGGGCTTTTGAGGACTTAGTGCGCCTAGACCAATAAGGCCAGGGCGCCTCCCCACAGCCCATGCTAGCCCTTGGGTCATGGTGAACCCACTTGTGGACTTTCGGACCCCTCTAGAATCCTTTGGAACCTTCTGGAAGCTTCCCGGTACAATACCGAAAAAACTGCACATTTTTTCGGAACCCAAAATATGACTTCCCATATATAAATCTTTACCTCTCGACCATTCCGAGACTCCTCGTGATGTCCGGGATCTCATACGGTACTCCGAACAACATTTGGTTACCACTCATCAAATATCCCAATACTACTCTAGCGTCAACGGACGTTAAGCGTGCGACCCTACGGGTTCGGGAATTATGTAGTCATGAACGAGACACCTCTCCAGTCAATAACCAATAGCGGGACCTGGATGCCCATATTGATCCCTACATATTCCATGAAGATCTTTTATCGGTTGAACCTTTATGACAACATGCGTAATTCCCTTTGTCTGTCGGTATGTTACTTGCCCGAGATTCGATTGTTGGTATCTCTATACCTAGTTCAATCTCATTACCGGCAAGTCTCTTTACTCGTTCTATAATACATCATCTTGCAACTAACTCCTTAGTCACTTTGCTTGCAAGCTTCTTGTGATGTGTATTACCGAGAGGGCCCAGAGACACCTCTCCGATACACGGAGTGAGAAATCCCAATCTCCATTCGCACCAACTCAACAGACACCTTCGGAGATACCTGTAGAGCATCTTTACGATCACCCAGTTATGTTGTGACGTTTGATAGCACACAAGGTATTCCTCCGGTATCCGGGAGTTGCATGATCTCATGGTCGAAGGAACATGTATTTGACATTAAGAAAGCAGTAGCAATAAACTGAACGATCATATGCTATGCTAACGGTTGGGTCTTGTCCATCACATCATTCTCCTAATGATGTGATCCCGTTATCAAATGACAACTCATGTCTATGGTTAGGAAACCTTAACCATCTTTGGTCAACGAGCTAGTCTAGTAGAGGCTCACTAGGGACACAGTATTTGTTTATGTATCCACACATGTATTTAAGTTTCCGGTCAATACAATTCTAGCATGAATAATAAACCTTTATCATGATTAAGGAAATATAATAATAACCATTTCATTATTGCCTCTAGGGCATATTTCCATCAGAAACCACCTCAAAGCTATTTTTTCTGATCAATCTATCCTAGAGTTCATACTAAAATAACACCAAGCTATTCTTTCTGATCGATCTAACCAAGAGTTCATACTAAAATAACACCATATGATACACATCAACCAACTCTAATGTCACCTAGATACTCCAATGTCACCGTGAGTTTCCGTGACTTGATTATGCGATATGCATCAAACAATTTCAGATTCATAATACTCAATCCAACACAAAGAACCTCAAGAGTGCCCCAAGATTTCTACCAGAGAAACAAAGACAAGAACGTGCATCAACCCCTATGCATAGATTACCCCAATGTCACCTCGGAATCCGCGAGTTGAGTGCTAAAACACATATCAAGTGAATCAATATGATACCCCATTGTCACCACGGGTATTCATAGCAAGACATACATCAAGTGTTCTCAAATCCATAAAAGTATACAATCTGATAAAACAAAATCTCAAAGGGAAAACTCAATTCATCACAACAAGATAGAGAGGGGAAAACACCATATGATCCAACTATATTAACAAATCTCGCGATACGTCAAGATTGTGCCATCTCAAGAACACAAGAGAGAGAGATTAAACACATAGCTACTGGTACAAACCCTCAGCCTCGAGGGTGGACTACTCCCTCCTCATCATGGTGGCCGCCGGGATGATGAAGATGGCCACCGGTGATGATTTCCCCCTCCGATAGGGTGCCGGAACGGGGTCTAGATTGGTTTTTTGTGGCTACAGAGGCTTGCGGCGGCAGAACTTCTGATCTAGGGTTATTTCTGATGGTTTCTATATTTATAGGATTTTTCAGCGTTGGAATCACGCGAAGATGGGCCTCGAGGTGAGCATAACCCACCGGGGCAAGCCAGGCCCCTCTGGCGTGCCCTGGTGGGTTGTGCCCTCCTCGTGGCTCTTCTGGCCCTCCCACGAAGCTTCTAGTGCCTCTTTTGTTCCAAAAAAAATCGTCAAAAAGTTTCGTTGCATTTGGAGAACTTTTATTTCTGTACAAAAAACAACACCACGGTAGTTCTGCTGAAAACAGCGTCAGTCCGGGTTAGTTCCATCCAAATCATACCAAAACCATTTAAAATTGTTGTAAACATGTCATGAATACTTCATAAATTATAGCTACATTGGAGATGTATCAGCGTCCCCAAGCTTAATTCCTACTCATCCTCAAGTAGGTAAATGATAAAAGAAATAATTTATGAAGTGTGAATGCTAGCATAGTGCATAAGTTTGATAAATGATAATTTCAATCACTTTTCCTAACATCATAATAGCAATTCTTTCTCATAAAACTTCTCATGTTAAAGTAGCAAACAATTCACGTGTTAAGGTTCAAACAATGAATTCTCTTGAAATTCAACAACCTATATTCTTAGTCACCAAACAATTGCAATTAAACTTATTCAACAGAGTCTAAGTAAGAGCTCCACATACTCAATCATCATATAGTCTTCCATGATTGCTAGTACTCAAAGCATATTCTTAGAACAAATGGCATCCATCGAACACATAGAAAGATAGGGGCTTAATGTTTCGCCTCCCAACTCATTTATCATAGAGATAATTGTCCACAATAATAAATCATGATCAAATATATTTGACTGGCCATATGTGCCTAGATCTTTCCCCACCACACGATGCTTGCCAACTAGAGAATAATTGTGGTTGAAATGATTATGCATTCTATTGACTCTTGCATAAAAGTAAATAATGAAAAGTAAAAGATGGGCCCTTCGCAGAGGGAAGCAGAGGTTCCCAAACTCTTAATGCAAAGGATCGTCACATTATATTGCCCCTTATGATAGCAACCTTTATTATGCAGTCCACCGCTTTTATTACTTTGCCATCACAAGTTCTTACAACGCTCAATTTTCCCTTACAATAAAAGATCAAACAAATTTAGGAGCAATTTTTATTGCTTTATGCACCGATGACAACTTACTTGAAGGGTCTTATTCAATCCATAGGTAGGTATGGTGGACACTCATGGCAAGAAACTGGGTTTAAGGTTTTTGGATGCACAAGTAGTATCTCTACTTAGTACGAATTTTTGGCTAGCAAAAGATCCTAAGCAAACACCACATGTTGGAGGATCCATAACAATATAACTTCTATGCAAATATACCCAAAAATAACTCATTATGTTGTCTTCCTTGTCCAACTTCAACTAATTTGCTCAAGTTTGAAAATAAGTAATGTGTATTCACAATCATAGAAGATGTCCAAGATAATATATTTGTATGTGAAAGTTCTCTTCCTTATACTAATCATTCATGAATTGCTTGTATGACCAATATTGTGATTGTCAAGCTTCAAAAGATTTCACTTTCTAAACCCAATGTGAAGCTACCACTAGGCATGATATAATTTCAACTTCATGATATTCAATTCATTCAACAATTTACTCATAGGATATAAGTGAAGCACAAGAGTAAATGACAAGCTACTCCAAAAACATATAAGTGAAGATCAAGCGAGTAGTCAAGTAAATGGGTAGCTAATTGAGGACTCTCTCTTATTAAAAACTTTCAGATCTAAGTATTTTATGAAAACAGCAAGCAAAACAAAATAAAATGACATTCCAAGAATAGCACACATCATGTGAAGAAGCAAAAACTTAGGCTCAACCGATACTAACCGATAATTGTTGATGAAGAAAGGTGGGATGCCTACCGGGGCATCCCCAAGCTTAGATGCTTGAGACTTCTTGGAATATTAACTTGGGATGCCTTGGGCATCCCCAAGCTTGAGCTTTTGTGTCTCCTTAATTCCTTTTATATCACGGTTTCCCTAAATCTTAAAAACTTCATCCACACAAAACTCAACAAGAACTCGTGAGATAAGTTAGTATAAATCAACGCAAAAACCTTATCATTACCTAATGTAGAAAATCAATAAAATTATTATTTAACATTGCATACTAAATGCCTCTGCATATTTAATAGTCCTATCCTCAAATAGAATCATTAAACAAGCAAACATATGCAAACAATGCAGCAATCTGTCTAAACAGTATAGTCTATAAATAGTGCAATTTTACTAACACTTCCCTAGCTCCAAAAATTATGCAAATTTACCAAACTGTAGAAAATTTGTCAAATATTATTGTGCAAAAAATTTGAACACTTTATCGAATTCTGAATTTTCTCAAGAATTCATGCACTAGCATGCAACTTTCTGTTTTCAAACAGCAACACATAGACTTGCAAAGTTAGCATGGCAAAGGCTATACTTGACATTTTTATTGAAGTAAAACATATAAAACATTATTCCCAATAACATCAAGCAAATCCTAATAAAATAAAATGATGCTCCAAGAAAAACTCATATCATGTGACGAATGAAAATATAGCTCCAAGTGAGGTTACCGATAATGTTGGAGACGAAAGAGGGGATGCCTTCCGGGGTATCCCCAAGCTTGGTTGCTTGGATATTCCTTGAATATTACCTTGGGGTGCCTTGGGAATCCCCAACCTTAGGGTATTCTCACTCCTTATTCTCCTCATATCGATATCTCACCCAAAACTTGAAAACTTCAATCACACAAAACTTAACGGAACTTCGTGAGATGGGTTAGTATGATAAAGACAAATCATTCACTTTGGTACTGTCAAGATAAGATTCATAATTGTTCTCACACAATGCCTACTGTACCCTACAATTTCTACAACTTATATTGACCAATATAAGCCATAGAAACTATAAAACAAGCAAACTATGCATTGAAAACAGAATCTCTCAAAAACAGAACAATACGTAAAGATCTGAATTAAGGTCATACTTCTGTAACTGAAAAAATTCTGAAAACTAAGGAACATGAATGAAATTTGTTTACCCATCAATTGTAAAAAAATCAGAATTGTTTGACGCTCCATTGATTTTTAACAATTCTATTACTGGGCGCAAAAGTTTCTGTTTTTGCACAGAATCAAGTCAACTATCGTCCACACTATCCCAAAGGCTTTACTTGGTACTTTATTGACACAAAAGGTATAAAACATGATTAATACAGTAGCCTAATCATGTCAACACAAAAAAAACAGTAGGGGTAAATGTTGGGTTGTCTCCCAACAAGCGCTTTTCTTTAATGCCTTTTTAGCTAGGCATGAAGATTTCAATGATGCTCACATAAAAGATAAGAATTGAAACATAAAGAGAGCATCCTGAAGCATATGACTAGCACATTTAAGCCTAACCCACTTCCTATGCATATGGATTTTGTGAGCAAACAACTTATGGGAACAAGAATCAACTAGCATAGGAAGGCAAAACAAGCAAAACTTCAAGATTTTCAACACATAGAGAGGAAACTTGATATTATTGCGATATGTAAAAGCATATGTTCCCCTCTCATAATAATTTTCAGTAGCATCTTGAATGAATTCACCAATATAACTATCACATAAATCATTATTTTCATGACCCACAAGCATAGGAATTTTCTTACTCTCCACATAAGCAAATTTATTCTCATGAATGGTGGTGGGAGCAAACTCAACAAAATAACTATCATGTGATTGGAAATTAAAATCATGATGAAAAGTTTCATGGTTATCATTATTCAATATAGCATACATGTCATCACAATAATCATCATAGATAGCAACTTTGTTGTCATAAGAATCAATTGAAACCTCATCCAAAATAGTGAATTCATCATTAAATAAAGTCATGACCTCTCCAAATCCACTTTCATCAATATAATCATCATAAATAGGAGGCATGGTATCATCATAATAATTTTTCTCATCAAAACTTGGGGGACTAAAAAATATCATCTTCATCAAACATAACATCCCCAAGCTAATGGCTTTGCATATCATTAGCATCATGGATATTCAAAGAACTCATACTAACAACATTGCAATCATGCTCATCATTCAAGGATTTAATGCCGAACATTCTATTGAATTGTTCTTCTAACAATTGAGCACAATTTTCCTTTTCATCATTTTCAAGAAAGACATGATAAAGATGAATAATATGAGGCCACCTCAATTCCATTTTTTTGTAGTTTTCTATTTATAAACCAAACTAGTGACAAAACAAGAAACTAAAATATTCAATTGCAAGATCTAAAGATATACCTTCAAGCACTCACCTACCCGGCAATGGCGCCAGAAAAGAGCTTGATGTCTAATACACAACTTGTTCTTGTAGACTCGTGTTGGGCCTCTAAGCGCAGAGTTTTGTAGGACAGTAGCAAAGTTCCCTCAAGTGGACGACCTAAGGTTTATCAATCCGTGGGAGGCGTAGGATGAAGATGGTCTCTCTCAAACAACCCTGCAACCAAATAATAAAAAGTTTCTTGTGTCCCCAACACACCAAATACAATGGATATTTGTATAGGTGCACTAGATCGGCGAAGAGATGGTGATACAAGTGTAGTAATGATAGTAGATATTGATTTTTGTAGTAGTAACAATTAAAAACAGCAAGGTAGCAAGTAACAAAAGTGAGCACAAACGGTATTGCAATGCTTGAAAATGAGGCCTAGGGTCCATACTTTCGCTAGTGCAATCTCTCAACAATGCTAATATAATTGGATCATATAACCTTCCCTCAACGTGCGATGAAGAATCACTCCAAAGTTCCTATCTAGCGGAGAACATAAGAAGAAATTGTTTGTAGGGTATGAAACCACCTCAAAGCTATTCTTTCCGATCAATCTATCCTAGAGTTCGTACTAAAATAACACCAAGCTATTCTTTTCGATCGATCTAACCAAGAGTTCGTACTAAAATAACACCATATGATACACATCAACCAACTCTAATGTCACCTAGATACTCCAATGTCACCGCGAGTATCTGTGAGTTGATTATGCGATATGCATCAAACAATTTCAGATTCATAATACTCAATCCAACACAAAGAACCTCAAAGAGTGCCCCAAGATTTCTACCGGAGAAACAAAGACGAGAACGTGCATCAACCCCTATGCATAGATTACCCCAATGTCACCTCAGAATCCGTGAGTTGAGTGCCAAAACACATATCAAGTGAATCAATATGTTACCCCATTGTCACCACGGGTATTCATAGCAAGACATACATCAAGTGCTCTCAAATCCATAAAAGTATTCAATCCGATAAAACAAAATCTCAATGGGAAAACTCAATTCATCACAACAAGATAGAGAGGGGAAAACACCATATGATCCAACTATATTAACAAAGCCCGCGATACATCAAGATCGTGCCATCTCAAGAACATGAGAGAGAGAGAGAGAGATTAAACACATAGCTACTGGTACAAACCCTCAGCCCCGAGGGTGGACTACTCCCTCCTCATCATGGTGGCCGCCGGGATGATGAAGATGGCCCCCAGTGATGATTTCCTCCTCCGGCAGGGTGCCGGAACGGGGTCTAGATTGGTTTTTCATGGCTATAGAGGCTTGCAGCAGCGGAACTTCTGATCTAGGGTTATTTCTGATGGTTTCTCTATTTATATGATTTTCAGCGTTGGAATCACGGGAAGATGGGCCTCGAGGTGAGCACAACCCACCGGGGCAAGCCAGGCCCCTCTGGCGTGCCCTGGTGGGTTGTTCCCTCCTCGTGGCTCTTTTGGCCCTCCCATGAAGCTTCTAGTGCCTCTTTTGTTCCAAAAAAAATCGTCAAAAAGTTTCGTTGCATTTGGAGAACTTTTATTTCTGCACAAAAAACAACACCACGGTAGTTCTGCTGAAAACAACGTCTGTCCGGGTTAGTTCCATCCAAATCATACCAAAACCATATAAAATTGTTGTAAACATGGCATGAATACTTCATAAATTATAGATACGTTGGATACGTATCAAATAGCAATGATACATGCGTGTCATGTCTCTTTCTGTCACTGAGATTGAGCACCGCAAGATCGAACCCATCACAAAGCACCTCTTCCCATGGCAAGAAAAATCAATCTAGTTGGCCAAACCAAACCAAAATTTTAGAGAAGAAATACGAGGCTATAACCATCATGAATAAAAGATTTCGGCAAAGACTCAAATAATATTCATGGATAGAACTTATCATAAACCCACAATTCATCGGATCCCATGAAACACACCGCAAAAAGGAGTTACATCAAATAGATCTCCAAGAACATCGAGGAGAACATTGTATTGAAGATCAAAAGTAGAGAAGAAGCCATCTAGCTACTAGCTACGGACCCGTAGGTCTGTGGTAAACTACTCATGCATCATCAGAGGGGCAACAAGGATGATGAAGAACCCCTCCGTGATCGTTGTCCCCTCTGACAGAGTGCCAAAAAAGGCCTCTACTACCTCCATCCGGGTATACAAGTCCGCCCGACCGAAACGCATGTACCAAGATGCAGTTGAATTGGGTTCAGTTACAGAAAAAAGTTAATTGCGTGACCACCGCTGGCTACATGCACCAATGAGAGATATAACCAGGCCCACTTAAATTAGGCATGCACTGGCTGATGCGCCAATTAAGAGAACGTTTCCGCGTGCAGCCTCGCGCCTAGCGCTTGCATGTAGCCTGGCCCATGCGCGAATTAAATTTTGCTAGTAAGGAAACGTAGCACCAACTAACATCAGCGAGAAATCAGGGCACTGATTACAGCCGGTCCTGTAACTCTGGTACGCGTATGCGGTGCCTAGCGGACCTATAGTCCCGGACGGAGGTAGTAGATTGGATCTCGTGGTTCTGGAACTTGCGGTGGCTGGAATTCTGTTTCGTCGACTCCCCTAGGGTTTTTGGGATTTTAGAGTATTTATAGAGGTGGATGTCGGTGGAGAAGCTTCCTGTGGGCTCCACTACCCACCAGGGCACGCTTGGGGCCTCTGGCGTGCCCTGGTGCCTAGTGGGTCCCACGGGCCTCCTCCCGTGCACTTCTTTGGCTCCCTGGGTGTCTTCTATCTAGAAAAAATCTCCAAAAAGTTTTGTTGCATTTGGACTTCGTTTGGTATTGATATTCTGAAAAGTAAAAAACAAGCCGAAAACAGCAACTGGCACTGTGCACTATGTCAATAGGTTAGTCCCAAAAATGATATAAAGTTGCTAGTAAATGTATATAAAACATCCAAGATTGATAATATAACATCATGCAACAATAAAAAAATTATAGATACGTTGGAGAGGTATCATATAACCACCCTATTTGCTCATGAGGAAAAAATTCGCTACTACTATATTCTTAAGTTGTTTCCTTTATCATTAAAGGGTGATGCTAAGATATGGTTTAATTCTCTTGCTCTTGGTTGTGTGCGTAGTCCCTAGGATATGATATATTACTTCTCTGAAAAATATTTTCTTGCTCATAAGAAACAAGCTGCTTTACAGGAAATATTTAACTTTGTTCAAATTGAAGAAGAGAATCTCCCTCAAACTTGGGGGAGGCTTCTCCAATTACTTAATGCTTTGCCTGATCATCCTATCAAGAAAAATGAAATATTGATATCTTTTATAATGGACTAACCGATGTTCTAGGGACCACCTAGATAGTTGTGCTAGTTGTGTTTTTAGGGAACGAACTGTTGAACATGCTAAAAAACTATTGAAATATATATTGAGTATTGATAATGATTGGACTCTTCCTGAACCACCGCACAAGCCTAATCCAAAGAAAAGAGGTATTCTATTTCTCAGTCTTGAAGATATGCAAGAGGCAAAGAAATCTATGAAAGAAAAAGGTATTGAAGCTGAAGATGTCAAGAATTTTCCACCTATTGAAGAAATACATGGTCTCGATACCCCGACACAGGTATTGGAGGTAAATTCTCTCTATAGATTTGATGAAGGTGATATTCCTTATACTAAATCTGCAAGTCAATGCTTGGATGAATTGGATAACTTTATTGTTAAACAAGAAAACTTTAATGCATATGTTAGTAGAGAACTGAAATGAAATGCTTATATGATTGAACGCTTGAGTGACTTTATATTTAGAACTGTTAATGATGTTAGGGGCGTGAGTAAACATGCATCCATGATAAAAACCCAAGTAGAACAAGTCCTCAAGTCACAAAATGATTTGCTTAATGAGATGAACAATAAGATGAATGATCATGCTGTTAGAGTTATGACTAGGGGTGGTAAAATGACTCAAGAACCACTGTATCCTGAAGGTCGCCCTAAGAGAATTGAGCAAGATTCTCAAAGAATTAATACTGATGCACCTAGTCCATCTAAAAAGAAAAAGAAAGATGATAGGACTTTGCATGCCTCTTGTGAACCTACTGTAGACACACCTGAGAATCCAAATGATATTTCTTTCTCTGGTGCTGAAACACAATCTGGTGATGAATATGAACCTAGTAACAATGATAATGATGATGTTCATGTTGATGCACAACCCAATAATGATAATGATGTGGAAATAGAACCTGCTGTTGATCTTGATAACCCACAACCTAAGAATAAAAGTTATGATAAGAGAAACTTCATTGCTAGGAAACATGGTAAAGAAAGAGAAGCATGGGTTGAGAAACCCATGCCTTTTCCTCCTAAAGCTTCAAAGAATAAAGATGAAGAAGAATTTGAGCACTTTGTTGCAATGCTTAGACCTGTCTTTTTGTGCCTTCGTTTGACTCATATTCTAAAAATGTCTCCTTATGCTTAGTACATGAAAGGTATTGTTACAAATAAAAGAAAGATACCGAAAGCTAAAATTTCCACCTTGCTTGCTAATTATTCATATAAGGGTGGAATACCAAAGAAACTAGGAGACCCAGGAATACCAACTATACCTTGCTCCTTTAAGAGAAACTATGTTAAAACTGCTTTATGCGATCTAGGATCAGGTGTTAGTGTTATGCCTTTCTCTTTGTATCGAAGACTTGATTTGAATAAGTTAACACTAATACGTCTCCATCGTATCTACTTTTCCTAACGCTTTTCCTCTTGTTTTGGACTCTAATTTGCATGATTTGAATGAAACTAACCCGGACTGATGCTGTTTTCAGCAGAACTACCATGGTGTTGTTTTTGTGCAAAAATAAAAGTTCTCGGATTGGAACGAAACTTTGCGAGGATTTTTTATTCAATAAATAAGAATTTCTGGAGCCAGGAACCACCGGAGGGGGGCACCTGGGTGGGCACAACCCACCAGGGCGCGCCCCCCCCACCAGGTGTGCCCAGGTGGGTTGTCCCCACCTGGTGGCCCCGCAGACTTCAACCCTGATACTATAAAATCACATATTTGGAGAAAAAATCAAGGAGAAAGAATTATCGCGTTTCACGAGATGGAGCCGCCGCCACCTCCTGTTCTTCATCAGGAGGCCAGATCTCATCACCAACCCTTCTCCATTGCCAATTCCATGATGCTCCCCACTGGGAGTGAGTAATTCCTTCGTAGGCTCGCTGGTCGGTGAGGAGTTGGATGAGATTCATCATGTAATCGAGTTAGTTTTGTTAGGGCTTGATCCCTAGTATCCATTATGTTCTGAGATTGATGTTCCTATGACTTTGCCATGCTTAATGCTTGTCACTTTGGGCCCGGGTGCCATGATTTCAGATCCGAACCGTTTATGTTATCACCATTATATCTATGTTCTAGATCCGATCTTGCAAGTTATAGTCACCTACTATGTGTTATGATCCGGCAACCCTGGAGTGACAGAAGTCGGGACACTTCCTGGTGATGACAGTAGTTTGAGGAGTTCATGTATTCACTATGTGTTAATGCTTTGTTCCGGTTCTCTATTAAAAGGAGGCCTTAATATTCCTTAGTTTCCATATGGACCCCGCTGCCACGGGAGGGTAGGACAAAAGATGTCATGCAAGTTCTTTCCATAAGCTAGTATGACTATTTACGGAATACATGCCTACATTATATTTATGAACTGGAGCTAGTGCCGTATCGCCCTAGGTTGTGACTGTTATATGATGAATATCATCCAACGAATTCACCGATCCAATGCCTACGAATTTCTCTCATATTGTTCTTGCTAAGTTACCACTGCTATTGTTACTCTTGCACTTGCTACAAAATCATTGCTATTACTGTTACTGTTACTATTGTTGTTGCTACTACTATCAAAACTACCATACTACTTTGCTACTGATTACTTTGCTGTAGATAATTAATCTCCAGGTGTGGTTGAATTGACAACTCAGCTGCTAATACTTGCAAATATTCTTTGGCTCCCCTTGTGTCGAATCAATAAATTTGGGTTGAATACTCTACCCTCAAAAACTGTTGCGATCCCCTATACTTGTGGGTTATCAAGACCTTTTTCTGGCGCCGTTGCTGGGGAGCATAGCTATATTTGTTGAGTCACTTGGGATTATTATCAAATTATCACTATGAAGAATCTGAAGGATGCTAAGACTAAGATTTTTCCCTCTAAGACGAGGGGAGGTAAGGAACTGCCATCCAGCTCCGCTTTAGATTCACCTTCTGTTATAAGTAGACTTGCAACACCACCACATGCTATCAATTCTGATATGTCGCAAGTTATTGATGATGCTACTTCTGCTATGAATGCTACTCATGATGATGCTAGTACCTTGCTTGATGATAATGTGCCACTAGGTGAATTTCTTGATGAACAACTTGCTAGAACAAAAGCTTTTGAGAATGCTGAAAATGATGAAATTGTTGAAACTGATGAAGAGATTGAAACTGAAAATCTTGAAACACCTATTAGACCTAGTTCTCCTAGATATGAATTGCCGAAGGTACCGGAAGGTTATGTTATGGATGAGGAGACAACTAGAGACATTCTTGCTTGTAAGGATAGAGATGATCTGGAAAAATTACTACGCAAGTATAAAGAAAAGACTTTGAATGCTAGAATGAAATGTGATCCTAAGTTTGCTACTTCACCTGTCTTTGTTGATGATAAGGATTATGAATTCTCTGTCGACCCAGAGTTAATTACTTTGGTTGAATCTGATCCTTTCCATGGTTATGAAACTGAAACTGTTGTGGCACATCTTACTAAGTTGAATGATGTAGCCACCCTTTTTGCTCATGATGAGAAGATTCACTATTATTATATTCTCAAATTATTTCCATTATCATTAAAGGGTGATGCTAAGGCTTGGTATAATACTCTTGCTCCTAGTTGTGTGCATAGTCCCCAGGATATGATTTATTACTTCTCTGAAAAATATTTTCCTGCTCATAAGAAACAAGCTGCCTTACAGGAAATATTTAACTTTGCGCAAATTGAAGAAGAGAGTCTCACACAAGCTTGGGGGAGGCTTCTCCAATTGCTTAATGCTTTGCCTGATCATCCTCTTAAGAAAAATGAAATACTTGATATCTTCTATAATGGACTAACCGATGCTTCTAGGGATTTCCTAGATAGTTGTGTTGGTTGTGTTTTCAGGGAGCGAACTATTGAACAAGCTGAAGAATTATTGAATAACATATTGAAAAATTATGATGATTGGATCCTTCCTGAACCACCACTTAAACCTACTCCAAAGAAGAGGGGTATCTTATATCTCAGTCCTAAAGATATGCAAGAGGCAAAGAAATCCATGAAGGAAAAATGTATTAAAGCAGAGGATGTTAAAAATTTACCACCTATCGAAGAAATACATGGGCTTGAAACACCACCACCACCTAAGGTGGTAGAGGTAAATTCTTTACTAAAGTTCGATGAAGGTGATATTCCTTATAATAAACATCCTAGTCAATGCCTTTATGAGTTTGATAATTACATTAGAAAGCAAGATCACTTCAATGCAAATGTTATGAAACAATTGAAATACAATTCTGATATGATTACTCGCTTGAGTGACTTGTTATTTAGAATCTCAAATGATGTTAGAGGTGTAGGAAAGCATGCTTCTATGGTTCAAACTCAATTAGAACAAGTTGCTAAATCTCAAAGAGAGTTGCTTGATGAAATGCATAATAATATCAATGATCATGCTGTTAGAGTAATGACTAGAGGAGGTAGAATGACTCAGGAACCACTTTATCCTGAGGGACACCCAAAAAGAATTGAACAGGACTCTCAAAGAGTTGACACTGATGTACCTAGTCCTTCTAAAAAGAAAAAGAAGAAGAAAACTGATAGGACTTTGCATGCCTCTAGTGAACCTGAAGTTGAAAAACTTCCTGATAATGATAATGAAGTCTCTATCTGTGATGCTGAAACTCAATCTGGTAGTGAACACTCACCTTATGATAATGACAAATATAATGATGATGATCATTAAGACACTCCAACAAATAATAAAGAACCAGATAATGATGTTGAGATAGAACCAGCAGTTGATCTTGATAACCCACAACCCAAGAATAAAAGATATGATAAAAGGGACTTTGTTGCTAGAAAACATGGTAGGGAAAGAGAACCTTGGGTTCAAAAACCTATGCCCTTTCCACCTAAGTCAACCAAAAAGAAAGATGATGAGGAATTCGAACGCTTGCTGAAATGCTAAGGCCAGTCTTTTTGCGTACTCGCTTGACAGATATCTTGAAAATGCCTCCTTATGCAAAGTACATCAAAGAGATCATCACCAATAAGAGAAAAATACCGGAAGCTGAAATCTCCACCATGGTTGCTAATTATACTTTTAAGGATGGAGTACCTAAAAAACTTGGAGATCCGAGAATGCCAACTATACCTTGCTCCATCAAAAGAAATTATGTGAAAACTACTTTATGTGATTTAGGAGCTGGTGTTAGTGTTATGCCTTTCTCTTTATATAAAAGACTTGATGTAGCGATCCGACCTCAGATGGTCAAATCTTTGTGTTCAAGTGTCATCCCTGGATCGGTAATGCTGACACACACAGTGCTCGAAGGATTTATTACAGAGTGCAATCACACACTTATTACATCGAATGTCTCAAAAGAGAACTTATTACAATAAATATGGCTTAAGGCCATCTAAATAAAGTAACAGCGAAAGACTTGGAAGATAAAGTGAGTCCATCAACTCCAACGGCATAGCTGAGTGCATGACAACGACCTAGCGCACCTTACTCTTCGTCTGAAAAGTCTGCAACATGATATGTTGCAGCCCGAAACGGGTCAGCACATGGAATATGCTGGCAATATAACACAATAGAGCAAGGAACAGATAAATGCTATCACTACATGCATATATGGCCGGTGGAAAGCTCTAGGGTTATATTGTTTTGCGAAAAGCCAATTTTTCCCTACATCAAAGGAATATGTTTTATTTAACTATCATGGTAGTTGTTAAACATTGAGAAGGTAAATCCCCATCTCAATCCCAATTAAAAGTAATCGTTAAACCCAACAAATTAAGTTTAGAGTGATGAGATCAAATCAATAATTCAAGTACCAGATACTCAAGATGTCCATAACCGGGGACACGGCTAATCATGATTAGTTTATACACTCTGTAGAGGTTTGTGCACTTTCCCCCACAAGACTCGATCTCCTTCGTTGGATTTCTCGCACTTCATGGTGTTTCAGAAACAGATGACCAAGACACAGTCTTTCAGAAGCATTTACTCTTTACTCTGGGTAGACAGTTACACCTACTTTCCGCTACATCTGCTAGCCTACCACTGAAAGAGGTCATGCAACATACTCAACTATGCTAGAGCCCATAATAGCTTGTGGCTGCACACGGAAGTTTCTAGCATGAATAATTTTATGATCCCTTTGAGCCTGGGTGGCGAACCAAAAAGACAACACTGGTATATCCCCAGGTGCCTGCAACCAATCCACCCAGATGTGTATTTAAGTAGCCACCTTAAGTAAACCATTAATTAACAATCTCACATCTGTCATGGATACACTCAAACCCAACCCACGTCTACGAGCATAGCACGGCAATATGAGCAAAACATGGAAGTAACTCCCAAGGGTTTGATAATAAAGGGCAATAGGTTCTACCTCATCATCTACTTCCCAATGCCCACAAGTTAATCACAGCCTAATCATGCAATGTTTGAGGATTGAAACTAATGCATAAAAACTGGGTATGAAAAGAGTATGATCAATGTGTTACTTGCCTTGCTGACGATCTGCAAACCCTAGAGACTCGTAGTAGCACGCTTCGCACTCCGGGAATTCTATCGCAAACAAACAATAGCATACATAAGCACTCAAGCATAGATGCACAGGTAAAACTCAGATAAGAAGATCAAATCTGAAAGTTCAACTGAAGAGCTTCGATTTGCAAAAAGAATCAATTGAATAGGAGCTACGAAACTGAATCTACGGTCAAAAGAACTTCGAAAACAAATCTGCTTGAAACCAAATTTTAAATTGTCAAAATCATGTTCAAGTTGATTAAACGGAAAGAGGGGTTCGAGACGAAGATTTTGGCATTGGTTTCACTGGATTTGGACGAACGGTTTAGAAACGGCGAGGGTTTGAAGATCAGGGGCTAATCTGCGAGAAAAGTAATCGCGGATAGGTCCCTGGCAAAAATAAAACAGCAAAAGAAAAATCTATCGAACGAACGTCCGCTAACAGAGACAAACGAACGAAAGCGTTCGTTAACAGATCTAAACGAACGAACGTTCGCTAAATAACGAAATCGACGAAAAACCGAACAGAAAAAAACCGAACTAGGGTTTAAAAAAAAAAACGAGACGGTTTTTACCTAAACCGAAAAAAAACCGGCTGCGACGGCGACGAGATCCGGCGGGCTCCGGCGGCGGTAGGAGGCGGCGGCGGGGCTGCGGGGCGGCGGCTAGCACGGGCGGCGCAGCAGCTAGCAGCGGCGGCGGCGGCGGCGCTAGTAGGCTACGGCGGTGGCGTTGGCTGCGGCGGCGGCGGGGCGCGATGAGGTGAGGGGGGGGGGGCGTCGCGGCTATATAAAGGCCGGGGGGCGGCGGCTTGGGGAAGGGGCAAGGCGGCGGCGGGCGGGGCTCGGACTCCTGCCGGAGTCCGGCTCGGGGACGGCGGAGGTAGGCGGCGGCGGCCTGGCTCGGCTGGGCCTTCGGCCTAGTCGGGCGAAGAGATTTTTTTTTAAATTCCGCCGAAACAAAAATCCTAAATAAAATAAAAAAATATTCTAAAAATGCCAAAAACAATTTTCACCGTCTAAATAAAATATTTAGAACAAAGTGAACATTTTCTTCGCCTAAAAATGCATATTTTTCTAATTCAAATAAAATAGCCATAAAATTCAAATAAAATTATTTATTTGGTTTTAACATTTTTCCTCCAATATTTCTGTCCTTTTGGAGAAGTCATGTTATCTCCTCTCATATGTTTTTAATACGAAATATTTTGGAAAGAAAAATAAATAAAACCAAAATGATCCCCTTTTCAATATTTGAGAAACTTCAAATATGAAAATAATAAAATCTCCAACTCTCTCCGTGGGTCCTTGAGTTGCTTAAGATTTCTAGGATTCACAATCAAAAATGCAAATAAAATATGATATGCAAATGATGACCTATGTATAACATTCCAAATAGAAAATTTGGGATGTTACAAGCCTACCCCCTTAAGACGAATCTCGTCCTCGAGATTCAGGTTGGCTAGAAAATAGGTGTGGGTGGTCTTTCCGTAGGTCTTCCTCTCGTTCCCAGGTGGCTTCATCCTCGGTATGGTGGCTCCACTGAACTTTGCAAAACTTGATAACCTTGCTACGTGTAACTCTGCTGGCAAACTCGAGAATCTTGACGGGTTTCTCCTCGTAGGTCAGATCACTATCCAACTGAATTGCTTCCAGGGGTACTGTATCTCTCAGAGGAATATCGGCCATCTCTGCATGGCACTTCTTCAACTGGGAAACGTGAAACACATCATGAACTCCTGATAGTCCGTCGGGTAACTCCAACTTGTAGGCCACCTCTCCCATACGTTCCAAAACTCGGTATGGTCCTACAAATCTCGGGGCTAACTTTCCCTTGACTCCAAAATGTTTAACTCCTCGCAGAGGTGACACACGAAGATATGCTCGGTCTCCGATTTCATAGACTACCTCCTTGCGTTTCGAGTCTGCATAACTCTTCTGTATGGACTGGGCTACCTTCAGTCTATCTCGAATCAACTTAACCTTCTCTTCAGATTCTTTAATCAAATCTGGTCCAAACAACTGACGGTCTCCAACTTCATCCCACATCAACGATGTTCTGCACCTCCTTCCATACAAAGCTTCAAAAGGGGCCATCTTCAAACTGGCTTGGTAGCTGTTGTTGTATGAGAACTCCACGTAGGGCAAATTGTCATCCCAACTAGATCCGTAATCTAGTGCACAAGCTCTCAACATGTCCTCCAGAATCTGGTTGACTCTCTCGGTCTGTCCATCGGTCTGCGGATGAAAAGCTGTACTAAACTCTAGCCTGGTACCCAAGGTCTGGTGCAGCTGGTGCCAAAACCTTGAAGTAAACTGTGTCCCTCGATCTGATACGATGGTCCTCGGAACTCCATGCAGTCATACGATCCTGGTCATATATATCTTGGCCAACTTTGCACTCGTATAGGTGGTTTTCACTGGGATAAAGTGAGCCACTTTGGTCAAACGATCCACTACTACCCAGATAGAATCATATCCCGATCGGGTCCTGGGTAATCCGGTGATGAAATCCATGCCAAGCTTATCCCACTTCCATTCGGGTATCGGCATAGGCTGCAGTAATCCTGCTGGCTTCTGATGTTCTGCTTTCACTCTCTGACATACATCACGTACGGCTACATACTCGGCAATGTCCTTCTTCATACCAGTTCACCAGAAACGCTACTTCAGATCCAAATACATCTTGGTGTTTCCGGGGTGTATCGAGTTTGGCGAGTCATGAGCTTCCTGTAGTATCAACTTCCTCATCTCCGCATTATTGGGTACATAAACACGGTCCTCAAACCACAAAGTGTCGTGCTCATCTTCACGAAAACCTTTGGCTTTTCCTTTGCTCATCCTCTCCTTTATCTCAGCAATTTCCTTATCATCTTTCTGAGCTGCTCGAATCTTTCCCAATAATGTTGATGTTACCTCCATTGCTTCGACAAAACCTCTAGGGACTATCTCCAAACAAAGCTCCCTGAGATCTTCGGCTAACTCCTTTGGTAATCCTCCGCTTATGAGGGTATTGACATAACTCTTCCGGCTCAAAGCGTCTGCTACGACATTGGCCTTTCCTGGGTGATAATGCAACTTCATATCATAATCTTTTATAAGCTCCAATCATCTCCTCTGCCTGAGATTCAGCTCCTTCTGTGTGAAAATGTACTTCAAACTCTTATGATCCGTGTACACATCACAACGGTTCCCAATAAGAAAATGTCTCCAGGTCTTGAGTGCATGAACTACAGCTGCTAACTCCAAATCATGCGTGGCATAATTCAACTCATGCGGTCGAAGCTGACGTGAGGCATATGAGACAACTCTTCTGTCCTGCATAAGTACACCTCCAAGTCCTAAGCGAGAAGCGTCGCAATACACCTGGAAATCCTTGCGTATATCCGGCAGAATCAGTACTGGGGCTGTAACCAAACATTTCTTCAGCTCCTTAAAACTTGCCTCACATTCATCTGTCCACTTGAACTTGGTGTCCTTCTTCAATAACTCCATCATAGGCTTCACAATCTTCGAAAAATTCTCAATAAATCGCCGATAATATCCTGCAAGCCCAAGAAAGCTGCGGATCTCTCCAACTGAGGTGGGTGCCAACCACTCAGTGACTGACTGAACCTTGGTGGGGTCTACTGCTATACCTTCTCCTGATATAACATGTCCAAGAAATCCAACTTCCTTCAACCAAAACTCACATTTGCTGAACTTGGCATACAACTGATGTTCCTTGAGCTTTTCGAGAACTAAACGCAAATGCTCCTTGTGTTCCTCTTCATTCTTCGAGTATACCAAGATATCATCAATGAACACCACGACAAACTTATCCAAGAACTCCATGAACACCTTATTCATCATACTCATGAAATAGGCAGGGGCATTAGTCAATCCAGTTGACATAACCATGTACTCATATAGCCCATACCTTGTGGTGAAGGCTGTCTTAGGTATATCCTGTTCTCGGATCTTCAACTGGTGGTATCCTGATCTCAAATCGATCTTGGAGAACACTTTAGCTCCTTGCAACTGATCAAACAAATCATTGATCATCGGCAGTGGGTACTTGTTCTTGATCGTCACTTCATTCAATGCACGATAATCAACAACCATTCTCAATGATCCATCCTTCTTTTCAACCAAGAGCACTGGGGCTCCCCACGGTGATGAACTTCGTTGAATGTAACCTTTCTCCAATAACTCCTTGATCTGCTTCTTAATCTCCTCCAGATCATTTGCGGGCATCCGGTATGGTCTCCTCGATATCGGTCCGGTGTCTGGCAACAGCTCTATCAAAAACTCAATGTCTCGATCCGGCGGCATGCCTGGTAACTCCTCTGGAAATACATCTGGGTAATCCTTCACTACTGGCACTTCCTCCTGAACAAGTCCTGAGAGGGAATTTATTTGGGTTCTCCTTGACGCGTGCCTGGATACATACTTGATCCTTTTTCCCTCCGGGGTGGTGAGCATAATTGACTTACTGGCGCAATCGATGTTTCCTCCATACATCGATAGCCAATCCATGCCTAGTATCACATCCAATCCTCGTGACTCCAAAATTATTAAGTCTGAGGGGAACACGTGCCTACCTATGGTCAATGGCATCTGAAAACATCCTTGACTTGCCATATACTCCGCTCCTGGTGAGCTTACTAACATAGGTGTCCTAAGAACTTTAGTGGGCAACTCATACTTATCCACAAATCCCCTTGAAATGTATGAATGCGATGCACCAGTATCAAAAAGAACGATTGCAGTAAATGACTTAACCAAAAACTTACCTATAACTGCATCTGGCTGCTCTTCAACCTCCTCCATGTTAACGTGGTTCACTTGTCCCCTGTTGAAAGGGTTGGGCTTCTTCCCAGAGCTTCCATTGCCATTACCATTCTTCGGTTCAGGACACTCATTGGCGTAGTGTCTAGTCTTCCCACACTTGAAACAAGTAATGTGACTTTGATCCTTCTTGGCGGGTGTGGCTGGGTTAGAGCAGTTCTGATTGCTGCCTGCTCCATTCCCGTTTCCATTCTTGGGGCCACTGTGGTTATGCGAACTTCCTCCGTTGTGAGTATGGCCTCCATGGTTATGTGTATATCTTCCCGAGTTCGGGGTAAAACGAGGCTTCTACTGAGCTCCTGAATTGTACTTCCCTTGTCCATACTTGCTTTTGCGGCTCTCAATCTGTTGCTGCTTCCCTTCAATCATAAGTGCCCGGTCTACCAACTCCTGGTAGTTAGCGAATGTTGCTACCATCAGCTGCATGCTCATCTCATCATTCAACCCTTCCATAAACTTCTCCTGCTTTGCGGCATCAGTGGCCACATCATCCGAGGCATAGCAAGCTAACTTACTAAACTCATCCACGTACTGCCCCACAGTACGGTTTCCCTGGCGCAAGTTGCGAAACTCACGCTTCTTCATGCTCATAGATTCGGTTGAGACATGTGCAGTGCGGAATGCTCGCTGAAACTGATCCCAGGTGACATTGGCTATAGGGAATGTGGCTGTGTAATTCTCCCACCATGAGGCTGCGGGTCCATCCAATTGATGTGCGGCAAAACGCACCTTCTCAGCATCTGTGCATCCTGCGGTGGTCAACTCCCTTTCAATCCTGTGTAGCCAGTCATCAGCAACTATTGGCTCGGTGCTACTGGAAAATACCGGTGGCTGCAACCTCAGAAAACGGGCTAGGTTGTCAACTGGAGGTGGGGCCGGTGGGTTGTTGTTGTTGTTGCCTTGGTTCTGGACTAGTATCTGCATCAAGGCATTCTGCTGCTGGATCAACTGTGTGATCTCCGGTGGGAAGACAAATCCGGTGTCGCGTCTCGGAGGCATCTGATGGGTTTAGAGGGGAGAGATTAGAATAGAGTGAGGTCTAATGAGAAAGCACTACCCATATGCACATGAGACAAACACATTCATATCACACCAAATTCAATTCAAGCAGGGGCATACAATCAATCTAACTATCATTACAGAAGTGCTCGGACTACAACTATATACATGGGGAAATACTACTAATCATATGGTGGTCATCTAGAAATTTTGATCGGTGGAAGACTCCATGATATCCGCTCCAGCTTCGTCTTCATAGTCATCATCACTACTGTCGGGGTCAGAGTCGGTGTCTCCGATGATGATGTAGTCCTCGGGATGGTAGTCATCTCCTCCTGGCGCAGGGTCCCCCATGAATACTCCTAGCTTCCTTGTCAGGTCGTCATTCTTCTCCACTAGTACTGCGATTTCCTCCTCGTATCCGTCACGTGTAGACTTGAGTTCTTCTTCTAGCTCCATGTTCCTGGTCATTACCTTCTTCAAATCTATCATGCTTGCGCACATCTGGTTCTCCTGTCGACGAATGTGATGGTTTAACTCCTGGATGAAAGCTGCAATGGACCTGTTTTTCCTGGTGCTGATCATCTCCCATTGCTCATCTCGGCGCCCACATATCTGGTAGATGGTGTCCTTAAGATCTTTGTGATAAACTTCACCGATGCGTCCCATGGCGATGTGGGCTGCCATGCTCTTACCTAGACTCCAGGTTGGTGCATCAAAGGAAAACTTTATGGACTCGGTAACTGGCATGAACGTCCTTCCTGGAACTTGAACTCGCATCATCCAATGCTCCTCTTCTGGCAAGGTGGCGGTGTAGGTCCCGGTGAAGCTTGGTATTCTGATATTCGGGTACTTAGTGATTTCCTTCAAGTGTCTCCCAAAGGGTGTGTCTTCATCCGGTTGTGCAAACTTGTTCCTTGAGTCCGCCATCCTAGAGAGTAGAAGATGGAGAGAGTCAGAAATGAGTAGAGAAGAGTGACCTATGGCTTTTCTTAGTGGTCGTGTCCTACAGTCAGCGTGTGCTCTGATACCATCTTGTAGCGATCCGACCTCAGATGGTCAAATCTCTGTGTTCAAGTGTCATCCCTGGATCGGTAATGCTGACACACACAGTACTCGAAGGATTTATTACAGAGTGCAATCACACACTTATTACATCGAATGTCTCAAAAGAGAACTTATTACAATAAATATGGCTTAAGGCCATCTAAATAAAGTAACAGCGGAAGACTTGGAAGATAAAGTGAGTCCATCAACTCCAACGGCATAGCTGAGTGCATGATAACGACCTAGCGCACCTTACTCTTCGTCTGAAAAGTCTGCAACATGATATGTTGCAGCCCGAAACGGGTCAGCACATGGAATATGCTGGCAATATAACACAATAGAGCAAGGAATAGATAAATGCTATCACTACATGCATATATGGCCGGTGGAAAGCTCTAGGGTTATATTGTTTTGCGAAAAGCCAATTTTTCCCTACATCAAAGGAATATGTTTTATTTAACTATCATGGTAGTTGTTAAACATTGAGAAGGTAAATCCCCATCTCAATCCCAATTAAAAGTAATCGTTAAACCCAACAAATTAATTTTTGAGTGATGAGATCAAATCAATAATTCAAGTACCAGATACTCAAGATGTCCATAACCGGGGACACGGCTAATCATGATTAGTTTATACACTCTGCAGAGGTTTGTGCACTTTTCCCCACAAGACTCGATCTCCTCCATTGGATTTCTCGCACTTCATGGTGTTTGAGAAACGGATGACCGAGACACAGTCTTTCAGAAGCATTTACTCTTTACTCTGGGTAGACAGTTACACCTACTTTCCCCTACATCTGCTAGCCTACCACTGAAAGAGGTCATGCAACATACTCAACTATGCTAGAGCCCATAATAGCTTGTGGCTGCACACGGAAGTTTCTAGCATGAATAATTTTATGATCCCTTTGAGCCTGGGTGGCGAACCAAAAAGACAACACTGGTATATCCCCAGGTGCCTGCAACCAATCCACCCAGATGTGTATTTAAGTAGCCACCTTAAGTTAACCATTAATTAACAATCTCACATCTGTCATGGATACACTCAAACCCAATCCATGTCTACGAGCATAGCACGGCAATATGAGCAAAACGTGGAAGTAACTCCCAAGGGTTTGATAATAAAGGGCAATAGGTTCTACCTCATCATCTACTTCCCAATACCCACAAGTTAATCACATCCTAATCATGCAATGTTTAAGGATTGAAACTAATGCATAAAAACTGGGTATGAAAAGAGTATGATCAATGTGTTACTTGCCTTGCTGACGATCTGCAAACCCTAGAGACTCGTAGTAGCACGCTTCGCACTCCGGGAATTCTATCGCAAACAAACAATAGCATACATAAGCACTCAAGCATAGATTCAAGGGTAAAACTCAGATAAGAAGATCAAATCTGAAAGTTCAACTGAAGAGCTTCGATTTGCAAAAAGAATCAATCGAATCGGAGCTACGAAACTGCATCTACGGTCAAAAGAACTTCAAAAACAAATCTACTTGAAACCAAATTTTAAATTGTCAAAATCATGTTCAAGTTGATTAAACAGAAAGAGGGGTTC
The DNA here is from genome assembly GCA_011799875.1 of Thinopyrum elongatum. Lineage (NCBI taxonomy): Eukaryota > Viridiplantae > Streptophyta > Magnoliopsida > Poales > Poaceae > Thinopyrum > Thinopyrum elongatum. Next base: position 377,583,253 of record CM022302.1, read on the forward strand.
GAGACGAAGATTTTGGCGTTGGTTTCACTGGATTTGGATGAACGGTTTAGAAACGGCGAGGGTTTGAAGATCAGGGGCTAATCTGCGATAAAAGTAATCGTGGATAGGTCCCTGGCAAAAATAAAACAGGAAAAGAAAAATCTATCGGACGAACGTCCGCTAACAGAGACAAACGAACGAAAGCGTTCTTTAACAGATCTAAACGAACGTACGTTCGCTAAATAACGAAACCGACGAAAAACCGAACCGAAAAATAAAAAAAAATGAACTAGGGTTTAAAAAAAAATCAAGACGGTTTTTACCTAAACCAAAAAAAAAACCGACGGCGACGAGATCCGGCGGCTCCGGCGGCGGCAGGAGGCGGCGGCGGGGCTACGGGGCGGCGGCGGCGGCTGGCGCGGGCGGCGGCAGCAGCTAGCAGCGGTGGCGGCGGCGCTAGGCGGCGGCTCTAGCAGGCGGCGGCGGTGGCGCTGGCTGCGGCGGCGGCGGTTGCTGCGGGCGGCGGCGGGGCGCGATGAGGTGAGGGGGGGCGGCGCGGCTATATAAAGGTCGGGGGGGCGACGGCTTGGGGAAGGGGCAAGGCGGCGGCGGGCGGGGCTCGGACTCCTGCCGTAGTCCGGCTCGGGGACGGCGGAGGTAGGCGACGGTGGCCTGGCTCGGCTGGGCCTTCGGCCCAGTCGGGCGAAGAGATTTTTTTTTAAATTCCGCTGAAACAAAAATCCTAAATAAAATAAAAAAATTCTAAAAATGCCAAAAATAATTTTCGCCGTCTAAATTAAATATTTAGAACAAAGTGAACATTTTCTTGGCCTAAAAATGCAATTTTTGAAAAATGCATATTTTTCTAATTCAAATAAAATAGCCATAAAATCCAAATAAAATTATTTATTTGGTTTTAACATTTTTCCTCCAATATTTTTGTCCTTTTGGAGAAGTCATGTTATCTCCTCTCATATGTTTTTAATACGAAATATTTTGGAAAGAAAAATAAATAAAACCAAAATGATCCCCGTTTCAATATTTGAGAAACTTCAAATATGAAAATAATAAAATCTCCAACTCTCTCCGTGGGTCCTTGAGTTGCTTAAGATTTCTAGGATTCACAATAAAAAATGCAAATAAAATATGATATGCAAATGATGACCTATGTATAACATTCCAAATAGAAAATTTGGGATGTTACACTTGATTTGAATAAACTCACACCTACTGAAATATCTTTGCAAATGGCTGATAAATCAACTGCCATACCAATCGGTATTTGTGAGGATGTGCCCATTGTTGTTGCTAATGTTACTATCTTAACTGACTTTGTTATACTTGAGATGCCCGAGGACGACAACATGTCGATTATCCTTGGTAGACCCTTCTTGAATACTGCAGGGGCTGTTATTGATTGCAATAAAAGCAAGGTCACTTTTCATATCAATGGTAATGAACATACGATGCACTTTCCGAAGAAACAATTCCAAGTAAATGATATTAATGTTATTGAAAAATCTCCGACGATCACTACTGGAAGTTTTCAACTACCTCTACCTACTGCCAAAAAGAAATATGAAATGCTTATTGTTGGGGACATCCATATCCGCATTGAGGTAACTTAGTGTTTTACGAAAGTTCTTCGGTTTCATGCTAATCGGAAGTGGTTGTTAATAAGACTTGATCAACCTTATTAATAAATCATTTTTGAGAGGTATGAAGTTGATGAATTCAGTGAGCACTACCTTCTGTCCCTACTTTTTGTTTTCTGTTTTTATTAGTTAAATAAAATAAAATGCCATGCCTTGCCTGTTTTCTGAGTTTTCCGTGCAATAAAAAAATTGACCCAGAAATAAAGGTTCTCAGAATGCTCTGAAAATTTAATACGATTTTTTCCTGAATATTTAAGAATTTTTAGTGCAAATAACATCAGAGGGAGGTGCTCCAGGTGGGCACAACCCACCTGGGCGCGCCAGCACCCCCAGGCGCCCCCTGGTGGGTTGTGGTCTCGACGTGGGCCCTCTCACTTATCTTTTCACTCCATATCATCACCTACCTCCAGAAAAAAATTCACCATTGCTCTCTCTCTCGTGTTCTTGCTCTCAAACCCGTGGATTTCGATCTCTTTGCTCGAAGCTCCGCTTCCGAAACTGTTTCGGGGGATTTTTGCTTGGTATGGGCCTCCTCCATTTGTCCAATTAGTTTTTGCTTTAGTGGTTTATATTTAGAATAATTAGTGACTCTTGGTGCTGCTGTAGATGAGCTTGCATGTTGAATTCTTAGAGTTCTAAGTAGTTTGAATGCTCGATATGGCCTCTATGCATCCCTATGAGTAGTTGCTATCGTTCTTCTAAGGTTTTGTTGACAAAAATTTGTGACACAAAATTTTTCAGAAAATTGTACGTGGATATGATGAACCTCTTTGGAAGGAGTTCTTCGAGGCGGAGGTCCTCGGAGGCATCTTCTAGTAGCAGCTCCGTTCGTCGGTCCTATGTTGAACGAAGTGAAAATTCCATTCGAGATGCCACTACCTAATCATGTTTATGGCCATGCAACGATTATATGGCGCGTGTGGGCATTAAAGAAGAATTTGAGCAATATGTTCACAATTCCAAGATCGGTCCCTACATTGCAGATAAGTGCAACCAACACCTCAGCCTCACTGAATCATTTACCAAAGAATTTAAATTCCATCCTCGTGAGTCCAGAGTATCATTTAAACTATATGACAATTCATTTACTATACCTCTAGAGACATTTTCTAATCACTGCAAAATTCCATTTTGGGGTTCATTGGATCAGCCACCAAGGTCAGAGTTTGAGATATTCTTGACTAGCCTTTGCTATGGTGAGACTAGAGGAGTGACTCAAGGTAAAATAAAGAGCATTCATTTTCCCTCAATCCAATACTTTACACTATTTAATGGAAAATGCATTACAGGCAAACAAGATTGTAGTACACTTTGTGCTCCAGACTTGAGCCTTATCCGCACCGCTCTCACCGGTGACAAAAGTTATAACCTTGGAGCGATAGTGGCACGTAGATTGCAACACAACGCTGGTAGTGGATATTTTTATGGTGGGATTTACGCCACACGCTTAACAAGAGAGCTAGGTGTTTCACCTTGGCCTTATGACCCCATCTTACCCACGCAATACCTTGACTTCGATGCTATGAAACATCATAAGATCCTTAGTGGTGAACCCCACAATTTTACTTATAACCTGTTGTTTAATAAAAGTTCCGTTGTGGACACCTTTTTGCCTGCACCTGCTCTCTTTGATGTTCATAGCAAGGGAAGATATTATGTTCTTGAGAGTGAGGCCCGAGCACATAACGCGGCAGTTGTGGCTGCACGACGGGTTGAGACACCTGCACCTAGAGCCTCCGTGAGCTATCACTCCGACCATTATGCAGGCTACACACTTTCATGTTCACACTTTTCATTCCAGATGTCGATGTCCACAATTTTTCATTGTATTATCCATGCTAGATTTGTTTTCTCGCCTTCTTCTAGTGTGTTTAAAAAACTTTGAGAAAATACAGCTGTAGTATTTAAAAAGAAAACCCAAAAAGATTTCCTTGTTCTTCTTTTGCTTGTTGGGAGCTCTCCCGCGTAAATAGTTTTTCTCATTTTTGTTTTTCCTTTCTTAAATTTGCTTTCTTTCAGAAAACCAAAAACTCCAAAAATATTTCAGTGTGTTTCTCTGAATTTCTTTTTATTTAGTCATACCGAGGAGAAGACCACGATGAAAATGTTGAGTGGCTCTCATATGCATTGTTGTTGATCTAATAGAGAGCCCATATTACCTTGTTTTCTTATTTTTGAATAAATATTTGCAGATTCCAGCTTAGTCCACGGCACTCTTACACTATTATTATTTTCATATCGTTCGGTCGTGCAAGTGAAAGGCAATAATGACGATATTTGATGAACTGGCTGTGGCAGAGAGAAACGGGTATGAACTCAACTTGTTCTGTTTTTGTAAATATGTTTAACCTAGTATCCATGATTCAGCTCATTATGATCAAACATGTTTGCAATGACCCTTAGAGATTATAGTTTCCCATGCCATGCTTAAGTATCTAGGAGTGGATAATGATTTATCTTGGATGTGAACATTGTGTTAAAATAATTGTGATGTAGTATGATGATATGGTATCCTCCTCTGAATGTTCGGGTGGCTTGACTTGGCACATGTTCATGCATGTAGTTGAATCAAAACCAACATAGCCTCTATGATATTTATGGTCATGGTGTTCATATCCTACTCATGCTAGTATCCAATGTTACGTATGCATAACGCATGTTCATGACCGTTTTTGCTCTCTAGCTGGCTGCTTCTCAACCTAATTGCTAGCCTTCGCCTGTACCAAGTGGGAATTCTGCTTGTGCATCAAAACCCTGAAACCCAAGTTATTCCAGATGAGTCCACCATACCTACCTATATGCGGTATTACCCTGCCATCCTAATAAATTTTCATATGCCACCTCTAAAAACATCAAATAAATATCCTTTTTTGTGTGCCTAGATTGTTGATAGAGCGAGAGGAGGTAGTCAGTATCTTCCATGCTACGCGGGTTATTCTCATGATGAGTGTTTATTCATTCGTCCTTGCACGAAAGGGACGGTAATAGGGATTCCCAGTCCCGAATTCAAATTACAAATAATTAAACAAAACTCCCCCAGGATTGTTGTTGGTATGGACGGCACCCGTTGTTTCGGACAAGCCATGGAGTATGATTGTTGGTGGAGGGGGAGTAAACCTTTACTTTTATCGCTTGGGAACTGCCACTAATGTGTTTAGCATGGAAGATACCGATAACTAATGGTCACGAAGTAAATAAGAAGGGTGCAATTCTCAAAATTTCATTTACCTCTGTTTTAAAACTTGAGCTCTGGCACCTCTGCAAATCACTGCTTCCCTCTGCGAAGGGACTATCTATTTACTTTTATGTTGTGTCATCACCTTCTCAAATAAGCGCCAGAACCTGAGAGCACTATTGTCATCCTCATGCATTGTGTGTAGCTAATGTTGGGTGCATCATGACTGGATCTTTTCTACCATGAATTACAATGTTTAGTCGCTGCTCAGACTTTGGAGGTGCTCTGCATTTATGTTTTGTGGTCTCAGAAAGGGCTAGCGAGATACCACTATTGTCATATTATATCATGGTTGTTTTGATAAAGTGTTGATGTTTGAGATATCTTATTATTGCTCGCTAGCTTATTATGTCATTGATATGAGTTAATATAATTTTTAAGAGTTATTGTCGACATGGTTAGTTATAATCTTTGCTGAAAACCTGGGTGCTACTTCAGCTTATTTATGTAAACAAGAGCAAAAGAGTTCGTAAAAGTTTTTCTTTTTCACTTTCAGTTTATCAACTGAATTGCTTCAGGACAAGCAAAGGTTTAAGCTTGGGGGAGTTGATACGTCTCCATCGTATGTACTTTTCCTAACACTTTTCCTCTTGTTTTGGACTCTAATTTGCATGATTTGAATGAAACTAACCCGGACCGATGCTGTTTTCAGCAGAACTACCATGGTGTTGTTTTTGTGCAGAAATAAAAGTTCTCGGATTGGAACGAAACTTTGCGATGATTTTTTATTCAATAAATAAGAATTTCTGGAGCCAGGAACCATCGGAGGTGGGCAGCTTGGTGGGCACAACCCATCAGGGCGCGCCCCCCCACCAGGCGCGCCCAGGTGGGTTGTCCCCACTTGGTGGCCCCGCAGACTTCAACCCTGATACTAAAAAATCACATATTTGGAGAACAAAATCAGGGAGAAAGAATTATCACATTTCACAAGATGAAGCCGCCGCCACCTCTTGTTCTTCATCGGGAGGCCAGATCTGGAGTCCGTTTGGGGCTACGGAGAGGGGGATCTTCGATCTTCGTCATCACCAACCCTTCTCCATCGCCAATTCCATGATGCTCCCCACCGGGAGTGAGTAATTCCTTTGTAGGCTCGCTGATCGGTGAGGAGTTGGATGAAATTCATCATGTAATCGAGTTAGTTTTGTTAGGGCTTGATCCCTAGTATCCATTATGTTCTGAGATTGATGTTGCTATGACTTTGCCATGCTTAATGCTCTTCACTTTGGGCCCGGGTGCCATGATTTCAGATCTGAACCGTTTATGTTATCACCATTATATCTATGTTCTAGATCTGATCTTGCAAGTTATAGTCACCTACTACGTGTTATGATCCGGCAACCCCGGAGTGACAGAACTCGGGACACTTCCCGGTGATGACCGTAGTTTGAGGAGTTCATGTATTCACTATGTGTTAAATGCTTTGTTCCGGTTCTCTATTAAAAGGAGGCCTTAATATCCCTTATTTTCCATATGGACCCCACTGCCACGGGAGGGTAGGAAAAAAGATGTCATGCAAGTTCTTTCCATAAGCACGTATGACTATTTACGGAATACATGCCTACATTATATTTATGAACTGGAGCTAGTGCCGTATCGCCCTAGGTTATGACTATTATATGATGAATATCATCCAACGAATTCACCGATCCAATGCCTACAAATTTTTCTCATATTGTTCTTGCTAAGTTACCACTGCTATTGTTACTCTTGCACTTGATACAAAATCATTGCTATTACTGTTACCGTTACTATTGCTGTTGCTACTACTATCAAAACTACCATACTACTTTGCTACTGATTACTTTGCTGCAGATAATTAATCTCCAGGTGTGGTTGAATTGACAACTCAGCTGCTAATACTTGCAAATATTCTTTGGCTCCCCTTGTGTCGAATCAATAAATTTGGGTTGAATACTCTACCCTCGAAAACTGTTGCGATCCCCTATACTTGAGGGTTATCAGACACCAACTGAAATCTCTTTGCAAATGGCTGATAAATCAACTGCTATACCCATCGGTATTTGTGAGGATGTTCCTGTCGTAATTGCAAATGTTACTATCTTAACGGACTTTGTTATTCATGATATACCCGAGGATGACAGTATGTCGATCATCCTTGGTAGACCCTTTTTGAACACTGCAGGGGCTGTTATTGATTGCAACAAAGGAACTATCACTTTTCATGTCAATGGTAATGAACACATAGTACACTTTCCGAAGAAACAACCTCAAGTGAATAGTATCAACTCTATTGGAAAATTTTCAACGATTACTACTGGAGGTTTTGAATTCCCTATTCCTACTGTCAAAAAGAGATATGAAATTCTTATTGTGGGGGACATGCATATCCCCGTTGACGTAACCTAGCGTTATATGAAGATTCTCCGGTTTCATGCCATTCAGAAGAAGTTTGTTAATAAGACTTGATCAACCTTATTAATGGATTCCTTTTGACGGGCATGTGGTCGATGAATTTAGTAAACACAACTTTCTATACCCACTTTTTACTTTCTGTTATTTAGAATTAATAAAGTAGAAATGCCATGATTATGCTGTTTTCTAAATTATTAGTGCAATAAAAAAATGACCAGAAAATAAAACTTCTCAGAATGCCCTAAAAATTTAATATGATTTTTCTGCAATATATAAAAAATAGTGGCACTGAACATAGCCCAGGGGGGTGCACCTGTGAGCCACAAGCTCACAGGGCGCGCCCACTCCCTAGGCGTGCCCAGCAAGCTTGTGGGGCCCACGTAGGCCCCCTCACTTATTGCTACCACCCATGCTCATCCTCTTCCTCCAGAAAAAATCAAACTTGCTCCATAGCCCGTATTCTTGCTCTTCTTGCTGCAATTTTCGATCTCCTTGATCGTAGCTCCATTTCCAAAACTGTTTTGGTGGATTGCTCATCGGTATGTGAATCCTCCGTTGGTCCAATTAGTTTTTGTTCTAGTGGTTTGTTATTTGCACATTTAGTTACTGTTGGTGACCATGTTCTTGAGCTTGCATGTCAAATTTATATGGTTCAAACTAGTTTCGGTGCATGATATAGCCTATAGACACTTGTGGGAGCAGTTGCTATCGATTTTGTTGTGTTTTGTTCACCTTTATTTTGAGTTACTAAAAATTGAGGAAATTTTCAGAGGGAGAAAATGTTTAGGAAGATGTTCCAAGGTGGTTCCTCGAGCAAGAAATCCCCAAGGATCGCTCTACATGAACCGGACCTTGAACCACCGCGGGAAGCTCTAGTGCAACCTTGCGAATGGCCGTCAGATTATTTCATGAATCAAGACGGTTTCAAGGAAGAATTTGATATGGAAAACAGAGATATTTCATACTTGTGGAGGAGGCAGAGGAGTATGAGAGGGCGAGGGAGACCGCTCGCCTCAACGAGGTAGCCCACCAAGCGGTGGCAGCTGCGATCCAGTTCAACCCGAACTATGACTTCGGGTATCATCCAGGCTAGCCATGACCATAGACCAACTTAGGCCAAAAGCCTAAGCTTGGGGGAGTACGTATTTTTCACTGACATTACATTCATGCATCACACATTCATTCCAGTTGTCGGTGTTCATCCTTTTTCTTTGTATAATCCATGTTAGTTTATTCTTTTTGCTTGCTTCTCGTGTGTTTGAAAAACTTTGATAAAATCCAAAAATATTTCTCGCTTCTTTTCAGTTTTTCCTTCTAGTTTAATTAGTTGTAGTATTAAAAAAACCCAAAAAGATTTCTCGTTGTTATTTTTCTTGTTGGGAGCTTTCCCGTGTAAATTTTTTTTCCTTGTTTTCGATTTTCCTTCTTTTCACTTTCTTCAAGAGAAAAAACAAAAACACCAAAAATATTTTGGTGTGTTTCTTTGAAATTCTTTTCTTTTCTTTGGGCCGTAAGGAGAAGACCACGATGAAAATGTTGAGTGGCTCTCATATGCATTATTGTTGATCTAACAAAGAGCCCATATTACCTTGTCTTCTCCTTTGAATAAAAGTTCGCAGATTCCAGCTTAGTCCGCGACACATGCACTATTATTATTATTCACATCGTTCAGTCATGGAAGTGAAAGGCAATAATGACGAAATTTGATGAACTGATTGAGATGAAGAAAAGCTGGTTGAACTTGACCCATTTTGTTTTTGTAAATATGATTAGCTCATCATTCTTGATTTAGCCTATTATGAATGAACATGTTTGCAATGACAATTAGAGATCATAGTTACTCATGCCATGCTTAATAGCTAGGAGTGGATAATGGTTTATCTTATGTGTCAATGTGCATTCAAAATGGTTATGATGTAGTATGATAGGATGGTATCCTCCTCTGAATGATTCAAGTGGCTTGACTTGGCACATGTTCACACATGTAGTTGAATCAAAACCAACATAGCCTCCACGATATTTATGTTCATGGTGATTTACATCCTACTCATGCTTCTATTCAATGTTGATTAACCTCAATGCATGTTTATGAACCGTTGTCGTTCTCTAGTTGGTCGCTCCTCAATCTATTAGCTAGCCTTCACTTGTACAAAGCGGGAATACTGCTTGTGCGTCCACTCCCTTAAACCCAATGTTATTCCATATGAGTCCACCATACCTACCTATATGCGGTATTTACCTGCCGTTCCAAGTAAACTTGCATGTGCCAAACTCTAAATCTTCAAATAATAATCTATTTTGTATGCCTGAATCGCTCATGAAGCGATAGGGGGCGGTCAGTATCTTCCATGCTAGGTAGGTTATTCTCACGATGAGTGTTTATTCGCTTGTCATTCACGAGAAAGTGGCTGGTAATCAGGATGCCCAGTCCTATGATCAAAATTAAAATCGAAATATAATAATGAAACAAAACTCCCCCGGATTGTTGTTGGTATTGAGGGTACTTGAGGATTCGGCTAGCCATGGCTTGTGTTTGTTGGTGGAGGGGGAGTAAAAACTTGAACTTTTTGTTTGGGAACCTCCTATAATGTGTCTAGCATGGAAGATATTGGGAACTCTCGGTCGCTACCTTGATAATGAAAGCATAGCTCCAAAAATTATATTCATCTCTGTTTTAAAAGCTTTGAGCTCTGGCACCTCTGCAAATCCCTACTTCCCTCTGTGAAGGGCTTATCTTTTTTACTTTTATTGTTGAGTCATCAGCTTCTTATTAAAGCACCAGCTGGAGAGCACTATTGTCATTTATATGCTTTGTGTTTAGTTGATGTTGAGTGTGAGTGCGACTGGATCTCTTTTACCATGAATTAGAATGTCTAGTTAGTGCTTGAACTTTAGAGGTGCTCTGCATTTATGTTTTGCGGTCTCAGAAAGGGCTAGCAAGATACCATTATGTCATATTATATCATGATTGTTTTGAAAAAGGTGTTGTCATCCGAGATATCTTATTATTGCTCACTAGTTAGTTATGTCATTGATATGAGTAAATGTGATACCTAAGTGTTATCGAGAATATGGTTAGTTCATAATCTTTGCTGAAAACCTGGACATTGGTTAGACATATTTGCAACAAGATCAAACAGAGTTTGTAAAAGTTTTTCTTTGTCACTTTCAGTTTGTCAACTGAACTACTTGAGGACAAGCAATGAGTTAAGCTTGGGGGAGTTGATACGTCTCCATCATATCTACTTTTCCAAACAATTTTGCTCTTGTTTTGGACTCTAATTTGCATGATTTGAATGAAACTAACCCGGACTGATGGTGTTTTCAGCAGAATTGCCATGGTGTTGTTTTTGTGTAGAAATCAAAGTTCTCGGATTGACCTAAAAATTTACGGAGAACATTCATGGAATATATAAAAAATATTGGCATAAGAATATATGAGAGGGGGGTGTCGGTGTCAAAACCGGTGGATCTCGGGTAGGGGGTCCCGAGCTGTGGATCTTGGATCAATGGGGAACAGGAGACTAGGGACACGATGTTTACCCAGGTTTGGGCCCTCTCGAAGAGGTAAAAACCTACGTCCTGCTTGATTATATTGCTTGTGTATATGAGGATTACAGAGTCGATCTACCACAAGATCAGATGAACTAAACCCTAAACTAGTAGGATGATGGTTGTTGTTCCCTCTACGGACTAAACCCTCTGGTTTATATAGATACCAGGGGTACTAGGGTTACACATGGTCGGTTTACAAGGAGAGGATAAACATGCCGATTCTTCTCATCTTGACTTGGAGGACACACCAAGGCATAGAGGATCTTCTTGTCCGGATACAAAGTCTCTTCATAGTTCAGTCTTCTAACAGTTAATAGTGCGGCCCTCCTGTCCGGCCCATGAGAGTTAGGCTGGCAGCCCGAGGACCCCCTAGTCCACGACTCCCTTAGTAGCCCCCGAACTGTCCTCCAACGCCGGAGTGCACAATAATTAGCTGTTTCACGCGTCCCAAAGTCTTCGGCTTGCAGGGTGAGTTCCTCATCCTTTCCTTGTTCGGCCACTTCAGTAATGCGGCCGCCGATGACCTCCTTGTCCGACAAGTGATGGGTGGGCCCCCAACATTGATTTACACCAGGATCTAAAGACAACCTTCGGTTTGCGTGCGCCCTTTAGAAGGCGAACAGTCCAGCGCTCTTTTACAAAAGTGCCCTCTTGGGACCAGGAGGCGCATCTATTTAATAGATCAGGAGTACGACGGGTGGTTAACCCATCCCTACGCAAGCGACCAAGACCATCCCAAAGAAACCTCAGGTCAAATGGCCAACGCCCCTGGTTCATCCTCACGCCCTTATGGCCTCTCCTCGGTGACTGGATGAGCTGCTTAGTTTCATGCATCCAGTTGAGCAATCTCCAGACGCAAGGATATCTCCCCGCGGTAGATCTCGTCCCAGTCCGTGCCAGATTGATCTCCGTGAACGGTGAGGCCTTCGCAGAGAACTTCCCTGCTCCAAGCAGGGAGGAGAGGGTATGTTTCGTGCCTTTCCTTCTACGAGGCCTAGGCTTTCCCATTCATCCCTTCTTGCGAGGCTTGCTTGAATTTTACGGGATCCAGCTCCACCACCTCACCCCTGGGTCCATATTGCACATATGTGGCTTCGTTGCCTTATGCGACATGTTCTTGGGATGAGAGGCCCACTTCGAGTTGTGGAGGAAGTATTTCTGCCTCGGCCCTCGTACCCGTGGGGGGTCAATTTTTGAAGTAGGTGGCACCGAGATGTGTCGTATAGCCGGAACGGGGTATCCCATTGGGACCCCGAAGAAGGATTCCAAAGAATGGACCTCGGAATGGTTTTACATCGAAGACGTCCCCCGATACGACACAGTTCGGAGGGGGCTGCCCGAATTCTCAAATGCTCTGCTAAAGAAGCGGTACAACTGGCGGCCCAAGAGTCCCTCCCAGAAGGATAGTGCTGAGGTATTACTCCTGGCTGCCAAGATCTGGCTGCTAACCCATAGCAAGCTGACCATGATTGATGTGATGGCCGCCGTCATAACTCGGTGCGTGCAGCCTCTTCAATAGAGAATGCACCCTTTGTGGTGCTATAACGGGACAAGTGATGCGACCTGCTACAAAAGACAAGGGCCGGATAAGCAAGCAGCCATGGCTGCAATACTAGCCGATCTCTTCAAAGGAGAAGAAGAAGAGTTTGCCCGTGTAAGGAATAGGGATGGCTACGCAAGTTACAATCCCCCCGAATGGGTAAGTTTAACCCTTCATTTTATAATCCGGAAATCTCATCCGTATTCTCACCGGGTTTACTATTTTTTTGAACAGAATTGGAGGCGCCAGGTTGAGTCCATTAGCTGCCCCTCTCCTCAACCGGAGAGCCATTCTCGTGACGATGACCTGGGATTTCATGATGATCCGGAGACGTCTATTAATTTTGAGGACGGGGTATTTTACCAGGAAAGCCTTGATGGAACCAAGGTGGCCCTCGCAACTGATCATCCTGGGGCCCTCCCTTCTTCTGCTGTAAGTAGCAAGAAGGCCTCTTCCCTAACGGGGCGTTTGTCCTGCGCTACTCCGAGTGTGCTGACTTCTACTCCCAAGGGTCACCGAACTTCACGCCGGACACCAACGGGAGCGGCGCCAAACGCGCCGCCATCAGCCACTAACAGAGCATCCAAGCATAAGGCCGCTGCGGGGACTTCATCGGCCGCACCTCCAGCTCAAATATAGTGTATCCGAAGTTATTGCTAATGTGGCCACCGTCAGCTCTTTTTGACATTAGCTAAGATCCACAGGAGAAAAGCACCACCACCACCATCCGAAGACGTCTAGGAGGCGTTAAGGCGCAATCCTGATCATGGGTCTTCGGCACGAGCCGGGGTCAATTTGGGCGGTGTTGCAGCAGACCCGCCCCTGGAGGATCTAGAGGATGTTTTGGTTACTAATTCCGAAGTCGAAAGTGTGATGAATCACCGTCGGCAGATGGAATCCTTGTGTCACATTGCCTTTTCTAACCAAGAGTTCAATGCATTTAATTCGGTGGATGCATACCTCGGAGTAGCTCGAAGGGCTTGAGGGGATTGCCAACCTCCTGTCCGCCAATATGCATGTACGAGATTGATTAAAAAACCGATAATAAGTCCTATCCCAGTAGCCCTCGAACCTTAATTTGGGCGGGACGGCCGAGTTAAGGATCTGTAACTTTATGTATTGTTGGTATGTTGTAGGCAAGGAGGGAACAAAATAACAAATTATCTAAGGACCTCGAGTTGAACCGAACACAGTTGGCTGATGCAAAGGCCGAACTAGAGGTGTTCAAGAAATTCACCAGCGAAGCTCATGGTGAGGAAGAAAGCTTTAGAATGCTTCAATTATTTAAGGTACTTTGTTTAACATGAGCTTCCCTTATAGCAGCTGAATCCATAGGTCAACTACAGAAGGACCTGGACGCGGCCAAAGAATCTCAGAGGTACGCCGAGTCGCAGGAGGAGGCTGGCCGCCGAGTACTGACATGAAGTCATGAGGAAAAGAATGAACTAAAGGCGGAAAACCAGTGACAGGCCAAAGAAATCGAGAGTTTAAAATCTCAATTGGCACAAGCCTGTGAGGAGAACAGAGATTGAAGGGCGGCATGTTCGGTAAGGGATAGTTTGACTTACGTGCGCGTAGATACTCGTAGTGTTTTAATGTAAAGCACATGTTGTGCCTTGTGCTAGGTCTCCTGACGGGGCGTCCCGAAGAAGAGATCAGCTCATTTGGAGGGAACCTTTTGAAGGAGCTATCCATTGTGCATGAGAGAGCTCGAAAAGCCATGAAAAGTATGGCCAAGGTGTTATGGCCGATAGAGACACCTCCAGAAGGAATAGCCGAGCTGGCCAATCGCTTTAAAGGAGCGCGGCATCGTTTTGAGCTATGGAAGACATCGGCTTGTGAAGAAGGAGCGCGCAACGCCTGGGTGATGGTGAAGACCTGGTTTACCAAACTCGAACCAAATCTCAGAGCTCGTGTTGGACCGGTAGGGCCGGATGGGCAAGAAATACCAGTTCGCCTGGTGTATGACCAAGTGGTGCCTGCTGCCCGGTACTCCCAAGAGGACTGTGCCCTGGACAGCTTAATAGATAAGATTGACAAATAATAGATTGCTTGACTCTATGTATCTATGTACTGTACATCAAGCTTTCTCGATCTATATTGTAAAACGCTGCCTTAACCAGCCATTGGCTTCCGCCTTTCTGACCAGTGGTCGGAGAGTGTTCCGTACTATGCAATCTGAAAAATGGGAAATCACTTCGGGAACCAGGCAATCCGGCCATTGGGTGTGAACAGACAAAAGCGTACGTGGAGAGTTATGTTATATTACTTTTTAACGTAAGAAACATCTTCCAAAGAAAATAGTTCTTCCAAGGATTCCTTTCTTCGGGGTCGTCATGTTGATCATAGACGTGGTGTTCGAATATCGATAGTATGTGGTAATCATTTAATTTTATTTTGGGAACCGAACCCCAATATTTTGGTGGTGAACACCTAATTATTTTCACTTCCCTCGTGGCCGACCGATTGTTTCCTTAAGAACGCTAGCTTTCGGCTTCACCCGTCTAAGGTACGTACAAGGCTGATTGATACTTCCATTTTGCATCATGATTTCCTACTGTTATTTATAATGTTTTTATGCATAATAATGCTTTATGGAGTAATTCTAATGCCTTTTCTCTCATAATATGCAAGGTTTACACAAAGAGGGAGAATGCCGGCAGCTGGAATTCTGGACCTGAAAAAGCTACGTCAGAGATACCTATTCTGCAGATCTCCAAATGAGCTGAAAATTTACAGAGAATTATTTTGGAATATATGAAAAATAGTGGAGCAAATAACTACGGGAAAGAGAAATCGAAGCCATCGTCATCACCAACAACCCTCTCATCTTTGGGAGGCCAATCTCCATCAACATCTTCAACAACACCATCTCCTCTCAAACCCTAGTTCATCTCTTGTGTTCAATATTTGTACCGGAACCTCAGATTGGTACCTGTAGGTGACTAGTAGTGTTGATTACATCTTGTAGTTGATTACTATATGGTTTATTTGCTGGAAGATTATATGTTCAGATCCATTATGCTATTTAATACCCCTCTGATCTTGAGCATGAATATCATTGGTGAGTAGTTACTTTAGTTCTTGAGGTCACGAGAGAAGTCATGTTGCAAGTAATCATGTGAACTTGATATGTGTTCGATATTTTGATGATATGTATGTTGTGATTCCCTTAGTGGTGTCATGTGAACGTCGACTACATGGCACTTCACCATATTTGGGCCTAAGGGAATGCATTGTGGATTAGTTATTAGATGATGGGTTGCTAGAGTGACAGAAGCTTAAACCCTACTTTATGCGCTACTTCGTAAGGGACCGATTTGGATCCAAATGTTTAATGCTATGGTTAGATTTTATCTTAATACTTTTCTCGTAGTTGCAGATGCTTGCGAGGGGGTTAATCATAAATGGGAGGTTTTTCAAGTAAGAACAACACCAAAGCACCGGTCCACCCACATATCAAATTATCAAAATAGCGAACACAAATCAAACCAACATGATGAAAGTGACTAGATGAAATTCTCGTGTGCCCTCAAGAACACTTTGCTTATTATAAGAAACCGTTTCAGCCTGTCCTTTGCCACAAAAGGATTGGGCTACCTTGCTGCACTTTATTTACTATTACCATTACTTGTCCATTACCAATTATCTCACTATCAAACTACCTGTTACCGACTATTTCAGTGCTTGCAGAAATTACCTTGCTGAAAACCACTTGTCATTTCCTTCTGCTCCTCGTTGAGTTCGACACTCTTACTTACCGAAAGGACTATGATTGATCCCCTATACTTGTGGGTCATCAAGACTCTTTTTTGGCGCCATTGCGGGGGGTGAAGCGCTCTTGGTAAGTGGAAATCGATAAGGAAAAATGTATACCACGTGCTGGAATTTATTGTCACTTGTTACGATGGAAAACCATCCTTTGAAGGGCTTGTTTCGGGTATCTTCACCTTGACCGGAAGCACAATTAGTTGCCCCTCAACCTACTGCACCTACTGATAATATTGGTTATGAAATTCCTTTGGGTATGATAGAACAACTGTTAGCTAATCCTTATGCAGGAGATGGAACAGAACATCTGTTGACACTAGATTTTGGCATGGCCAAAATCTTAATTAAGATGGTCTCAAATGGAGAAGTGATCTACATGAAAAAGTTCCGTATTGTCGACATGAAAATCTTTTAAGTTTAGGCCATCGCCATCCGATCTCATCTCTATGGCCGAAGTTGTGTTCGAAGTACTGAGATTCTATATCCAGATTACTTGTTCGGCTGATTACGCCCCCAAGACGGCCTCATATGGAAAACTCATCTACACAAATTGTCTTTGTCTCGTCGAAACGATTGATTCTGATATAAACATCATCCCAATCCAAGGCCGTATGCAAAAGTTAGAGCCGAAAATGCGCGGCTGCATTAGGATGGCCAAACACTCCGGGGATAATCATCCGGGTTTTGGATTTCTCTGAGGATGGCCGGACACTCCGGGGATGTTCGTCCTGGTTTTGGATTTCTCTCCTGCATACTTCGGAAAACAGTCAAAAACCCCCTCAAGATAGCCTTTGATAAAAAAAAAGTTCAACATGAAAGTTGTCCATCTCATCGAAGCGGTCAAGATTGCTTTTGGGCTTGTTTCAATCTGAGATCGTTTACTGCCTCAAAAGTGACCCACAATGTGCAGCCAGGTTGTAAACCGAATAGTTTTGGAAAGTTCGGATTCCGAGTTGGACCCAAACTAAGGTTTTGAACATGAATTCTAACCTTTCCTTGCGCGGGAAGTCCATCCGCCTCTTATATACCTAAGGGGTGACGACCGATTGAACAACACACAATCGATCAATTCATCTACCACTTTTTATCTTTTATCTTTTCTCCTTAACCCTAGTTCTTCTTCCTCATTCTTCATCTGTTTTTCTTGTTGCAGGGCGGTGAACCTCCAGGCCCTAGGGGCGATCAGGTCGACCTAGGGCAGCACATAGCCGTCGCGCGCCCTGACGGGGTCCCTCCTGGGCGTGTAGGGTTTCGGGTGTACAAAAGCGCCCGCCGGATTGCTTGCGTACCGCGCTTCCGGACGGGTCTCCATCGACGTGAGCTGCGGTTCATCACCCTCGGCGTTGGAGGTACACAGTGACGTGTTCATGTGCGAACACACTTTTTGGCGACTCCGCTGGGGACGAAGCTTTGAACGGTCTCTAGCCCGTTCTTGCTATGAAGAGATCGTCATCTAGGGTTCGGAATCTACAAAGGTAATATGAATACCCAATTCCCTACTATAGATGCAAATAATTCATATGATGTTACTAGATCGTTCAATGAGTATACTCTATCGGCCAACCCTAGTTTTTTCAATCATGCATCTAATTACGTGCAAAGGCCAATTCAAAGTAATTTACATGCTTCAACTTCTTATGATACTAGTAACATGCACCATATGTACTCGAACTCTCATGCATCGGCAACCCAACAAATTGTTTATGCCGATGGACAACATGATGAGTTCAGTTAATCAAGCTGAAACACCTCACATAGGAACTTCCAATGGTATGCAACAAAGTGTTTCACCTTTTTATACATCGGCAACTCACTTGCAATATGTTAATCCAAACATGCCGATGGATAGGGGAATTGGCCATGCTACTACTAGTTATCCGGCCAATTGCCCTCAACAATTATATGCTACACCTCATGCTACTAATTTTTTGGCACCATATGCAACTGTAGGTATTCATAATTTGGCTTTGCACCTTCACGCTAATAGCCGAATAAGTGAAAATT
Source organism: Thinopyrum elongatum (assembly GCA_011799875.1). Classification (NCBI taxonomy): domain Eukaryota; kingdom Viridiplantae; phylum Streptophyta; class Magnoliopsida; order Poales; family Poaceae; genus Thinopyrum; species Thinopyrum elongatum. Next base: position 377,601,365 of record CM022302.1, read on the forward strand.
CTATAGGATCACATGTGTGTTCACCTACTACCGTGGCATATCATGTCCCCCCTACACAATTACAGAATTTTGGCAACATCTCATTGCCGAAAGAGTCTAAAAGCAATGGGGGGCAACCATATCGAGACTGGGTAATTGAGAATAAGCTTACATTCTCTTTGGATTTGTGCAACTCCATTCGACATGAACTAATAGAAGGTGGGAAGCCTCATGATTTTGCTGCTATAAAAGCTAGAGTTGTGCAAATGATGCATTCACCCAGTGTTGTACCATCCAGTGCACCCCCTAAACCATTGCAAAATTTCGGCACCTCATTGCCGCAAGAGTCTCAAAGTATTGGGGGGCAATCTCATGAGGAGTGGATGGAAATTGAGATGAAAAATTTTAAAGCTCGCTAAGCTGAGATGTCAGCTAAAATTAGACAAGAGCGAGTAGCCTTGCAAACTCAAAATTATAAAAGTATTGATTCAGGTAACAAAGAAAATTCGGTTATTGAAAAAGCCGAATCAAATAGTATGTGTACCGAATCTATTGAAGAAAATAGGATGCCAAGGCATTGGAGAGTCATTCAAAAGTGGAGCAAAATATTATTCAAGTGATACAACCATCATGCTCTTCCAACGTGTGTGAAGAGGTTTGTCTAGCAAGTAATTTACCTATTTTCATATTTGGTCAAAACTTTATTGTTGATGCACCTATTAGAAAAACTCTCATAAGTAATTTTGAAAGACCAATGAAGAAGGGTAATTTACTTGTTAGCAATAAAATTGTTATAGAACATATCGGTAACCCATTGCGCCATTTATAAAGACCGATACTCACTTATTGTTGCAACCAAGGCTTTCCTCATTGCTTTATCTAGAGTTCATATCTAGTTGGGTAGCTTTGCTTATTTCTTACTTGGCTTACACTTGGTCTCAATTGAGACATGTATGTTCTAAATATTTTCGTTTCAGAAATTTAAAGCCAGCAAGGTTAAATTCTTTTGATAAAACCGATGCTATTATGATATCTTATCGAAAGACATCGGATATAGAGTGCAAAACACATTGCATAGCCGAATGGGGTGATTCCAAATCTGAACCATTCGTTTGCTTACCTCCAAAGCCGTTCTCATAGCAAGATCGGCTAGAGAATAAAAAAATTACCTTCAATTCAACCATGTGTGATCAAATCTTTGATTTGTTGTTGACAAATAAATATATTAGAATTCTTGATCACCATGTTGAGCCATCTATCCAATGACGAATGTATTGTAAGTTGCATGATTCGTTCAAGCATAATTTTGAGGATTGCAACATGTTTCATCAAATAGTTAAATCGGCCATTGAAAAAGGACGATTGAAATTTGTTGAAACATCAAGAGATGACCAGTCTATTGCGATTGGTCGTGATGGCAAAAAGTTTTCGCATCGGCTACTTCAAGCCGATCCATTTAAAGAGAAGGTAAAACCTGCATGTGATGGGATCAAGCTTTCAAGTAAAGAAGTTGTTGAAGAGCATAATGAACATAAACTTGAGGGCGAGAATTCCATCGAAACTACAATGAAGACGCCAAGGACTGGGGGGCAGCAAGCAAATCTAATGATCTATGAAAGCAAACCAAAAGAAATCAAAGGCCGAGGTAAGCACAAAGGTAAAAGGTTGAAAGTCACTTTCACGCAACTATTGGAAAAATATCGGAGGAAGAGTGAAGAAAAAAAGTGCTTATCGGCCATGTAGTGCAAAAGCGTGAAGATTACCCCCTAGGCGCAAATATGAGTATCATCATTGGCAAAAATTTCAGTGCAGCATATTCATATCCTTATTTTGGGCCGCCAATGCTAATGCAGTGGATGCCTCCCCGTGCTCATGTAAATCCATATCCTTTGTGGGATAGGTATGATACAAGCGCGCATTCTCCATCTTATTTTACACCATCTCACCAACATTGTGTAGCTCCAAGAAGGTCAAAGTTTGATGGACAATCATATGTTGAAGACCGTTTCAATAAAAAGGAATCGGTCCGGACCCCATGGACGAAGAAAGAGGTGGTCAAGCAAGTATACCAGGTCAAGAAAGATGGTTGTAAGTGTGGTACTTCAAATTTGATCTCAAATAACAAAGAGCCAATTAAAGTGTTGACATTGGCTATAAAAGGCAAAGAAGTGGAGCAATCAATTGTTAAAAATCAAAGTGCCAAATCTGAAGAAAAGAAGTTGAGGGTGCACAAGGCCAAAAAACAATTGCCATTGGTCAAAATAGTATCACAGTCGAGATGCCCACTCGGCTTATCATATTGCCAACAGAAGAAATTACAAAAACTTAGTGCACAAGAACTTGAAGAAAGGAACATGGCATGGGTTCCCAAAGGAAGTACTCAAAATAAGAATTATGTGAAAGCTTCCATCACAAGTGCGGCAAAGGTGAAAAAGGAAAAGAGTGAAAACCCTGAAGGACCAAGCCGAAGGTTTCAACATCTTCAGTGCACACATCATCCATATTCTTCAACTATGCCATTGATGCCTATGCCATGGAATTCGTCTTCAGCTATGATTGGTTACCCTCAATGGGCTTATTTTAATCCATGGAAGCAATATAATTTCTTACATCATGAAAGGGTATTACCAAATCATCATACGTTCAATTAGCTTCACTTTTGTTGCTAATCTAAATGGCCGATATATACCTATCATCCTAAACACGTAAAAAATGCCTGATGGATTGTTGACATTGCACTTAGAATAAACTTCGTGCAAGTTATTTTTCGGCACACAAGTTTTGCCGAAAAACAACATCCTGATATGCATTTTATATATGTGGATGAAATATGTGGATTATTTAGCTTGCAGGTTTATCCGGAGATGAAGCTAAGAAGAAGGTTTCCCCTTTATCTTTGAAGGGAAAAGCATTGACATGGTATAGGCTATGCGATGATATTGGATCTTGGAACTGGAATCGATTGAAATTGGAATTTCACCAAAAAATTTATCCTATGCATCTAGTTCATCATGATCGGAATTATATATATAATTTTTGGCCTCGTGGAGGAGAAAGTATTGCTCTAGCTTGGGGGAGGCTTAAGTCAATGTTATATTCATGCCCCAATCATGAGCTCTCTAGAGAAATTATCTTTCAGAATTTTTATACTCGGCTTTCTCGTGATGATCAATCCATGCTCGATACTTCTTGTACTGGTTCTTTTATGAAGAAGACTATTGAATTCAAGTGGGATCTTTTGGAAATAATTAAACACAACTCTGAAGATTGGGAACTCGATGAAGGTAAAGAGTCAGGTATTAAGCTTGAGTTTGATTGTGTTAAATCTTTTATGAATACCGATGCTTTTCATAAATTTAGCACTAAATATGGACTTGACTCTGAGATAGTAGCCTCTTTCTGTGAATTATTTGCTACTCATGTTGATCTCCCTAAGGAGAAGTGGTTTAAATATCATCCCCCTATTAAATAAGAAATCAAAGAACTGGTAATAGCTAAAGATGAAACTATCATTTACAATGTTGATCCAGTTGTGCCTGCTGCTTATATTGAAAAACCACCTTTCCCTGTTAGGATAAAGGAACATGCTAAGGTATCAGCTGTGGTTCACAAAAGTAATATTAAAGCACCTAAACCTTCTGAACGAATTAAAGTAGAACCTAGTGTTGCTATGGTTAAAGATCTCTTGGTAGAAAATATTGATGGGCATGTTATTTACTTCTGTGATGAACCTACTAGAATTGCTAAACCCGATGAAAAAGGTAAACATAGACCTGTTGTTGGCATGCCTGTTGTCTCAGTTAAAATAGGAGATCACTGTTATCACGGTTTATGTGATTTAGGTGCTAGTGTGAGTGCTATTCCTTTTACCTTATATCAATAAATTATGAATGCCATAGCACCTGCTGAAATAGAAGACATAGATGTTACTATTAAACTTGCAAAATAGAGACACCATCACACCACTTGGGATTGTTACAGATGTTGTAGTCTTGTGTGGGAAAATAAAATATCCTACTGATTTTCTAGTCCTTGGTTCCCCACAAGATGACTTTTGTCCCATTATCTTTGGTAGACCTTTCTTGAACACTATCAATGCTACTATAGATTGCCATAAACAAACTGTCAGTGTTAGCTTTGGTGATGAGTCTCATGAGTTTAATTTCTCTAAGTTTAGTAGACAACCCCGTAATAAATAATTAGCAAGTAAGGATGAAATAATTGGTCTTGCTTCTATTGCCATGCCTCCTACTGATCCACTAGAACAATATTTGCTCGACCATGAAAATGATATGCACGTGCGTGAAAGAAATGAAATAGATAAACATTTCTTTGAACAACAACCTCTCCTAAAACACAATTTGCCTATTGAAACTCTTGGAGGTCCTCCTCCACCTATAGGTGATCCTGTGTTTGAATGAAAAGAATTGCCAGACACTTTGAAATATGCTTATCTTGATGAAAAATGATATATCGTGTTATTATTAGTGCTAACATTTCAGAACATGAAGAAGAAAGATTATTAAAAATTCTGAAGAAGCACCGTGCTGCTATTGGATATACTCTTGATGATCTTAAGGGCATTAGTCCCACTCTATGTCAGCACAAGATTAATCTGGAACCTGATGCTAAACCCGTTGTTGATCACCAACGATGATTGAATCCTAAGATGAAAGAAGTGGTGAGAACTGAAATACTAAAACTTCTGGAAGCAGGTATAATCTATCCCATAGCTGATAGTAGATGGGTAAGTCATGTTCATTGTGTCCCTAAGAAGGGAGGTATTACTGTTGTTCCTAATGATAAAAATAAACTTATCCCACAAAGAATTGTTACTGGCTATAGAATGGTAATTGATTTTAGAAAATTAAATAAAGCTACTAGAAAAGATCATTACCCTTTGCCTTTTATTGATCAAATGTTAGAAAGACTATCTAAGCACACCCAATTTTGCTTTCTTGATGGATATTTTGGTTTCTCTCAAATACCTGTTTCACAACCTGATCAAAAGAAAACCACCTTTACTTGTCCTTTTGAAACCTATGCTTATAGACGCATGCCTTTTGATTTATGCAATGCACCTGGTACCTTTCAAAGATGTATGACTGATATATTCTCTGATTTTTGTGAAAAGATTGTTGAGGTTTTCATGGATGATTTTTTCGTTTACGGATCTTCTTTTGATGATTGCTTAAGCAACCTTGATTGAGTTTTGCAGAGATGTTAGCAAACTAACCTTGTCTTGAATTGGGAGAAGTGCCACTTTATGGTTAATGAAGGCATTGTCTTGGGGCATAAAATTTCTGAATGAGGTATTGAGGTGGATAAAGCTAAAGTTGATGCAATTGAGAAAATGCCATGTCCTAAAGATATTAAAGGATTCGTAGTTTCCTTGGTCATGATGGTTTCTATAGGAGGTTTATTAAAGACTTCTCTAAAATTTCTAGGCCTCTTACTAATCTTTTACAAAAGGATGTTCAATTTGTTTTTGATGATGATTGTGTAGAAGCCTTTGAAACACTTAAGAAAGCCTTAATTTCTGCGCCTATTGTTCAACCACCTGATTGGAACTTGCCTTTTGAAATTATGTGTGATGCTAGTGATTATGCTGTTGGTGCTGTTTTAGGACAAAGAGTTGACAAGAACTTAAATGTTATCTATTATGCTAGCAAAACTCTAGACAGTGCCCAAAAAAATTAAGCTACTACCGAGAAAGAATTTTTAGTAGTTGTGTTGGCTTGTGATAAATTCAGATCTTACATTGTTGATTCCAAAGTAATTGTTCACACTGATCATGCTGCTATGAAATATCTTCTGGAAAATAAAGATGCTAAACCTAGACTCATTAGGTGGGTTCCCTTGCTACAAGAATTTGATTTACATATCACTGATAGGAAAGGAGCTGAGAACCCCGTAGCAGATAACTTGTCTAGGTTGGAAAATATTCTTGATGACCCCCTACCGATTGATGATAGTTTTCCTGATGAACAACTAGCTGCAATAAATGTTTCTCAGAATACTCCTTGGTATGCTGAGTATGCTAATTATATTGTTTTTTTGATCAACTTGACAGTAGGAGAGGCTCCTACTGTTTCTTTATATTAAAAGAGAACAAAAGGTGTTCCTTTACAGAGGTGACAAAGGTAAGAGTGTTAGTCTAAGTCCCCATCACTATACATTTAGGGGAAGTGAGAGACTAAAAAAGTTAGGAAACAATATTACTAATGGAAGTACAATGGGCCGATGGATTTCTTTGACTCGGTGTTGTAACAACGCAAAGTCTTCTTTGAATCTCTTGAGCCAGGAGTCAAGACTGGGGTGCACCCCTCTGAAGTGATGATTGTTTCTTTCCTTCGACAGACTCCAGGCAGTAGTAAGGAAGATTTCCATGAAAAACTGATTCTGCCATGCGGGTTTGACCAATTGGATGAGTCTAAGGCGACAGGTAAAGGGGGGCCACACGATATCCAGCTTGTGCCAGCACGCCTGACTAAAGGGGCACGTGAAAATCATATGATCGATAGTTTCCTCGATGTGCTGCCCACAAAGGAGGCAGTCCAAATCCTCCCCAATGTCGAAGTGTCTTCATTTAAGCATGTTGCGCGTGTTGAGCCTATCATGCAAGAGTAGCCACCCGAAGACTTTGATTTTCATAGTGCATTTAGAGCGCCACAGCGAGTTGAATGTAGGGTGGGCTTGGACGTCTTTAAAGTAGAATCTGTAGTAATTAGCCGGTCGGAAGTCTGTTTCCCCCCACACAGAGTGCCATATGTCAGTATTGGAGGTCGAGGGGGCTGCATGTGTAGTGAGGCCTTGAAGTTCATGTAATTCCTCCAGGGCTTGGGGCGATAGTGGTAGGTGAAAGGTTTCATGCAATGATGTGTGGCCCAAGAAATCTCTGACCGAGGCGTCTTCCATGGCGGTGAAGGAGAATGCTCGAGGGTGGGAATCTTGAATAACATCCTCAAGCCAGAGATCTTTCCAGAATAGAGCCGTTGATCCATCCACCACTCTTATCTTGGAAATCCCACGGAAATAAGGAGACAATTTGAGAACGTCGCGCCACCAAAAAGGGCCAACCAGGTCAGGAACTGTGTCGGTGTAGTATGTACCCAGATAAGATGAACCTAGGGAATGTCCTTTTTGTTGTAGAATTTATGTAGGAACTTTAGTAGCAGGGCCTCATTTTGGATTTTTAGATTAATCACACCCAATCCTCCATGTTTTTTGGGTTTACATACCAAATCCCATGCGGCCAAGGAGTTGCATTTCTCACCCTGCTCTGTCTTCTTGTTCCACATGCATCTGCGTCGAATCTTACCAAGCATTTCAACTAGCTTAGGGGGGAGCTTGATGGTACACATGGCGTATATGAGGAGTGATGTGACCGTTGTGTTCACCCATGACAACCGGCCTCCATAGGACATCATAGCAATGGTGGATGTGAGGCGTCTTTCTGCGTGGCAGACCAGAGGCATAAGGTCCCGAACTGTTGGTTTAGTGGTGCCAAGGGGTAGGCCGAGGTAGGTGAAGGGCATTGTGCCCACTGAGCACCCAAGGATCAGAGCCAGATGTGCTGAGGAATCTCCTTGAAGATTTATTGGGATCAACATTGATTTCTGAAAATTGATTTTAAGGCCAATAGAAGTTGCATAGTCAATGAAAATACTTTTGACCAGCACGAGTTGTTGTGGGTAAGCGGGTAGGATGAGAATTGTGCCGTCGGCGTACTGGATCACTGGATAATCTGTTTGTCTAGGGCAGGGGAATGGAAGCTGTGGAAGCCCTCATCTGAAAGCATCATTTATGGCGGATTGGAGAAGATCCGCTGCCAGAACAAAGATGAGGGGGGGGGGGGGACAAAGGATCTCCTTGCCGTACACCACTGCGGCAGTGGAATTGTCGGCCCGGTACACCATTCAATAAGACTGAAGAGCGGCCTGTGGAGAAGAGAACATTGATCCAAGATATCCAGCAATCATTGAAGCCCATGTGTCGCAAGATGTTGATCATGGGATCATGACTGATTGTGTCAAAGGCCTTGGCAAAGTCTAGCTTGAGAAGAATGATTTCTCTTTTAGACATCTGACATTGGTATATGTATTGAAACGTCCAAGCGAGGCAGTCCTGTATGGTTCTACCGCGAATGAAAACATCTTGGTTGCAATGAATCAGATGTAGTATGGCACTTTGTAGACGGTTTGCGAGTAGTTTGGTGATCAACTTGAGGCAGCAGTTGAGGAGGATGATCGGGCGGTAATCATAAACCGATACTGGAGAGTTGACCTTGGGGATGAGAGTGATCAAACCATCATTGATGCTAGTAAGATCCAGCGTGCCCGAGTGGAATTGGGAGCAGAGTTCATAGAAATCATGTTTGATAATGGGCCAACATTTCTTGAGGAAGATTCCGCTGAAACCATCTGGTCCGAGGGCGCGGTCTGCTGGCATCTCTTTGACCACAACATCAATCTCAGCTTCAGTAAAAGGTGTTGTGAGATAGTCCAGATCAGACGAGCGTTTAATGATCGCCTGGAGCTCAAAACGCATTTCTGTTGGGGACGAGGAGCCAAGGCAGTTTTTGAAGGTTTGAAAGATCAGGGCCTCCTTGCTCGTGTGGTCCTCAAGAACATTCCCATTATCATCAGTGAGGCAAGAGATATTATTAATTCTGTATCGTTCTATGGCAACTGCTTGGAAAAATTTGGTGTTTTCATCGCCAAAATTGATCCAACGAATTGTGCAGCGTTTCTTCCAATATTGCTTCTGATAATCGAGGAGACGTAACAGATGTTTTTTCAGTATACGTCGGAAGTTGGCTTCAGGTACGATCAACGTTCATTTATTCTCTAGTTCATCCATATTAGCTAGGGCCTTGTTAGAATTCTCAATGGCAATAAATAGACGGGAGATGTTTTTGCTCCATGATTTGAGTGCCTGTTGAAGAAGTTTGAATTTACGGCAGAGGACAGTAGCAACATTTGAGGAACGTACCGGTTTGTTCCAGGTGGTTTGGACAATATCCATAAATCCAGGGTGCAGAATCCAGTATGATTCAAAGCGAAAAACCTTAGCCCTTGGAATAGTTGTTTCAATTGTGAAAACACAGGGGATGTGGTCCGAAACAGGTTTGCCCAGGGGCTTAACTAGGGTCTTGGGGTATGTGTTCATCCAATGGAGAGAGGTCAGAAACCAGTCTAACTGTTTGAGGAGGGGATCTTGCTGCATGTTACTCCATGTGTAAGCACGTCCTTTGATAGGGAGTTCGATCAAGTTTTGCTTGCGGATGATGTCATTAAAAGTGAACATATCGTGTGTGTTGCCACCAGGTTTATTATGGTTATCAGGTGCACAGATGAAGTTGAAATCGCCGAGCAGGAGCCAGTCGTGCGTGTTGGGAATATTAAGATCATATAACCAATCAGTATAGATGGAGCGATCAACGCCAGTGCAGGGGCCGTAAATATTGGCTAGCGTCCATGACTGAAATGACTGTGTATTAACGAACAGAATAACCAAGGCAAATGGCTGGGAATCAACAACAGTACCTCTGAACACTGAACTTTTCCAAATAGTAATCACCCCCAGAGGAACCAAGAGAGGGGACAAAAGCAAACTGATCTAACTATCGAGGACAGAACGTTTTAATATAAGCAAGATCAAACGAGGTTCTTTTGGTTTCTTGAAGACAAATAATGGAGCAGCCACTATATAAAATAACATTATGAAGAGCTAAATGTTTGGCCTCAGAATTTAAACCGCTCACATTCCAAGATAGAACATTCCAGCTATGCAAAAGGGGCATCAACAGCGAAGAAGCTAAGCAGAAGAGGAGGAGGAGTTTTCTCCTAGAGCTCCCTGTGGTATTTCGGTCGAAGGACCAGCTTCAGAGTCTGTGACAACAAGCAAGGCATCATCCGTAAGTTCTTCCCTGGGAATGGCACATCTTTTGACACCAATTTCCTGCATGATATGAAGTGGAGTCGGCGGAGGGATTTCAGCAGAAGATGCAGCAATATTGGAGGATGAGCCAGCTGCTAGTATCACCCGTGGTTTGACCTTGGAGCGTGTAGGGCGTGCATCAGAGAGGGTTGGTATTTTGAAGCCATCATATTTGTTGATCCTGGCACTGTGACGAACTTCAGTTATAGTGACTGGAGCCAGGGCTTTTGAACGACGGCCACGAGCCATCAGTGGCCCAGCAGCAATGGGGGCCATGTCATCAGAGGTAGCCAAGCCCAATCCAAGTGGTGCTGGGCTAGGGATGGGAGAAGTGGTAGAAGGAGAGCCCACAACAGACAAAGGTTCAGACTGAAGTGTCACTGCCTGAGAGCCTGTATCGGGTATCTGAGAAGCAGTAGTAGCAGAGATGATACCTGGAGATGCAGGTGGTTGAGGCAGAATAGCTCTAGTGATTATCTCATTCATTTCATTAGGCTCATCAACAATCTCTTCAATAGACACGGAGGAGTGAGCTCCCAGTTGGTTGAAGTGGAGGCCTGTATCATCTGAAACCACCGGAATAGAAACCTCCAAGCGTGCACTGTTTAGACCATATCCACCACTCCAGGGTCCAATAGTGGCAATGAGAGGGCGCATGACATTGTAAATGAAAGTATTGAGCTGCTGTCTAGGAATTGGGATGTCCATCAGTAAGGAGAGCAGATAATTACCTTGAGAGGAAAGTCCAAACTGCAGACCCTGGCTGTGCATTGCAACAGAAATAGTGAGGGATTCAGAGGCCTTGGGGGGGGGGGGGGGGGCAAAGCAGATTCAGTGGTTTGAGGAGGCACCACAAGCAGATAGGAGTGTTCAGAGCTACTGTCGTCAGAAACAGTGATAGAGTAATTCCGTGCATGTGATGCACTGTTAGTGATGTTGTTCTCTGGAACTATGCCATGTTGCACTGTGAGCCCTTGGGCGGCCAACCAAGCCTGGTAATTAACAAGATGTGGTGGGAGAGGAGGCAGTGGTGGGGCGGGTGGCACGGGCCAAGTGCCCCAACCTGCATTGTTCTAGCTGTTCGGCCCAACCATGTTATCTCCATTGTATCCAGCAGGTGGAGCAGCATTTTGCACTAGCCAGTTGTGCACCTGTTGCTAATACAATTGCTCGGCCGTTAGCTCAGGGCCAAATTGGGGATGGGGGTTGCCATCAGGAGGGGGTGGTTCTTCTCCAGCCGGTAGAACCTCTGGGAGCAGGCCATTCCATTCATTACTCCTGAGTATGGTTACTTGAACAATCCAGCAGTCCCTGGCTCCACCTAGTTGCCAAACAATAAAGCTCTTAGGAATCAGTCGCAAGCGGATAACCCTAGCCTTAAGCAGAATGTAACGATGATCCTGACGAGGATTGTACCAGGAGACAAGAGACCCATAACCACCAAGTGCTTTGTTGATGTAATAATCAGTCTGATAGTCATACAGCAATTCAAAAAACATCAACCAAACCTCAGGCCCAAATGATGTGGTGCGTCTGTTCAGAGCCTCATTGTGAGGAACAAAAGAGATGAGGAGATCTTCATCCTCGAGCTCAATTGGGGTGGCAACAGCAGTGTCTCTCATGAAAGAATCCACAAATCCAAAGAACCCAACACCAAAAGGGTGGTCACTAACCTCTGTGGTAAAAAGTTGAGATTCATGGAGCTCACTTACAATCATATTGCAGATGGTAGCCTGTCGATGCACAGGAACATAGTGACTAGCTTCGGTGATTGTAAGAAAATCATGGTTGAGGGGAGGGATTGGCCCTACTACCATGCCGCTACGAACCAGGCGATTTAGTAGGGCCAAGTTCGACGGCGAAGCCCGGCGGCAGGAACGGAACCGGATTCAAGGGGTAGTTCACCATGAGTGTGGAGGGGGTGGAGAGCTGTGGCAGGCGTGGTGACAGGACTAGGCAGGGCAGAGTCATCTGCGTGTTCGAGGTGGAAGATGGAATGCGAGGGGTAGGAATGGAAGGCTGAGTAATTTTAGGTACCATTTCCATCTATCGTAGAATCGCTTCTTGAGGCAGGATTGCTCCACGTGTCCATAAAAGCCACAGACGTTGCATCATATGGATGAGGCCGAGCCCCGATTCAATTGATGCCTCGGATGGAAGGGCGCAGACGATTCGGGGGGATTGATTTGTTGCTGCAAGCTTGATTTGTGCCCAAAAGGAGGTTTGGAAATAGTGCGAGCGGGGCAGTCAAGTGCCTTGTGGTCAGGTGATGAGCAATTAATGCATATGAGCCGAGCTGGGCAAGCTGTCTTGTGGTGTCCCAATTGACGGATAAATCCATAATTTCCTGCAGAGAGTAGTTAGCTTGGGCCAAATCTGCTTTGTGCTGGGCCTTGAGTATAGGCGGCCAAGGACCATGAGGCCGGGCGTATTTGAACACAGAGGCCAAGAAACACTGGGGCAGCGGTCGATATTGAGCATTAATAGGGAAATTAAAAGCCCCCAATTTAATGACAACGGGCGGTTGTTTCTCCTCCAAATTAGCCTGAGCTAGATAATACTCCATTAATGACAATATGTTAATGTTGATCCCGGTGATTATCCAAAGCGTGTTCTTCGGGACGGTCTTGAACGAAGGAACCAAAACGGTTTTGAGTGTTCTACAGGGGAATTGATCTTGAGGATGAGGCTTCAGCAGCATTAGCATTTGAGAAAGCCATGGCACCAATCTGAACGAGACCAAATTTTCTTAATTCCATCGCAGAAGAATAGTCACCTCTAGACCCAACACGCAAGAAATCCAAAGAAGACTTGTGAGCCAGGGGTCGACGGGCAGAAATATCAGTCAGCTCCGAGTCCGCGTGCCAACAATAATCATGAATAGGGGCTTTGGCAAAATGACCATTGAACAGATGAAAGTGGCAAACAAAATCTGGCCAAATGCGATCTTTGAGACTGTAGATGAAATGCCCAACCTTATTGGTTGCCACAGAGAATCTGAATGATCGAGAGTTAATGGAAGCCACCCTAAAACCCTTGGAAATTCCTCCAATACAGCATTGCAATGCAATCCCAACCGAATCAACCATGAGGCGAAAGGAGGTCGAGGAGAAAGAGACCACCAAAAAGAATTCCTTGGCATCTCGAGAAGGAGAGAAATGAACCGTGGAACCAAACCTTCTTCTCACCTGATCTGCAAGGCCAGCCCCGGTGCAAAATCCCAATGTAGGAGGCCTTCCATGGGAGATTTAGGCTAGAAATTGCCATTGGTGGAGGTGGAGAGGGGGGAGGAGGGAGGGGCGTGGAGGGGAGAGGAGAGAGCGATTTCCTACACTTTTCTGGCTAATTATATTGTTGCTAAATATATACCACCTAGTTTCACATACCAACAAAAGAAAAATTTCTTCTATGATTTAAGACATTACTTTTGGGATGATCCATATCTTTATAAAGAAGGAGTAGATGGTATTATTAGATGTTCTGTACCTGAGTATGAACAAGAACAAATCATATGGAAATGTCACTCCGAAGCCTATGGAGGACATCATGCGGGAGATAGAATTGCTCACAAGGTATTGCACTCTGGTTTTTATTGGCCTACTCTTTTCAAGGTTGCTCGTAAGTTTGTCTTGTCTTGTGATGAATGTCAAGGAATTGGTAATATCGGTAAACGTCAGGAAATGCCTATGAATTACTCACTTGTTGTTGAACCATTTGATGTTTGGGGTTTTGATTATATGGCACCTTTTCCTTCCTCTAATGGGTACACTCATATTTTGGTTGTTGTTGATTATGTTACTAAGTGGGTAGAAGCTATTCCAACTAGTAGTGCTGATCATAACACTTCCATTAAAATGCTTAAAGAAGTTATTTCCCAAGGTTTGGAGTCCCTAGATATTTAATGACTGATGGTGGTTCACACTTTATTCATGGTGCTTTCCGTAAAATGCTTGCTAAATATGATGTTAACCATAGAATTGCATCACCCTATCATCCTCAATCTAGTGGTCAGGTTGAACTTTGCAATAGAGAAATAAAGTTAATATTACAAAAAAATGTCAATAGGTCCCGAAAGAATTGGTCTAAGAAATTAGATGATGCACTTTGGGCCTATAGGACAGCTTATAAAAATCCTATGGGTATGTCTCCTTATAAAATGGTTTATGGAAAAGCTTGTCATTTTCCTCTTGAGTTAGAAGATAAAGCATATTGGGCAATTAAAGAACTCAACTATGATTTCAAACTTGCCAGTGAAAAGAGGTTATTTGATATTAGCTCACTAGATGAATGGAGAACCCAAGCTTATGAAAATGCCAAACTATTCAAAGAAAAAGTTAAAAGATGGCATGACAAAAGGATCCAAAAGTGGGAATTCAAGGTTGGAGAATATGTTCTTTTGTACAACTCTCGTTTTAGATTTTTTGTAGGAAAAACTCTTTCCAAATGGGAAGGACCATATATTATCGAAGAGGTTAATCGCTCTGGAGCTATCAAGATTAATAATGCCGAAGGTACTAACCCGGAGGTGGTCAATGGACAAAGAATTAAACACTATATCTCAGGTACACCTATTAATGTTGAAAGCAATATTACCCAAACCATGACACCGGAGGAACACATAAAAGAAACCTTCCGGAAAACTCCAGAATCCTGCAAAAGAGGAGGTACGTGATACGGTAAGTAAACAGACTCTAAAAAATCCGCAAAAATATTTTCTGTCAGTTTTGGAATATGAGAAAAATTAGGAAAATAAGAAACAACCAGGAAGGCAACTGAGGTGGGCACGATACACCAGGATGCGCCTGCCCTTCCTGGCGTGCCCAGGTGGGTTGTGCCCCCCTCGGGAACCTTCCCGACTCCGTTTTCCTTCCGATTGATTGTTTCCCAAGATAAAAAAATCTTTATATACCCCCCGAACGTATTGACCCCCGCATCGCGGAGAAATCTTGTATTCTTGTTTCTTGCTGTTTTTCTGACAGTCTTGAAAATATGTCATCTCAAGATTTGGAGGGAGAGAGCCCTATTTCTTACCAACATCTCGTTCCAAATGTCTTTAAGAAGACCTTCCCATATTTTTGGTTCATGGATGAGGAGGAGGACACCAATCTGGAGGATGCATCCTCAGAAGAAGATGAAGTTCCACTACCTCAACCTGGAGAAATGCACGTGGAGCTCAGGAAGTCAAGCCTCCCCAACAAAACTAAGACCCAATCTATCCCTTCTCGTTTTCTGCAGGATAGCAAGGCAGCATTGTGCAAGAAGATATTAAAGCTTGAGCTAGAGAATGAGGAGCTTAGGGAGGATAATTTCAGCCTCCGACGCAAGCTGGAGAAGAAGAACATGACTACCTCACCACCACCATCATCATCTTCCCCACCAAAGGAAACTTGAGTACATGGGTATGGGCACTCCCCTTGGCTTTTGCCAAGCTTGGGGGGAGATGCCCCAGTATCGTATCACCATCACTTTTATTGCCTTTACCTATTTTAGTTCGATCTTTAGTTATATCATGAATCAGTTGAATAAAAGTTTAGCATGATCTATCTTCGAGTATTAGTTTTTGTGATCTATCTATCTATGTAATCGAGTGAGATTTATATAATAAAGTTAGTTTGAGTCTTTACTTCTTTACTTTTATGTTGCAACCAAATAAAAGGAAATAAATGAAAAAAGGATCATATGCTAATCTTATCGTAAGTAATGACACCACATAAGGAAAAGTATAAGTGGTAAAATCTATTGGAGATTGACAAACAAAGCATTGGTCAATGATGCAGCTCATGAAAGAATTAATAAGGGAAGAGAAGATTCACATGCAAATACACTATCTTGGACATTTTTATGATTGTGAGCCCCCATTAAATATTATATGTCAAAATTGTTGACGTTGGACAAGGAAGACACCGTAATGATTTATGTTTGTTCATATTCACATAGAAGTTATATTGTCATAGATCCTTCAACATGTGGTGCTTGCCCAATATCCTTGCCAGCCAAAACTCCGCACTAAGTAGAGATACTACTTGTGCATCCAAAAACCCTAAACCCAAACTAATGTTTTGAGAATCCACCATAACTACCTATGGATTGAGTAAGATACTTCAAGTAAGTTGTCATCGGTGCAATAAGGAAATAAAAATTGCTGCTAAATGTGTTTGATCATTTAGTGTAAGAGAAAATTGAGTGTTGCACGAACTTGTGATGGCAAAGTAATAAAAGCAACGGACTGCATAATAAAGGTTGCTATCATAAGGGGCAATATAACGTGACATTCTTTTGCATTTAGGGATTTGGCATACAAACCAAAAAGCGCATGACAACCTCTACTTCCCTCTACGAAGGGCCTATCTTTTACTTTTATGTATTTACTTTTATGCAGGAGTCAAATTATTCTTCCCTATTCCTTTTTTATTTTCACTTTTTGCAAGCATCATGTGGTGAAGAAAGATCTAGGCACATATATCCAGTTGGATATGAGTGAGCATGAGTTGTTATTGTTGACATCACCCTTGAGGTGAATACGTTGGGAAGCGAAACTATAAGCCCCTATCTTTCTATTTGCCCGGTTGAAACTTTTTGCTCATGGTATGCTGTGAGTGTTAGCAATCATAGAAGATTAAATGATGGTTGAGTATGTGGACTTGCCAAAAGGCTCCAATAAGAGACCCTTCCTGAAAATATGATGAATTGTAGTTGCAAAGTTGACTGAGAACATAGTTTGTTGGCTTTCAATAGACTTTATGGTTTATACTTCGATGTTGTGATGAATTGTTACTTGTTCATGAGAAGTTATAAGATAAAAGTTTTATGATAAAGTTTGTTGCTATTATGATAATAAGCATGGTGCTACTATGTCCGTATTTTGTTTTTATCGACACCTCTCTCTCTAAGCATGTGGACATGTTTTTCGATATCGGTTTTTCGCTTGAGGACAAGCGAGGTCTAAGCTTGGGGGAGTTGATACGTCCATTTTGCATCATGATTTCCTACTGTTATTTATAATGTTTTTATGCATAATAATGCTTTATGGAGTAATTCTAATGCCTTTTCTCTCATAATATGCAAGGTTTACACAAAGAGGGAGAATGCCGGCAGCTGGAATTCTGGACCTGAAAAAGCTACGTCAGAGATACCTATTCTGCACATCTCCAAATGAGCTGAAAATTTACGGAGAATTATTTTGGAATATATAAAAAATACTGGAGCAAATAACTGCCGGAGGGGGCCACCTGGTGACCACAAGACACCAGGGCGCTCCAGGCCCCCCAGGCGGGCCCTGGTGGGTTGTGGCCAGCCCAGCCAACCTCCGGTGCCCATCTTCTGGTATATAAGTCATTTTGACCTAGAAAAAATAAAGAGAAGATTTTCAGGACGGAGCGCCGCCGTCTCGAGGCGGAACTTGGGCAGGAGCACTTTTGCCCTCCTGCGGAGCGATTTCGCCGGGGGAACTTCCCTCCCGGAGGGGGAAATCGAAGCCATCGTCATCACCAACAACCCTCTCATCTTTGGGAGGCCAATCTCCATCAACATCTTCAATAGCACCATCTACTCTTAAACCCTAGTTCATCTCTTGTGTTCAATCTTTGTACCGGAACCTCAGATTTGTACCTGTGGGTGACTAGTAGTGTTGATTACATCTTGTAGTTGATTACTATATGGTTTATTTGCTGGAAGATTATATGTTCAGATCCATTATGCTATTTAATACCCCTCTAATCTTGAGCATGAATATCATTGGTGAGTAGTTACTTTAGTTCTTGAGGTCACGGGAGAAGTCATGTTGCTAGTAATCATGTGAACTTGATATGTGTTCGATATTTTGATGATATGTATGTTGTGATTCCCTTAGTGGTGTCATGTGAACGTCGACTACATGGCACTTCACCATATTTGGGCCTAAGGGAATGCATTGTGGAGTAGTTATTAGATGATGGGTTGCTAGAGTGACAGAAGCTTAAACCCTACTTTATGCGCTACTTCGTAAGGGACCGATTTGGATCCAAATGTTTAATGCTATGGTTAGATTTTATCTTAATACTTTTCTCGTAGTTGCGGATGCTTGCGAGGGGGTTAATCATAAGTGGGAGGTTTATTCAAGTAAGAACAGCACCCAAGCACCGGTCCACCCACATATCAAATTATCAAAGTTGCAAACATAAATCAAACCAACATGATGAAAGTGACTAGATGAAATTCCCATGTGCCCTCAAGTATACTTTGCTTATTATAAGAGACCATTTTGGCCTGTCCTTTGCCACAAAAGGATTGGGCTACCTTGCTGCACTTTATTTACCGTTACCGTTACTTGTCCGTTACAAATTATCTTGCTATCAAACTACTTGTTACCGACTATTTCAGTGCTTGCAGAAATTACCTTGCTGAAAACCACTTGTCATTTCCTTCTGCTCCTCATTGGGTTCGACACTGTTACTTATCGAAAGGACTACGATTGATCCCCTATACTTGTGGGTCATCACTGATCTGGTCGTAGCAATCGCAGAGGTGCTCCCTTTGCCCCCTAGCCAAACAATCGGGAACGTAGGGGATAAACACAGGAGCCACGCAACCCAGCTTGGCAAAAACTTAATTTAAATTGGTGCATATGATGGCTTTAAAGGTACAAGAAGGATATAAACACGGCAGAGACGAATGCCTGCACGAAAATTATATTGATTGGCTTCTTTAAAGGATCCCCCAGGTAATTCTGGGTATTACTTGTAAGGATGTATACTTAAAGGGCCTAGCGTATTTCGGTTTACCCGATCATAGCCCGGGTGGTGACAATTTAAAAGAAGAAATGAATAAAATGGGAGAGAAGGTGACGATGCCGGTCTAGTCGTAGAAGCACCGAAGCCGAGCTGCATTCCATGGGTTTGGTTCGAGGCGATCTTCCGCTGGATTGCGAAGACGATATGCTCCTCCTGCTAGTACTTCATCGATTATGAAAGGACCCTCCCATTTGGGCGAGAGCTTGTGCTTCTGCTTTTCAGGGAGGCGGAGGACTAGTTCGCCCATGTTGTATGCCTTCGCCCGAACTTCCCTGCTCTGGTTGCGCTGGGTTTGCTGTTGATAGAATGTAGAGCGAGCCCTAGATATGTCACGCTCTCCTTCCAAGGCGTCCAGGTCGTCCTGCCGATCCAACTCGGCCTCCTTTTCTTCATACATGTGCACTCGAGGCGCGTCATGGATGAGATCGCATGGGAGGACTGCCTTCGCACCGTACACCATAAAAAGGGGGTGTATCCTGTAGACCGGTTGGGGGTGGTGCGTAGTCACCATAGTACGGAATCGAGTTCCTCTACCCAATGGCAATCAGATTCCTTCAGGGAGCGAACCAGACGGGGCTTTATGACACTCATGATGAATCCGTTGGCTTGTTCAACCTGTCCATTAGTTTGTGGGTGATATACCGACGCGTAGTCGAGCTTGATGCCCATCTTAGCGCACCAGTGTTTAACTCCCCGGGCTGTGAAATTGGACCCATTGTCTATGATTATGCTATGGGGAATGATATGTCTCCATCGTATCTACTTTTCCAAACTCTTTTTCCCTTGTTTTGGACTCTAATTTGCATGATTTGAATGGAACTAACCCGGACTGACGCTGTTTTCAGCAGAATTGCCATGGTGTTATTTTTGTGCAGAATAAAAAGTTCTCGGAATGACCTGAAAATCAACGGAGATAACTTTTGGAATTAATAAAAAATATTGGCAAAAGAATCAGCAGCAGGGGGCCCACACCCTAGCCACAAGGGTGGGGGGTGCGCCCTACCCCCCTGGGTGCGCCCTCCAACCTTGTGGGCCCCCTGGACCTCCGCCGACCTCAACTTCAACTCCATATATTCACGTTCGGGGAGAAAAAAATCAAAGAGAAGGATTCATCGCGTTTTACGATATGGAGCCACTGCCACCTCCTGTTCTTCCTCGGGAGACCAGATCTGGAGTCCGTTCGGGGCTCCGGAGAGGGGAAATCATCGCTGTCATCATCATCAACCATCCTCCATCACCAATTTCATGATGCTCACCGCCGTGCATGCGTAATTCCATCGTAGGCTTGCTGGACGGTGATGGGTTGGAGGAGATTTACCATGTAATCGAGTTAGTTTTGTTAGGAGTAGTTGCTATCAATTTTATCAAGTTTGGTTCACTTTTATTTTGAGTCACTAAAAATTCAGAAATTTTCAGAGGAAGAAAATGATAAGGAGATTGTTGAGAGGCTCTTTGAGCCGGGGTTCAAAGGAAAAAGAAAATCAAGAGAAGGAAAAGCCCAAGTACAATCTTCCTCGTACCACGGAGATTCGGCTGTGTGAATGGCCATGTGATGCATTCTTGGAAGCGGCCGGAATTTATGAGGATTTCTATTATTTGGTTAAGAATGCAGGCATCACCGACTTCCTCCAAGACCAATGTGATCAGTATCTCCTACTCACTAATACTTTCGTGCAAAATTTTCATTTTCATGAGAGGAGATCACCACCCACGGTAGAGTTTCACTTATATGATGAGTATAAGGAGATGACGCTTTATGACTTTTGTGAGGTTTATAAATTACCTTATGAGGGTAGCATCGAGGAACCACGTCCTAGAGATGTGGAAGGTGTTATTGACGAAATTACCGTAAGGGAAACAAGAGGAGTGTCGGGAGCGAGAGTGTCTAGTATACATTTCCCTGTTCTACATTTTTATTCATTATTTGCTGGGAGATGTTTAATTGGTCGAGGAGAGAGTGGAGGCCTTAGTGGCCCTGACCTTGCCATTTTGCGCCATGCTTTACGTAGAGATAGAACTTACAGTTTAGGTGCTATGGTTGCTAAACGGTTGAGTTTAAACCATACAAAGGGTCCTATTTTCGGAGGTATCTTCGCCTCTCGCCTTGCTAAACACTTTGAGATACCTATTAGGCACTATGAAAAAGAGGAGAAATTGCTACCTATTATTTACTTAGATTATGAGAGCATGGTAGCACATAAGTTTATTCGCCATGATGAGGAAAAAAGACTTATTTATAACCTGGTATTTAGCGAGGTCACTTTTCAGATTATTACCCTGCCTGCACCTACTTTGTTCGATATGCATTTAGGCAGGTACTTCGTTTTGCTCGTGGACATTCATGCATAATGGGAGGGGACACGATCCCCACCTCCTGAGCCGGAGCCATCACCTGATCCATATCAGGAGTCTATTTATCAGTGGGATCCACAGGAGCTTGTTAACCAGTGGAACCCCCAGGATCCTCCTCAGTACACCGGAGAGGGCTACTTTGATCCATGGACTTAGACCAACTTAGGCCAAAAGCCTAAGCTTGGGGGAGTACGTATTTCTCTCCGACATTACATTCTTGTTCACACACTCATTCCAGTTGTCGGTGTTCATACTTTTTCATTGTATTATCCATGTTAGTTTATTTCTCTTTCCTGCTTTCTTCTTGTGTGTTTGAAAAACTTTGACAAATTACAAAAAAAAATAGTTGTAGCTTAGTTTACTTTCCATGTTTAGTTGTAGTATTAAAAGAAAACCCAAAAAGATTTCTCGTTCTTCTTTTGCTTGTTGGGAGCTTTCCCGTGTAAATAGTTTTTCTCGTTCTTGTTTTACCTTCTTCAGAAAAACAAAAACTCCAAAAACATTTCAGTGTTTTTTTAGAAATTCTTTTCTTTTCTTTGGGGGTCGAGAGGAGAAGACCACGATGAAAATGTTGAGTGGCTCTAATATGCATTATTGTTGATCTAACAAAGAGCCCAGATTACCTTGTCTTCTCCTTTGAATAAATGTTTGCAGATTCCAGCTTAGTCCAATGCACGTGCACTATTATTATTATCCACACCGTTCGGTCATGCAAGTGAAAGGCAATAATGACGATATATGATAAAATGATTGAGATGAGGAAAAGCTGGTATGAACTCGACCTATCTTGTTTTTGTAAATATGATTAGTTCATCGTTCCTGATTCAGCCTATTATGAATGAAACATGTTTGCAATGACAATTAGAGATTATAGTTACTCATGCCATGCTTAATTAGCTAGGAGTTTATAATGGTTTACCTTGCATGCCAACATGGAAATTAAAATGGTTGTGATGTAGTATGATAGGATGGTATCCTCATTTGAATGATTCGAGTTGCTTGACTTGGCACATGTTCACGCATGTAGTTGAAACAAAATCAACATAGCCTCCACGATATTTATGTTCATGGTGATTTATATCCTACTCATGCTTGCATTCAATGTTGGTTAATCTCAATGCATGTTTATGACTGTTGTCGCTCTCTAGTTGGTCGCTTCCCAGTCTTTTGCTAGCCTTCACTTGTACTAAGCGGGAATACTGCTTGTGCATCCACTTCCATAAACCCAAAGTTATTCCATATGAGTCCACCATACCTTCCTATATGCGGTATTTACCTGCCATTCCAAGTAAATTTGCATGTGCCAGACTCTAAACCTTCAAATGATAATCTGTTTTTATGCCCGAATCGCTCATGTAGCGACTGGGGGCTGTCAGTATCTTCCATGCTAGGTGGGTTATTCTCACGATGAGTGGACTCCGCTCATCATTCACGAGAAA
The DNA here is from genome assembly GCA_011799875.1 of Thinopyrum elongatum. Lineage (NCBI taxonomy): Eukaryota > Viridiplantae > Streptophyta > Magnoliopsida > Poales > Poaceae > Thinopyrum > Thinopyrum elongatum. The sequence goes on from CM022302.1 coordinate 377,623,845, forward strand.
ATGGTTGGTAATTGGGATGCCCAGTCCTATGATCAAAAGATCAGAAACAAAATTTCAAATAATTGCAAACAAAACTCCCCCAGGATTGTTGATAGTTGGACAGCACCTGTTGTTTCGGACAAGCCATGGAGTGTGATTGATTGGTGGAGGGGGAGTAAAAACTTTACCATTCTGTTTGGGAACCGCCTGTAATGTATGTAGCATGGAAGATACCGAGATCTCTTGGTTGTTATGTTGACAATGAAAGCATGCCGCTCAAAATATTATTTATCTCTATTTCAAAAACTCAAGCTCTGGCACCTCTGCAAATCCCTGCTTCCCTCTGTGAAGGGCCTATCTATTTACTTTTATGTTGAGTCAACATCCTCTTATAAGAAGGACCAATGAGAGAGCACCACTGTCATTCGTATGCATTGTTATTAATTGATATTGAGTATGACTGTGACTGGATCTCTTTTACCATGAATTACAATGTCTAGTCAGTCCTTGATCTTCAGAGGTGCTCTGCATTTATGTTTTGCGGTCTCAGAAAGGGCTAGCGAGATACCATCTTGTTATATCATATAATGATTGTTTTGAAGAAGTGTTGTCGTCCGAGATTTATTATTATTTCTCGCTAGACGATTATGCCATTGATATGAGTAAATGTGAGACCTAAAAGTTATTGTGAATATGGTTAGTTCATAATCTTTGCTGAAAACTTGAATGCTGGCTGTACCTATTTGCAACAACAAGATCAATCAGAGTTTGTAAAAGTTTTTCTTTATCACTTTCAGTTTATCAACTGAATTGCTTGAGGACAAGCAATGGGTTAAGCTTGGGGGAGTTGATACGTCTCCATCGTATCTATTTTTCCAAACTCTTTTGCCCTTGTTTTGGACTCCAATTTGCATGATTTGAATGGAACTAACCTGGACTGACGCTGTTTTCAGTAGAATTGCCATGGTGTTATTTTTGTGCAGAATAAAAAGTTCTCGGAATGACCTGAAAATCAACGGAGATAACTTTTGGAATTAATAAAAAATATTGGCGAAAGAATCAGCAGCAGGGGGCCCACACCCTAGCCACAAGGGTGGGGGGCGCGCCCTACCCCTTGGGCACGCCCTCCGACCTTGTGGGCCCCTTGGACCTCCATCGACCTCAACTTCAACTCCATATATTCACGTTCGGGGAGAAAAAAATCAGAGAGAAGGATTCATCACGTTTTACGATACGGAGCCGCCGCCACCTCCTGTTCTTCCTCGGGAGACCAGATCTGGAGTCCGTTCGGGGCTCCGGAGAGGGGAAATCGTCGCCGTCGTCATCATCAACCATCCTCCATCACCAATTTCATGATGCTCACCGCCGTGTGTGAGTAATTCCATCATAGGCTTGCTGGACGGTGATGGGTTGGATGAGATTTACCATGTAATCGAGTTAGTTTTGTTAGGGTTTGATCCCTAGTATCCATTATGTTCTAAGATTGATGTTGCTATGACTTTGCTATGCCTAATGCTTGTCACTAGGGCCAGAGTGCCATGATTTCAGATCTGAACCTATTATGTTTTCATGAATATAGTTGTGTTCTTGATCCTATCTTGCAAGTTATAGTCACCTACTACGTGTTATGATCCGGCAACCCCGGAGTGACAATAGTCGGGACCACTCTCGGTGATGACCGTAGTTTGAGGAGTTCATGTATTCACTAAGTGCTAATGCTTTGGTCCGGTTCTCTATTAAAAGGAGGCCTTAATATCCCTTAGTTTTCAATAGGACCCCGCTACTACGGGAGGGTAGGACAAAAGATGTCATGCAAGTTCTTTTCCATAAGCACGTATGACTATATACGGAATACATGCCTACATTATATTGATGAATTGGAGCTAGTTCTGTGTCACCCTATGTTATAACTGTTGCATGATGAATGCCATCCGACATAATTATCCATCATTGATCCATTGCCTACGAGCTTTTCACATATTGATCTTTGCTAAGTTAGTTTTCCGTTGCCACTGTTACAATTGCTACAAAACTGCTACTGTTACCTTTGCTACTGTTACCGTTACTTCCATACTACTTTGCTACTAAAAACCTTGCAATAGATATTAAGTCTTTCAGGTGTGGTTGAATTGACAACTCAGCTGCTAATACTTGAGAATATTCTTTGGCTCCCCTTGTGTCGAATCAATAAATTTGGGTTGAATACTCTACCCTCGAAAACTGTTGCGATCCCTTATACTTGAGGGTTATCAAGACCTTTTTCTGGCGCCGTTGTCGGGGAGCATAGCTCTATTGTCTGAGTCACTTGGGATTTATATCTGTTGATCACTTTGAGGAATTTGAAATATACTAGAACCAAGATTTATCCCTCAACTACGAGGGGAGGTAAGGAACTGCCATCTAGCTCTGCACTTGATTCTCCTTCGGTTTTGAGTAAACTTGTGACACCTACACCTGCTATTGATTCCGATATGTCGCATGTTATTGATGATGCCACCTCTGCTATGCATGATGTTTATGATGAAACTACTTCTATGCTTGATAATACTGTGCCACTTGGTGAATTTCTTGATGAACAACTTGCTAGGGTTAGAGAGAATGAAATTTCTGAAACTGATGATATTATTGAAACTGATGATTATGATTCTCCCCCTAGATATGAATTACCTATTGTACCTGAGGGTTATGTTATGGATGAAGAAACTGCTAGAGACTTTCTTGCCTACAATGATAGAGATGATCTTAAGAAACTATTAGCTAAGCTGAAACAAAAAATCCTTGAATGCTAGAATGAAATATGATCCCGCTTTTGCTACTTCACCTATCTTTGTTACTGATAAGGATTATTTATTCTCTGTCGATCCTGAGTTAATTACTTTGGTTGAATCTGATCCTTTCTATGGTTATGAATCTGAAACTGTTGTGGCACATCTTACTAAATTAAATGATATAGCCACCCTATTTGCTCATGAGGAAAAAATTCGCTATTACTATATCCTTAAACTATTTCCCTTCTCATTAAAGGGTGATGCTAAGTTATGGTTTAATTCTCTTGCTCCTGGTTGTGTGCGTAGTCCCCAGGATATGATATATTACTTCTCTGCAAAATATTTCCCCGCTCATAAGAAACAAGCTGCTTTAAGGGAAATATATAATTTTGTGCAAACTGAAGAAGAGAGTCTCCCACAAGCTTGGGGGAGGCTCCTCCAATTACTTAATGCTTTGCCTGATCACCCTCTCAAGAAAAATGAAATCTTGATATCTTTTGTAATGGACTAACCGATGCTTCTAGGGACCACCTAGATAGTTGTGCAGGTTGTATTTTCAGGGAACGAACTATTGAGCAAGCTGAATTGCTTTTGAATAATATATTGAGTAATGATAATGATTGGACACTTCCTGAACCAACTCCTAAGCCAACTCCGAAGAAAAGAGGTATTCTATTTCTCAGTCCTGAAGATATGCAAGAGGCAAAGAAATCTATGAAAGAAAAGGTATTAAAGCTGAAGATATTAAGAATCTACCGCCTATTGAAGAAATACATGGTCTTGATAACCCGACACAGGTAGTAGAGGTAAATTCCCTTTATAGATTTGATGAAGGTGATATTCCTCACAATAAGTCTGCTAGTCAATGCATGGATGAGTTTGATAATTTTATTGTTAAACAAGAAAATTTCAATGCTTATGTTAGTAGACAATTGAAACGTATTGCTTACATGCTTGACCACTTGGGTAATTATATGAGTAAAACTGTTAATGATCTTAAGCTTATTAGTAAACATGCTTCCATGGTTACAACTCAAGTAGAACAAGTACTTAAGGCCCAAGATGAATTGCTTAATGAGTTGAATAGTAAGAATAATGATAATGCTGTTAGGGTTATGACTAGAGGTGATAAAATGACCCAGGAACCTTTGTATCCCGAGGGTCATCCTAAGAGAGTTGAGCAAGATTCTCAGAAAATCAATACTGATGCACCTAGTCCTTCTAATAAAAAGAAAAAGAAAACTGATAGGACTTTGCATACTTCTAGTGAACCTGTCATAGACACACCTTAGAATCCAAATGATATTTCTATTTCTGATGCTGAGACACAATCAGGTGATGAACATGAACCTAGTGATAATATTAATGATGATGTTCATGTTGATGCTCAACCTAGTAATGATAACGATGTAGAGATTGAACCTGCTGTTGATCTTGATAACCCACAATCAAAGAATCAACGATACGATAAGAGAGACTTTGTTGCTAGGAAACATGGTAAATAAAGAGAACCATGGGTTCAGAAACCCATGCCCTATCCTCCTAAGCCATCCAAGAAGAAGGATGATGAGGATTTTGAGCGCTTTGCTGAAATGATTAGACCTATCTTTTTGCGTATGCGTTTGACTGATATGCTTAAAATGCCTCCTTATGCTAAGTATATGAAAGATATTGTTACAAATAAAAGAAAGATACCTGAAGCTGAAATTTCCACCATGCTTGCTAATTATACTTTTAAGGGTGAAATACCAAAGAAACTTGGAGACCCGGGAGTACCAACTATACCATGCTCCATTAAAAGAAATTATGTTAAAACTGCTTTATGTGATCTTGGAGCCGGTGTTAGTGTTATGCCTTTCTCTTTGTATCGTAGACTTGATTGAATAAGTTGACACCTACTGAAATCTCTTTGCAAATGGCTGATAAATCAACTGCTATACCCATCGGTATTTGTGAGGATGTGCCTGTTGTGGTTGCAAACATTACTATCTTAACAGACTTTGTTATTCTTGATATTCCCGAGGACGACAGTATGTCGATCATCCTTGGTAGACCCTTTTTAAATACTGCAGGGGCTGTTATTGATTGCAATAAAGGCAATGTCACTTTTCATGTTAATGGTAATGAGCATACGGTACACTTTCCGAAGAAACAACCTCAAGTTCATAGTATCAATTCTATTGGAAAAATTTCAACTATTACTATTGGAGGTTTTGAATTCCCCCTTCCTACTGTCAAAAAGAAATATGATATTCTTATTATTGGGGACATGCATATCCCCGTTGAGGTAACCTAGTGTTATTCAAAAATTCTCCGGTTTCATGTCATTCGGAAGAAGTTTGTTAATAAGACTTGATCAACATTGTTAACGGATTCCTTTTGATGAGCATGAGATGGATGAATCTAGAAAGCACAACTTTCTGTACCTACTTTTTACTTTCTGTTATTTAGAATGAATAAAGCTCATCGGTAGGCTCCTCCAGCTCGTCGGTAGGCTCCTCCTCATCTACCTCTTACTGATCACGCTCGGCAGAGGAGAGGCTGCCTAAAGTAGTACAAAGCCCCTCCGTAGTAGTATTTTGGGGGCTATTTTGTTCAGTTCATCTGACTATAGATGTGGTGGAACTGTACAACGTACTTAAAATTAGCTAGTATATATAGTTGAACTAGCTATTTCAGTACGTGGTTGGCAACAATTGGGGAAAGTTTGGTCGGTTCAGCTATCGAGTTGAACTGTTTGTATAAAGAATGACTGCTTAATCTATGAATGAAATCTATGCTTAATTACTGAAGTTGAGTTGCAAAAATTAGATAGTGCTGGTGATTTTTAGCTGCAAATTTTGACAAATGGCAGTGTTACAAGGTTGACAAAGGGCAATGTTACTAGATCAACAAATGTCAATCTTTCCAGTTTGACAAATGGCAATATACCCAATATGACAGATGCAAATCTTACCAAATTGTCTGTACATGGTTGCACACGGGTCATCCAAAAAAACCGTTTGCATTGAAGGGATGTACAAATACTGCGTGCAAGATTTTCTCTTGGCTTAGGGGCGAGGAACCATAGCTCTCGCTCTGCATACCGTATACTATCTGAACTGTTTGTGATGAAGGGATGCACAAATCCTACACGGCAAATTTTTCCCATGGCTTACTGGGGAAGACCATAGCTCTCGCTTTGCATACGGGTGTTCTATCTAAAATGTTTCCGATGAAGAGCTCCACAAATCCTGCTCGGCACATTTTCCCTTGGCTTACTGGGGAAGCTGTCGGTTTGCATACGGGTGTTCTATCTTAAACGTTTGCGATGAGTGTTTTAAATTTAAAAACCATTGACGTTTTTCTTTAAAATCGTTTGATAAGTCTGTACATTCAGAGAGAAGAACGCAAGTTTGCTCGAACCATATGTTTCATTCAGTCACACTGCGACTTTATATTCAAACGACCGAGATACAGGATTAAACCCAAAAAAACTAATTCCGGCGACGGCGGAGTACCGCGCCAGCGTTGTCGTTGTCGTCCTCCAGGACGCCGTTGTTGAAGTCTTTAAGGCAGCACAGAATGTTCTTCACATGGAAATCAAACATCCTGTCGTCACGCGATAGACGGACGGGGCGCGGGAGGATGGCAACTTGCGATGCTGCAAGGTAGCGGTCGGCGTCCCATGACATCGATGGGGACGCGCGCATGGGCACGGGCGCGGCGGGTGCAGGAAAACACATGGGGACCGGCGCCGTGGTGGGTGCAGGGATGCACACGGGCACGGGCATGGGCGCTGGCGCTGGCACATACATGAGCTCACGTGGGTCCGCGGCGACCTTGCTAACGCCCGCGGCTTCCAGCTCTGCGATAGTGCTCGACGACCAGCCCGTCAATGCTACGGGGATGGTCGCTGGCGTGTGCGTGAGGATGGGAGCTGGGACGGGCGCGGGGGCAGCAACCGCCGTGGCCAGCTGGTTCAGGGCCATGTCCATGAGGCCCCATTCCTTCTTATTTTCTATCTCGTCCGGCTCGGAGTTGACTTCACCAAACTGGGACTAGTGGCAGATGATCCTTCTGCGCCATGGCGTTGGTGGAGGTCCGCGGGAGGGGAATGGGAGGCGAACAGTAAGGCCGCCCGTATTAAACAGTGGTTCGGGCGCCATTAATGGAGAGGATGCGAGCAAGGTGGGCGACCATGGAAGTCAAAGGGCTCGCTTCCCACTGAGCCCGCGTAGAGTACAACTCACACGCTTCCCGGTGAGCCTACCCATTAGAGGACTGCTTGCACGCCTCCCGATCAGCCTGCGCAGCGGACTGCGCTCGCATGCCTCCCGTCTACTCAAGCAGCTGTCTGCACGGCACCTCCTAGCCATTAAAAGTGTGATGCGTGGCGTCACGTGAATGGTTAATAGAACACCCACGATTTAAATTATACAAATGTTTGAGATGATAAGGTGGCAGCTATTTGTTTCAAAATGCGTTGTTGGCTGTTGATTCGAGTGCGCCTTCTCTCAAATTGGACACGAAAAATACCACAGCATGTCAGGTGCCATTCCATGATAGCATGCCAAGTTTCATGAAATTCAGACGAGTTTTGGATTTACTAGAATTTAAAAACAAAGTATTTGAATGTTTTGCCGGCAAGCAACGGTGCCCTGGTGTTTGAAATTCACTCCCATTTCTTGCATGGGACCTAAGCATGCACCCAAGGACACACATTTGATTTTTGAACCGATTTATATGCATTGGAGCTTGTGCATGTAGTTCAAATTTGAATTATGCGCATAAAATGTCTACAAAACACAGTTAATGTATAAAAATGTCCAAACGAACCCCAAAAAATTCCAAAATTTAACACGACAGTCCTGTTGCTCTATGTTGCCACTAGGACAAAATTTGAAAGCAAGAGGAGGCAACGAATATCGTTTCATCCACGAAGGAGGCACATTCCCTACTGGAACCATGAGGCTTGTTGTGAGAAGCTCTCGTTTGCGAGAAGCTTCTACCCAAACCTGCCCCAAATGGGACAATGTTTTTACCACAGGATGTTGATGTCGTTCCATGATAGCATGCCAAGTTTCATGAATTTCAGACGAGTTTTGGATTTACTAGAATTTTTAAACCATGTATCTCAATGTTTGCGGCCAAGCGACGGTGCGCTGGTGTTTGAAATTCATTCCCATTTCTCGCAGGGGACCTAAGCATCCAACCAAGGACACACATTTGATTTTTTAACCCATTTATATGCACTGGAGCTTGTGCCTGTAGTTCAAATTTGAATTATGCACATAAAATGCCTAGAAAACTCAGTTAATGTATAACAAACCCTGAAAAATTCCAAATTTTAACACAACACTCCTGTTGTTCTATGTTGACACTAGAAAAAATTTGAAAGCAAGAAGAGGCAACGAATATCGTTTCGTCCACAAAGGTGACATGTTCCCTACCGGAACCATGAGGCTTGTTGTGAGATGCTCTGGTTTGTGAGAAGCTTATAGGCAAACCTGCCCCAAATGGGACAATTTTTTCACCACATCATGTTGATGTCGTTCCATGATAGCATGCCAAGTTTCATGAATTTCAGACGAGTTTTGCATTTACTAGAATTTTTAAACCATGTATCTCAATGTTTGCGGCCAAGCGACGGTGCCGAGGTGTTTGACATTCATTCCCATTTCTTGCATGGGACCTAAGCATGCAACCAAGGACACACATATGATTTTTCAACCCATTTTTATGCACTGGAGCATGTGCATGTAGTTCAAATTTGAATTATGCACATAAATGCATAAAAAAGTCAGTAAATGTATAAAAATGTCCAAACGAACCCCGAAAAATTCCAAAACTTAAGACGACTCTCCTGTTGTTCTATGTTGACACAAGAAAAAAATTGAAGGCAAGAAGAGGCAACGAACATCGTTTCGTCCACAAAGGTGACACGTTCCCTACCAGAACCATGAGGCTTCTTGTGAGAAGCGCTGGTTTGTGAGAAGCTTATACCCAAACCTGCCCCAAATGGGACAATTTTTTCACCACAGCATGATGATGCCGTTCCATGATAGCATGCCAAGTTTCATGAATTTCAGACGAGTATTGGATTTACTAGAATTTTTAAACCATGTATCTCAATGTTTGCGGCCAAGCGACGGTGCCGAGGTGTTTGACATTCATTCCCATTTCTTGCATGGGACCTAAGCATGCAACCAAGGACACATATGATTTTTTAACCCATCTTTACGCACTGGAGCTTGTGCACGTAGTTCAAATTTGAATTATGCACATAAATGCATAGAAAACTCAGTAAATGTATAAAAATGTCCAAACGAACCCCAAAAAATTCCAAAATTTAACACGACTCTCCTGTTATTCTATGTTGACACCAGAAAAAAAATTAAAGCAAGAAGAGGCAACGAATATCGTTTCGTCCACAAAGGTGGCACATTCCCTGCTGGAACCATGAGGCTTGTTGTGAGAAGCTCTGGTTTGTGGGAAGCTTATACCCAAACCTGCCCCAAATGGGACAATTTTTTCACCGCAACATGTTGATGCCATTCCATGATAGCATGCCAAGTTTCATGAATTTCAGACGAGTTTTGGATTTACTAGAATTTTTAAACCATGTATCTCAATGTTTGCGGCCAAGCAACGGTGCCAAGGTATTTGACATTCATTCCCATTTCTTGCATGGGACCTAAGGATGCAACCAAGGACACACATATGATTTTTCAACACATTTTTATGCACTGGAGCATGTGCAAGTAGTTCAAATTTGAATTATGCACATAAATGCATAGAAAACTCAGTAAATGTATAAAAATGTCCAAACGAACCCCAAAAATTCCAAAATTTAACACGACTCTCCTGTTGTTCTATGTTGACACCAGAAGAAATTTGAAAGCAAGAAGAGGCAACGGACATCGTTTAGTCCACAAAGGTGACACGTTCCCTACCGGAACCATGAGGCTTGTTGTGAGAAGCTCTGGTTTGTGACAAGCTTATACCCAAACCTGCCCCAAATGGGACAATTTTTTCACCACAGCATGTTGATGCCGTTCCATGATAGGATGCCAAGTTTCATGAATTTCAGACGAGTTTTGGATTTACTAGAATTTGAAAACCAAGTATCTCAACGTTTGCCGGAAAGAGCCACAGTGCCGAGGTGTTCAAAATTCATCACCATTTCTTGCAAGGGACATACGCATCAACCCATGGACACATATATGCTTTTACAACCCATGTTGGTGCACGGGAGCATGTGCATGTAGTTTAATTTTGAATTGTGCACATGAAATGCCTAGAAAACCAAGTTAATGTATAAAAATGTCCAAACGAACCCTGAATATTTCCAAATTTTTTACGACACACCTATAGTTGCATGTTCACTTTAGATAAAAGTTCGAGCAATTCAAACACCCTCCTTTGCCGCTGTGACCCAATTATGCATTTCAAATCAAGACGAAAAATCAAGTAGACCGCACACAGTTCATTATCACCAACCATGTGAGATGCAGTACAAAATATCTCGGAGCACCGTCGGAGTTGTACGTATATGGCTTACGCGAGAAGGTGCGTTTGCTACAGTCCACGGCCGGCACGTCAAGGACACTAGCTCGCTCCCCAAATATCATTTCACTGTTCAATCGTCGCCCATGAAAGATGGGGACGTGGACCCGCGTCATGAGGGCAACTTCGGCGGCCCACTTCGGCGAGAGCGCGGCCGTGCCCACCATGCGCGTGGTAACAAGCTGCGTGAGCACGGCTGCAATCTACGACCGGTCGGCCAAGGCAGCCCAAACGGCCGCCATTGATGCTCAGGTGGTGGTAGCAGCATCTGCGTTGGGGATAGAAACTGGCGAGAGCGGCGCAGTGGCTGTCTGTTCCGCAGCGGTGGCCTTAGCCCTAATGCAGACCACCCACGACCATGTCGAGGCCGCCCACGCCCAACTCGTGGTGGTCACCGCACAAATTGAACGAAGATTCTCCGACAATGGTCGGCAACCCACGGCTAAAGAGTTGGCAATCACCGAGAGTGCTTGAGCAGCCGTCCGTTCCTTCGCGGCATACCTTGCCACGACGGAGCCCGTCCAAGCCCAGATCACGGCCGCCCACACCTAGCTCGTGGAGGCCTTTTCCAAAGAGAGGGAAGACGCGGATGGCGAGATGCTTGCCGAGTATGGTGCCATTGATGCCATGGAGCCCCTTCCCCAGGAGATCGTCGGGCATGAGCTGGACATGGAGGAGGCGACGGAGATTGACGAGTGCTAGCCAGAGTAGTACTCTTTGTTTAATTTAGAGCGCCGGTCTTTAATTTGTTTGGGTAATGTTTAGGTCAAGTAGCTCTGTTTAATTGCTGAACTTGCTCGATTAAGAAGTGTGGGTGTGCTGTAGGCTCCTTTGTGTACCCAAATTATGCAATGACATGGATGACCACTGTAACCAGGGAAATTCGGACGAAAATTTGCACATTCAAACTCATCACACACGGGGCAAGCTATATGAATCGTTTGTGATGTTCACATATCATACACAGTGCTGAATAAGGGACCATGTCTGATGACACTTTGCGCGCCAGTTTTTTCACTACACCAATCCAAAATTCTCGGCTTCTGCAGAAATATCTACATCCCCGCCCCTCCCCTTTACCAAAATCCACATTTCCCCTGTTTCTGCCTTCCTTTCCAAGTTCAAACCTTCACTCCTTGCTTGCAGCGCCGCCTCCTCACTGGCGACCCTCCTTCACTCTGCCTGGCCTCGTCGATCCATGCAGGTAATCCACACCCAACCCCCATCCTCCTCCTCCTTCCACATCCCACATGCCCCGACCGCCGGCACGACACCTTCCACCCAAATCACCTCCCCCTCCCCCAAATAAGCACCGCCCTAAGCCATGGTGCACGCAGTATAGCCAGGAGCTCAAGGAGCATTTGGCAACGGAGAAGCAAATCGCGGCCGCACGCGCGGATGAGGTCCCGATGGCTGCCATTCGTGCCTACCCCCAGATCTTGGAGGAGCACCTCGCCATCGAGGCCACTATCGATGCCTCACGCACCGACGCCTGCGGTTGGCTGCTTTAAACGACAGTTCATGGCATTTTCTCGATGCCACCGTCAGTGCCTTCGACAAAGACTACGAGTTGTTTTCTCTGCGTGCTCGTGCTTTCCTCAACTCGAGAGCCAGTAGGTTGGTGCTCAGAGCGGCTTAGGCAACTCACCACTATGAGGAGGGCACCCACGATGTGGAGGCCTCGCCCTCTTCCATGTCCAGGGAGCTAATCATCATCGATATCTCCAATGATGAGGAGTAGCTTGTCTTATTAGCTCACTATAAGGACCTATGTTCAGTTAGCTAGCTATGCCGGTTAAGCATGCTCGGTTTACCGATTGCATGTGCTGCTCCTGCCTTTCCTTAACAAATTCTAGTGAATTGTCCTATCTACTTTTACCATGCAATTTGTTGCTCTAGTGTATATGTTCTATATGTCGTGCAATGTGGTGCTCACTTATTAACTGTTTGGTTAATTAGTTATCGTGTTCAGTTAACTGTTTGGTTCAATTCTGCAATGTGATGTTCAATTCTTCAGGGTGCAATTTTGTATTGTCTTCCATGTGAGAAATAAATTGAATTTATCTATACAAAATACATGAGAAACAAATACCATTGCTATATTTCCAAGGTGTCGAGCATGCTTGGTTTGCTTAACTGTCTGATCTTCTAGTATGTTATATATTGTGCAATGTGGTGCTCAGTTAATGTTTGGTTCATTTGTTGTGGTGTTTAGTCAACTGTTTGGTTCAAGTATGCAATGTCATGTTCAATTGTTGTGGGTACAATTTTGTATTGTTATGCATGTGAGGAATAAATCAAATTTGGCTGTACTAAATACATGAGAAACATATACAATTGCAGCATTTCCAACTTGTTAAGCATGCTTGGTTTGGTTAACTGTCTGACCTTCTACTAGGAGTATGTTATATTATGCAATGTGGCGCTCAGTTAATGTTTGGTTCATTTGTTGTGGTGTTTATTTAACTACTTGGTTCAATTCTGCAATGCGATGTCCAATTGTTGTGCGTATAATTTTGTATTGTTATGCATGTGAGGAATAATTCGAATTTGGTTGCACTTAATACATGAGAAACATATACAATTGCTATATTTCCTAGTTCTTAATCATGCTTGGTTTGGATAAATGGGTTTTCCATGTGGCTCGAATTGATCTGATGAATATGCAATTTGCTTATTTTTCATGAACATATTTTACTGATAGCATGCCAACCCTCACTTAACCTGATCACTAACTACCTTATATGTGTTGCAGGGAAACAATGGGAAGCACTGAGGTTTACAATCGAGGTTTGCACATGCATGGCCCTTTGTCTAATAGCACATTATTGTGCAATTGCAGGAACCATTCTAAATATTAGGTTTTATACAATTTGGTCTTGCACATGTAGGTCCTCCTGTCAGAGGTTTTGACCCACTGTTCGACCATTTTTGCATATGGGGAAATGAGTTGTCCATGAATATCAGTCAAGTCAAGAAACTCAGAAAGATTGTTAGGATAAAGAAATTAGCGACAAAAAACAACAAGATCTTTGTCTGCACAATCAAGAAGACATCAGTTCACTACAGGATGGTACTAACTGTTATACCTTGTCTTTTTATTCCTTTGCGCCATTTCAAATCTAGAGAAGATATTTATGCATATCCTTATTTTCAGGGCTTTCCAAGGCAGTTCACTGATGATTATCTCTCAAACCGCCTATATGGTCAGGAGGCGAGGAAGGTATTCATACAACACCCACGGTTCAATATTGAAGTCTTCCTGAAGAGGACGAAGGATGGACGGTCAATCATGCACAGGCACTGGCCTAAAGTTGCAAAGACCTTCAACATCAATGAAGGCTCAATATTTGCCTTCCGCTTCAGCAGTTTTCCAGATGAGATTAATCTATCTGTGTACCGTCTATGATGCTAATTTCGAAAGGTTATAGATGTTGCATGTGAAACTTGGTGCTGGTGCAGTTATGTAATGGGGTAGCTGAGTGCTGAAGCTATATGATGTTGTACTTTGATGTATTTCAATTATGAAATCCTGCTTCCTTAATACGAAAGTGAAATATATTGTGTTCTTAATATGAAATTTCAATTAGATTAATAAATGGATTATTAATAATAGACCAATTAGCCTGCTAATTGGGTTTTTCTCTTGCAAACGGTTATTGAGAAAACACCATGGGCGATGACCTCAGACAACGCACACAGTTTCTAGGAATAAAACGTGTTGGATCGATGAACAATCGCACACGACTTCCTCTTGAAAACTATTTGCGTTATGCCACCATGCGCAAACGTTTACCACATAAAAAGTGTGTGTGATGGACAGCCTATGCCACACAGTTTCTTCAACGCACCGTGTGTGATGCATTCAATAACGCAAATAGTAAAATTGTTAATATCTTCTGCAATGGCAATGCTATGACAAAGGATTTAATGGGGAAAATTGTGTGTGATGTACGTATGAACGGAAACATTTTCCCTGGATTGACTGTGTGGGATGTGCATATGAACAAAAACATACTTCTTGGATTGACTGTGTGGGATGTGCATACGAACGGAAACGTATTCCTTGGATTGACTGTGTGGAATGTACATACGTACGGAAACGTTTGTCTGGGACTGACTATGTGGGATGTACTTACGACCGAAAATGATTGGGCCTGTATAATTGTATTTTTTGAACACAACTATACGTATAACCGTATTTGATTGCTCGCCCGTCGCACACGAGCTCATTTTTTCCAGCGTGTGTGACTGGAGGGCCTATCCCCGACGGTTTCTGGGTCATGCGGGAAGGACCCCCTATCACCCACTCTCACTTGGCGACGGTTCAAAATGCCGTCGCGGAAAGGGGCTAAAAACCGTTTGTATGGCACCTCGCTGTACTAGTGGTGCCTAGGTCTGGTCTTTAGGAAGCTCTTGCCGTAGGAGATAGGCAAGGAAGGGCTCGGTCCATGGTGTGATTACGGCCATTACTTCGTGAGCCGAAGGTGTTTCTTCGAGTGTTGAGCCTCCGATGATGTCATCGTCTAGCTCAATTTCCGGAGGGATGATCTTCTCGGGCCCATTGGGTATCGCGCCATTGTCCCCGTCTTGCCACACCACGAATGGCTTGAAGAGCTGTTCCAAGAAGGTGTTCTTGGGGACTGGGTCATGTTTAGCACCCATGCGAGCGAGGACATCTGCGTCTTGTTTACTGTCTCTAGGGACATGTTTAATTTCTAACCCTTCAAATCAGGCTGATATTTTAAGGATGACATTTATATATGCCGCCATTTATGGGTCTTTGGCATCAAATTCACCATTGACTTGGGAGATGGTGAGGTTCGAGTCACCCCGCACTTCCAGCCGTTGTACGCCCATTGACGTTGCCATCCGAAGACCATGTAACAGGGCCTCGTATTCGGCTGCGTTGTTAGAGTCTGTGTACATGATATGCAGGATGTACCGAATGTTGTCACCGGTGGGGGATATAAGGATCACCCCAGCCCCCGGTCCGGCTAACATTTTGGAACCATCAAAGTACATTGTCTAATGTGAGTATGTACTATATTCCTGGGGGAGCTCGGCTTCTGTCCACTCGGCCAGGAAATTGGCCAACACCTGAGATTTGATAGCTCGGCGTGGTTTGTACACAATTTCGAAAGGAAGGAGCTCTATGGCCCACTTGGCAACGCGGCCCATGGCGTCCCTATTATTGATGATGTTATTCAAGGGTACCTCGAATGCCACTGTAACCGAACATTCTTGAAAGTAGTGTCAAAGTTTTTGGGATGCCATAAAAATTGTATAGGCTATCTTCTCATAATGCGGATACCGAGACTTGCACGGGGTAAGCACTTCTGATATGTTGTAGAATGGCTTCTATACCCGGTATTTGTGGCCCTCTGCTTCTTGTTCTACCACGAGTACATCGCTCACCACTTTATTTGTGGCCGAGATGTATAACAACATGGGTTCGCCGATGTCGGGTGCAACTAGTATGGGGTTGCCTGCTAGTATAGTTTTTATTTCTTCCAGTGCAGCGGTTGCCTCATCGGCCCACCCGAAGTTTTTGGTCTTTTTAGCAATTTGTAGAGTGGCAGTGCCTTTTTGCCAAGGCGGGAGATGAAGCGGCTCAGGGCTGCCATTCAGCCTGCTAGCTTCTGGACGTGTTTAAGCTTCGTGGGTATTGCAAGCTAGGACAGGGCTCGAATTTTAGCCGGATTGGCTTCGATCCCTCTGTGGGAAACAATGAATCCGAGTATTTTTCCGGCGGGAACCCCGAAGACGCATTTGTCTGGGTTGAGTCGTATATCATAAGTCCGTAAATTTTCAAAGGTTTGGCGGAGGTCGTCCACTACCTGGCTGACATGCTTTGTTTTAATGACCACGTCGTCAATGTATGCTTCGACTGTTTTGCCGATTTGGTTTTCGAGGCATGTTTGAATCGTGCGTTGGTATGTGGCTCCTGCGTTCTTTAACCCGAAGGGCATTGTGTTGAAGCAGAAAGGCCCGTAGGGGGTGATGAACGCAGTTGCCGCTTGGTCGGACTCCATCTTGATTTGATGGTATCCGAAGTAGGCATCGAGGAAGCATAGAGAGTCGTATCCGGCGGTGGCGTTGATGATTTGTTCTATCCAGGGTAAGGGGAAGGGATCTTTAGGGCAGGCCTTGTTTAGGTCTTTGAAATCGACGCATAGCCGCCAGGATTTATCCTTCTTGGGTACCATAACCAGATTTGCTAACCACTCAGGGTGTTTGATTTCCCAGATGAATCCGGCCTCAAGTAACTTGGCTAATTCCTCCCCCATGGCTTGACGTTTGTGTTCGGAAAATTGGCACAGCGCCTGTTTGACTGGCTTAAAGCCCTTTATTATATTTAGGCTATGCTTCGCTCGTCTTCGTGGGGTTCCTGGCATGTTTGAAGGGTGCCACGCAAATATATCCCAATTCTCGCGTAGGAAAGTTCATAGTGCTTCATCAACTGCGGGGTCCAGCTGGGATCCGATGGACGCTGTTTGATTAGGGTCCGTTGGATGCACTTGGAATTTGACTATTGCGTCAGTTGGTTTGAATGATGTGGATTTGGACCTTTTACTAAGGACCACATCGTCCTTGACTACCGCTGCGCGGAGTGTGGTTAGTTACTCGGCTGCGAGAGCCTCGGATAACACTTCAAGGGCGAGCTATACTATTTTGTTTTCGGCTCGAAGGGCTCTATACGGGTCGCTTGTGAGTGAGATCACGCCGTTGGGCCCTGGCATTATGAGTTTCATGTACCCGTAATGTGGTATGGCTTGGAACCTAGAAAATGCCTCACGCCCAAATAGGGCGTGGTATCCGCTATGGAAGGGCACAATGTGGAAGAGTAATTCTTCGGACCTGTAATTATCGGGAGTTCCGAATAGCACGTCCAGCGTGACTCGTCCGGGGCAGCGCGGCTTTCTGCCGGGGATAATTCCTCAAAAGGTGGTATAGCTTTGTTCGATGCGAGATCTGTTGAACAGCATTTTGTCAAGGGTGTCCTCGTAAATGAGGTTTAGGCCACTGCCTCCGTCCATAAGCACTTTGGTTAATCTGAAACCGTCCACTATGGGGTCGAGGACTAGTGCGGCGGGTGTTCGGACTAGGCGGGCTCCTGGTTCGTCTTCTTCATCGAACATGATCGGTGTATCTGGCCATGAGTTAGCGGCTGTAACCCGGTGGACTTGGTCGAGCTCTCGAAGTGCTCTTTTCCTTTGATTTTTTGAGGAAAATGTTTCGTAGATCATCAGAATGTCATTGTCGCCATATGGGGGTGTTGCTGATCATCTATCGGGGGGGGGGGGGGGGGGGGTGAGTCCAAGGATTGCTTCGCCGCTCTTAGCCACTTGTCTGACCACCCAACAAGCTCGAAGACTGTGGGTTGGGTTTGTGTTCAGTAGGGCCGAGTGTATAGGACATGGTTTATCTAGTAGCTCATCGAGGACTGACTTGTGTCCGACGAGGGATCTGTTCTTCTTCCCGGCGGGCTCATGTTCGGGCGACCGCCGTGGGTATGCGCGTTTTGCTGGAGTTTTTTCTGAATTGCTGAGCGTGGGTTGAATCCATGTGCGTTTGTTGTGCTTTCCAGGTGCTTTCCGTGGCGCATTATTTGCGTACCAAGTCCTATAATTCGGTGTAGCTTTGCACATGGCGACGGGCGGGGGCATTCAAAATTCCTTCGTCCTGGCAATTGAACCAAAAAGTCTCTATTATTTCATGATCGCAGTGTTCTGTCATTTTATTTTGACCAGGAGGAATCTTGTCCAGTAATGGTGGAGTTTTTCTCCAGGCTGCTGTTTGACGTACATCAAATCCCATATGTCAGGGTTTCCCGAATTACTTGGGGAGTATTCGACATGGGGGTGGGTGGGACAAAACTCAGTTTTCTGGATAGTGGTGTGTCTGGAATTTTAGTGGTGACGTTGAGTGTCCCTGAGCTATTCGGTGTGCCGAAAGTGGCTTCTGAATTGACCACACAATGCGGCACAAACTCGAGGTTGCCCTTCGAACAGAGGTCTGGTTCCGGGCTCTCTTCGGGGCGAAAGCCGGATTTCGGGCTCGGAGCCTGAGCGAGGTTGCCGTCAACAGGGACGTCGATTGTTTTCAGTTTCGGCGGCTATGAGCCTTCTGCTGATTCCTCAACGATGGTGACGAGCTGTGTGATAGGCGGGATGTAGATTTTCCTATTGTCGGGCCAGAGCCCGATCTGGTCATAGACCGAGGGCTGGCCATTAGAGATTCCCATTGCTCAAATCCGATCTAGAAGATCGTTTAATGACGAAAGATCTACGGGTCTATGCCCTCCGAATGTTCGGGATCGATTCGTAGTGCGATGATGACCCACAAGTATAGGAGATCAATCGTAGTCCTTTCGATAAGTAAGAGTGTCGAACCAAACGAGGAGCAGAAGGAAATGACAAGTGGTTTTTAGCAAGGTATTTTCTGCAAGCACTGAAATAGTAGGTAACAAGTAGTTTGATAGCAAGATAATTTGTAACGAGCAAGTAACGGTAACAGTAAGTAATATGCAGCAAGGTTGCCCAATCCCTTTATGACAAAGGACAGGCCAAAACGGTCTCTTATGATAAGCGAAGCGTTCTTGAGGGTACACGGGAATTTCATCTAGTCACTTTCATCATGTTGGTTTGATTCATGTTCGCTACTTTGATAATTTGATATGTGGGTGGACCAGTGCTTAGGTGATGTTCTTACTTGAACAAACCTCCTACTTATGATTAACCCCCTCGCAAGCATCCGCAACTACGAGAAAAGTATTAAGATAAAATATTACCATAGCATTAAACTTTTGGATCCAAATCGGTCCCTCATGAAGTAGCGCATAAACTAGGGTTTAAGCTTCTATCACTCTAGCAACCCATCATCTAATAACTACTCCACAAAGCATTCCCTTAGGCCCAAATATGGTGAAGTGCCATGTAGTCGACGTTCACATGACACCAGTAAGGGAATCACAACGTACATATCATCAAAATATCGAACACATATCAAGTTCACATGATTACTTGCAACATGACTTCTCCCGTGACCTCAAGAACAAAAGTAACTACTCACAAATGATAATCATGCTCAAGATCAGATGGGTATTAAATAGCATAATGGATCTGAACATATAATCTTCCACCAAAGAAACCATATAGTAAACAACTACAAGATGTAATCAACACTACTAGTCACCCACAAGTACCAATCTAAGGTTCCAGTACAAAGATTGAACACAAGAGATGAACTAGGGTTTGAGAGGAGATGGTGCTGTTGAAGATGTTGATGGAGATGGCCCTCCCAAAGATGGGAGAGTTGTTGGTGATGACGATGGTGATGATTTCCCCCTCCGGGAGGGAAGTTCCCCAGGCGGAATCGCTCCATCGGGGAGCAAAAGTGCTCCTGCCCAAGTTCCGCCTCGAGATGGCGGCGCTTTGTCCCGAAACTCCCCCTCTTATTTTTCTAGGTCAAAATGAACTATATACCAGAAGATGGGCATCGGAGGTGGGCAGAGGAGGGCACAACCCACCAGGGCGCGCCTGGGGGGCCTGGCGCGCCCAGGTGGGTTGTGCCCACCTGAAGGGCCTCCTCCGGTAGTTATTTGCTCCAGTATTTTTTATATATTGCAAAATAATTCTCCATAAATTTTCAGCTCATTTGGAGATGTGCAGAATAGGTAACTCTGACGTAGCTTTTTCAGGTCCAGAATTCCAGCTGCCGGTATTCTCGTTCTTTGTGTAAACCTTGCATATTATGAGAGAAAAGGCATTAGAATTAGTCCAAAAAGCATTATTATGCATAAAAACATTATAAATAACAGTAGGAAAGCATGATGCAAAATGGACCTATCAACTCCCCCAAGCTTAGACCTCGTTTGTCCTCAAGCGAAAAACCGAAATCGAAAAACATGCCCACATGCTTAGAGAGAGAGGTGTCGATAAAAACAAAATAAGGACATAGAAGCATCATGCATATTATTATAACAGCAAGGAACTTTAACATAAAACTTTATCAAACAACTTTTATCATATAACTTATCATCAACAAGTAACAATTCATCACAACATTGAAGTATAAAGCATAAACCTTATTGAAAACCAACAAACTATGTTCTCCGTCAACTTTGCAACTACAATTCATCATATTTTCAGGAAGGGTCACGTATCAGAGCCTTTTGGAAAGTCCACATACTAAACCTTGATTTAATCTTCTATGATTGCTAACACTCACAGCATACCCATGAACAAAAAGTTTCAACCGGACACATAGAAAGATAGGGGCTTATAGTTTTGCCTCCCAATGTATTCACCTCTAGGGTGATGTCAACAATAATAACTCATGCCCACTCATATCCAATTGGATATATGTGCCTAGATCTTTCCTCACCACATGATGGTTGCAAAAAGAGAAAATAAAAAGGAATAGGGGAGAATACTTTGACTCCTACATAAAAGTAAATGCATAAAAGTAAAAGATAGGCCCTTCGCAGAGGGAAGCAGAGACTGTCATGCGCTTATTGGTTTGTATGCCAAATCCCTTAGTGCAAAAGAACGTCACGTTATATTGCCCCTTATGATAGCAACCTTTATTATGCAGTCCGTCGCTTTTATTACTTTGCCATCATAAGTTCGTACAACGCTCAATTTTCTCTTACACTAAACGATCCAACATTTTAGAAGCAATTTTTATTGCCTTATTGCACCGATGACAACTTACTTGAAGGATCTTACTCAATCCATAGGTAGGTATGGTGGACTCTCAAAAAAGATTTTGGGTTAAGGGTTTTTGGATGCACAAGTAGTATCTCTACTTAGTGCGGAATTTTTGGCTAACAAAGATATTGAGCAAGCACCACATGTTGAAGGATCTATGACAATATAACTTCTATGTGAATATGAACAAACATAAATCATTGCATTGTCTTCCTTGTCCAACGTCAACAATTTTGACAGAAAATATTTAATGGGGGCTCACAATCATAAAAGATGTCCAAGATAGTGTATTTGCATGTGAATCTTCTCTTCCCTTATTAATTCTTTCATGAATTGCATCTTTGACCAATGCTATGTTTGTCAATCTCCAATAAATTTTACCACTTATACTTTTCCTTATGTGATGTCATTACTTACCATAGGATTAGCATATGATATTTTTCATTTATTTTCCTTTCTTTTTATTGGAACAAAATAGTAAAGAAAGAAAACTCTAACTATTCTTTATTATATATCTCACACACGATTACATAGATAGATCACTAAGCAAGCACTCGAAAAGAAAGGATCGAACTAAACTTTTATTCAACTAAATCATAGGGTAACTAAAGATCAAACTAAAAATAGATAAAAGCAAAGATAGTGGTGGTGATACGATACCGGGGAACCTCTCCCAAGCTTGGGACAAGCCAAGGGGAGTGCCCATACCATGAACTCAAGTTTCTTTTGTTGGAGAGGATGATGATGGTGGTGGTGAAGTAGCAGCGGGCTTATCCTCCGGCTTCCATGGAAGCGGCTCACCATCATAAGAAGAAGCATGAGTCTCACGAGTCCTGCAACTGGCAGCTAAACTAATACCTTTAAATCTCGCCTCATATTCAAAGACTTGATTTTGGAGATCACAGATTTGGCTTCACATAAAATTGATTTGCTCATTGAAGGTGAAGACATTGTCCTTCATGGATTGGCCATCCACCTTGAGATCACAGGTGTAATCCGCGATCATGAGGTGATTGGCATTGAGTCCATGTTCCACCATCCCCTTGCACTTGAAAACCTCTTGCTCCATAGCTTCAAGCCTAGCCTCCACGATTCCCGTCCTCTTGGGACCCTGGACGTCTCGGATGTGGAGCACCCCCTCACGCATCTCAATGGCTTGAGGGTGCTGCATCACCTCCCGCAAATACGGGTTGATGAAATTCTCAAAGAACTTGTCCTTGGAGGAGCTCAAAGCATCCATGGCGATCTAGATCTGTCAGAAAACAACAAGAAAGAAGAATAGAGGATTTCTCCGGGATACGGTGGTCAATACGTTCGGGGGGTATATAAAGATTTTTTATCTTGGGAAACAAGCAAACGAGAGGAAAACGGAGTCGAGAAGGTTCCCGAGGTGGGCACAACCCACCTGGGCGCGCCAGGGGGCCCAGGCATGCCCTGGTGTCTTTTTTCCTCCTCGGTTGCTTTCCTGGTTGTTTCTTATTTTCCTAATTTTTGTAATATTCCAAAACTGACAAAAAATATTTTTGCGGATTTTTCGGAGTCCGTTTACTTACCGTATCATGTACCTCATCTTTTTTAGTATTCTGGAGTGTTCCGGAAGGTTTCTTTTATGTGTTCCTCTGGTGTCATGGTTTGAATAATATTGCTTTCAACATTAATAGGCATACCTGAGATATAGTGTTTAATTCTTGGCCCATTGACCACCTTCGGGTTAGTACCATCAGCATTCTTGATTTTGATGGCTCCAGAGCGATAAACCTCCTCGATAATATACGGTCCTTCCCGTTTAGAGAGGAGTTTTCCTACAAAGAATCTAAAATGAGAGTCGTACAAAAGAACATATTCTCCAACTTTGAATTCCCGCTTTTGGATTCTTTTGTCATGCCATCTTTTAACTTTTTCTTTAAATAACTTGGCATTTTCATAAGCTTGGGTTCTCCATTCATCTAATGAGCTAATATCAAAGAACCTCTTTTCACCGGCAAGTTTGAAGTCATGGTTGAGTTCTTTAATTGCCCAATATGCTTTATGTTCTAACTCTAGAGGCAAATGACAAGCTTTTCCATAAAGCATTTTATAGGGAGACATACCCATAGGATTTTTATATGTTGTTCTGCAGGCCCAAAGTGCATCATCGAATTTCTTAGACCAATTCTTTCGAGACCTATTAACAGTTTTTTGTAATATTAGTTTTATTTCTCTATTGCTAAGTTCAACTTGACCACTAGATTGATGATGATAGAGTGATGCAATTCTATGGTTAACATCATATTTAGCAAGCATTTTACGAAACGCACCATGAATAAAGTGTGAACCACCATCATTCATTAAATACCTAGGGACTCCAAACCTCAGGAAAATAACTTCTTTAAGCATTTTAATGGAAGTGTTATGATCAGCACTACTAGTTGGAATAGCTTCTACCCACGTAGTAACATAATCAACAGCAACCAAAATATGTGTATACCCATAAGAGGAAGGAAAAGGTCCCATATAATCAAAACCCCAAACGTTAAATGGTTCAACAGAAGGTGAATAATTCATAGGCATTTCTTCACGCTTACCGATATTACCAATTCTTTGACATTCATCACATGATAAAACAAACTTACGGGCATCCTTGAAGAGAGTAGGCCAATAAAAACCAGATTGCAATACCTTATGAGCAGTTCTATCTCCCGCATGATGTCCTCCATAAGCTTCGGAGTGACATTTCCGTAGAATTTGTTCCTGTTCATGCTCAGGTACACAACATCTAATAATATCATCTACTCCTTCTTTATAAAGATGTGGGTCATCCCAAAAGTAATGTCTTAAATCATGGAAGAACTTTTTCTTTTGTTGGTATGTGAAACTAGGTGGTATGTATTTAGCAACAATATAATTAGCATAGTCATCATACCAAGGAGTATTATGAGAAACATTTACTGCAGCTAGTTGTTCATCAGCAAAGCTATCAGCAATAGGTAGTGGGTCATCAAGGATATTTTCTAACCTAGATAAGTTATCAGCTACGGGGTTCTCAGCTCCTTTTCTATCAGTAATATGTAAATCAAATTCTTGTAGTAAGAGAACCCACCTAATAAGTCTAGGTTTATCATCTTTCTTTTCCATAAGATATTTAATAGCAGCATGATCGGTGTGAACAATTACTTTGGAATCAACAATGTAAGAATTGAATTTATCACAAGCAAACACAACTGCTAAAAATTCTTTTTCAGTGGTAGCATAATTTTTTTGGGCACTGCCTAGAGTTTTGCTAGCATAATGAATAACATTTAATTTCTTATCAACTCTTTGTCCTAGAACAACACCAACAGCAAAATCACTAGCATCACACATAATTTCAAAAGGCAAGTTACAATCAGGTGGTTGAACAATAGGTGTAGAAGTTAAGGCTTTCTTAAGTGTTTCAAAGGCTTCTACACAGTCATCATCAAAAACAAATGGAGCATCCTTTTGTAAAAGATTTGTAAGAGGCCTAGAAATTTTAGAGAAGTCTTTAATAAACCTCCTATAGAAACCAACATGACCAAGGAAACTACGAATACCTTTAAGATCTTTAGGACATGGCATTTTCTCAATTGCATCAACTTTAGCTTGGTCCACCTCAATACCTCGTTCAGAAATTTTATGCCCCAAGATAATACCTTCATTAACCATAAAGTGGCACTTCTCCCAATTCAAGAAAAGATTAGTTTGCTCACATCTCTGCAAAACTCGATCAAGGTTGCTCAAGCAATCATCGAAAGAAATTCCATAAACAGAAAAATCATCCACGAAGACCCCAACAATCTTTTCACAAAAATCAGAGAATATAGCAGTCATACATCTTTAAAAAGTAGCAGGTGCATTGCATAAACCAAAAGGTATACATCTATAAGCATAACTTCCAAATGGGCAAGTAAAGGTGGTTTTCTCTTAATCAGGTTGTGAAATAGGTATTTGAGAAAAACCAGAATATCCATCAAGAAAACAAAAGTGTGTGTGCTTAGATAAACTTTCCAACATTTGATCAATAAAAGGCAAAGGGTAATGATATCTTCTAGTTGCTTTATTTAATTTTCTAAAATCAATTACCATTCTATAGCTAGTAACAATTCTTTGTGGAATAAGTTCATTTTATCATTACGAACAACAGTAATACCTCCCTTCTTAGGGACACAATGAACGGGAGTTACCCATCTACTATCAGCTATGGGATAGATTATACCTACTTCCAGAAGCTTTAATATTTCAGTTCTTACCACTTCTTTCATCTTAGGATTCAAACATCGTTGATGATCAACAACGGGTTTAGCATCAGGTTCCATATTAATGTTGTGCTGACAGAGAGTGGGACTAATGCCCTTAAGATCATCAAGAGTATATCCAATGGCAGCACGGTGCTTCTTCAGAATTTTTAATAACCTTTCTTCTTCATGTTATGAAAGGTTAGCACTAATAATAACTGGATATATCTTTTTCTCATCGAGATAAGCATATTTCAAAGTGTCAGGAAATTGTTTTTATTCAAACACGGGATCGCCTTTAGGTGGAGGAGCACCTCCTAGAGTTTCAATAGGCAAATTGTCTTTGAGCAGGGGTCGTTGTTCAAAGAAATTTTTATCTATCTCATTTCTTTCATGCATATGCATATCATTTTCATGGTCTAGCAAGTATTGTTCTAGTGGATTAGTAGGAGGCACAACAATAGAAGCAAGACCGATTATTTCATCTTTACTAGGTAATTCTTTCTTATGAGGTTGTCTATTAAACTTGGAAAAATTAAATTCATGAGACTCATCACCAAAGCTAATACTGACAGTTTGTTTATGACAATCTACAGTAGCATTGACAGTGTTCAAGAATGGTCTACCAAAGATAATGGGACATAAGTCATCTTGTGGGGAACCAAGAACTAGAAAATCAGTAGGGTATTTTATTTTTCCCCACAAGACTTCAACATCTCTAACAATCCCAAGTGGTGTGATGGTGTCTCTATTAGCAAGTTTAATAGTGACATCTATGTCTTCTATTTCAGCGGGTGCTATGTCATTCATAATTTCTTGGTATAAGGTAAAATGAATAGCACTCACGCTAGCACCTAAGTCACATAAACCATGATAGCAATGATCTCCTATTTTAACTGAGACAACAAGCATGCCAACGACAGGTCTATGTTTATCTTTTTCACCGGGTTTGGCAATTCTAGCAGCTTCATCACAGAAGTAAATAACATGGCCATCAATATTTTCTACCAGAAGATCTTTAACCATAGCAACACTAGGTTCTAATTTAATTTGTTCAGCAGGTTTAGGTGCTCTAATATTACTTTTGCGAACCACAGTTGAAACCTTAGCATGTTCCTTTATCCTAACAGGGAAAGGTGGTTTTTCAATATAAGCAGTAGGCACAACTGGATCAACATTGTAAATAATAGTTTCATCTTTAACTATGTCGGGTTCTTTAATTTCTTATTTGATAGGGGGATGATATTTAAACCACTTCTCTTTGGGGAGATCAACATGAGTAGCAAATGATTCACAAAAAGAGGCTACTATCTCAGAGTTAAGTCCATATTTAGTGCTAAACTTGTGAAAAGCATCGATATTCATAAAAGATTTAACACAATCAAATTCAAGCTTAATACCTGACTCATTACCTTCGTCGAGTTCCCAATCTTCAAAGTTGCGTTTAATTCTTTCTAAAAGATCCCACCTGAATTCAATAGTCTTCTTCATAAAAGAAGTAGTACAAGAAATATCGAGCATGGATTGATCATCACGAGAAAGCCGAGCATAAAAATTCCGAATGATAATTTCTTTAGAGAGCTCATGATTGGGGCATGAATATAAAAATTCTGAATGATAATTTCTCTAGAGAGCTCATGATCAACCCGGCCGAACTGACGGAGTCGGGCTTTAGGACCGGGCTCCGTGTTGCATCAGTCCTCGGTGACTCTACCTCCCCTGATGTCGAAGCATCGGGATCGGCGAGCTCTAAGGGGTCTGAGGTTCTTGGCAGAGTGAGGTCTCCCTGGGGGTCGACGGTGAACTCTTGGCTCCCGAATCTGACCTTTTGGCCGGGGGCGAAGTTTCCTACCGGGCCGAGGTGGCCGGTCGGATCGGAACGCAGTATGACACTGCCAAACGCGGGATCTTGGCCGAGGATAGTGGCGTCCTTGGTACGAATGGCGTTATTGATGAACAGGTGAGCCATTAATCCTTTCGGTGATCCGACAACGGAACTCTCAATGAAAGCACCAATGTCGGTGTCAAAACCGGCGGATCTCGGGTAGGGGGTCCCGAGCTGTGGATCTTGGATCAATGGGGAATAGGAGACTAGGGACACAATGTTTACCCAGGTTCGGGCCCTCTCGAAGAGGTAAAACCCTACGTCCTGCTTGATTATTTTGCTTGTGTATATGAGGATTACAGAGTCGATCTACCACGAGATCAGATGAACTAAACCCTAAACTAGTAGGATGATGGTTGTTGTTCCCTCTATGGACTAAACCCCCTGGTTTATATAGACACCAGGGGTACTAGGGTTACACATGGTCGGTTTACAAGGAAAGGATAAACATGCCGATTCTTCTCATCTTGACTTGGAGGACAGACCAAGGCATTGAGGATCTTCTTGTCCGTATACGAAGTCTCTTCATAGTTCGGTCTTCTAACAGTTAATAGTGCGGCCCTCCTGTCCGGCCCATGAGAGTTAGGCCGGCAGCCCGAGGACCCCTGATATGTCTCCAATGTATTTATAATTTATGAAGTATTCATGTCATGTTTACAACAATTTTATATGGTTTTGGTATGATTTAGATGGAACTAACCCGGACTGACGCTGTTTTCAGCAGAACTACCGTGGTGTTTTTTTTGTGCAGAAATAAAAGTTCTCCAAATGCAACGAAACTTTTTGACAATTTTTTTGGAACAAAAGAGGCACTAGAAGCTTTGTGGGAAGACCGGAAGGTGAAGAAGGTGAGCACAAGACACCTGGGCGCGCCAGGAGGCCTAGGCGCACCCAGGTGGGTTGTGACCACCTCGAGACCCATCTTCGTGTGATTCCAACACTAAAAAATCCTATAAATAGAGAAACCACCAGAAATAACCCTAGATCAAAAGTTCCGCTGCCGCAAGCCCCTGTAGCCACGAAAAACCAATCTAGACCCTGTTCTGACACCCTGTCGAAGGGGGAAATCATCACCGATGGCCATCTTCATCATCCTGGCAGCCACCATGATGAGGAGGGAGTAGTCCACCCTCGGGGCTGAGGGTTTGTACCAGTGGCTATGTGTTTAATCTCTCTCTCTCTCTCTCTCGTGTTCTTGAGATGGCACGATCTTGATGTATCACGGGCTTTGTTAATATAGTTGGATCATATGGTGTTTTCCCCTCTCTATCTTGTGGTGATGAATTGAGTTTTCCGTTTGAGATTTCATTTTATCAGATTGAATACTTTGTTGGATTTGAGAGCACTTGATATATGTCTTGGCAATCAACTCACGGATTCCCGAGGTGACACTGGGGTAATCTATGCATAGGGGTTGATGCATGTTTTCGTCCTTGTTTCTCTGGTAGAAATCTTGGGGAACTCTTTGAGGTTCTTTGTGTTGGATTGAGTATTATGAATCTGAAATTGTTTGATGCATATCGCATAATCAACTCATGGATACTCGCGGTGACATTCGAGTATCTAGGTGACATTAGAGTTGGTTGATGTGTATCATATGGTGTTATTTTAGTACGAACTCTTGGATAGATCGATCAGAAATAATAGCTTGGTGTTATTTTAGTATGAACTCTAGGATAGATATATCGGAAAGAATAGCTTTGAGGTGGTTTCGTACCCTACAAACAATTTCTTCTTATGTTCTCTGCTAGATAGGAACTTTGGTGTGATTCTTCATCGCACATTGAGGGAAGGTTATATGATCCAATTATATTTGCATGGTTGAGAGATTGCACTAGCGAAAGTACGGACCCTAGGCCTCATTTTCAAGCATTGCAATACCGTTTGTGCTCCATTTTATCAATTGCTACCTTGCTGTTTTTTATTGTTCCTATTACAAAAATCAATATCTACTGTCATTACTACGCTTGTATCACCATCTCTTCGCCGAACTAGTGCACCTATACAAATTACCATTGTATTTGGTGTGTTGGGGACACAAGAGACTCTTTGTTATTTGGTTGCAGGGTTGTTTGAGAGAGACCATCTTCATCCTACTCCTCCCACGGATTGATAAATCTTAGGTCATCCACTTGAGGGAAAATTGCTACTGTCCTACAAAACTCTGTGCTTGGAGGCCCAACACGAGTCTACAAGAATAAGTTGTGTAGTAGACATCAACCCCCTAGTCGACGACTCCCTCAGGGGGCTACCCAGGAGCCACAAGCTCAAGGGGCGCGCCCACCCCCCAGCATGCGCTCTACAAGCTTGTGGGCCCCCTGGACCTCCGGCAACCCTAACTCTGACTCTATATATACCTATTCACCAAGAAAAAAAATTAGAGAGAAGGATTCATTGCGTTTTACGATACGGAGCCACCGCCACCTCCTGTCATTCGTTGGGAGGGCTGATCTGGAGTCCGTTTGGGGCTCCGAAGAGGGGAATCCGTCACCGTCGTCATCATCAACCTTCCTTCACCGCCAATTTCATGATGCTCACCACCAGGAGTCAGCAATTCCTTCATAGGTTTGCTATACGGTGATGGGTTGGATGAGATTTATCATGTAATCGAGTTAGTTTTGTTAGGGCTTGATCCCTATTATCTACTATGTTCTGAGATTGATGTTGCTATGCTTAATGCTTGTCACTAGGGCCCGAGTGCCATGATTTTAGATATGAACCTATTATGTTTTCGTGAATGTATTTGTGTTCTTGATCCTATCTTGCAAGTTATATGCACCTATTACGAGTTATGATCCGCATGCCCCAAAGTGACAACAATTGGGATTCTTTCCGGTGATTACCATAGTTTGAGGAGTTCATCTATTCACTAAGTGCTAATGCTTTGTTCCGGTTCTCTGTTAAAAGGAGGCCTTAATATCCCTTAGTTTCCTTATGGACCCCGCTGCCACGAGAGGGTAGGACAAAAGATGTCATGCAAGTTCTTTTCCATAAGCACGTATGACTATATACGGAATACATGCCTACATTACATTGATGAATTGGAGCTAGTTCTGTGTCGCTCTAGGTTATAACTGCTACATGATGAATATTATCCAACACAATTATCCATCGCTGATCCAATGCCTACGCTTTTCATATATTGATCTTTGCTAAGTTACTTTCGTTGTTACTGCTGTTACGATCACTACAAAATTGCTACTGTTTCTGCTACTACTATTCCAGTTACTATCAAATTGTCGTACTACTTTGCTACTGATCACCTTGCTGCAGATATTAAGTCTTTCAGGTGTGGTTGAATTGACAACTCAACTGCTAATACTTGCGAATATTCTTTGGCTCCCCTTGTGTCAAATCAATAAATTTCGGTTGAATACTCTACCCTCAAAAACTTTTGTGATCCCCTATACTTGTGGGTTATCAACAAGCATTAAGCATAGCAAAGTCATCGCAACATCAATCTCAGGACATAGTGGATACTAGGGATCTAGCCCTAACAAAACTAACTGGATTACATGATGAATCTCATCCAACCCATCACCATCCAGCAAGCCTACGAAGGAATTACTCACTCTCGGCGGTGAGCATCATGAAATTGGTGATGGAGGATGGTTGATGATGACGAAGACGGAACATCCCCCTCTCCGGAGCCCCAAACGGACTCCAGATCTGGCCTCCTGATGAAGAACAGGAGGCGGCGATGGCTTTGTATCGTAAAACGTGATGATACTTCCTCTCTTATTTTTTTCTCCAAAAATAAGAATTTATAGAGTTGGAATTAGGGTCAGCGGAGCCTCATGTATCCCACTACCCACCAGGGTGCGCCAAAGGGGGTGGCACGCCCTGGTGCCTAGTGGGCAGCTGGGCCCCCCTCCAGTGGGTCTTGGTTCCAGTATTTTTCTTTTATTCCAAAATAATGCTCCAAAAAGTTTTGTCCAATTCCGAGAACTTTTATTTCTGCACAAAAACAACACCATGGTAGTTCTGCTGAAACCAGCGTCAGTCTGGGTTAGTTTCATTCAAATCATGCCAATTAGAGTCCAAAACAAGAGCAAAAGTGTTAGGAAAAGTAGATACGATGGAGACGTATCAACTCCCCCAAGCTTAACCCATTGCTTGTCCTCAAGCAATTTAGTTGACAAACTGAAAGTGATAAAGAAAAACTTTTACGAACTCTTTTGGTCTTGTGTCCATATATATTCTTAAATAGCACCCAGGTTTTCAGCAAAGATTATAACTAACCATGCGAATGATAGCTATTAGAAATTATATTCACTCATATCAATGGCATAATCAACTAGCAAGCAATAATAAATATTTCAAATGCCAACACTCTGTCAAAACAATCATGATATAATATGACAATTATGGTATCTCGCTAGCCCTTTCTGAGACCGCAAAACATAAATGCAAAGCACCTCCAAAGTTCAAACAACGACTGAACATTGTAATTCATGGTAGAAGAGATCCATTCATGATGCACACAACATTAACTATACACAATGCATGAGAATGACAATAGTGCTCTCAGGACTGGTGCTTGTTTGAGAAGCTAATTAATGACTCAACATAAAAGTAAAATAACATAAAAATAAATAGATAAGCCCTTCGCAGAGGGAAGCAGGGATTTGCAGAGGTGCCAGAGCTTGAAGCTTAAATCAGAGATAAATAT
Organism: Thinopyrum elongatum; assembly: GCA_011799875.1. Classification (NCBI taxonomy): domain Eukaryota; kingdom Viridiplantae; phylum Streptophyta; class Magnoliopsida; order Poales; family Poaceae; genus Thinopyrum; species Thinopyrum elongatum. The sequence goes on from CM022302.1 coordinate 377,655,644, forward strand.
AATTTTGGGAGGTATACCTTTCCTATCAATATTACGACCAAGAGTTATCAATATCTTCCATGCTAAACAAATTAGCAGCGGTTCCCAAGCGGTAAAAGTATAGTTTACTCCCCCTCCACCAACAAAAACAAGCCATGGCTAGCCGAATCCTTGGGTGCCCTCCATACCAACAACAGTCTGGGGGAGTTTGTTTCATTATTATTGCGATTTTTTATCATGGGACTGGGCATCCCAATTACCAGCCCCTCTCATGCAAGGACGAGTGAATAAACACTCATCATGGGAACAACCCACTTAGCATGGAAGATACTGACCACCCTCTGTCGCTCCATGAGCTGTACGGGCACACAAAACAGATGGTCATTTGAATATTTAGAGGTGGCACATGCAAATTTACTTGGAACAACAGGATAATACCACATATAGGTAGATATAGTGGACTCATCTGAAACAACTTTGGTTTATGGATTTTGATGCACAAGCAGTATTCTCGCTTAGTATAGGTGAAGGCTAGCAAATAGGTTGAGAAGCGACCAGCTAGAGGGCGAAAACGATCATAACCATGCATTATGAATAATTAACATTGAATACTAGCATGAGTAGGATATAAACACCATGAACATAAATATCATGGAGGCTATGTTGGTTTTGAATCAACTACATGTGTGAACATGTGCCAAGTCAAGCCACTCGAAACATTTAGAGGAGGATACCATATCATCATACTACATCACAACCATTTTAATGCATGTTGACATCTAAAATAAATCATTATCCACTCGTAGCTACTTAAGCATGGCATGAGCAACTATAATCTCTAATTGTCATAAACATGTTTAATCATAATATGCTGAATCATGGATACTAAGTTAAACATATTTACAAAAACAAAAAACAAGTTGAGTTCATACCCGCTTTTCCTTGCCACAGTCACTTCATCAAATATTGTCATTATTGCCTTTCACTTGCACGACCGAATGATATGAAAATAATAATAGTGCAAGAGTGTCGTGGACTAAGTTGGAATCTGCAACATTTTATTCAAAGGAGAAGACTATATAATATAGGCTCTTTGTTCGATCAACAATAATGCATATGAGGGCCACTCAAAATTTTCATCATGGTCTTCTCCTTAGTATGACTCAATGAAACAAAAGAAAAGAATTTCAGAGAAACACACTGAAATATTTTTGGAGTTTTTGATTTTTCTTGAAGAAAGCAAATTAAGGAAAGAAAAACAAATACGAGAAAAACTATTTACACGGGAAAGCTCCCAACAAGCGAAAGAAGAAATGGGAAATCTTTTTGGTTTTTTTTTAATACTACCACTAATATAAACTAGGAAGGAAAACCGAAATGAAGCAAGAAATATTTTTTGATTTTCTCAAAGGTTTTCAAACACACAAGAAGAAAGCGAGAAAATAAAACTAACATGGATTATACAATGAAAAAGTATGAACACCGACAACTAGAATGAAGTGTGTGAACATGAATGTAATGTCGGTACGTACTCCCCCAAGCTTAGGCTTTCAACCTAGCTTGGTGATCACCACCCGTAGTACCTGTCCGGCCCCATGTGGAAGTGCTGGGGTGGCGGCACCTGAGCGTCCCACTCCTGGGGCTCCTCCTATACCACTACCTGTGTGTTCCGGTAGGCGACAATGTCCTCTGGTAGGATAGTGTATCTGTTCTTGGCATAAGAATCAAACAAAGCAGGTGCAGGCAACGGAATAATATCACGGGTGTTTTCACTAAAAACCAAGTTATAACAAATGTGGTGAAGAGGCTCAGGAGCATCAATAAAGTGGTGGTCCTCCATCGCCTGGTGACCCAAATAAGCTCTGGGCAACAAGTAATCATGGTGGCGTATCTGAACATTAAAGCGTCTCGCTAGGCGAGTAGCATAAATAGCACCATGAATTTTACCCTTAGTCCTATTAGTGTGCAGACGACGTGCAATAATAGACCCTAAGTTATAGGTGTGGTCATTATGAAGTGCAAAACATAAAATGGCAAGGTCAGGGGCACTGAGTATGCTGCCCTTCTCTCTAGTAGTCAAGCATTTTGTTATGAAAAGAGCAAAGTAATGCACAGAAGGAAATTGCAAACTAGTGGCCATGGCTTTTGACATGCCCCTTTCCTCTTCCATAGTTAAAGTATGGAGGAAACCCTCAAACTCTGTCGGTCTAGGCTCTCTTAATTCCCCATCGGAGGGAATTAAACATATCTCACAAAATTTAGTAAGGGGTATCTGACGGGTTTTAGAGTATAAATTAAACCACACCGCAAGAGGTTCAAGCGTATTCAAGAAATGAAAGTTTTGCACAAAGCAATTTGTAAGGATGTGGTGTCGGTCACACTCATCTACGAGGAAGTTGGCTAATCTGGCATTTGCAATGAATTGCGTGAATTCTTGGTGGAATCCGGCTTCATCCATGAAGGCAATGTGCGGCCATTCGCATGACCGGACCTCCGTCCAACGCGGAGTGTTGATGTCACCATCTGATGATTCACCATTGACTCCCTTGGCATTTATTTTAGAGGAACTCCTTCGGAAGAAATCCATCTTCCTAAGAACAAATTTCTGAAAAAAAAATGGGTCACAAAATGATACCAATTAAACTTCACAAGATTGATAGCAACTACTCATCGGGATGCCTAGAGGCTATATCAAGCATTCAAACTACTTGGAACTCAAAGAATTCAACATGCAAGCTCATTTACAGCAGCACCAAGAGTAGCTGATTACTCAAAATATAAACCACTAGAACAAAAAATAATTGGAGCAATGGAGGATTCGCATACCAAGTATCAATCCCCCAAAATAGTTTCAAAAACGGAGCTCCAAGCAAAGAAATCAAAATTCGTGGGTTTGGGAGCAAGAACACGAGAGAGATTGATTGCTTGTATTTGCGTTGGTTTTTCCCCGAAGAGGAGAGGATGATGCAGCATAGCAAAGGTAAGTATTTCCCTCAGTTATGAAACCAAGGTTATCAATCGAGTAGGAGAACCAAGGAACACTATGTAAACAGCACCTGCACACAAACAACAAATAGTTGCAACCCAACGCGTAAGAGGGGTTGTCAATCCCTCCTCGGTATTGAGATAGATTAAATTGTATGAGATTTAATAAATATATCTAACTAAAACACGAAATAAAATAAATAAAGGAAAAACACAGCAAGGGATTTTTGGTTTCATATGATAGGAAAATAGACCCGGGGGCCGTAGTTTTCACTAGCGGCTTCTCTCGAGAAAATAGCATACGGTGGGTAAACAAATTACTATTGGGCAATTGATAGGAAAGCAAATAATCATGATGATATCCAAGGGAATGATTATGTATATAGGCATCACGTCCAAGATTAGTAGACCGAAATGATTCTGCATCTACTACGATTACTCCACACATCGACCGCTATCCAGCATGCATAGTGTATTAAGTTCATGGAAAACGGAGTAATGCAATAAGAATGATGACATGATGTAGAGAAGATCTATACATGTAGGAATAGACCCCATCTTTTTATCCTTAATAGCAACGATACATGTGTGTCATGTCTCTTTCTGTCACTGAGATTGAGCACCGCAAGATCAAACCCATCACAAAGCACCTCTTCCCGTGGCAAGAAAAATTAATCTAGTTGGCCAAACCAAACCAAAATTTCAGAGAAATACGAGGCTATAACAATCATGCATAAAAGATTTCGGCAAAGACTCAATTAATATTCATGGATAGAACTGATCATAAACCCACAATTCATCGGATCCCAACAAACACACCAAAAAAAGGAATTGCATAAAATAGATCTCCAAGAACATCGAGGAGAACATTGTATTGAAGATCCAAAAGAGAGAAGAAGCCATCTAGCTACTAGCTACAGACCCGTAGGTCTGTTGTAAACTACTCACGCATCATCGGAGGGGCAACAAGGATGATGAAGAACCCCTCCGTGATTGTTGCCCCCTCTGGCAGAGTGCCAGAAAAGGCCTCTAGATTGGATCCCGTGGTTCTGGAACTTGCGGCGGCTGGAATTGTGTTTCATCAACTGCCCTAGGGTTTTTTGGATTTCAGAGTATTTATAGAGGTCGATGTCAGTGGAGAAGCTTCCCGTGGGCTCCACTACCAACCAGGGCGCGCCTGGGGCCTCTGGCGCGCCCTGGTTCCTAGTGGGCCCCACATGCCTCCTCCCGTACGCTTCTTTGGCTCCCTGTGTGTCTTTTGGGCAGAAAAAAATCTCCAAAAAGTTTCGTTGCATTTGGACTTCGTTTGGTATTGATATTTTGCAAAGTAAAAAAACAAGCAAAAAACAGCAACTGGAACTGGGCACTATGTCAATAGGTTAGTCCCAAAAAATGATATAAAGTTGCTAGTAAATGAATATAAAACATCCAAGATTGATACTATAACAGCATGGAACAATCAAAAATTATAGATACGTTAGAGACATATCAGCATCCCCAAGCTTAATTTATGCTCGTCCTCGAGTAGGTAAATGATAAAAACTGAAGTTTTGATGTGGAATGTTGCCTAGTATGTTCACCACATAGTCTTTTCTTTTATAGCTTGGACATTTAGACCTTTTGATGTATTCAAAGCAATATTCTATAATTGACATGAGGACATCAATACTCAATCATATCAACAAGCAACCATGTCTTTCAAAATATCAACACTAAAGAAAGCTATCCCTAGCCCATCATGCTCAACCATTGATTCATTCATGAAACACACTCGAATATTAGCTATGTCCAATGCACAAGTATGATAATAGTGTTCCCTAGTTGGTGCTCTATAAGAGAAGATGGAGAATCAAATAAAAATAAAAATTGCATAAAGTAAATAGATAGGCCCTTCGCAGAGGGAAGCAGAGATTTGTAGAGGTGCAAGAGCTCATAGTTTAAATTGAGAGATATAATTGTTTTGAGAGGCATGCTTTTCCTGTCAACGAAAACGACCGAGAATTCCCAATACTTTCCATGCTAGATAAATCATAGGCGGTTCCCAAACATAAAATAAAGTTTATTCCTTTTTCCACCATTCTTTCACAATCCATGGCTAGCCGTATCCACGGGTGCCTTCCGTACCAACACTTTCCAAGGAATTTATTATTGCAACATAAATAATTTTTTTTCATTTCGGGACAAGGCATCCCTATTACCTGCCACACTCTCGTGCAATGACAAGTGAATAAACACTCATCTTGAGAATAACATATCTAGCATGGAAAATATTGGCCACCCCCTGCCGCTTCATGAGCGGTACGGGCACACAAAAAGAAAATTCATTTTGAAAATTAGAGTTGGCACATACAAATTTAATTGGAACGGCATAGAAATACCGCATATAGGTAGGTATGGTGGACTCATTGGCACAACTTGGTTTAAGGAGTTTGGATGCACAAGCAATATTCCCGCTTAGTACAAGGAAAGGCTAGCAAATAGATTGAGAAGCAACCAACCAAAAAACAAAAACAATCGTAAACAAGCATTACACATAACTAACACCAAATAATGCACCACAAGTAGGATATAACTTCATTGCATAACTATTGACTTTTGTGCTTGCATAGGGAATCACAAACCTTAACACCAATATTCTTACTAAAGCATAATTACTCACCAACATGACTCACATATTATTATCTTCATTTCTCAAAACTATTGCAAGGAATCAAGTTTATAATGTCCAATGATCTTCATGAAAGTTTTTATTATATCCCCCTTGGATATTTATCACTTTGGGACTAATTTCATATATTACCATTTCTACTAACAAAGCTCTCAAACAAATTTAAGTGATGCACAAGAGCATAAATATTTCTTCAAAACAATTTTCAACTCTCAAAATAATATAAGTGAAGCAATGAGAGGATATTTCTTTAAAATTGTACTAACTCTCAAAATAATCTAAGTGAAGCATGAGAGTATTTCTTCAAAAATTAAACTACCACCATGCTCAAAAAGATATAAGTGAAGTACTAGAGCAATTCCATAGCTCAAAAAATTTAAGTGAAGCACATAGAGCAATTCTAACAAATCATAGCATCATTATGGCTCTCTCAAATAGGTGTGTCCAGAAGGATGATTGTGGCAAACTAAAAAGCAAAACAAGCAAAGACTCATATAATACAAGACGCTCCAAGCAAAACTCATATGTGACGAATAAAAATATAGCTCCAAGTAAAATTACCAATGGTCGTTAGAAGAAAGAGTGGATGCCTTCCAGGGCATCCCCAAGCTTAGTTGCTTGGTACTCCTTGAATATTACCTTGGGTTGCCATGGGCATACCCAAGCTTGGGCTCTTTTCACTACTTATTCCTTCATCCATCGTTTTCTCACCCAAAACTTGAAAACTTCAATCACACAAAACTTAACAAAAACCTTCGTGAGATCCATTAGTATAAGAAAACAATTCACTACTTTAAGTACTATTGCAACCCATTCATATTTTATTATTGCATTATACCTACTGTATTCTAATTTTACCATGGCTTATACCCCCCGATACAATCCATAGATTCATCAAAATAATCACACAATGCAACGAAAACAGAATCTGTCAAAAACAGAACAGTCTGTAGAAAACCGAATTAAGCTCATACTTCTGTAACTCCAAAAATTCTGAAAATTAGACAACAGGGGCAATTCGTATATCAATCTGGTTTAAAACATTCAGAATTTTTCGTCACTCCAGTGATTTTTAACAATTCTGCTACTGGACGTAAAAGTTTCTGTTTTCCAACAGGATCAAATCAACTATCACCCAAGCCATCCTAAAGGCATTACTTGGCACAAACACTAACTAAAACATAAAAAGCACAATCATAACAGAGCCATAATTGTGTATTTATTGAAAAATAGAAAAGAAACAAAAATTTAAAGGATAAATATTGGGTTGCCTCCCAACAAGCGCTATTGTTTTACGCCCCTAGCTAGGCATAATGCATAGATTCAAGTATTGTAATAAAAATGAGGGAGATCATCCATGCTCATCTCATACTCCCTCCTTTCAGTAGCAAGTTTCCTTTGTGGCAAGCAAAAATAATCAAAGGGCTAAATTTAATAGGATACAGATCTGTAAGATCAAGTTTGGGAGGAATAGGTTCCTCCTTAGGCCCTTTATATGTGATGACTATCTCTTCATTATAAACATTTCCTTGATTATACTCCCTAAGTTTATCTCTAAGAACAAATCCTAATCCATTATTTTGTATAGCAAATTTATAATTTTTTCCAGAGATTTTATCAATCAAAACAGACGAGGGAACCTTTTTCCTTAGATTTTCATTGTAGGCAGCATAATCTAGAGATTGTAATCTCCTTATGTCTTTTTGATTAAAAGGAATTTCTTCTATAGGGGGACAACCACAATTTATATTATAATGAACAAAAATTTCAAGTGCTTCTTTCATAATATGCCCAAATTCATAAGCTAAAAATATCATGGTAACACGTTTAACAGAAGAATCATGGATATTTGAGAATTCTAATAAGATCCGATGTATGCAAGGATGCATGTGAACAAATTGTCTTTCAAGTTCAACTATTTGCAAAGATATTGCATCCGCAAGACTAGAAGTTTATTAAGAATTGACCCTCCTAGCATAGGTAACGTACCATCACAAGTAAAGAAATTTTGAATAACACCCTTTCCAAAAATATTGCCGCTACCTATGCGGAGTTTTTTCGTATGCATGATAATAGTTTCTTTATCATGAGGATCATCATAAACAGAATCATCAAATTTTTCCTTCACAATTTCATGAGAATTTTCTTTATTTTGCATGAGATTCAAAAGTACGGATGGATCATCCAAAGATCTCGCACTAGTGGTGAAAACATCACTACCCTTTTCAGATCTAGACATGATGACGATAGCAGACAAGATCACAAGCAAACAAAAGATCAAACAATAAAAAGGCAAACAAAAAATATTTTTGTATTTTTGCAAAAACTTTTAGAAGTGGGGGAGATGAAAATAAGAGGCAAATGGAAAATAAAGTAATTGCAATGAGATGAGATTTGTGATTGGGTACTGGATAGATGTTGGTGATGTCTCCCTGGCAACGGCGCCAGAAATTCTACCCGATTGCTTGTATCTGCGTTGGTTTTTCCCCGAAGAGGAGAGGATGATTCAGCACAGCAAATGTAAGTATTTCCATCAGTTATGGAACCAAGGTTTTCAATCCAGTAGGAAAACCAAGCAACACTATGTAAACAGCACCTGCACACAAACAACAAATACTTGCAACTCAACGAGTAAGAGGGGTTGTCAATCCCTCCTCGGTATTGAGATAGATTAAATTGTACGAGATTTGATAATAGATCTAACTAAAACACAAAATAAAATAAATAAAGAAAAAACGTAGCAAAGTATTTTTGGTTTTATATGATAGGAAAATAGACCCGGGGCCATAGTTTTCACTAGAGGCTTCTCTCGAGAAAATAGCGTACGGTGGATAAACAAATTATTGTTCGGCAATTGATAGAAAAGCGAATAATCATGATGATATCCAAGGCAATGATCATGTATATAGGCATCACGTCCAAGATTAGTAGACCAAAACGATTCTGCATCTACTACTATTACTCCACACATCGACCGCTATCCAGCATGCATCTAGTGTATTAAGTTCATGGAAAAACGGAGTAATGCAATAAGAACGAGGACATGATGTAGATAAGATCTATTCATGTAGGAATAGACCCATCTTTTTATCCTTAATAGCAATGATACATGCGTGTCATGTCTCTTTCTGTCACTGAGATAGAGCACCGCAAGATCGAACCCATCACAAAGCACCTCTTCCCAGGGCAAGAAAAATCAATCTAGTTGGCCAAACCAAACCAAGATTTCAGAGAAGAAATACGAGGCTATAACAATCATGCATAAAAGAGTTTAGCAAAGACTTAAATAATATTCATGGATAGAACTGATCATAAACCCGCAATTCATCGGATCCCAACAAACACACGGCAAAAAGGAATTACATCAAATAGATTTCCAAGAACATCGAGGAGAACATTGTATTGAAGATCAAAAAGAGAGAAGAAGCCATCTAGCTACTAGCTACGGACCCGTAGGTCTGTGGTAAACTACTCACGCATCATTGGAGGGGCAACAAGGATGATGAAGAACCCCTCCGTGATCGTTGCCCCCTCCGGCAGAGTATCGGAAAAGGCCTCTAGTTTGGATCTCGTGGTTTTGGAACTTGCGGTGGCTGGAATTGTGTTTTGTCAACTCCCTAGGGTTTTGCGGATTTTAGAGTATTTAGGGAGGTGGATGTTAGTGGAGAAGCTTCCCATGGGCTCCACTACCCTCCAGGGCGCACCCTGGTGCCTAGTGGGGCCCACGGGCCTCCTCCCGTGCGCTTCTTTGGCTCCGTGGGTGTCTTCTGGGCAGAAAAAAATCTCCAAAAAGTTTTGTTGCATTTGGACTTCGTTTGGTATTGATATGCTGGATAGCGGTTGATGTGTGGAGTAATAGTAGTAGATGCAGGCAGGAGTAGGTCTACTAATCTTGGACGTGATGCCTATATACATGATCATTGCCTTGGATATCGTCATAATTATTTGCTCTTCTATGTAACACCCCTGTACTGATGAGCTACAGTAACCCCTGGGGTTGAGCTAATTATTTTTGCTAAATAGTGCATGATCATTTTTGCTTCTATCTCGTTTCAAATTCTGACCAAATTCAAATACTATGTGAAATCCAAAAGTTCACAAACATGAAAACTAAAATGTTGATCATGTGACAAATATTCACTTCTTTATATTGGTGGTGAACCAACTTTTTATAAAGTGGCTTAGTGCCCTAAAATAAAAGAAAACAGAGGAAATAAAAAGAAAAAGGAAAAGGCTATAGCAAAAGAAAGAAAAGGCCCCCTGCACCCCGTGGGCCTCGGCCAACCCGACCAGGCCCAGCCCATCTTCTCCCCCCGGTCGTCTTCTCTGTTCACCCGACCCAGTGCGCGCCCGAGTCGCGTTCCCGCAGAACCCACCTCGTTGCCGGCGCCCCGCCGTGGATAAGGCCTCCACCTCCCCCTCTGGCTCCTCGGCCCCCGCTCCCACTCACCCCACTTGCCCGCTCTTCCCCACGCCCTCTCACTCCATCCCCTCCCCCTCGCCAGATCCCTCCTCGCCGAGCGCCGCCATGGGCTCGCTCGGGTGAAGCCCACGGCCACCGTCCACCCCTTGCCTCGCCGACGAGTCCAGGAGCACCGTAGCGTCGTCCTCATCATTTACGTCGAGCCACACGGCGCCAGGCGGCCCCATGACGCCACCCCAACCTCGACTTCCTCCTCGGGCTCCGGCAGCTACCGCGTCGATCCGCGCCACCTCAAGCTCCTCCGACGTCCCCGGGCCTCCTCGTCAACGCTGTGAGCACACGCGCACGATCCCCTCTACCCCCCTCCATTTTGCTGTCACGGCTAGCCCCGCTGCTGCGCCCGCAAGCTCGCCGTCGTCTGTAGCAACACTGCCGTAGCCACAAGCCCCGCAGCTCGCGTCCGAACCTCCTAGCGAACTCCTCGTGCTCCCAGGAGTCGAATGCGTGCACGCGCGCGCCTCCCCAAGCCCCGTGGCCATGGATCCGCATATGCCCGAACGCCGATGGCCGCCGCGCTCAACGTCACCGATGGTGCAGCCCGTCCCAGCCCTCGCTGACGCGACGAATGGATGCGCGGCTCAGCCCGCTGTCGAACGCCCCTGCCCGCGCCCGTTTTGGCCCCCTGTAGGGTTCTTCCCGGCGAGCTCCGGCCCCTCCGCCGCATGCTTGGTCGCCGGCATGGTGCCGCCGGCGTGCCACTGCGCCCTGGGCCACTGACATGTGGGCCCCGGGCTGTTAACCACTAAACCCCCCCTCTAACCCTATGACATGTGGGCCCCCTCCACTAATTAAAATGACTTTAATTAAACTATTAGTTAAATAGGTCACTGACATAACGGGCCCGCTGACTAATTAGACTATTTTAAATAAATAAAACCTGTTAACAAATTCTCTCACTGACAGTGGGGACCCACTGGTCAGTTTGACCAGTCAACACTCAAACTTTGACTGCTGACTGGGCTGCTGACTCAGTCCCCTGTCCCCACCTGTCATACACATACACATACACACACTGCTGGGTACACTCTTTGTGTACCCATAGCATTGTATCCTTTTATTTTCGAATTAATATTATATCCAGAAATTTCAGAAAATGCTTTAAACTTCGATATATCATAGAAAATAATTCGTAACTCGGATGAAAATGTTTTCTACATGAAAGTTGCTCAGAAAAAAAAGACGAATCCGAATGCGCCATCTGTTCGTCTGTCACATGCCCCTAGCATAGCAAACATGCAACCGTCCCCCTCCATTTCATCTGTCCGAAAATGCCAAACTTCGGGAAAACTTTCCCGGATGTTTCCCCCCTTCACCTATATCATGTAGCACCGCGTCAGAACACCCCTAGCTCTGCGTAATGTCATGTCATGCACTTGTTTGCTTTATATTTACTGTTTCTTCCCCCTCTTCTGTCCGGTAAACCCCGAGATCGCTGCTGATGCCACTGTGATCGACTACGTCAACGACGACCCTTCTTCCTCTTCAGCGGAGCTTCCAGCCAAGCCCCCCTCCTTGATCACTCTGATATCGCTCACTCCATTCTCTCTCATGCTTGCATTAGATTTTGCTACTGTTATTGTTTGCTCCTATTCTGATGCATAGCCTGCATTTGTAACCTGCTCATTGTACCTTACCTACTTATCCTAAACTGCTTAGTATAGGTTGGTTAGTGATCCATCAGTGACCCCCACCTTGTCCTTGTTGCCCCTGCTTCATCATCAATGAATCGATCAACGTGATCAATGACCAGAGCCCAACACCACACATCACATCACGCCCCTTTTGTTGCTCGACTCTGCAGAGCTACTATCGAGTGCCGAGGGTGATACCTTGTATCGCACTCCTGATGATGACTCTGTAGTGTAGCTATTCGGTCGTGGTCATCGAGGGTGATTCCTCTTTCACCACTCCCAATACGACTCTGTCGTGCAACACCTCAAGTGTGAACCTCGAGGGTGATTACTCCTAAGTTCAGCTTGATGATTACATCAAGTGGATTCCATCGAGGGTGGTTCCTCGGATTCCCCCGTGATGTTTGGACACATGGTTACCCTGACTTTACTTGAGACCTTAGTTAAAGCCGGGTCAGCCCTGAGGGGTACCCGTGAGTTGATGTGAAAGTCAGGCGGGCCCAGAGAGCACCCACGAGATAATTACGTGGCACGGCCGGGCATTCTTGGCCCTTGCCGTAAGTCCATGAGGCGGGGCGATGGGGTCACATCGATCGTGAGTCTCTGCTCATCTTCGCGAGCTCCCAATGCACTAATGATTTGGGTATTTGTTCTGAGTTGGCCTCTGGCCTTTATGCACTAACCACCACGCGGGAATAGTTATGGGCACTCGACGTCGCAGTATCAGCCGAAGCTTTGTCAGACGTCCAATTCAGCATTGCGGCACGGCTGGGCCGGCACCATCCTGTAGTGGTGGAGCCTGGTCCGCCCTGCTCGCAACGACCCGGAGTGCAACGGGCGATGGGCCCAAGACCCCAGAGTGCTTAGGACGTAGACCGGTGGGGACCTCTCTACTGAGCCTAGGTAGGGCTGCGACGTGTTGATCTTCTGAGGCCGGGCATTGACCTAGAAAAGTGTGTCTGGCCAGAGTAATCAAGCGTGTTGGGTAACGTGGTGCACCCCTGCAGGGAAGATTATCTATTCGAATAGCCGTGTCCACGGTAACGGACATTCAAACTTGTATCCTGATCTATTATAACTAGAAATGGATACTTGAGATATGTGATGGATATGTTGGCTCCGGGGTTGCTTTCTCACAGGGAGTCGAGGAAGGATCTCTGGGCATTAATGCTACAACATGTTTGTTAAATATAAACTGCTATTCGATACTCTTCTGAATGCTGCAAGATGCTTGAAGATGCTAGTCTTTGATAGGCTAGGCCTTCCTCTCTATTCTGGCATTCTGCAGTTCAGTCCACATATACAACCCTTCCATTTGATACTGATGCATACTTAGTATAGATCTGATGCTTGCGAGTACTTTGGATGAGTACTCACGGTTGCTTTGCTACCCCTTTCCCCCCCTTCTTCCTTCTTTCCGGTTGTTGCAACCAGATGGTGGATCCCCGGAGCCAGATGCCACCGCCGATGGATACTACTACATGGAGGCCGCCGAAGACCAGGAGTAGTTAGGAGGTCCTAGGCAGGAGGCCTTGCCTCTTTGATCGTTGTTGCTTTTGTGCTAGCCTTCTCAAGGCAGTCTTATTTAACTTATGTCTGTACTCAGATATTGTTTTTTCCGCTGACTCTTGTGTAACAAGCTATGTATCCGAGCCCTCGAGGCCCCTGGCTTGTAATATAAAGCTTGTATTATTTTATTTGTGTCTAGAGTTGTGTTGTGATATCTTCCCGTGAGTCCCTGATCTTGATCGTACACATTTGCGTGCATGATTAGTGTACGATTGAATCGGGGGCGTCACAAGTTGGTATCAGAGCCGACTGCCTGTAGGAACCCCTTTTCTAACTCCTTGGCCGAAGTTGAGTCTAGTCTTTGAAAAAATGTTTTACTAACTTGGCTGTGTGGCTTACGGGCCCACGTTGCCATTGGGTGGTTTTAGAATCTTTTACTCCTCGGCTATACTCTGGGATTCTGATCTCTCTTCTATTCGCGTTAAATGATTTTGCTAAATCTAACATTATGATCTCATGATCACATCCACCCGGAGTTTTGTATTACGCCTTTCTTGAATTGAGGGCCAGGATCTGCTTCACATTGTTCATGGGTCGCAGGATCCTTTTATCGAGGTCACCCTGCGTCGTCCCCTGCAGATCCCTTGCTCTAATGGTTTTCTCCGACGTTGATGTAGCCTTTGCTATGTCTCGTTGTTGTATCCCTCCATCGCGAGCATGCGTGTCGCCTAGTATGTCTAGGATGATTCTCTTGTCCGAACTCATACTAACAACGTGTAATTGGCTCTACATATGTATGTGTATGTCTTTAACGACTACTGCTTTGTACATACTGCGCCTTTGCTCATTGTTCAAATTACATCTTGAATAACTCTATACACCTGCTCCACCCCTTGTTAAACTGCTCCCTGATGTTTTTAGCAGGATGGCTGACGATCCTCCACCTCCACCCTATATTGCCGCAATGATGCAACAGTTTGAGCTGAGTCGTCAGTTTATGACTGGGGTAATGGCCCAGTTTCCGAACCAGAATGCTCATCAACAGCCTGCCCCAATAACACTGCCAGAATTTGTGCGCCTCAACCCGTCCATTTTCCGCAACTCCATCAATCCTATGGATGCTGATGATTGGCTTCGTGACATCCTGTTTGAGATGGAGTCAGCTAATGTTGCCCCTGCCAGTTATGTCACCTTTCGACATTCCATTTGAAGGGTTCAGCTGCTCAATGGTGGGAAAGCCATAGGGGTATGCTGCCCGCAAAAATTGTAACCACTTGGCAGGAATTTCAGTCAGCCTTCCGTGCACGGCACATTCCTCAAGGTCTGATGGACTAGAAGAAGAAGGAGTTTCATAAACTCACACAAGGCACAATGATTGAGGATGAATATCAAAGGAAATTCCTTGAATTATCCCGCTATGCTGCGGATGACGTCTGCACTGACACTCGCAAGCAGGAGAAGTTCTGTGAAGGACTGCGTCCCGATATAAAGCTCGCACTTGTTGCTCATGATTGCGCAGACTTTGCAACGCTTATCAGCCAAGCTTTCCGAGCTGAAACTAGTTTGACTGAGTACCTGGAGTCGCTCAAGCGTACTCAAGATGTCGGCCCATCCTCGAGTCAGCCTACTCAGAAACGCCGAGTCTGGATCCCACACAATGTTCATCACCAACCTGCTCCAACACCAAGGCTGTCTTATGTTGCACCTCGTCTGCCTCTGCCGCCGAGTCAACTAACGATTCAGGGTGGATAGTCCAATACTGTGGCTCCTCCCCATAATAATGGTTTATGCCGCAAGTGTGGACAGCCAGGGCACCGTGCTCTCAACTGTTGCCAGGGTCAACCGCAGAATTCATCACGTCATCCTGTTGACCGTAGGAAGGGCCGTCGAAACCATCCTAGCAGAAATTGTAGTGCCAGGCCGCCTGCTATGAGTGGTGGTCAAGTCACCCATGTCAAGATTGAAGAAGCTCGTGAGTCCCCAAAAATCATGATGGGTACCCTCGGCGTTAATTCAGTGCCAGCTTCTGTTCTTTTTGATTCAGGAGCATCGCATGCTTTTGTGTCCCAACAATTTGCTGAGTTGCATGGGCTAGGCATGGAAGAATTACCCACTCCTCTAGCGGTTCAATCCCCGGGGTCCAAGTGGCAAACCACAATAGTAAGCCCTCGCAACCAAATCGAGATTGGAGGTCTACTTTTTCCGGCTTCTCTCATTGTACTCGGACCTTCCAACATAGACATCATTCTTGGTATGGATTGGTTGGTAGCCCATAATGCTTTGATTGACTGTGCTACCAAGACAGTCCAGCTCACTCACCCTTATGGCCAGACAGTCCAATACTCAGGCCGAATAGCTCAGGATGCCAAGAATCAGATATATGTTCTGAATGCATTGAATGCTTCACCTCTTGAGGGAATGGAGAATATTCTAGTCGTTCACGGTTTTGAAGATGTCTTTCCAGAAGAATTTCCAGGAATACCCGCTGCTAGAGCTGTCGAGTTCATCATAGACTTGAAGCCGGGCACTACTCCTATTGCCAAGTGGCCATATCAGATGCCGCCACATGAACTCCTTGAACTTAAGGAGGAAATCGACAAATCTCTTCATAAGGGATTCATTCATCCTAGTTCCTCTGCTTGGGGAGCACCTTCTCTCTTTGTTAAGAAGAAAGATGGAACAAACCGTTTGGTCCAAGACTACCGTCCTATCAACCAAGCTACGATTCAGAACAAGTATCCCCTTCCTTGGATCAATGATCTGTATGATCAACTTGCTGGTTCATCAGTATTCTCTAAACTCGACTTGAGGTTGGGTTACCACTAGATCCGGGTGCGTGAAGAGGATATTCCCAAGACAGCCTTCATTACTCGCTATGGTTCATACGAGTACACTATCATGTCTTTTGGCTTGGCCAATGCTCCAGCAACATTCTCTCGTCTGATGAAGTATATCTTCATGGATTATCTTGACAAGTTCGTCGTGGTTTATCTGGATGATATCCTGGTATATTCGAAGAATAAAGAAGAACATGCTGAACATCTTCGTCTTATTTTGGAAAAGCTTCAAGAGCATCAACTTTATGCCAAGTATTCTAAGTGTGAATTCTGGCTACCCGAAGTAACCAACCTTGGTCATGTGATCTCCAAGGATGGTATTGACGTCAACCCAGAATGCGTCCAGGCTATTCTTGACTGGACCCCTCCGAAGAATGTCAAGCAAGTCAGAAGCTTTCTCGGACTCACCAGCTATTGCCGCCGTTTCGTCGAGAACTTCTCCAAGATCGCCAAGCCACTAACCAATCTGCTTCACAAAGGCGTTAAGTTCGAATGGACAGAAAAGTGTCAGGAAAGTTTCCAGGCCCTCAAGGACAAGCTGACTTCTGCCCCAGTGCTTTCTCCTCTTGATAATCGCAAGGACTTCGTCATCTATTGTGACGCATCTCGTCAAGGATTAGGCTGTGTCCTAATGCAAGAGCGCAAGGTGATTGCCTATGCCTCTCATCAGTTGCGCCCTCATGAAGATAAATACCCAGTTCATGACCTCGAGCTTGCGGCAGTTATATATGCAATGAAGCTGTGGCGACATTACCTTCTCGGTAATCGTTGCGAGATCTTCACCGACCATCAGAGTCTGAAGTATCTGTTTACTCAGCCAGATCTGAACCTCCGTCAGCGGCGATGGATGGAAGCTATTACCGACTATGACTGTGGTATAACTTATACACCTGGCAAGGCTAATGTAATGGCCGACGCTTGGAGTCGCAAGTCTTACTGCAACAATCACATGGTGCATAAAGCGCAACCCCGCCTTCACGAAGAACTGTGCAAACTGAACCTTCAACTCGTTCCACAGGGTTCTCTAAATAACCTTGTCCTGGAACCAACTCTATTGAAAGCAATTAAGTCTACACAAGCCAAAGATGCTCACGTTGATGAGATGAAGTGGGATCTTGCCTTAGAGAAATCTAGGGATTTCTCACTTGCTGAAGATGGGACCTTGTACTTCAGAAATCGCATAGTGGTACCCTGATTCGAGCTTATGACAGAGAAGGTGATGAAAGAAGCACATGACACCCCTCTCTCTGTTCATTCGGGAAGTACCAAGATGTATCTAGACATCCGTCAGAAGTACTGGTGGTCTAAGATGAAGCAAGACATTGCTCGATATATCGAAGAATCTGATGTTTGCCGTCGTGTCAAAGCAGAACATCAGAAATCGGCTGGACTTCTGCAACCACTCCCTATTCCTGAATGGAAATGGGATAAGATTCAGATGGACTTTGTCACTGGCCTTCCGAAGTCACAAAAGGGCAATGATGCTATCTTTGTCATCATCGACCAATTCTCGAAAGTTGCTCACTTTTTGCCAGTCAAGGAGATGATCACTGCTAGCCAATTAGCAAACTTATACATCTCCAGAATTGTGTCACTCCACGGCATTCCGAAGGAGATCAGTTCAGACCGAGGCAGTATTTTCACTTCGAAGTTCTGGGATAGTTTCCAAGAGGCAATGGGAACTCATATAACCTGGAGCACTGCTTATCATCCCCAATCCCAAGGCCAAGTTGAGCGAGTCAATCAAATTCTTGAAGACATGCTTCGGGCTTGTGTTATCTCTTTCGGCAAGAAATGGGAAGAATCTCTCCCTTATGCGGAGTTCTCTTATAACAACAGTTATCAAGCCAGTTTGAAGATGGCACCCTTCGAAGTGCTATATGGACGTAAGTGTCGAACCCCTCTGAACTGGTAAGAAACTAGGGAACGGACACTCATTGGTCCAGACATTATTCAACAAGCTGAAGAGCAGGTTCGCATTGTCTGGGATAATCTCAAGGTGGCCCAGTCCCGCCAGAAGAGCAACTATGACCGGAAACACTGGGGTTCAACTTATCAACCCGGTGAGCAAGCTTATCTGCATGTCACTCCTTTGAGAGGCACTCATCGGTTCGGAGTCAAGGGCAAGTTAGCTCCTCGCTACATTGGTCCCTTCCGTATTCTCGCCCGTCGTGGACTAGTGGCTTATCAATTGGAGTTGCCACCTCAATTATCTCATGTCCATGATGTCTTCCACGTGCCGCAACTTCGTCGTTGCTTCAAGGACCCAGAACAAGAAGTGGATCCGGAACTGATTGAAGTGCAAGATGATCTCACCTACAAAGAGCATCCGATCCGCTTTCTTGAACAAGCTGAACGTCGAACCCGCCAAAAGGTTACCAAGTTCCTCAAGGTGCAGTGGTCAAATCATACTGAAGATGAAGCCACTTGGGAGCGCGAGGATAACCTCCGTGCTGAATACCTCGATCTTTTCCCTTCTACCTCTTAATTCTCGGGATGAGAATTTTTTTTAGACGAGGAGAGTTGTAACACCCCTGTACTGATGAGCTACAGTAACCCCTGGGGTTGAGCTAATTATTTTTGCTAAACAGTGCATGATCATTTTTTGCTTCTATCTCGTTCCAAATTCCGATCAAATTCAAATTCAAATACTAAGTGAAATCCAAAAGTTCACAAACATGAAAACTAAAATGTTGATCATGTGACAAATATTCACTTCTTAATATTGGTGGTGAACCAACTTTTTATAAAGTGGCTTAGTGCCCTAAAATAAAAGAAAACAAAGGCAATAAAATGAAAAAGGAAAAGGCTATAGCAAAAGAAAGAAAAGGCCCCCTGCACCCGCTGGGCCTCGGCCCACCCATTCAGGCCCAGCCCATCTTCTCCCTCCCGGTTGTCTTCTCTGTTCACCCGACCCAGTGCGCGCCCGAGTCGCGTCCCCGCCGAACCCACCTCGCCGCCGCTGCCGTGGCGTGGATAAGGCCTCCACCTCCCCCTGGTGCCTCGGCCCCCGCTCCAACTCACCCCACTTGCCCCCTCTCCCCCACGCCCTCTCGCTCCATCCCCTCCCCCTCGCCAGATCCCTCCTTGCCTAGCGCTGCCATGGGCTCGCTGTCGTGGTTCTAAGTCTGACAGTAGAATGGAGGGTAGGTATGAGGAGGAAAGATCCTAGCTACGGTGAGGTTGTGCACGCAAGATTTACGAGTTCAGGCCCTTCTCGGAGGAAGTAACAGCCCTACGTCTCGGTGCCCGGAGGCTCGGTCGATTGACTTATGCGTGAAGTTACAGGGGGTGCGAACCCTTGTGCCTGAGGAGGGGGCGGCTTATATAGAGGGCGCCAGGACCCCAACCGCCCCACATTACAAGGGTTTCAATGTCTATAAAGACAGGACGTTACTGATAACACCAGCAATAAAGGCAAATAAATGATCATTAAGACTACGGAGTGAATGCCTGACCCTTGCCATCCTGAGTGCCTTTAGATCTTCTGTCTTCCGAGTGGTTTCTGGTGTGGTCGAGTGAGTACACCCCGGTCGAATGGAATTGGGTTGTCCGAGTGAACTGTTCGTCGAGTGGGTTGCACCCTGTGGCGATTTCAGTCGGTAGATGGTGCTATCCTTTGAATGTCCTTGGCCTTAGGGCAGTGTCCTCGGGTAAGGGTGTCTAGGTCAGGCCTATTACCCTACCCTAGGTACATGTCTTCATCATTAGCCCCCGAATGGATCTGGGTTCGAGTGGAGGAGGGGTTGAAGATGGTTCCGACCCGATTTATATGCTTCAGAGGCATCCTAACCGGGCCGGTGATCTTTGTAAAAACTTCAACTTCATTTTCAGTCGCCTAGGTCCATTCAGAGGTCGTCGAGTGATTTTTTCTGATAAGCTCCGAGTGTTGATATGGTATAAGATCCTTGGCGCGATTGGTCACGCTGCCGCTTTCCGGATCTCACGGGATTCGAAATTTGGAGAAGCGCGCGGGACGGAGAGGACCGCAGTAGATGGGGCGGGTTAGGTAGGGACGCCTCGATTCTCGTGCCACCTTTTTCGCCACGTATCCAGTGCGTGACTGTTGCGGGATTTGACTGGATTGCCTGGGCCCACTAGTCAGCCACTCGGGTGCGGGCCCATATAAGGCATCGGGGTCGATGAGCCCAGTACTGTGCTCCCCATCTCCTTCCTCTTCTCCTGTTTCACCACCGCATTCGCCGCCACCTTCGATGCCGCAGCCCCGCCCGAGCGCAGCCTGCCGCGATGGGGAAGGAGAAGACGGCGGCCTTGGAGCATGCGAAGAAAGCGACGGCGGATCGAAGGGCAAGAAGACGAGTCGGGGTGGCTCGTCGTCGAGATCCGGCCTGCCGCCCGGCTGGATCCAGGGTGATTGGATTCGCTCCATGATTCAGCAAGAAGATATGGAGGATCTGGTCGAGGGGGGCTTGATCGACCATGGGTCCTGGAGGCTGCCAGGTGATGAGACCGAGCCGCAGCCGCAGGAGGGTGAGTGCGTCCTCCTCGCGACCCACGTCGACCGTGGTTTTTCTCTGCCCCCTCATCCTTTTTTTCGAGGTTTTCTGAACTTTTTCGGGGCCCAACTTCATCACTTTTCTCTGAACACCATCACATACCTTGCTGTGTTTGTCTCCATGTGTGAGAATTTCCTGGGTTGTTGACCGCATTGGGGTCTCTTCAAACACATCTTCACCTGCCGCTCATAGTCTATGAAAAAGGCCAATCCGAGTGATGAGAGGACGCACGTGATTCAGATGTGCGGAGGTCTAGGGATCCAGATGAGAGGCAAAAGCACATTTCCACCTATGACTCTTCCCGATTCGGTCAGAGGGTGGCAGTCGACCTGGTTTTATTGTAAGGACAAACCAACTCCTGGTCAGTCGACTGGCCTTCCTCCCTTTACCATGGGGCGAATTGAAAAGCCCTCTTCCTTGAAAGTGACTCCAGAAGAAAAGGCGGAGGTGAACATGTTGGTTGACCGCGTAATCCAACTTGTCCGCGATGGCGTGACCGGCATGGATTTGCTAGAGGTATTTCTCTCTCGCCGCATCCAGCTGCTCCAGGCCCGCGATCATCCTATGTGGATGTATTCGGGCGCCGATGATTCTGCTCGGATCCACCCAGAGGAAGTTACCGAGGAGACGGTGGCGCGGTGGCTGCAGAGCATTACCGGAAACAGAGACAACCCCAGGGGGTCTAGGAGAATTCTGCCACTCGGCGCTGATAACGAACCAGACAAGGTCAGACCTTCGATGTCGAGTGACTTTTACTCTAATTTGTAAACTGTCTTTGGAACCGACTGATGCTTGTTTGATTCTTTGCTTCGCAGATATATACTGAGATGTACTGGATGCCCAACGGGGAGCAGATCCAGGAAGGCGAAGAGAGCGGAGGCGACAGCGGCGACTGGAACTCCGATGGGGAGAGTGATGAAGAGCACGAAGACTCGAGCAGCGAGGAGGAGGTCGATTCTCCACCTCGCACGGTAAAGCGTTCCAAGCACAAGCACGACCCAGTAAGTATCCGGGGCAAGGTGGCAGCACCGACTGGACAGACTTCGAAGCGCACTCGGACATCCTCTCTGGTGCCGACTGAGAAGGCTTCGAAGCAGCTCAAGACCGCGCCGTCAAAGCCACGGAAGGCTTTGCCCAAGATCAAGGTTGACGTTCCCGTCGCCTCTACGTAAGCGTTTCGTTTTCGCCCTTTGTTTGAAGAATCTTATATCAGTAGTCGACCCATTCACTTGCTTGATCGAGTGAACCTTGAGATTTGCAGCGCTGCTACCTCTGGGACTTCTGCTTACCAAGATGATGGTGACGAGGAGATGGAGGACGCGGTCACCTCCAAAGCGGGTATGACCCCTGTTATCTCATCTTTTCTTTGCTAGCCAATTCTACAGTCGACTGAACTCTTGTGGTTGATTCTTTTGCAGCTCTGCAAGATGTTATTGAACTTCAAGAAGATGATGAAGATGAGCCACAGGAATTCGTGGGTAGGAGGAGCAGGACCTCAGTCAAGAAGGTGCCAGCTAGCAAGACGCCCCAGTCGACGCCGGCGACGGAACCAGCTATCCAGCAATCCGGGGACTTCAACCGTGCCTCCGTTACTTTTGCGAATCCCTTGTCGAGTGTTCGTCCTTCGTCGTCGACTGTGCGGGCCCTTCCTCCGTCTGTCCAACTTCATGCCTCAAGCTCTCAAGCGACTGCAACTGAAACACCGACTGCACCTCCCACCGCCCATCACGTCCCAGAACACCAAGTGAGTGCTGCCAAGGAGGCTATACGCCAGGCTGGCGTTATGATGGAGCAGATGAAGGTGGTGCGGGAGGCCAGTCAAGCTGCCTATGATGCCAGCTCAGCACTTCAGGCCAATGTCCAGGTTAGCTTACTTCCGACTGAACTCCATCTTGATGCTTGTTCTGTTGGGATATGATATTTAGGAACTGCTGCTTTATCCGCAAGACGTCCGTGGATGAGCGTTTTGGAACCTTAATTGCACACCCATTGTCAGTCTGCACACCCAGTGGGTGTTTTAATTTCTATTGAGTAGTTTTTCCACTTGAGTCGACTAGGTTGTGCTCATCGAATCTCTGAACCAGTGGGGGCACACTGAGTGCACCCACTGGGTGTAGTCCCCGAGACCGCCGTCGAATGTTTGATTCGGCGGGGGTCTTTTAACAGATCTTTTCCACTCGGGCTGTGCAGATCATGCCGAGTGGAACCTTTACCAGTGGGGGCACGCTGAACGCACCCACTGGGTGTAGTCCCCGAGACCGTAGTCGACTGCGGGCAGTCGGCTATGGTCTGAGTTTTTTTTTGACTGGACGGACCAAGTCGATTGAAAGAGTCGGAACAGTGGGGGCACGATGAGTGCACCCACTGGGTGTAGTCCCCGAGACTATTGGCGAATGTTTGATTCGGCAGTAGTCTTTGTGTCTGCCGACTGACTATCTTCTGAACACAGAAATCTTGTGATCTTGGAGCCCGGTTTGCCGACTTGGAGAAGAAGCAAACTCAGCTCAATCTTGACCTGGAGTTGGCTCGAAACAACTTGCAGAAGGCTAAGGATGACGCTGCTGGTAAGGAAAGTTTGTCGACCGGTTCTCTTGCCACCTTTTCTCCTACTTTTCCTAATTCGAATGTTATTCTTTCTAGAAACAATGAGACAAGCTTTGGAGAAGAAGGACCTTGACCTTGCGGTTGCGAAGAAAATCACCGAAGACAAACTGGCGCTTGCCGACCAAAAGATGGCCTCAGTCGGACAGCTGGAGGAGGAGAATGCCAAGCTGAAGGCTGCTCTTGACGAAGCCAACAAAGAAGTGACTCGTCTGAAGAAGGACAAGCGAACCCTGACCGACAAAGTAGAAGACATCACCCGCAGGAGGGACGAGCTGGAGAACTACCTGGGAGGACTCGCCAAAAAATTATTCCTCATGCTTGAAGGTACTTTTCTCTGTGCGATTGGTTTGCTTTCGTCGACTCATCGTACCACTGTCGAATCATTATTTCTCTGCGAGTGCAGAATTCTGTCAAGACTTCGAGGAAGAAACTGGGCGAGTCGAGACGAACTTGGACCCTATCAACTCCCCTGTCAAAGATGAAGCAGCCATGAATGTGCTCCGACTGGAGTCTCGCCTCGCCACTGCCTTGGAATATCTTGCTCGACTCAAGGTTGCAGTTTCGCGGAACGACACAACGCTCTGGCCAGGGGACACACTCCGAAACGATCTCGAGTCTCTGATGACTCGACTTAACGAGATTCCTGGTCGAGTGCAGGAGTGGAAGAAGTCCGCTGCTCGATGCGGTGCTGACGTAGCTTTGTCCCTGGTTCGCGTCCACTGCAAGGAAGCCAGAGAAGAGAAGCTAGCAGCAATCAAGGTCGCCAACACCAAGAAACTCGACTTCCAGTCTTTCATGGAGACCTTCATTGCTGCTGCTACTCGAATCGCAGATGGAATCGACCTGGACGAGTTTGTCGAGCCTGCCAGCCCCTCTGCGGAGTGAATGAAACTTTTATGATCTGATTCAATTTGCCTCGGTATGCCGAGTGATTCTGTAACCGTAAAACTCCTTCGGGCCTGATGCCCGAGTACTTTGAGCTCCTTTGTCCGAACTTTTATGATCCAGTTCAATTCGCCTCGGTATGCCGAGTGATTTTGTAACCGTAAAACTCCTTCGGGCCTGATGCCCGAGTACTTTTAAGCTCCTTCGTCCGAACTTAGTTTGCCCTTAAATATGCTTGTTCTTGTTTCCGAGTGGAACTTGTATCTTCACTCGGAACAGACGCAGTTCTGAGGAGAGGATCGCGGACGACCTGCACCTCGTCGTCCTTGCAGATCAGGATGGAGCATGTTTTACACTTAGGCGAGTATAGGACTGCAGCTAAGCCTCCGAGTGTGAGGGTTGCTCGTCACTCGGTAGGATTTTTTAAACTTAGGCGAGTACAGGACTGCAGCTAAGCCCCCGAGTGAGAGGGTTGCTCATCACTCGATAAGATTTTTTAAACTTAGGCGAGTACACGACTGCAGCTAAGCCTTCGAGTGAGAGGGTTGCTCACCACTCGGTAGGATTTTTTTTTTAAACTAGGCGAGTACAGACTGCAGCTAAGCCCTGAGTGAGAGTGTTGCTCACACACTCGGTAGGATTTTTTAAAACTTAGGCGAGTACAGGACTGCAGCTAAGCCCCCGAGTGAGAGGGTTGCTCATCACTCGGTAGATTTTTTAAACTTAGGCGAGTACAGACTGCAGCTAAGCCTCCGAGTGAGAGGGTTTGCTCATCACTCGGTAGGATTTTTTAAACTTAGGCGAGTATAGTACTGCAGCTAAGCCCCCGATTGAGAGGGTTGCTCATCACTCGGTAGGATTTTTTAAACTTAGGCATACAGGACTGCAGCTAAGCCCCCGAGTGAGAGGGTTGCTCATCACTCGGTAGGATTTTTTTAAACTTAGGCGAATACAGGACTGCAGCTAAGCCCCCGAGTGAAGGGTTGCTCTTCACTTGGTAGGATTTAAAACTTAGGCGAGTACAGACTGCAGCTAATCCCCCGAGTGAGAGGGTTGCTCGTCACCCCGGTAGGATTTTACAAACTTAGGCGAGTACAGGACTGCAGCTAAGCCCCCGAGTGAGAGGGTTGCTCACTCGGTAGGATTTTTTAAACTTAGGCGAGTACAGGGCAGCTAAGCCCCCGAGTGAGAGGGTTGCTCCTCCTTGTAGGATTTTTTAAACTTAGGCGAGTACAGGACTGCAGCTAAGCCCCCCGAGTGAGAGGGTTGCTCACCACTCGGTAGGATTTTTTTAAACTTGGGCGAGTACAGGACTGCAGCTAAGCCCCCGAGTGAGAGGGTTGCTCACCACTCGGTAGGATTTTTTTAAACTTTGGCGAGTACAGGACAGCAGCTAAGCCTCCGAGTGATAGGGTTGCCCGTCACTCGGTAGGATTTTACAAACTTAGGCGAATCGGATTCGCGGCTAAGCCACCCACTTGGGGATTTTGGACACATGTATTAGTAACAACAATCATTTAGGAGACTGTAAAACCATGTCTTTGATAAACGAACTGAAAGGTACTCTTTATTACATCTCATCAGTCTGAACACTTAAGTATAAAAACGGCGGAGTAGCTCCGCATTCCAAGCACGCGGCTCGTCTTTATTATGCTCCACATTGTAGAGGTGATACGCTCCGTTGTGGAGCACCTTGGTGACGATGAAGGGACCTTCCCAAGCGGGGGTGAGTTTGTGAAGCCGTTGCTGGTCCACTCGGAGCACAAGGTCTCCTTCCTGAAATGCTCGACCCTTCACATTTCTGGCATATAATCGATGAAGGTCTTGCTGATAAATGGTCGATCCGATCAAGGCCATCTCTCTTTCTTCTTCCAGAAGATCAACAGCATCTTCTCGAGCTCGTTCTGCTTTAGCTTCTGAAAAAAGTTCTACTCGGGGCGCATTGTGAAGGAAGTCACTCGGCAGCACAGCCTCAGCCCCATAGACCATGAAGAAGGGGGTTCGACCAGTCGACCGATTTGGTGTTGTTCTTAATCCCCAAAGGACTGACGGTAGCTCATCTACCCAAGCGCCGGCCGCATGTTTGAGGTCGCGCATCAATCAAGGTTTCAGACCTTTGAGAATCAAACCGTTCGCTCTTTCTGCCTGTCCATTAGACTGAGGGTGGGCGACTGAAGCATAGTCAACCCGAGTACCTTGGGATGCACAGAAAGCTCGAAACTCATCAGAATCAAAGTTTGACCCATTATCCGTGATGATGCTGTGTGGGACTCCATATCTAAATGTTAACCCTCTGATGAAGCTGTCCGCAGTACTTGCATCCAGGTTTTTGACAGGTTTACCTTCGATCCACTTGGTGAACTTGTCGACTGCTACAAGCACATGGGTGAAACCACTCCTGCCAGTCTTCAGAGGTCCCACCATATCCAAACCCCAAACAGCGAATGACCAGATGAGTGGAATGGTGTTCAGGGCTGAAGCGGGTTTGTGGGACATGTTGGAGTAGAACTGACAGCCCTCACATTTGTCAATTATCTCCTTTGCCATCCATTTGCCCGCGGCCAATAAAACCCTGCTCGATATGCTTTGGCCACGATGGCCCGAGAAGACGCATGGTGACCACAGGTTCTCGAGTGAATATCATCGAGGATCATTCGGCCTTCTTCCGGAGTGATGCATTTCTGAACGACCCCAGTGACACTTTCTCTATAGAGTTGCTCCCCCATTACTGTGAAGGCTTTGGTTCGACGGACA
The DNA here is from genome assembly GCA_011799875.1 of Thinopyrum elongatum. NCBI lineage: Eukaryota > Viridiplantae > Streptophyta > Magnoliopsida > Poales > Poaceae > Thinopyrum > Thinopyrum elongatum. Next base: position 377,682,496 of record CM022302.1, read on the forward strand.
ATCTGGCGAGCCTCTTCTTCATCCTCTGGAAGCTCTTTCCTGAGAATATATGCGATATACGGCACTGTCCAATCTGGAATAACAATCAAAACTTCCATGATCAAGTCGACCACAGCTGGGATTTCAACTTCAGTCGGATCAGTGGAACTTTTAGGCTGTGGGGGCTCTTCTGTGAAGGGATCTTCTTGAACTGATGGTACATGAATATGCTCCAAAAACACATTGCTGGGAATAGGCTCCCGCTTGGATCCTATCTTCGCCAAGTCATCGGCTGCTTGATTCTTCAGTCGGGGTATATGGTGGAGCTCTAGCCCTTCAAACTTCTTTTCTAACTTTCTCACCGCATTGCAATAACCAGTCATAGCTTGGCTCCTGACGTCCCACTCCTTCATCACTTGATTAACCACTAAATCTGAGTCACCGTAAACCATTAGGCGGCGGACGCCGAGTGAAATGGCCATACGCAACCCATACAAGAGTGCCTCATATTCAGCTTCATTGTTGGAGGAGTCAAAGTGAATCTGGAGAACATATCTGAGGTTGTCGCCTCGTGGAGATACCAGGACCACTCCAGCGCCTAAACCATTCAACATCTTGGACCCGTCGAAGAACATAGTCCAATGTTCCAACTGTATCTGGGTCGGTAACTGTTGTTCAATCCACTCGACGAGGAAATCTGCTATCGCTTGAGACTTGATCGCTTTCTTTGCCTCGAACTTGATATCCAGCGGAAGGAGTTCAATCGCCCACTTTGCCACTCGGCCAGTTGCATCTCTGTTGTTCAGTATTTCTGACAACGGAGCGTCGCTGATGACTGTAATTGAATGATCTGAGAAGTAATGTGCAACCTTCTTCGTGGTCAAGTAGATTCCATAGACAAGCTTCTGATAATGTGGATATCTCTGCTTGGATGGAGTTAAGACTTCAGAAATATAGTATACTGGGCGTTGAACCTTGTAAGTTTTGCCTTCTTCTTCCCGCTCGACCGTGAGTACTGTACTGACAACCTGTCTAGTGGCTGCTATATAAAGCAGTAAAGGCTCTTTGCTGATTGGAGCAGCAAGCACCGGCTGGGTGGAAAGCAGGGCTTTGAGCTCTGCAAACGCTGCGTCAGCTTCAGGAGTCCACTCGAACTTATCAGATTTCTTCATCAGTCGGTAAAGAGGCAATGCCTTTTCACCGAGGTGAGAGATGAATCGACTCAAAGCGGCCAAACAACCAGTAAGCTTCTGAACGTCGTGTACACGCACAGGGCGTTTCATTCGGAGGATTGCACCAACTTTCTCTGGGTTTGCATCGATCCCATGTTCGGAAACGAGGAAACCGAGTAACTTTCCACCTGGAACTCCAAATGTACACTTTGACGGATTAAGCTTGATATCATATCTTCTCAAATTGGCAAAGGTTTCGGCAAGGTCAGTCAGCAGGTCAGAACCTTTGCGCGACTTAACCACGATGTCATCCATGTATGCTTCCACATTCCGACTGATTTGAGTTAGCAGGCACTTCTGTATCATGCGCATGAATGTGGCACCAGCATTCTTGAGACCAAAGGGCATGGTGACATAGCAAAAGCACCCGAATGGGGTGATAAAAGCTGTTTTTATTTCATCAGGTCCATACAGTCGGATCTGATGGTACCCGGAATATGCATCCACGAAGGACAATCGCTCACATCCCGCAGTCGAGTCGACTATCTGATCGATGCGGGGGAGAGGAAAATGATCTTTCGGGCAGGCCCGATTGATATGCTTGAAATCAATGCACATACGGAGTGAATCGTCCTTCTTGGGAACCATGACAACATTGGCGAGCCACTCGGAGTGGTAAATCTCGCGGATGAACTCAGCTGCCAAAAGCCGAGCCACCTCCTCGCCGATTGCCTTTCTCTTCTCTGCCGCGGACCGACGGAGGTGCTCTTTCACGGGTTTTACCTTTGGATCGACTCGCAAACGGTGCTCAGCCAGCCCCCTGGGTACACCCGGCATGTCAGATGGCTTCCATGCGAAGATGTCCCAGTTCTCATGGAGGAACTGGATGAGCGCTTCTTCCTATTTGCTGTCGAGTGTTGTTGAGATATGAGTCGGTGCAGCACTGGGATCGGTCGGGTGAATGTGAACAGGCTTTGTTTCACTGGACGACTGAAATGCAGACTCGGAAGCAGGCTTCTTAGTGCGCAACAGATCACTCAGATCTGCAGTCTTCTTATACTCTTCCATTTCAATCGCTGCCATCTGTTCATCGGCAATCTTAGAGCCCTTCTAGAGGCACTCTTCTGCTCGTTGCCGATTGCTAGTGACCGTGATCACGCCCTTAGGGCCAGGCATCTTCAGCTTGAGGTACACGTAACACGGTCGAGCCATGAAACGGGCATATGCAGTTCTGCCCAGAATAGCATGATAGGCACTGTGAAAATCCACAACTTCAAATGTCAGCTTCTGCTTGCGGTAATTCTTTGAGTCACCGAACACCACGTCAAGAGTGATCTGTCCGAGTGAATCAGCTTTCTTCCCTGGAATGACACCATGGAACCGCATGTTGCTCTCGCTGAGCCTGGACATCAGAATGCCCATCCCACGAAGAGTGTCTGCATACAAAATGTTCAAGCCGCTGCCACCATCCATCAAGACTTTGGTCAGTCGGGTGCCTCCAACGACCGGGTCGACCACCAACGCTTGCCTCCCGGGGTGGCGACGTGCGGTGGGTGGTCAGATTGGACGAATGTGGTGGGAGTCTTTGACCATTTCAAATATGTCGTCGTTGCCGGAGCAACCATGTTTACCTCTCTGTTGATGACTTTCAGTCGACTTTTACTCTCAATGTCAGCAAAAATCATCAAAGTGGAATTGACGTTAGGGAAACCGTCATCATCTTCTTCCTGATCACCATCCTTGTCAGACTCTTTTTCCTTTTCACTGGGCTGTTTCTCTCGGAACTGCTGGATCAGGAGCCGACATTGTCGACTGGTATGTTTGGGATAAATCAGATTTCCCTCTTCATCCTTCTTGGTGTGAATGTGACATGGCAAGTCCAACACATCGTTCCCAACCTGATCTTTCACCTTCTTGGGGATCCAGGGTCCCTTGGGCTTCCCCTTGAATTTCCCTTGAGTTACAATTGCAGCTTCACCTGGACCTGCTGGCTCGGCTTTGCGTTTCTGCTTCCGACCCACTCCAGTGTCTTGGGCGACTGGCTTGCCCTTCCCACTACGGAGTCGGTCCTCTTCCTCGCCATTAGCGTATCGGGTGGCTATTTCCATCATTCGGGTCAGAGACATATCTCCTGTCCGACCGAATTTCAAGTTAAGCTCTCGATACCGAACGCCTTCCTTGAAGGCACAAACTGCTTGGTGTTGGGATACATTTTCTACTGTGTGGTGTAATGTGGTCCATCTTTGTATGTAATCCCTCAGAGTTTCATTCGGCTTCTGTACACAATGTTGCAATTCTGTCAACCCCGCAGGTCGTTTGCATGTGCCCTCAAATGTACTGACAAACACTTGGGCTAACTCCTCCCAGCTGAATATACTGCCTGGAGCCAACTAATTCAGCCATGCTCTGGCCGACCCTTCCAGCATGAGAGGAAGGTGTTTCATAGCTACCTCATCATTTCCACCACCGATCTGGACAGCCACTCGGTAATCTTCCAGCCAAGTATCAGGCTTTGACTCACCGGTGAACTTACTAACCCCAGTCGCCAACCTGAAGTTGGGGGGATCTCAGCGGCTCTGATAGCTCTGCTAAAACACTCGGGACCCGAAACATGAATCCTGCTTCCACTCGGGCGATCCCTGCCTTGCCCCTCTCTGTGTGCTCGGTTCCTGTCGACCAAACCTTGCACTAAAATTGACCTCGCATCAAACCCTGGCTCTCTTGGGTCGACCGGCGTCCTCCGCCCTCCGCTGTACGGGCGCCTGTCATCATAGTGCCGGGGCACATATGATCCGCTTCTCGGAGGGGGTGTAGGTGCTCGACGGCGGTCATCACGGCCGAGTCGATGATCGTACTGCTCGTGGATCCGACCCAAGTGCTGATCCTGGCGATGCACCCGCCCCTCACGCCGCGGAGGCGATCTTGGGCTGTGAGCCGACTGAACTGTGTCAGCCACTACAGATCTGCTATGGATTCTGTCACGCGACTGTGATACTGCAGTGTTTTGGTCTCCTGCCGCCTGGAGCAGAGCCCGGATCTGCATCAAACCTCGTCCAGCTTCTGACTTGGATGGCTGGATGGATTCTGCTATACGAGTTGCGGCTGCAAGTTTCTGAATCGGAGTGCGGTATACCTGAGGTTCAGGAGGGAACAATTGCCGCCGTCGACTGGACTCAGGAATCCACTGTCGAGCATGCTCGTCGAGTGCATGCTGAAGATTTTCCAGTCGAGTGCGTTCAGCCAAAGTGGCCAAGCGCGCTGCCTCCAAGGCCCGAGCCTCGGAGGTCTCTCCGACGATGGGCTTGTGGAGTGCTTCCTCGTTACGGCGGTGAAGTTCCTCCCTCCGCTGTGAAGAGAGGGTTTCGGGGTGGTATTCCTCATGAACACGCGACGGATCGCCACCGCCATTGCGACGCATGCCAGGCAGGCTACGCGGCGTGTCGACCATCAGGACCTCCGCTGCAGGATCGCTGCTGTCGCACTCGGACATATCACGACAGAGCCAGTCGACAGATCGAACAGGCCGTAGAGAGATTCATCAGGCTCGATTGCCGCGACTTGAGGGGTGGCCGATTGACGTGCCACTGCATGCTTCACCCACCGCTGAAGCCGCGATCGACCGGAGCGCTTCCGACGACGAACAGCGGGGAACGACGACGCCGTAGGAAACGATCGATATTGGGTCGACGGCTGCCGCAGAAGGACACCGGGGACACATGCACGAAAGTGCGTCGCCCCGCGGACGGGGAACGTCTCGACGTCAAGGGGGGCCTCCTGGAGCCAGGCGGAGTCGTCGGCGATGAAGACGAGCGCGCCGAGACGGATCTCGTGGCCCTCAGCCAAACCTCCACCCGAAACCATGATGATGGGAATCGGAAAAAATCGCAACCTCACCGGAAAGTCGCTAAGACACCAGCCCCACGGTGGGCGCCAACTGTCGTGGTTCTAAGTCTGACAGTAGAATGGGGGGTAGGTATGAGGAGGCAAGATCCTAGCTACGGTGAGGTTGTGCACGCAAGATTTACGAGTTCAGGCCCTTCTCGGAGGAAGTAACAGCCCTACGTCTCGGTGCCCGGAGGCTCGGTCGATTGACTTATGCGTGAAGTTACAGGGGGTGCGAACCCTTGTGCCTGAGGAGGGGGGTGGCTTATATAGAGTGCGCCAGGACCCCAACCGCCCCATGTTACAAGGGTTTCAATGTCTATAAAGACAGGACGTTACTGATAATGCTAGCAATAAAGGCAAATAAATGATCATTAAGACTACGGAGTGAACGCCTGACCCTTGCCATCCTGAGTGCCTTTAGATCTTCTATCTTCCGAGTGGTTTCTGGTGTGGTCGAGTGAGTACACCCCGGTCGAATGGAATTGGGTTGTCCGAGTGAACTGTTGGTCGAGTGGGTTGCACCCTGTGGCGATTTCAGTCGGTAGATGGTGCTATCCTTTGAATGTCCTTGGCCTTAGGGCAGTGTCCTCGGGTAAGGGTGTCTAGGTCAGGCCTATTACCCTACCCTAGGTACATGTCTTCGTCACTCGCTCCGGTGAAGTCCGCGGCCACCATCCACCCGTTGCCTCGTCGACGAGTCCAGGAGCACCGTAGCGTCATCCTCATCATCTACGTCGAGCCACTGGACGCCGAACGGCCCCGTGACGCCACCCCAACCTCAACTTCCTCCTCGGGCTCCGGTGGCCACCGCGTCAATCTGCGCCACCTCGAGCTCCTCCGGCGTCCCCGGGCCTCCTCGTCAACGCTGTGAGTGAAGGAAATATGCCCTAGAGGCAATAATAAAGTTTTTATTTATATTTCCTTATATCATGATAAATGTTTATTATTCATGCTAGAATTGTATTAACCGGAAACTTAATACATGTGTGAATACATAGACAAACAGAGTGTCACTAGTATGCCTCTACTTGACTAGCTCGTTAATCAAAGATGGTTAAGTTTCCTAGCCATATACATGAGTTGTCATTTGATGAACGGGATCACATCATTAGAGAATGATGTGATTGACTAGACCCATCCGTTAGCTTAGCACGATGATCGTTTAGTTTGTTGCTATTGCTTTCTTCATGACTTATACATGTTCCTCTGACTATGAGATTATGCAACTCCCGAATACCGGAGGAACACCTTGTGTGCTATCAAACGTCACAACGTAACTGGGTGATTATAAAGATGCTCTACAGGTGTCTCCGATGGTGTTTGTTGAGTTGGCATAGATCGAGATTAGGATTTGTCACTCCGATTGTCGGAGAGGTATCTCTGGGCCCTCTCGGTAATGCACATCATATGAAGCCTTGCAAGCAATGTGACTAATGAGTTAGTTGCGAGATGATGCATTACGGAACGAGTAAAGAGACTTGCCGGTAACGAGATTGAACTAGGTATGATGATACCGACGATCGAATCTCGGGCAAGTAACATACCGATGACAAAGGGAACAACGTATGTTGTTTTGCGGTTTGACCGATAAAGATCTTCGTAGAATATGTGGGAACCAATATGAGCATCCAGGTTCCGCTATTGGTTATTGACCGGAGATGAGTCTCGGTCATGTCTACATAGTTCTCAAACCCGTAGGGTCCGCACGCTTAACGTTCGATGACGATCGGTATTATGAGTTAATGTGTTTTGTTGTACCGAAGGTAGTTCGGAGTCCTGGATGAGATCACGGACATGATGAGGAGTCTCGAAATGGTCGAGACATAAAGATTGATATATTGGACGACTATGTTTGGACATCGGAATGGTTCCGGGTGAGTTCGGGCATTTACCGGAGTACCAGAGGGTTACCGGAACCCCCCCCCCCGAGGAGTCTATGGGCCTTATTGGGCCTTAGTGGGAGAGAGGAGGAGGCAGCCAAGGTGGGGGTGCGCCCCCCCAAGCCCAATCCGAATTGGGGTGGGGGGCCGGCCCCCCTTTCCTTCTCCCTCTCTCCTCCTTCCTTCCTCTCCTACTCCAACTAGGGAAGGGGGAATCCTACTCCCACCGGGAGTAGGACTCCCCCCTTGGGCGCGCCATGAGAGGGCCGGCCCTCCCCTCCTCCACTCCTTTATATACGGAGGAGGGGGGCACCCCATAGACACACAAGTTGATTGTTTAACCGTGTGCGGTGCCCCCCTCCACAGATTTCCACCTCGGTCATATTATCGTAGTGCTTAGGCGAAGCCCTGCGTCGGTAACTTCATCATCACCGTCACCACACCATTGTGCTGACGAAACTCTCCCTCGGCCTCAGCTGGATCAAGAGTACGAGGGACGTCACCGAGCTAAACGTGTGCAGATCGCGGAGGTGCCGTGCGTTCGGTACTTGGATCGGTTGGATCGTGAAGACGTTCGACCACATCAACCGCGTTACTAAACGCTTCCGCTTTCGGTCTACGAGGGTACGTGGACACACTCTCCCCGCTCGTTGCTATGCTTCTCCTAGATAGATCTTGCGTGATCGTAGGAAATTTTTTGAAATACTACGTTCCCCAACAGTGGCATCTGAGCCAGGTCTATGCGTAGATGTTATATGCACGAGTAGAACACAAAGAGTTGTGGGCGATAATAGTCATACTGCTTACCAGCATGTCATACTTTGATTCGGCGGTATTGTTGGATCAAGCGGCTCAGACCGACATTACGCGTACGCTTACGCGAGACTGGTTCTACCGACGTGCTTCGCACACGGGTGGCTAGTGCGTGTCAGTTTCTCCAACTTTAGTTGAATCGAGTGTGACAACGCCCGGTCCTTGTTGAAGGTTAAAATAGCACACTTGACGAAAAATCATTGTGGTTTTGATGCGTAGGTAAGAACGGTTCTTGCTCAGCCCGTAGCAGCCACCTAAAACTTGCAACAACAAAGTAGAGGACGTCTAACTTGTTTTTGCAGGGCTTCCTGTGATATGATATGGTCAAGACATGATGTGATGTGATATAATTTGTTGTATGAGATGACCATGTTTTGTAACAGAGTTATCGGCAACCGGCAAGAGCCATATGGTTGTCACTTTAATGTATGCAATGCAATCGCCATGTAATTGCTTTACTTTATCACTAAGCGGTAGCGATAGTCGTAGAAGCAATAAGTTGGCGAGACGACAACGATGCTTCGATGGAGATCATGCTGGGGCACCGGTGATGATGGAGATCAAGCTGGGGTGCCGGTGATGATGAAGATCATGACGGTGCTTCGATGATGGAGATCAAGAGCACAAGATGATGATGGCCATATCATGTCACATATCGAATTGCATGTGATGTTAATCCTATTATGCATCTTATTTTGCTTAGTATGGTGGTAGCATTATAAGATGATCTCTCACTAAATTTCAAGGTACAAGTGTTCTCCCTGAGTATGCACCGTTGCTACAGTTCATCGTGCCGAGACACCACGTGATGATCGGGTGTGATAAGCTCTACATTCACATACAACGGGTGCAAGCCAGTTTTGCACACGCAGAATACTCGGGTTAAACTTGACGAGCCTAGCATATGCAGATATGGCGTCGGAACACTGAGACCGAAAGGTCGAGCGTTAATCATATAGTAGGTATGATCAACATAGTGATGTTCACCATTGAAAACTACTCCATCTCACGTGATGATCGGACATGGTTTAGTTGATTTGGATCACGTGATCACTTAGATGATTAGAGGGATGTCTATCTAAGTGGGAGTTCTTAAGTAATATGATTAATTGAACTTTAATTTATCATGAACTTAGTACCTGATAGTATTTTGCATGTCTATGTTGTTGTAGATCAATGGCCCGTGCTACCGTTCCTTTGAATTTTAATGCGTTACTAGAGAAAGCTAAGTTGAAAGATGATGGTAGCAACTACACGGACTGGGTCCCTAACTTGAGGATTGTGACGACCCCGGCTTAATCGTGCACTAATCATACACGCAAATGCGCACGATCAAGCCTAAGGACTCACTTGAAGATATCACAACACAACTCTAAAAATAAATAAAATCATACAAGCTTTATATTACAAGCCAGGGCCTCGAGGGCTCGAATACATAGCTCGATGGCATACAAGTGTCAGCGGAGGCATTAGATATCTGAGTACAGATATATTACATAGAGAGAGAGAGATAAGCCTTCACAGAGGCGGGGTAAAATAAAAATACTACGATCGAAAGGCGTAGGCCTCCTGCCCTGGACCCTCCGATCCTACTCCTGGTCGTCGAACGGCTCCTCGTAGTAGTAGTACTCGCCAGGCGGATAGTAGTACTGGTCGTCGGCTGAGGCTTCTGGCTCAGGGGCTCCGTCGTCTGGTGGCATCAAATGGAAAATGGGGGAAAAAGAAAATAAAGCAAACGTGAGTACTCATCCGAAGTACTCAGCAAGCAAGGATCTACACTACATATGCATCATTGTCAAAGGAATGGCTGTATATGTGGACTGGGCTGCAGAAATGCCAGAGTAGAGGGGGAAAGCCTAGTCCTATCGAAGACTAGCATCTTCAACAATCTTCGACAGTCTTGTAGCATCAGGAGAGAGCAGATGAACATAATGTAAAGTAGTAGTAGTAATATCATCAACCTCGACCTGAGATCCTTTCTCGACTCCCTGCGAGAAAGCAATCCCAGAGCCGTACTATCCAGTTCTCACCACATGTTCTAGTTGTACCGATCGGGATACAACTCCGAGTGTCCGTTACCGTAGGACAGGCTATCGATAGAAGTTTCTTCCCTGCAGGGGTGCACCAACTTACCCACCACGCTCACTTAACTCTGGCCGGACACACTTTTCTGGGTCATGCCCGGCCTCGGCTAAGCAACACGCCGCAACCCGACCTAGGCTTATAAGAGAGGTCAGCACGCCGGACTAAACCTATGCCCCCAGGGGTCTTGGGCCATCGCCCCGGGAACTCCTGCACGTTACGGGGCCACCGAGAGCAGACCTAGCAACCCCTTATACAAGCGCGGTTGCATTACCAGTCCAACTCGGCGTGCGCCGCTCCTTACTGACGTCAAACAAGCTTCGGCTGATGTGTACGACGCAGAACGCCCATACTATGCCCACGTGATGGTTAGTGCTATCGGGCCAGAGGCCCCTCGGATCAAATATCCAAACCGTAGTGGATTAGGAGCGCGCGGAAACAAGCAGAGACTCACGATCGATGTGACCCCGTCGCCCCGTCTCGAGGACTTGTGGCAAGGGCTAAGAATGCCCGGCCACGCCTCGTAGTTATCTCGCGGGCACCATCCAGGTCAACCCGACTCCACATCACTTCGCGTTAAGCTCGCGCGGGTACCCCTCAGGGCCGACCCGTCTTTAGTATCATAGTTTAGTGCAAGTCATAATATCCAAGGTAACTGTGTGTCTGACACCGAAGGGAACCCTGAGGAATCACCCTTGATGGAATTCCCGCTCGATGTTATCATCAAGGTGAACGAAGGAGGAATCACCCTCGAGGTCCACCTTGAGGAGTTGCGCGACGACGTCGTTATCGGGGGTGGTGTAGAAGGAATCACCCTCGCTTACCACGACCGAGTAACTAACCTACAAGGTTAACATCAGAAGTGCTGACGAGGTATCACCCTCGGCACTCGATGGTAACCCAGCAGTGTCGGCAACTAAGGGGAAGTGATGTGCGGTGCCATGGTCTAGTCTTCAATCCCGATGATCAGGTCTTCTGATGTCCAGCAGGGCAGTCGGGATCAAGTGGGGGTCTCGGTCGTGTCTCTACCCACCTTATACTAAGCAGTCTAGGATAACCGGTAAGGTAACAAAGCAGGGTACAATAATTAGGCTATGCAGCAGATATAGGAAAACAGTAGCAGTAGCAGTTCTAATGCAAGCATAAGAGAGAAGAGAATAGGCGATATAGGCATGCTCAAAATGGGGGTGCTTGCCTGTTTGCTCGGGGGCAAGGGCAAGGTCTTCAGTAGTATCGTCGGGGACGTAGTCGTACTCCTGTGCGGCGTCTGCCTCGGGAGCTACGTCAACGTCGGGGTCTACCGAGAGAGAAGAGGGGGAAGAAATAGGTAAACATAATGCAAACAAATGCAATACGGTGCATGTGATGCTATGATGCAGTGCAGGGTTGCCTAAATATGCATCTAAGTCATTTTAGTTATTTTTAGAATTAATCTGGGATTTAATATCCGACATGTGTGCACTATTCATCTGCCGGATTCGGGTCCGAAGTTACGAGTTCTTCTATGTAGGGGGTTCCGAAGGAGAAACAGACGGCACGATCAGACTCGTTGTGACGACCCCGGCTTAATCGTGCACTAATCATACACGCAAATGCGCACGATCAAGCCTAAGGACTCACTTGAAGATATCACAACACAACTCTAAAACATAAAATAAAGTCATACAAGCTTAATATTACAAGCCAGGGCCTCGAGGGCTCGAATACATAGCTCGATGGCATACAAGCGTCAGTGGAAGCATTAGATATCTGGGTACAGATATATTACATAGAGAGAATTAGGCCTTCACAGAGGCGGGGTAAAATAAAATACTACGATCGAAAGGCGTAGGCCTCCTGCCCTGGACCCTCCGATCCTACTCCTGGTCGTCGAACGGCTCCTCGTAGTAGTAGTACTCGCCAGGCGGGTAGTAGTACTGGTCGTCGGCTGGGGCTTCTGGCTCAGGGGCTCCGTCGTCTGGTGGCATCAAATGGAATATGGGGGAAAAAGAAAATAAAGCAAACGTGAGTACTCATCCGAAGTACTCAGCAAGCAAGGATCTACACTACATATGCATCATTGTCAAAGGAATGGCTGTATATGTGGACTGGGCTGCAGAAATGCCAGAGTAGAGGGGGGAAGCCTAGTCCTATCGAAGACTAGCATCTTCAACAATCTTCGACAGTCTTGCAGCATCAGGAGAGAGCAGATGAACATAATGTAAAGTAGTAGTAGTAATATCATCAACCTCGACCTGAGATCCTTTCTCGACTCCCTGCGAGAAAGCAATCCCAGAGCCGTACTATCCAATTCTCATCACATGTTCTAGTTGTACCGATCGGGATACAACTCCGAGTGTCCGTTACCGTAGGACAGGCTATCGATAGAAGTTTCTTCCCTGCAGGGGTGCACCAACTTACCCACCACGCTCACTTAACTCTGGCCGGACACACTTTTCTGGGTCATGCCCGGCCTCGGCTAAGCAACACGCCGCAACCCGACCTAGGCTTATAAGAGAGGTCAGCACGCCGGACTAAACCTATGCCCCCAGGGGTCTTGGGCCATCGCCCCGGGAACTTCTGCATGTTACGGGGCCACCGAGAGCAGACCTAGCAACCCCTTATACAAGCGCGGTTGCGTTACCAGTCCAACTCGGCGTGCGCCGCTCCTTACTGACGTCAAACAAGCTTCGGCTGATGTGTACGACGCAGAACGCCCATACTATGCCCACGTGATGGTTAGTGCTATCGGGCCAGAGGCCCCTCGGATCAAATATCCAAAACCGTAGTGGATTAGGAGCGCGCGGAAACGAGCAGAGACTCACGATCGATGTGACCCCGTCGCCCCGTCTCGAGGACTTGCGGCAAGGGCTAAGAATGCCCGGCCATGCCTCGTAGTTATCTCGCGGGCACCATCCAGGTCAACCCGACTCCACATCACTTCGCGTTAAGCTCGCGCGGGTACCCCTCAGGGCCGACCCGTCTTTAGTATCATAGTTTAGTGCAAGTCATAATATCCAAGGTAACTGTGTGTCTGACACCGAAGGGAACCCTGAGGAATCACCCTCGATGGAATTCCCGCTCGATGTTATCATCAAGGTGAACGAAGGAGGAATCACCCTCGAGGTCCACCTGGAGGAGTTGCGCGACGACGTCGTGATCGGGGGTGGTGTAGAAGGAATCACCCTCGCTTACCACGACCGAGTAACTAACCTACAAGGTTAACATCAGAAGTGCTGACGAGGTATCACCCTCGGCACTCGATGATAACCCAGCAGTGTCGGCAACTAAGGGGAAGTGATGTGCGGTGCCATGGTCTAGTCTTCAATCCCGATGATCGGGTCTTCTGATGTCCAGCAGGGCAGTCGGGATCAAGTGGGGGTCTCTGTCGTGTCTCTACCCACCTTATACTAAGCAGTCTAGGATAACCAGTAAGGTAGCAAGGCAGGTTACAATAAACAGGCTATGCAGCAGATATAGGAAAACAGTAGCAGTAGCAGTTCTAATGCAAGCATAAGAGAGAAGAGAGTAGGCGATATAGGCATGCTCAAAATGGGGGTGCTTGCCTGTTTGCTCTGGGGCAAGGGCAAGGTCTTCAGGGGTGTCGTCGGGAACGTAGTCGTACTCCGGAGCTGCGTCTGCGTCTGGAGCTACGTCTGCGTCGGGGTCTATCGAGAGAGAAGAGGGGGAGGAAACAGGTAAACAATATGCAATCATATGCCACACAGTGCGTGCTATGCTATGATGCAGTGCAGGGTTGCCTGAATATGCATCTAAGTCATTTTAGTTATTTTTAGAATTATTCTGGGATTTAATATCCGACGTGTGTGCACTATTCATCTGTCGGATTCGGGTCCGGAGTTTCGAGTTCTTCTACGTAGGAGGTTCCGATGGAGAAACAGACGGCACGATCAAACTCGTCTCGTCGTTCTGAGCAACTTTCATGTTTTAACTTTTTCGATCCGAGCTACGGTTTAAAAGTTATTAATTTTTAAAGATTATTTGAATTTCTGGAATTATTTTATTTAACAGAAAATGAATTATGACGTCAGCATGGCGTGCTGCTGACGTCAGCAAGTCAACAGTCGGCTGACTAAGTCAAATATGACATGTGGGTCCAGTGGGACCCACATGTCAGCCTCTGTGACTTAACAGGGTTAGATTATACTAACAGTGGGTTAATTAACTGGGTGGGGCCCTGATGTCAGTGAGTGTTTAGTATAACTAATTAGTTTTATTTTCAAAATCGTTTATTTAGGCTAATTAACAGGAGGGGGCCCACACGTCAGTGACTCATGGTGAACAGTAATTGGAGTTGACCAAAGTCAACGAGGTCAAACCGGCGCTGGGGCCCACAGTCAGTGACTCAGAGGGGGTCCCACATGGCGCCAGCTCAGCTCGGCGGCCGGAGACGCGCCGGCGACCTCTCCAGCGGCGGTGCTTCGCCGGAGCGGCTCGGAAATCCGCTACGCCGCTCCGTTTCTTGCGTTCTAAAGTGCGTTCGATCGAGGAGGGAGTGCCGCATCCAACGCGAGCGGTGGCGCGGTCTAAACTAGCCGGAATCGGCGCCGACGACGAGTGGTGGCGATGGCTGAAGCTCGGCGAGCTCGCAGATGACGCTACGGCGAGCAAAACAGACGGAGCTGAGCACCTACGGCCTCTACATGCGCAGGCGAGCACGATGGACACATGCGCGTGACCGAACGGTCACCGGAACCTGGCCGGCGTCGAGCTCGACGGCGTTGAGCTCGGACGTTCTCTGGTGCGGCCACTATGGCGATGAATAGGTGCGGAGAAGAGAGGGGGAGGTCGGAGGGGGAGCTCACCGCAGCGGCACACGTTGGCCCGTGGGGGTTTAGGAGCTGCAGGAGGTCGAGGTCACCGGAACCGCGCCGGAGATGCAGAAGAGGGGCGCGGCTCGATCCGCGCAACGTGGAGCTCCTCGGCCCCAATCAACGGCGCCCAAGGCCGTGGCAGTCCATGGCGATGGCGCAGGACATGGCAGAGCGGCAGGCAGGGCTCGGTGGCCGCGGGGACGAACGAGAACGGCGGCGGTGGCGCTCGGACCAGAGAAAGCAGAGGCGAGCGCGAGCAGGGGAGGGGTGAGGGAGGAGCGGCGAGTGGATAGGAGGGGCCAGGGGAGCTGGACGGGGCTCGCCCTTATCCTCCCGGGCTCCTGTATCGTCGGTGGCGCCACGGTGTCGCCGGCCGACTGGCGAGCGCGGGCGCGGCCACGGCGAAGGCGACACGGGGAGGAGGGAGACGGCGTGGGCTGCTGTTGGACTGGGCCTGCACACTGTGCAATTAGGCCCAGCCAACAGTGGCTTTCTTCTTTTTCCTTATTTCTCTTCTACCTTTTCTTTTATTCCTTTTTTTGTTTCAAAATGTTTAGGCCACTTGTGCTTTTTTGAAAAATGTGGATGTTGGCCCAAATATTGCAATGCAATATCATTTCTCATCAAAAAGTGGTTTGGGCAGATTTGGAGTTCATTTGAATCTGTAATGATTTTAAATGAATTAATATTGCTGTTTTGGGTGCTGTTTCATCTTGTTTGAGTCACTTGCCCAACTCCAAATATTTTGATTTTGATTTTAGAAATGTTCCTGAATTATTTGCCATTTAATGAACATTTTCCCAACAGTGTTTGATCAACTTTATAATTCACCTTTGAATTTGAGTTGATTTTCAGATGTGGATTTGAATTGGATTATTAACCCTCATGACTTGGCACTGCAAATGATCATGACTTGGCAGTTTTAACAGAGTGTCACAGAGTTTATTACAAGGGGGTGTTACAAGTTCTCCTCCTCTAAAAGAAATTCTCGTCCCGAGAATTTAGGAGGTGGAAGGGAAGAGCTCGGGATATTCTTCCCGAAGATGATCCTCGCGTTCCCAAGTGGCTTCATCTTCAGTATGATTCGACCATTGCACTTTCAGGAACTTGGTCGTCTTCTGACGAGTACGACGCTCAGCTTCGTCGAGGATGCGGATCGGATGCTCCTTATAGGAAAGATCATCTTGTAGCTCGAGCATCTCATGATCCACTGCACGGTGCGGGGATTCCTTGAAGCACTTACGGAGTTGCGACACGTGGAAGACATCATGAATATGAGAGAACTGTGGCGGCAACTCCAATTTATATGCCACATGTCCACGTCTAGCCATGATACGGAAAGGACCAATATAGCGAGGAGCTAGCTTGCCCTTGATTCCGAAACGACGGGTGCCCTTCATTGGAGTGACACGAAGATAGGCTTGATCACCTGGTTGATAGATCACACCCCATCGCTTGCGATCATAATTACTCTTCTGACGGTCTTGAGCTGCTTTGAGATTCTCCCGTACAATTCGGACTTGTTCTTCGGCATGCTGAATAATGTCCGGTCCAACAAGAGGTCGTTCCCCGGTTTCTGACCAATTCAGAGGGGTTCGACATTTACGACCATAAAGAACCTCAAATGGGGCCATTTTTAAGCTGGCTTGATAACTGTTGTTATAAGAGAACTCGGCATACGGGAGAGATTCCTCCCATTTCTTACCGAAGGATATAACACAAGCTCGAAGCATGTCTTCAAGCACTTGATTAACACGCTCAACTTGGCCTTGGGACTGAGGATGATATGCGGAACTCCAGGTAATATGAGTTCCCATGGCTTCTTGGAAACTTTCCCAGAACTTGGAAGTGAAAAGAACACCACGGTCTGAACTAATCTCCTTCGGAATACCATGGAGAGAAACAATTCTGGCAATGTACAGTTCTGCTAGCTGGCTAGCGGTGATAGTCTCCTTAACAGGTAGGAAATGAGCAACCTTGGAGAGTTGGTCGACGACGACAAGAATGGCATCGTGACCCTTCTGAGACTTGGGAAGGCCAGTAATGAAGTCCATTTGCACTTTATCCCACTTCCATAGAGGAATAGGGAGCGGTTGCAGAATTCCAGCAGGTTTCTGATGTTCTGCCTTCACGCGACGACAAACGTCACACTCGGCAACATAACGAGCAATATCCTGCTTCATTCTAGACCACCAGTACCTTTGACGAAGATCTCGATACATTTTGGTACTACCCGGATGGATAGACAGCGGTGTATCATGGGCCTCCTTCATGACTTTGTCAGTCATCAGCTCGAAGCGAGGTACTACGATGCGGTCTCTGAAATATAATGTACCATCTTCAGCAACTGAGAAATCCCGATACTTAGTAAGGTGAAGCTCCTTCTTCATCAAGTCAATTTCAGCATCTTTGGCTTGCGCTTCTTTAACAGCCTTCAGAAAGTCTGGCTGTACCACAAGGTTATTAAGAGAACCCTGGGGAACAATTCGCAGATTCAGCTGAGTCAGTTCTGCGTGAAGACGAGGTTGAGCTTGCCTAACCATGAGGTTGTTGCAATATGACTTGCGACTCAGGGCATCGGCCATTACATTAGCTTTGCCCGGGGTATAAGAAATACCGCAGTCATAATCCGCAATAGCTTCTAACCATCGTTGTTGTCTGAGATTAAGATCCGGTTGAGTGAATAAGTATTTCAGACTTTGGTGATCGGTATAAATTTCACACCGATTACCCAGAAGGTAGTGTCGCCATAACTTCAATGCATACATCACTGCTGCAAGTTCAAGATCATGCACTGGATAATTCTCTTCATGTGGACGCAATTGACATGAAGCATATGCAATTACTCTCCGCTCTTGCATTAGGACGCAGCCTAATCCCTGACGAGAGGAGTCGCAATATATGACAAAGTCCTTGCGAGAATCAGGAGGAGCAAGCACTGGAGCAGAAGTGAGCTTGTCCTTGAGGGTCTGGAAACTTTCCTGACACTTGTCTGTCCACTCAAACTTAACGCCTTTGTGGAGCAGATTAGTCAGGGGCTTGGCGATCTTGGAGAAGTTCTCGACGAATCGGCGACAATAGCTGGCTAGACCGAGAAAGCTTCGGACCTGCTTGGCATTCTTCGGAGGGGTCTAGTCAAGGATAGCCTGAACACGCTCCGGGTTGACGGCAATACCGTCCTTGGAAATCACATGTCCAAGGTAGGTCACTTCAGGAAGCCAGAATTCACATTTAGAGAACTTGGCATACAGCTTGTGTTCTCGAAGTCTCTCCAGAACAAGACGAAGATGTTCGGCATGTTCTTATTTGTTCTTCGAATAAACCAGAATATCATCTAGATATACCACGACGAACTTGTCGAGGTAGTCCATGAATATATAATTCATTAAGCGGGAGAAGGTAGCGGGAGCATTCGTCAGACCAAATGACATGACGGTGTACTCGTATGAGCCATAACGAGTAACGAATGCAGTCTTGGGAATATCCTCTTCGCGGACACGGATCTGGTGATAACCCAACCTCAAGTCGAGTTTAGAGAACACCGAAGATCCAGCGAGTTGGTCATATAAATCATTGATCCGGGGAAGCGGATATTTATTCTGGATAGTTGCCTGATTGATAGGACGATAATCTTGAACCAGACGGTTAGTTCCATCCTTCTTCTTAACAAAGAGAGAAGGTGCTCCCCAAGCAGAGGAACTAGGGCGGATGAAACCCTTCCTTAAAGAATTATCAATTTCCTCCTTAAGCTCGATGAGGTGGTGCGGAGGCATCTTGTAAGGACGCTTCGCAATAGGAGTGGTGCCAGGCTTCAAGTCGATGACGAACTCGACAGCTCTAGCAGGGGGTATTCCTGGAAGTTCTTCTGGAAAAACATCCGGGAAGTCACAGACAACTGGGATAGTCTCAATCCCATCAAGCGGAGAAGCATTCAACGCATTCAAGGCATAAATTTGAGCCTCGGCGTTCTGAGTGATATGAGCATGGTAATTCACCATCTCATTCGAGGGGTGCAAGAGGTGAACAACTTTGGTGGCACAATTGATTGAGGCATAGTGGGCCTTCAACCAATCCATTCCCAGAATAAGGTCAATCTTGGACGATTTCAGAATAATGGGAGACGCACTGAACTCCAACTCTTCGATTTCAATGGGAACATTATAGCTAACTGCAAAGGTTCGGCAACCACCCGCGGGGGTGTGTACCAATAAGGGTGTGTTCATGTATTCGCATTTAATGTCATGCATGCGTGCAAAATGTTCTGACATGAAGGAATGCGATGCTCCTGAATCAAATAAAACAGATGCTGGTACTGAATTAACGAGAAGTGTACCCATCGCAGTATCTGGTTGATCTGGAGCTTCAGACATGTTGACGTGGTAGTACTGCCCACGACCATAAGAAGGTCTGGCATTATTGTTGCGCTGCTGAGGAATACCACGGCCAATTCCACGTCCAGCAGAAGGGAGAGCTAGTTGATTCTGATTCTGAGAACAATCTCTAGCACGGTGACCTGGCTTGCCACACTTGAAGCATAGTCCGCTGTCAGGACGAGGTGCTGGAGCTCGAAGTGCTGGAGTTGGCAGAGGCTGTCTCGGTGGTGGAGGTGGCAGACGTGGTGTAGCATAAGAAGGTCTGTTCGCAGGAGCTGCTGAACGGAACATGCCTTGGGGAAACCAGATGCGTCGCTTCTGGGAAGAGGAGCCCGAAGATGAGCCCGACTCACGGGTGCGTCTGGACGCTTCCTTGTGCTTCTTAAGTCCAGTTTCAACCATGATGGCCTTATTCACCAAGGTGGCGAAATCAGGGTAATCTTGAACAAGAAGGGCTAACTGAATGTCATGGTGCAGTCCTTCACGAAACTTCTCCTGTCTGCGTTCATCAGTAGGAATGTCCTCTTCAGCGTAACGAGATAAGTCTAGAAACTCGCGCTGATAGACTTCCACAGTCTTGTTTCCTTGGACAAGGCTACGGAACTCAGCCTTCTTCCTAGCTATGACAGCTAGAGGAATGTAGCGGGCACGGAAAGCAATCTTAAACTCTGCCCAAGTGACGACAGTACCAGGTGGCAGGGTCTGTCGGTAAGTGGCCCACCATTGGGAAGCGGGACCCTTCAGAAGGTATGTCGCGAAGGTGACATAGTTGACTAGGGCGACACCAGCAGACTCCATCTCATGGGAGATGTCACGCAGCCAGCCATCGGCATCCAATGGGTTGACTGTGTTGCGGAAGAAGGATGGGCTGAGCCGCATAAATTCTGGCAAAGTGATGGAGAAAGGCTGCTGATTAGCATCAGGACGAGGGAACTGCTGCATAATTCCCGTCATAAACTGGCGGTTGAGTTCAAACTGTTGCATCATCGCTGCCATGTAATCAGGTGGTGGCGGCGGTGGCGGGTTGTTGTCAGCCATCCTGCTATTCCAACAGGGGTATTTCAGCGATAGCTTATGCAAGTGTTTAACAATAAACATGAGGTAACTCGACATTATTGAAAGAGTGCAATAGATGCTAGAAGTAGTCATTAAGACGTACAGATCCATACATAGTCGGTTACATTCGGGCAGCATAACGGCGCAAATTGAAAAGCTAGACATGCTAGGTGGCGCGCAGGCACGCGGTAAGGAAGTACACAACGGGACATAGCAAAGGCTACATCAGCGTCGGAGAAAACCACTGAAACGGGGTAACTGCAAGTGCGGACGATGGACGTTCGTCGCAGAAGGATCCTGCGCTCCATGGGCACTCTGATGCAGAACCCGGTCTCGAGAAGAAAGAAGAGGTCCACGTGCAGGCGTGTGACCTCCCACAGCAGGCCAGACGATCCCTGATGGCATCTCAGTCCTGCTCGGGTAAAGAATGTACTCCGGATGCATCCCTGCACGAACAGCTGGTAGCAACTGTGTCATAGCCTCGTAGTAGCGTGCTCGAGTGGCAAACAACTCAACAGCAAGTGCACGAACAGTGCGATCCAAAGCCTGAGTGCACTGAATCAGAACCTGCGGGTCGTAGCGTCGAGACTCGTACGGGGCACAGATAGCTGTGTAAAATCCAGTAGCATCTCCAACAGGTGCATACGGAATGTACCGAAACACAGTATCATCCAAGTTAGCACTGTGCTCTCCTCGAAGACGTGCGACAGCAGAGTAGGCGGCATCATGTACTGCCATCTCAATCGTCACGCCTAATCCATGAAAAAGGTGTAGCTCGGTGTCTGAGTTGTTCTGCTGATCATAAATCCGAACTTCAGCATAGTACTGTTCCTGGTTGAACTCGCGATAAACCTCATAGACCATGTACTCGGGATACCAGCGGTAACCCAGTCTACTCAGGAGGGCGATCAGAACAGCTGGAAATCCAGGGGCATCACGAGCCCAAGTGCGAAGCACAAGCTGGGTCGTAGGCCGCGGTGGAAATAACCGATCCATCTGAAACAGAAAGGTTCAGGGTTGTCATAAGACAATGAGAAATATAACCAATCTCGGAAGGAAAGGTTAAACAAAACAATGGAAAGGAAAATGATTATCAGACTAATCAGATCAAAGACAGGGAAATTGCACTGAATCCAGCTCTCCGGGTGGATAGAATTAACGAGAACCTAAATGTCAGTGTTAGTAAATTTTTATTAAACCCGAATAGATGAGAGATTAGAATCCCAGAGTAAAGACGAGGAATAAAAGATCCTAATACCACCCAGTTGGCGACGTGGGCCCGTAAGCCACACAGCCAAGTTAGTAAAACAGTTTTTGACCACTAGACTCAACTTCGGCCAAAGAGTTGGAAAGGGGGGACTCCTAGAGGCAGTCGGCTCTGATACCAACCTGTGACGACCCCGGCTTAATCGTGCACTAATCATACACGCAAATGCGCACGATCAAGCCTAAGGACTCACTTGAAGATATCACAACACAACTCTAAAAATAAATAAAATCATACAAGCTTTATATTACAAGCCAGGGCCTCGAGGGCTCGAATACATAGCTCGATGGCATACAAGTGTCAGCGGAGGCATTAGATATCTGAGTACAGATATATTACATAGAGAGAGAGATAAGCCTTCACAGAGGCGGGGTAAAATAAAAATACTACGATCGAAAGGCGTAGGCCTCCTGCCCTGGACCCTCCGATCCTACTCCTGGTCGTCGAACGGCTCCTCGTAGTAGTAGTACTCGCCAGGCGGATAGTAGTACTGGTCGTCGGCTGAGGCTTCTGGCTCAGGGGCTCCGTCGTCTGGTGGCATCAAATGGAAAATGGGGGAAAAAGAAAATAAAGCAAACATGAGTACTCATCCGAAGTACTCAGCAAGCAAGGATCTACACTACATATGCATCATTGTCAAAGGAATGGCTGTATATGTGGACTGGGCTGCAGAAATGCCAGAGTAGAGGGGGAAAGCCTAGTCCTATCGAAGACTAGCATCTTCAACAATCTTCGACAGTCTTGCAGCATCAGGAGAGAGCAGATGAACATAATGTAAAGTAGTAGTAGTAATATCATCAACCTCGACCTGAGATCCTTTCTCGACTCCCTGCGAGAAAGCAATCCCAGAGCCGTACTATCCAATTCTCATCACATGTTCTAGTTGTACCGATCGGGATACAACTCCGAGTGTCCGTTACCGTAGGACAGGCTATCGATAGAAGTTTCTTCCCTGCAGGGGTGCACCAACTTACCCACCACGCTCGCTTAACTCCGGCCGGACACACTTTTCTGGGTCATGCCCGGCCTCGGCTAAGCAACACGCCGCAACCCGACCAAATACTTAACAGAGAGGTCAGCACGCCGGACTAACCTATGCCCCCAGGGGTCTTGGGCCATCGCCCCGGGAACTCCTGCGCGTTGCGTGGGCGGCCGGAAGTAGACCTAGCAACCCCTTAATACAAGCGCGGTTGCGTAACCAGTCCAATCCAGCGCGCGCCGCTCAGTCGCTGACGTCCATTAAGCTTCGGCTGAAGTATACGACGCAGAACGCCCATACTATGCCCACGTGATGGTTAGTGCTATCGGGCCAGAGGCCCCTCGGATCAAATATCCAAACCGTAGTGGATTAGGAGCGCGCGGAAACGAGCAGAGACTCACGATCGATGTGACCCCGTCGCCCCGTCTCGAGGACTTGCGGCAAGGGCTAAGAATGCCCGGCCACGCCTCGTAGTTATCTCGCGGGCACCATCCAGGTCAACCCGACTCCACATCACTTCGCGTTAAGCTCGCGCGGGTACCCCTCAGGGCCGACCCGTCTTTAGTATCATAGTTTAGTGCAAGTCATAATATCCAAGGTAACTGTGTGTCTGACACCGAAGGGAACCCTGAGGAATCACCCTCGATGGAATTCCCGCTCGATGTTATCATCAAGGTGAACGAAGGAGGAATCACCCTCGAGGTCCACCTTGAGGAGTTGCGCGACGACGTCGTGATCGGGGGTGGTGTAGAAGGAATCACCCTCACTTACCACGACCGAGTAACTAACCTACAAGGTTAACATCAGAAGTGCTGACGAGGTATCACCCTCGGCACTCGATGATAACCCAGCAGTGTCGGCAACTAAGGGGAGTGATGTGCGGGGCCATGGTCTAGTCTTCAATCCCGATGATCGGGTCTTCTGATGTCCAGCAGGGCAGTCGGGATCAAGTGGGGGTCTCGGTCGTGTCTCTACCCACCTTATACTAAGCAGTCTAGGATAACCAGTAAGGTAGCAAGGCAGGTTACAATAAACAGGCTATGCAGCAGATATAGGAAAACAGTAGCAGTAGCAGTTCTAATGCAACCATAAGAGAGAAGAGAGTAGGCGATATAGGCATGCTCAAAATGGGGGTGCTTGCCTGTTTGCTCTGGGGCAAGGGCAAGGTCTTCAGGGGTGTCGCCGGGAACGTAGTCGTACTCCGGAGCTGCGTCTGCGTCTGGAGCTACGTCTGCGTCGGGGTCTATCGAGAGAGAAGAGGGGGAGGAAATAGGTAAACAATATGCAATCATATGCCACACAGTGCGTGCTATGCTATGATGCAGTGCAGGGTTGCCTGAATATGCATCTAAGTCATTTTAGTTATTTTTAGAATTATTCTGGGATTTAATATCCGACGTGTGTGCACTATTCATCTGTCGGATTCGGGTCCGGAGTTACGAGTTCTTCTACGTAGGAGGTTCCGATGAAGAAACAGACGGCACGATCAGACTCGTCTCGTCGTTCTGAGCAACTTTCATGTTTTAATTTTTTCGATCCGAGCTACGGTTTAAAAGTTATTAATTTTTAAAGATTATTTGAATTTCTGGAATTATTTTATTTAACAGAAAATGAATTATGACGTCAGCATGACGCGCTGCTGACGTCAGCAAGTCAACAGTCGGCTGACTAAGTCAAATATGACATGTGGGTCCAGTGGGACCCACATGTCAGCCTCTGTGACTTAACAGGGTTAGATTATACTAACAGTGGGTTAATTAACTGGGTGGGGCCCTGATGTCAGTGAGTGTTTAGTATAACTAATTAGTTTTATTTTCAAAATCGTTTATTTAGGCTAATTAACAGGAGGGGGCCCACACGTCAGTGACTCATGGTGAACAGTAATTGAAGTTGACCAAAGTCAACGAGGTCAAACCGGCGCTGGGGCCCACAGTCAGTGACTCAGAGGGGGTCCCACGTGGCGCCAGCTCAGCTCGGCGGCCGGAGACGCGCCGGCGACCTCTCCAGCGGCGGTGCTTCGCCGGAGCGGCTCGGAAATCACCTGCGGGGCACCAAATCGAGCGCCGTTTCTTGCTCTTGAACGAGTGCATCAAGCCGCGTCGATCTACGCAAACGGGGAGAGCTCAGGTGGTCGGAATCGACGGCTACAGCGAGCGCTGCGGCGGCCGGAATCGGTCCAACGCGGGCGTGCGGCTACGGCTCGCTTTCGAGCGGGCCAAGCGGCTAAGCAGCAGTAGCCGATCTCCAGGAACGCGCTACGGTGACTAGACGGAGCGGGGAAGACTAGAGAGCTCGCGCGCGGCAGCAATGGCGGACGGCGGCGCGTGGCTTCGGTGACGGCTAGCTACGGGGCAGCAACGCGCTAGCGGAGGGGAAGGAGAGGGAGAGTAGCTCACGTAGCGGCTCACGGAGGCCGTCGAGGGCTTAGGAGCTGCAGAGGACGTCGGGGTCGCCGTAATTCGTCGCGGTGGCCGGAGAGGGGAACGACGGCGTCAGACGGCAACAGGGCTCCCCGGCTTGTGCGCGACGTCGGAGAGGATGGAGGAGACGTTGGCGAAGCGATCGAGCCGGTCGGGGAGGCACGGAAGGCGTCGAGGCCGTGGATCGACGCCGGGCGCGGCGACGGCTCCGTTCGGGCGTCGACGAAATTGAGAGGAAGGAGGAGTGAGAGGAGGGGATCTGTGGGGGCTAGGGTTAGAGAGGTCGAGAGGGAGCCGGGGCTGCTCTTAACCTAACCGGAGACGGCGCGGATGGCCGACGCGCGGCGACTGCCGCCGTGTCGGCGCGCGCGCGCGACAGCGCACGATGAAGACGACGGCCGCGCTGGGCTGGGCCGTTTGGACCTCTAATCGGGGCACTGTGCACTAAGGCCCAGTGCACAGTGTCCCTTTTAATTATTTCTCTGATTCTGTTTTCTTTTTCTTTTATTTCCTTTTCTGTTTCAAAATGTTTAGGGCACTTGTGCACTTTTGAAAAATGTGGGAGTTGGCCCAAATATTGCAATGCAATATTATCTCTCACCAAAAAGTGGTTTGGACAAATTTGGATTCCATGTGAGTTTGATATTAATTTAATAGATGTAAATAGTCTGTTTTGAGTGCTGTTTCAGGTTGTTTCACTCACTTAGCTAACTCCAAAAATAATGATTATGATTTTGCCATGACCACTGGATTATTTGCTAATTAAATAACATTTCTCCAGCAGAGTTTGATCAACTTCAATTTGCACTTTGGAATTTAATTTGATTTTCAGATTTTGAATTTGAATTGGATTATTAACCCAAATGATTTGGCACTGCAAATGATCATGACTTGGCAGTTTTAACAGAGTGTCATAGAGCTTATTACTAGGGGGTGTTACAAGTTCTCCTCCTCTAAAAGAAATTCTCGTCCCGAGAATTTAGGAGGTGGAAGGGAAGAGCTCGGGATATTCTTCCCGAAGATGATCCTCGCGTTCCCAAGTGGCTTCATCTTCAGTATGATTCGACCATTGCACTTTCAGGAACTTGGTCGTCTTCTGACGAGTACGACGCTCAGCTTCGTCGAGGATGCGGATCGGATGCTCCTTATAGGAAAGATCATCTTGTAGCTCGAGCATCTCATGATCCACTGCACGGTGCGGGGATTCCTTGAAGCACTTACGGAGTTGCGACACGTGGAAGACATCATGAATATGAGAGAACTGTGGCGGCAACTCCAATTTATATGCCACATGTCCACGTCTAGCCATGATACGGAAAGGACCAATATAGCGAGGAGCTAGCTTGCCCTTGATTCCGAAACGACGGGTGCCCTTCATTGGAGTGACACGAAGATAGGCTTGATCACCTGGTTGATAGATCACACCCCATCGCTTGCGATCATAATTACTCTTCTGACGGTCTTGAGCTGCTTTGAGATTCTCCCGTACAATTCGGACTTGTTCTTCGGCATGCTGAATAATGTCCGGTCCAACAAGAGGTCGTTCCCCGGTTTCTGACCAATTCAGAGGGGTTCGACATTTACGACCATAAAGAACCTCAAATGGGGCCATTTTTAAGCTGGCTTGATAACTGTTGTTATAAGAGAACTCGGCATACGGGAGAGATTCCTCCCATTTCTTACCGAAGGATATAACACAAGCTCGAAGCATGTCTTCAAGCACTTGATTAACACGCTCAACTTGGCCTTGGGACTGAGGATGATATGCGGAACTCCAGGTAATATGAGTTCCCATGGCTTCTTGGAAACTTTCCCAGAACTTGGAAGTGAAAAGAACACCACGGTCTGAACTAATCTCTTTCGGAATACCATGGAGAGAAACAATTCTGGCAATGTACAGTTCTGCTAGCTAGCTAGCGGTGATAGTCTCCTTAACAGGTAGGAAATGAGCAACCTTGGAGAGTTGGTCGACGACGACAAGAATGGCATCGTGACCCTTCTGAGACTTGGGAAGACCAGTGATGAAGTCCATTTGCACTTTATCCCACTTCCATAGAGGAATAGGGAGCGGTTGCAGAATTCCAGCAGGTTTTTGATGTTCTGCCTTCACGCGACGACAAACGTCACACTCGGCAACATAACGAGCAATATCCTGCTTCATCCTAGACCACCAGTACCTCTGACGTAGATCTCGATACATCTTAGTGCTACCCGGATGGATAGATAGCGGTGTATCATGGGCCTCCTTCATGACTTTGTCAGTCATCAGCTCGAAGCGAGGTACTACGATGCGGTCTCTGAAATATAATGTACCATCTTCAGCAACTGAGAAATCCCGATACTTAGCAAGGTGAAGCTCCTTCTTCATCAAGTCAATTTCAGCATCTTTGGCTTGCGCTTCTTTAACAGCCTTCAGAAGGTCTGGCTGTACCACAAGGTTATTAAGAGAACCCTGGGGAAGAATTCGCAGATTCAGCTGAGTCAGTTCTGCGTGAAGACGAGGTTGAGCTTGCCTAACCATGAGGTTGTTGCAATATGACTTGCGACTCAGGGCATCGGCCATTACATTAGCTTTGCCCGGGGTATAAGAAATACCGCAGTCATAATCCGCAATAGCTTCTAACCATCGTTGTTGTCGGAGATTAAGATCCGGTTGAGTGAATAAGTATTTCAGACTTTGGTGATCGGTATAAATTTCACACCGATTACTCAGAAGGTAGTGTCGCCATAACTTCAATGCATACATCACTGCTGCAAGTTCAAGATCATGCACTGGATAATTCTCTTCATGTGGACGCAATTGACGTGAAGCATATGCAATTACTCTCCGCTCTTGCATTAGGACGCAGCCTAATCCCTGACGAGAGGCGTCGCAATATATGACAAAGTCCTTGCGAGAATCAGGAGGAGCAAGCACTGGAGCAGAAGTGAGCTTGTCCTTGAGGGTCTGGAAACTTTCCTGACACTTGTCTGTCCACTCAAACTTAACGCCTTTGTGGAGCAGATTAGTCAGGGGCTTGGCGATCTTGGAGAAGTTCTCGACGAATCGGCGACAATAGCTGGCTAGACCGAGAAAGCTTCGGACCTGCTTGGCATTCTTCGGAGGGGTCTAGTCAAGGATAGCCTGAACACGCTCCGGGTTGACGGCAATACCGTCCTTGGAAATCACATGTCCAAGGTAGGTCACTTCAGGAAGCCAGAATTCGCATTTAGAGAACTTGGCATACAGCTTGTGTTCTCGAAGTCTCTCCAGAACAAGACGAAGATGTTCGGCATGTTCTTATTTGTTCTTCGAATAAACCAGAATATCATCTAGATATACCACGACGAACTTGTCGAGGTAGTCCATGAATATATAATTCATTAAGCGGGAGAAGGTAGCGGGAGCATTCGTCAGACCAAATGACATGACGGTGTACTCGTATGAGCCATAACGAGTAACGAATGCAGTCTTGGGAATATCCTCTTCGCGGACACGGATCTGGTGATAACCCAACCTCAAGTCGAGTTTAGAGAACACCGAAGATCCAGCGAGTTGGTCATATAAATCATTGATCCGGGGAAGCGGATATTTATTCTGGATAGTTGCCTGATTGATAGGACGATAATCTTGAACCAGACGGTTAGTTCCATCCTTCTTCTTAACAAAGAGAGAAGGTGCTCCCCAAGCAGAGGAACTAGGGCGGATGAAACCCTTCCTTAAAGAATTATCAATTTCCTCCTTAAGCTCGATGAGGTGGTGCGGAGGCATCTTGTAAGGACGCTTCGCAATAGGAGTGGTGCCAGGCTTCAAGTCGATGACGAACTCGACAGCTCTAGCAGGGGGTATTCCTGGAAGTTCTTCTGGAAAAACATCCGGGAAGTCACAGACAACTGGGATAGTCTCAATCCCATCAAGCGGAGAAGCATTCAACGCATTCAAGGCATAAATTTGAGCCTCGGCGTTCTGAGTGATATGAGCATGGTAATTCACCATCTCATTCGAGGGGTGCAAGAGGTGAACAACTTTGGTGGCACAATTGATTGAGGCATAGTGGGCCTTCAACCAATCCATTCCCAGAATAAGGTCAATCTTGGACGATTTCAGAATAATGGGAGACGCACTGAACTCCAACTCTTCGATTTCAATGGGAACATTATAGCTAACTGCAAAGGTTCGGCAACCACCCGCGGGGGTGTGTACCAATAAGGGTGTGTTCATGTATTCGCATTTAATGTCATGCATGCGTGCAAAATGTTCTGACATGAAGGAATGCGATGCTCCTGAATCAAATAAAACAGATGCTGGTACTGAATTAACGAGAAGTGTACCCATCGCAGTATCTGGTTGATCTGGAGCTTCAGACATGTTGACGTGGTAGTACTGCCCACGACCATAAGAAGGTCTGGCATTATTGTTGCGCTGCTGAGGAATACCACGGCCAATTCCACGTCCAGCAGAAGGGAGAGCTAGTTGATTCTGATTCTGAGAACAATCTCTAGCACGGTGACCTGGCTTGCCACACTTGAAGCATAGTCCGCTGTCAGGACGAGGTGCTGGAGCTCGAAGTGCTGGAGTTGACAGAGGCTGTCTCGGTGGTGGAGGTGGCAGACGTGGTGTAGCATAAGAAGGTCTGTTCGCAGGAGCTGCTGAACGGAACATGCCTTGGGGAAACCAGATGCGTCGCTTCTGGGAAGAGGAGCCCGAAGATGAGCCCGACTCACGGGTGCGTCTGGACGCTTCCTTGTGCTTCTTAAGTCCAGTTTCAACCATGATGGCCTTATTCACCAAGGTGGCGAAATCAGGGTAATCTTGAACAAGAAGGGCTAACTGAATGTCATGGTGCAGTCCTTCACGAAACTTCTCCTGTCTGCGTTCATCAGTAGGAATGTCCTCTTCAGCGTAACGAGATAAGTCTAGAAACTCGCGCTGATAGACTTCCACAGTCTTGTTTCCTTGGACAAGGCTACGGAACTCAGCCTTCTTCCTAGCTATGACAGCTAGAGGAATGTAGCGGGCACAGAAAGCAATCTTAAACTCTGCCCAAGTGACGACAGTACCAGGTGGCAGGGTCTGTCGGTAAGTGGCCCACCATTGGGAAGCGGGACCCTTCAGAAGGTATGTCGCGAAGGTGACATAGTTGACTAGGGCGACACCAGCAGACTCCATCTCATGGGAGATGTCACGCAGCCAGTCATCGGCATCCAATGGGTTGACTGTGTTGCGGAAGAAGGATGGGCTGAGCCGCATAAATTCTGGCAAAGTGATGGAGAAAGGCTGCTGATTAGCATCAGGACGAGGGAACTGCTGCATAATTCCCGTCATAAACTGGCGGTTGAGTTCAAACTGTTGCATCATCGCTGCCATGTAATCAGGTGGTGGCGGCGGTGGCGGGTTGTTGTCAGCCATCCTGCTATTCCAACAGGGGTATTTCAGCGATAGCTTATGCAAGTGTTTAACAATAAACATGAGGTAACTCGACATTATTGAAAGAGTGCAATAGATGCTAGAAGTAGTCATTAAGACGTACAGATCCATATATAGTCGGTTACATTCGGGCAGCATAACGGCGCAAATTGAAAAGCTAGACATGCTAGGCGGCGCGCAGGCACGCGGTAAGGAAGTACACAACGGGACATAGCAAAGGCTACATCAGCGTCGGAGAAAACCACTGAAACGGGGTAACTGCAAGTGCGGACGATGGACGTTCGTCGCAGAAGGATCCTGCGCTCCATGGGCACTCTGATGCAGAACCCGGTCTCGAGAAGAAAGAAGAGGTCCACGTGCAGGCGTGTGACCTCCCACAGCAGGCCAGACGATCCCTGATGGCATCTCAGTCCTGCTCGGGTAAAGAATGTACTCCGGATGCATCCCTGCACGAACAGCTGGTAGCAACTGTGTCATAGCCTCGTAGTAGCGTGCTCGAGTGGCAAACAACTCAACAGCAAGTGCACGAACAGTGCGATCCAAAGCCTGAGTGCACTGAATCAGAACCTGCGGGTCGTAGCGTCGAGACTCGTACGGGGCACAGATAGCTGTGTAAAATCCAGTAGCATCTCCAACAGGTGCATACGGAATGTACCGAAACACAGTATCATCCAAGTTAGCACTGTGCTCTCCTCGAAGACGTGCGACAGCAGAGTAGGCGGCATCATGTACTGCCATCTCAATCGTCACGCCTAATCCATGAAAAAGGTGTAGCTCGGTGTCTGAGTTGTTCTGCTGATCATAAATCCGAACTTCAGCATAGTACTGTTCCTGGTTGAACTCGCGATAAACCTCATAGACCATGTACTCGGGATACCAGCGGTAACCCAGTCTACTCAGGAGGGCGATCAGAACAGCTGGAAATCCAGGGGCATCACGAGCCCAAGTGCGAAGCACAAGCTGGGTCGTAGGCCGCGGTGGAAATAACCGATCCATCTGAAACAGAAAGGTTCAGGGTTGTCATAAGACAATGAGAAATATAACCAATCTCGGAAGGAAAGGTTAAACAAAACAATGGAAAGGAAAATGATTATCAGACTAATCAGATCAAAGACAGGGAAATTGCACTGAATCCAGCTCTCCGGGTGGATAGAATTAACGAGAACCTAAATGTCAGTGTTAGTAAATTTTTATTAAACCCGAATAGATGAGAGATTAGAATCCCAGAGTAAAGACGAGGAATAAAAGATCCTAATACCACCCAGTTGGCGACGTGGGCCCGTAAGCCACACAGCCAAGTTAGTAAAACAGTTTTTGACCACTAGACTCAACTTCGGCCAAAGAGTTGGAAAGGGGGGACTCCTAGAGGCAGTCGGCTCTGATACCAACCTGTGACGACCCCGGCTTAATCGTGCACTAATCATACACGCAAATGCGCACGATCAAGCCTAAGGACTCACTTGAAGATATCACAACACAACTCTAAAAATAAATAAAATCATACAAGCTTTATATTACAAGCCAGGGCCTCGAGGGCTCGAATACATAGCTCGATGGCATACAAGTGTCAGCGGAGGCATTAGATATCTGAGTACAGATATATTACATAGAGAGAGAGATAAGCCTTCACAGAGGCGGGGTAAAATAAAAATACTACGATCGAAAGGCGTAGGCCTCCTGCCCTGGACCCTCCGATCCTACTCCTGGTCGTCGAACGGCTCCTCGTAGTAGTAGTACTCGCCAGGCGGATAGTAGTACTGGTCGTCGGCTGAGGCTTCTGGCTCAGGGGCTCCGTCGTCTGGTGGCATCAAATGGAAAATGGGGGAAAAAGAAAATAAAGCAAACATGAGTACTCATCCGAAGTACTCAGCAAGCAAGGATCTACACTACATATGCATCATTGTCAAAGGAATGGCTGTATATGTGGACTGGGCTGCAGAAATGCCAGAGTAGAGGGGGAAAGCCTAGTCCTATCGAAGACTAGCATCTTCAACAATCTTCGACAGTCTTGCAGCATCAGGAGAGAGCAGATGAACATAATGTAAAGTAGTAGTAGTAATATCATCAACCTCGACCTGAGATCCTTTCTCGACTCCCTGCGAGAAAGCAATCCCAGAGCCGTACTATCCAATTCTCATCACATGTTCTAGTTGTACCGATCGGGATACAACTCCGAGTGTCCGTTACCGTAGGACAGGCTATCGATAGAAGTTTCTTCCCTGCAGGGGTGCACCAACTTACCCACCACGCTCCCTTAACTCTGGCCGGACACACTTTTCTGGGTCATGCCCGGCCTCGGCTAAGCAACACGCCGCAACCCGACCTAGGCTTATAAGAGAGGTCAGCACGCCGGACTAAACCTATGCCCCCAGGGGTCTTGGGCCATCGCCCCGGGAACTCCTGCACGTTACGGGGCCACCGAGAGCAGACCTAGCAACCCCTTATACAAGCGCGGTTGCGTTACCAGTCCAACTCGGCGTGCGCCGCTCCTTACTGACGTCAAACAAGCTTCGGCTGATGTGTACGACGCAGAACGCCCATACTATGCCCACGTGATGGTTAGTGCTATCGGGCCAGAGGCCCCTCGGATCAAATATCCAAAACCGTAGTGGATTAGGAGCGCGCGGAAACGAGCAGAGACTCACGATCGATGTGACCCCGTCGCCCCGTCTCGAGGACTTGCGGCAAGGGCTAAGAATGCCCGGCCACGCCTCGTAGTTATCTCGCGGGCACCATCCAGGTCAACCCGACTCGACATCACTTCGCAATAAGCTCGCGCGGGTACCCCTCAGGGCCGACCCGTCTTTAGTATCATAGTTTAGTGCAAGTCATAATATCCAAGGTAACTGTGTGTCTGACACCGAAGGGAACCCTGAGGAATCACCCTCGATGGAATTCCCGCTCGATGTTATCATCAAGGTGAACGAAGGAGGAATCACCCTCGAGGTCCACCTTGAGGAGTTACGCGACGACGTCATTATCGGGGGTGGTGTAGAAGGAATCACCCTCGCTTACCACGACCGAGTAACTAACCTACAAGGTTAACATCAGAAGTGCTGACGAGGTATCACCCTCGGCACTCGATGGTAACCCAGCAGTGTCGGCAACTAAGGGGAAGTGATGTGCGGTGCCATGGTCTAGTCTTCAATCCCGATGATCGGGTCTTCTGATGTCCAGCAGGGCAGTCGGGATCAAGTGGGGGTCTCGGTCGTGTCTCTACCCACCTTATACTAAGCAGTCTAGGATAACCGGTAAGGTAACAAAGCAGGGTACAATAATCAGGCTATGCAGCAGATATAGGAAAACAGTAGCAGTAGCAGTTCTAATGCAAGCATAAGAGAGAAGAGAATAGGCGATATAGGCATGCTCAAAATGGGGGTGCTTGCCTGTTTGCTCTGGGGCAAGGGCAAGGTCTTCAGGGGTGTCGTCGGGAACGTAGTCGTACTCCGGAGCTGCGTCTGCGTCTGGAGCTACGTCTGCGTCGGGGTCTATCGAGAGAGAAGAGGGGGAGGAAACAGGTAAACAATATGCAATCATATGCCACACAGTGCGTGCTATGCTATGATGCAGTGCAGGGTTGCCTGAATATGCATCTAAGTCATTTTAGTTATTTTTAGAATTATTCTGGGATTTAATATCCGACGTGTGTGCACTATTCATCTGTCGGATTCGGGTCCGGAGTTTCAAGTTCTTCTACGTAGGAGGTTCCGACGGAGAAACAGACGGCACGATCAGACTCATCTCGTCGTTCTGAGCAACTTTCATGTTTTAACTTTTTCGATCCGAGCTATGGTTTAAAAGTTATTAATTTTTAAAGATTATTTGAATTTCTGGAATTAATTTTTATTTACAGAAAATGAATTATGACGTCAGCATGGCGTGCTGCTGACGTCAGCAAGTCAACAGTCGGCTGACTAAGTCAAATATGACATGTGGGTCCAGTGGGACCCACATGTCAGCCTCTGTGACTTAACAGGGTTAGATTATACTAACAGTGGGTTAATTAACTTGGTGGGGCCCTGATGTCAGTGAGTGTTTAGTATAACTAATTAGTTTTATTTTCAAAATCGTTTATTTAGGCTAATTAACAGGAGGGGGCCCACACGTCAGTGACTCATGGTGAACAGTAATTGGAGTTGACCAAAGTCAACGAGGTCAAACCGGCGCTGGGGCCCACAGTCAGTGACTCAGAGGGGGTCCCACGTGGCGCCAGCTCAGCTCGGCGGTCGGAGACGCGCCGGCGACCTCTCCAGCGGCGGTGCTTCGCCGGAGCGGCTCGGAAATCCGCTACGCCGCTCCGTTTCTTGCGTTCTAAAGTGCGTTCGATCGAGGAGGGAGTGCCGCATCCAACGCGAGCGGTGGCGCGGTCTAAACTAGCCGGAATCGGCGCCGGCGACGAGTGGTGGCGATGGCTGAAGCTCGGCGAGCTCGCAGATGACGCTACGGCGAGCAAAACAGACGGAGCTGAGCACCTACGGCCTCTACATGCGCAGGCGAGCACGATGGACACATGCGCGTGACCGAACGGTCACCGGAACCTGGCCGGCGTCGAGCTCGACGGCGTTGAGCTCGGACGTTCTCTGGTGCGGCCACTATGGCGATGAATAGGCGCGGAGAAGAGAGGGGGAGGTCGGAGGGGGAGCTCACCGCAGCGGCACACGTTGGCCCGTGGGGGTTTAGGAGCTGCAGGAGGTCGAGGTCACCGGAACCGTGCCGGAGATGCAGAAGAGGGGCGCGGCTCGATCCGCGCAACGTGGAGCTCCTCGGCCCCAATCAACGGCGCCCGAGGCCGTGGCGGTCCATGGCGATGGCGCAGGACATGGCAGAGCGGCAGGCAGGGCTCGGTGGCCGCGGGGACGAACGAGAACGGCGGCGGTGGCGCTCGGACCAGAGAGAGCAGAGGCGAGCGCGAGCAGGGGAGGGGTGAGGGAGGAGCGGCGAGTGGATAGGAGGGGCCAGGGGAGCTGGACGGGGCTCGCCCTTATCCTCCCGGGCTCCTGTATCGTCGGTGGCGCCACGGTGTCGCCGGCCGACTGGCGCGCGCGGGCGCGGCCACGGCGAAGGCGACACGGGGAGGAGGGAGACGGCGTGGGCTGCTGTTGGACTGGGCCTGCACACTGTGCAATTAGGCCCAGCCAACAGTGGCTTTCTTCTTTTTCCTTATTTCTCTTCTACCTTTTCTTTTATTCCTTTTTTTGTTTCAAAATGTTTAGGCCACTTGTGCTTTTTTGAAAAATGTGGATGTTGGCCCAAATATTGCAATGCAATATCATTTCTCATCAAAAAGTGGTTTGGGCAGATTTGGAGTTCATTTGAATCTGTAATGATTTTAAATGAATTAATATTGCTGTTTTGGGTGCTGTTTCATCTTGTTTGAGTCACTTGCCCAACTCCAAATATTTTGATTTTGATTTTAGAAATGTTCCTGAATTATTTGCCATTTAATGAACATTTTCCCAACAGTGTTTGATCAACTTTATAATTCACCTTTGAATTTGAGTTGATTTTCAGATGTGGATTTGAATTGGATTATTAACCCTCATGACTTGGCACTGCAAATGATCATGACTTGGCAGTTTTAACAGAGTGTCACAGAGTTTATTACAAGGGGGTGTTACAAGGATTATCCTCATTGCTGCACAGAAGAATTACGTCCTGGAAGCACCGCTAGGTGCTAGGCCTGCTACAGACGCTACTGATGACGTTAAGAACGTCTGGCAGAGCAAAGCTGATGACTACTCGATAGTTCAGTGTGCCATGCTTTACGGCTTAGAACCAGGACTTCAACGACATTTTGAACGTCATGGAGCATATGAGATGTTCCAGGAGTTGAAGTTAATATTTCAAGCAAATGCCCGGATTGAGAGTTATGAAGTCTCCAATAAGTTCTATAGCTGCAAAATGGAGGAGAATAGTTCTGTCAGTGAGCATATACTCAAAATGTTTGGGTATCATAATCACTTGACTCAGCTGGGAGTTAATCTTCCAGTTGATAGTGTCATTGACAGAGTTCTTCAATCACTGCCACCAAGCTACAAGAGCTTCGTGATGAACTATAATATGCAAGGGATGGATAAGACAATTCCCAAGCTCTTCGCAATGCTAAAGGCTGCGGAGGTAGAAATCAAAAAGGAGCATCAAGTGTTGATGGTCAACAAGACCACCAGTTTCAAGAAAAAGGGTAAAGGGAAGAAGGGGAACTTCAAGAAGAACGGCAAGCAAGTTGCTGCTCAAGTGAAGAAGCCCAAGTCTGGACCTAAGCCTGATACTGAGTGCTTCTACTGCAAAGGGACTGGTCACTGGAAGCGGAACTGCCCCAAGTATTTGGCGGATAAGAAGGATGGCAAAGTGAACAAAGGTATATGTGATATATTTGTTATTGATGTGTACCTTACTAATGCTCGCAGTAGTGCCTGGGTATTTGATACTGGTTCTGTTGCTAATATTTGCAACTCGAAACAGGGACTACGGATTAAGCGAAGATTGGCTAAGGACGAGGTGACGATGCGTGTGGGAAATGGTTCCAAAGTCGATGTGATCGCCGTTGGCATGCTACCTCTACATCTACCTTCGGGATTAGTTTTAGACCTGAATAATTGTTATTTGGTGCCAGCGTTAAGCATGAACATTATATCTGGATCTTGTTTAATGCGAGACGGTTATTCATTTAAATCTGAGAATAATGGTTGTTCTATTTATATGAGTAATATCTTTTATGGTCATGCACCCTTGAAGAGTGGTCTATTTTTGTTGAATCTCGATAGTAGTGATACACATATTCATAATATTGAAACCAAAAGATGCAGAGTTGATAATGATAGTGCAACTTATTTGTGGCACTGCCGTTTGGGTCATATTGGTGTAAAGCGCAGGAAGAAACTCCATACTGATGGACTTTTGGAATCACTTGATTATGAATCACTTGGTACTTGCGAACCATGCCTCATGGGCAAGATGACTAAAACTCCGTTCTTCGGAACAATGGAGCGAGCAACAGATTTATTGGAAATAATACATACCGATGTATGCGGTCCGATGAATATTGAGGCTCACGGCGGGTATCGTTATTTTCTGACCTTCACAGATGATTTCAGCAGATATGGGTATATCTACTTGATGAAACATAAGTCTGAAACATTTGAAAAGTTCAAAGAATTTCAGAGTGAAGTGGAAAATCATCGTAACAAGAAAATAAAGTTTCTGTGATCCGATCATGGAGGAGAATATTTGAGTTACGAGTTTGGTCTTCATTTGAAACAATGCGGAATAGTTTCGCAACTCACGCCACCCGGAACACCACAGCGTAATGGTGTGTCCGAACGTCGTAACCGCACTTTATTAGATATGGTGCGATCTATGATGTCTCTTACTGATTTACCGCTATCGTTTTGGGGTTATGCTTTAGAGACGGCTGCATTCACGTTAAATAGGGCACCATCTAAATCCGTTGAGACGACACCTTATGAACTGTGGTTTGGCAAGAAACCCAAGTTGTCATCTCTTAAAGTTTGGGACTGCGATGCTTATGTGAAAAAGCTTCAACCTGATAAGCTCGAACCCAAATCGGAGAAATGTGTCTTCATAGGATACCCAAAGGAGACTATTGGGTACAACTTCTATCACAGATCCGAAGGCAAGACATTTGTTGCTAAGAATGGATCCTTTCTAGAGAAGGAGTTCCTCTCGAAAGAAGTGAGTGGGAGGAAAGTAGAACTTGTTGAGGTAACTGTACCTGCTCCCTTATTGGAAAGTAGTTCATCACAGAAATCTGTTCCTATGACTCCTACACCAATTAGTGAGGAAGCTAATGATGATGATCATGTAACTTCAGATCAAGTTACTACCGAACCTCGTAGGTCAACCAGAGTAAGATCCGCACCAGAGTGGTACGGTAATCCTGTTCTGGAGGTCATGTTACTTGACCATGACGAACCTACGAACTATGAGGAAGCGATGATGAGCCCATATTCCTTGAAATGGCTTGAGGCCATGAAATCTGAGATGGGATCCATGTATGAGAACAAAGTGTGGACTTTGGTTGACTTGCCCGATGATCGGCAAGCCATAGAGAATAAATGGATTTTCAAGAAGAAGACTGACGCTGACAATAATGTTACTGTCTACAAAGCTCGACTTGTTGCAAAAGGTTTTCGACAAGTTCAAGGAGTTGACTACGATGAGACCTTTTCACCCGTAGCGATGCTTAAGTCCGTCCGAATCATGTTAGCAATTGCCGCATTTTATGATTATGAAATTTTGCAAATGGATGTAAAAACTGCATTCCTGAATGGATTTCTGGAAGAAGAGTTGTATATGATGCAACCCGAAGGTTTTATCGATCCAAAGGATGCTAACAAAGTGTGCAAGCTCCAGTGATCCATTTATGGACTGGTGCAAGCATCTCGGAGTTGGAATAAACGTTTTGATAGTGTGATCAAAGCATATGGTTTTATACAGACTTTTGGAGAAGCCTGTATTTACAAGAAAGTGAGTGGGAGCTCTGTAGCATTTCTAATATTATATGTGGATGACATATTGTTGATTGGAAATGATATAGAATTTCTGGATAGCTTAAAAGGATACTTGAATAAAAGTATTTCAATGAAGGACCTCGGTGAAGCTGCTTATATATTGGGCATCAAGATCGATAGAGATAGATCAGGACACTTAATTGGACTTTCACAAAGCAAATACCTTGATAAAGTTTTGAAGAAGTTCAAAATGGATCAAGCAAAGAAAGGGTTCTTGTCTGTGTTGCAAGGTGTGAAGTTGAGTAAGAATCAATGCCCGACCACTGCAGAAGATAGAGAGAAAATGAAAGTCATTCCCTATGCCTCAGCCATAGGTTCTATCATGTATGCAATGTTGTGTACCAGACCTGATGTGTGCCTTGCTATAAGTTTAGCAAGGAGGTACTAAAGTAATCCAGGAGTGGATCACTGGACAGCGGTCAAGAACATCCTGAAATACCTGAAAAGGACTAAGGATATGTTTCTCGTTTATGGAGGTGACAAAGAGCTCGTCGTAAGTGGTTACGTCGATGCAAGTTTTGACACTGAACCAGATGACTCTAAGTCACAAACCGGATACGTATTTATATTGAACGGTGGAGCTGTCAGTTGGTGCAGTTCTAAGCAAAGCGTCGTGGCGGGATCTACGTGTGAAGCGGAGTACGTAGCTGCTTCGGAAGCAGCGAATGAAGGAGTCTGGATGAAGGAGTTCATATTCGATCTAGGTGTCATACCTAGTGCATCGGGTCCAATGAAAATCTTTTGTGACAATACTGGAGCAATTGCCTTGGCAAAGGAATCCAGATTTCACAAGAGAATCAAACACATCAAGAGACGCTTCAATTCCATCCGCGATCAAGTCAAGGAGGGAGACATGGAGATTTGCAAGATACATACGGATTTGAATGTTGCAGACCCGTTGACTAAGCCTCTCTCACGAGAAAAACATGATCAGCACCAAGACTCCATGGGTGTTAGAATCATTACTGTGTAATCTAGATTATTGACTCTAGTGCAAGTGGGAGACTGAAGGAAATGTGCTTTAGAGGCAATAATAAAGTTGTTATTTATATTTCCTTATATCATGATAAATGTTTATTATTCATGCTAGAATTGTATTAACCGGAAACTTAATACATGTGTGAATACATAGACAAACAGCGTGTCACTAGTATGCCTCTACTTGACTAGCTCGTTAATCAAAGATGGTTAAGTTTTCTAGCCATAGACATGAGTTGTCATTTGATGAACGGGATCACATCATTAGAGAATGATGTGATTGACTAGACCCATCCATTAGCTTAGCACGATGATCGTTTAGTTTGTTGCTATTGCTTTCTTCATGACTTATACATGTTCCTCTGACTATGAGATTATGCAACTCCCGAATACTGGAGGAACACCTTGTGTGCTATCAAATGTCACAACGTAACTGGGTGATTATAAAGATGCTCTACAGGTGTCTCCGATGGTGTTTGTTGAGTTGGCATAGATCGAGATTAGGATTTGTCACTCCGATTGTCGGAGAGGTATCTCTGGGCCCTCTCGGTACTGCACATCATATGAAGCCTTGCAAGCAATGTGACTAATGAGTTAGTTGCGAGATGATGCATTATGGAACGAGTAAAGAGACTTGCCGGTAATGAGATTGAACTAGGTATGATGATACCGACGATCGAATCTCGGGCAAGTAACATACCGATGACAAAGGGAACAACGTATGTTGTTATGCGGTTTGACCGATAAAGATCTTCGTAGAATATGTGGGAACCAATATGAGCATCCAGGTTCCGCTATTGGTTATTGACCGGAGATGAGTCTCGGTCATGTCTACATAGTTCTCGAACCCGTAGGGTCCGCATGCTTAACGTTCGATGACGATCGGTATTATGAGTTTATGTGTTTTGATGTACCGAAGGTAGTTCGGAGTCTCGGATGAGATCACGGACATGACGAGGAGTCTCTAAATGGTCGAGACATAAAGATTGATATATTGGACGACTATGTTTGGACATCGGAATGGTTCCGGGTGAGTTCGGGCATTTACCGGAGTACCAGAGGGTTACCAGAACCCCCCGGGGAGTCTATGGCCTTATTGGGCCTTAGTGGGAGAGAGGAGGAGGTAGCCAAGGTGGGGGCGCCCCCCCCCCCCCCCCAAGCCCAATCCGAATTGGGGTGGGGGGCCGGCCCCCCTTTCCTTCTCCCTCTCTCCTCCTTCCTTCCTCTCCTACTCCAACTAGGGAAGGGGGAATCCTACTCCCACCGGGAGTAGGACTCTCCCCTTGGGCGCGCCATGAGAGGCCCGGCCCTCCCCTCCTCCACTCCTTTATATACGGAGGAGGGGGGCACCCCATAGGCACACAAGTTGATTGTTTAACTGTGCGGTGCCCCCCTCCACAGATTTCCAACTCGGTCATATTATCGTAGTGCTTAGGCGAAGCCCTGCGGCGGTAACTTCATCATCACCGTCACCACACCGTCGTGCTGACGAAACTCTCCCTCGGCCTCAGCTGGATCAAGAGTACGAGGGACGTCACCGAGCTGAACGTGTGCAGATCGCGGAGGTGCCGTGCGTTCAGTACTTGGATCGCGGAGGTGCCGTGCGTTCAGTACTTGGATCGGTTGGACTACATCAACCGCGTTACTAAACGCTTCCGCTTTCGGTCTACGAGGGTACGTGGACACACTCTCCCCGCTCGTTACTATGCTTCTCCTAGATAGATCTTGCGTGATCGTAGGAATTTTTTTGAAATACTACGTTCCCCAACAGTGAGCACACGCGCACGCTCTCCTCTACCCCCCCCCCCTCCATTTTGCTGTTGCGGCTAGCCCCGTCGCCGCACCCGCAAGCTCGCCGCCGCACCCGCAAGCTCGCCGCCATCTGTAGCAACGCTGCCGTAGCCACAAGCCCCGCAGCTCGCGTCCGAACCTCGAAGCGAACTCCTTGTGCTCCCAGGAGTCGAATGCGTGCACGCGCGTACCTCCCCAAGCCCCGTGGCCATGGATCCGCATACGCCCGAATGCAGGTGGCCGCCGCGCTCGACGTCGCCGACGGTGCAGCCCGTCCCAGCCCCCGCTGACGCCGCGAATGGATGTGCGGCTCAGCCCTCTGTCGATCGCCCCTGCCCGCGCCCGTTTTGGCCCCCTGTAGGGTTCTTCCCTATGAGCTCCGGCCCCTCCGCCACATGCTTGGTCGCCGGTGTGGTGCCGCCGGCGCGCCACCGCGCCCTGGGCCACTGACGTGTGGGCCCCGTGTTGTTAACCACTAAACCCCCCTCTATCCCTATGACATGCGGGCCCCATCCACTAATTAAAATGACTTTAATTAAACTGTTAGTTAAGTAGGTCACTGACATAATGGGCCCGCTGACTAATTAGACTATTTTAAATAAATAAAACCTGTTAACAAATTGTCTCACTGACAACGGGGACCCACTGGTCAGTTTCACCAGTCAACAGTCTAACTTTGACTGCTGATTGGGCTACTGACTCAGTCCCCTGTCCCCACCGGTCATACACATACACACACTGCTGGGTACACTCTCTGTGTACCCATAGCATTTTATCCTTTTATTTTCGAATTAATATTAAATCCAAAAATTTCAGAAAATGCTTTAAACTTTGATAAATCATAGAAAATAATCCGTAACTCGGATGAAAATGTTTTCTACATGAAGGTTGCTCAGAAAAACGAGACGAATCCGAATGCGCCATCCGTTCATCTATCACATGCCCCTAGCATAGCATACATGCAACCGTCCCCCTCCTTTTCATCTGTCCAAAAATGCCAAACTTCGGGAAAACTTTCCCGGATGTTTTCCCCCTTGACCTATATCGTGTAGCACCGCGTCAGAACACCCCTAGCTCTGCGTAATGTCATGTCATGCACTTGTTTGCTTTATATTTACTGTTTCTTCCCCTTCTTCTCTCCGGTAGACCCCGAGACCGCTGCTGAGGCCACTATGATCGACTACGTCAACGACGACCCTTCTTCCTTTTTAGCGGAGCTTCCAGGCAAGCTCCCCCCCCCCCCTTGATCACTCCGATATTTCCCATTCCACTCTCTCTCATGCTAGCATTAGATTTTGCTACTATTATTGTTTGCTCCTATTCTGATGCATAGCCTGCTTTTGTAACCTGCTCATTGTACCTTACCTGCTTATCCTAAACTGCTTAGTATAGGTTGGTTAGTGATCCATCAGTGACCCCCACCTTGTCCTTGTTGCCCCTGCTTTATCATCGACGACTCGATCAATGTGATCGATGACCAGAGCCCGACACCTCACATCACATCACACCCCT
This sequence comes from Thinopyrum elongatum, assembly GCA_011799875.1. Lineage (NCBI taxonomy): Eukaryota > Viridiplantae > Streptophyta > Magnoliopsida > Poales > Poaceae > Thinopyrum > Thinopyrum elongatum. Next base: position 377,725,435 of record CM022302.1, read on the forward strand.
TTTGTTGCTCGACTCTGCAAAGCTACTATCGAGTGTCGAGGGTGATACCTTGTAACGCACTCCTGATGATGACTCTGTAGTGTAGCTATTCGGTTGTGGTCATCGAGGGTGATTCCTCTTTCACCACTCCCGATACGACTCTGTCGTGCAATACCTCAAGTGTGAACCTCGAGGGTGATTCCTCCTAAGATCAGCTTGTAGATTACATCAAGTGGATTCCATCGAGGGTGGTTCCTCGGATTCCCCCTTGATGTTTGGACACATGGTTACCCTGACTTTACTTGAGACCTTTGTTAAAGTCAGGTCGGCCCTGAGGGGTACCCGCGAGTTGATGTGAAAGTCGGGCGGGCCCGGAGAGCACCAGCGAGATAATTACGTGGCACGGCCAGGCATTCTAGGCCCTTGCCGTAAGTCCATGAGACGGGGCGACGGGGTCACATCGATCGTGAGTCTCTGCTCGTCTTCACGAGCTCCCAACGCACTAATGATTTGGGTATTTGTTCTGAGTTGGCCTTTGGCCTTTACGCACTAACCACCACGCGGGAATAGTTATGGGCACTCGACGTCGCAGTATCAGCCGAAGCTTTGTCAGACGACCAGTTCAGCATTGCGGCACGGCTGGGCCTGCACCATCCTGTAGTGGTGGAGCCTGGTCCGCCCTGCTCGCAACGACCTGGAGTGCAACGGGCAATGGGCCCAAGACCCTAGAGTGCTTAGGATGTAGATCGGCGGGGACCTCTCTGCTAAGCCAAGGTAGGGCTGTGACGTGTTGATCTTCCGAGGCCGGGCATTGACCCATAAAACTGTGTCCGGCCAGAGTAATCAAGCGTGTTGGGTAACGTGGTGCACCCCTGCAGGGAAGATTATCTATTCGAATAGCTGTGTCCACGATAACAGACGTTCAGACTTGTATCCTGATCTATTATAACTAGAAATGGATACTTGAGATATGTGACGGATATGTTGGCTCTGGGGTTGCTTTCTCACAGGGAGTCGAGGAAGGACCTCTGGGCGTTAATGCTACAACATATTTGTTAAATATAAACTGCTATTCTATACTCTTCTGAATGCTGCAAGATGCTTGGAGCTGCTTGAAGATGCTAGTCTTCGATAGGCTAGGCCTTCCCCTCTATTCTGGCATTCTGCAAATCAGTCCACATATACAACCCTTCCATTTGATACTGATGCATACTTAGTATAGATCTGATGCTTGCGAGTACTTTGGATGAGTACTCACGGTTGCTTTGCTACACCTTTTCCCCCCTTCTTCCTTCTTTCCGGTTGTTGCAACCAGATGGTGGATCCCTGGAGCCAGATGCCACCGCCGACGGATACTACTACATGGAGGCCGCCGAAGACCAGGAGTAGTTAGGAGGTCCCAGGCAGGAGGCCTTGCCTCTTCGATCGTTGTTGCTTTTGTGCTAGCCTTCTTAAGGCAGTCTTGTTTAACTTATGTCTGTACTCAGATATTGTTGTTTCCGCTGACTCTTGTGTAACGAGCTATGTATCCGAGCCCTCGAGGCCCCTGGCTTGTAATATAAAGCTTGTATTATTTTATTTGTGTCTAGAGTTGTGTTGTGATATCTTCCCGTGAGTCCCTGATCTTGATCGTACACATTTGCGTGTATGATTAGTGTACGATTGAATCGGGGGCGTCACATTCTATCAATTGCCCAACAGTAATTTGTTTACCCACTGTATGCTATTTTCTCGAGAGAAGCCACTAGTGAAATCTACGGCCCCCGGATCTATCTTTTATCATATTTTTTTCAAATCTGTTATTCCAAAAACCCAAAAATACCTTGCTACACTTTTTTTTATTTTGCGTTTTCGCTAGATCTATTTATCCAATATCATACAATTGTATCTATCTCAATACCGAGGATGGATTGACAACCCCTCTTACGCGTTGGGTTGCAAGTATTTTTTATTTGTCTGCAGGTACCATTTACATAGTGTTGCTTGGTTCTCCTACTGGATTGATAACCTTGGTTTCATAATTGAGGGAAATACTTACCATTGCTGTGCTGCATCAACCTCTCCTCTTCGAGGAAATACCAACACAGATACAAGCAATCACTAGGTCCAGCAGGTGTTTCATAATTTTCAGTTTCAGTAGTTGCATCAGTTTCAGTAATTTCATCAGTTTCAGCATTCTCAATTTCTTTAGCTCTAGCAAGTTGTTCATCAAGAAATTCACCTAGTGGCACAGTCTTATCAAGCAAAGTACTAGCATCATCAGTAGCATCATTCATAGCAGAAGTAGCATCATCAATTACTTGCGACATATCAGGATTAATAGCATGTGGTGTGATGTCTACTATGCAACTTTATTCTTGTAGACTCGTGTTGGGCCTCCAAGCGCATAGATTTGTAGGACAGTAGCAATTTTCCCTCAAGTGGATGACCTAAGGTTTATCAATCCATGGGAGGTGTAGGATGAAGATGGTCTCTCTCAAACAACCCTGCAACCAAATAACAAAGAGTCTCTTGTGTCCCCAACACACAATACAATGGTAATTTGTATAGGTGCACTAGTTCGGCGAAGAGATGGTGATACAAGTGTAATATGGATAGTAGATATTGGTTTTTGTAGTAGGAACAATAAAAAATAGCAAGGTAGCAATTGATAAAATGGAGCACAAATGGTATTGCAATGCTTGAAAATGAGGCCTAGGGTCCGTACTTTCGCTAGTGCAATCTCTCAACAATGCTAATCTAATTGGATCATATAACCATCCCTCAAAGTGCGATGAAGAATCACTCCAAAGTTCTTATCTAATGGAGAACATAAGAAGAATTTTTTGGTAGCTATTCTTTCCGATCGATCTATCCAAGAGTTCGTACTAAAATAACACCAAAGCAAATTCAGATTCATAATACTCAATCCAACACAGAGAACCTCAAAGAGTGCCCCAAGATTTCTACCGGAGAAACAAAATACGAGAACGTGCATCAACCCCTATGCCTAGATTACCCCAATGACACCTCGGGAATCCACGAGTTGAGTGCCAAAACATATCTCAAGTGAATCAATATAATACCCCATTGTCACCACGGGTATTCATATGCAAGACTTGATATCAAATCCATGAAAGTATTCAATCCAATAAAACGAAATCTCAAAGGGAAAATTCAATTCATCACAACAAGATAGAGAGGGAGAAACACCATATGATCCAACTATATTAACAAAGCCCGCGATACATCAAGATCGTGCCATCTCAAGAACACAAGAGAGAGAGAGAGAGATTAAACACATAGCAACTGGTACAAACCCTCGGCCCCGAGGATGATGAAGATGGCCACCGGTGATGATTTTCCCCTCCGGCAGGGTGCCGGAACAGGGTCTAGATAGGTTTTTCGTGGCTATAGAGGCTTGCGGCGGCGGAACTTTTGATCTAGGGTTACCCCCAAGGGTTTTTGGAATATTTCGGAATTTATAAGGCGAAGAGGCGGTGCGGGAGGGCACCGAGGTGGGCACAACCCACCTGGACGCGCCTGGGCCCCCAGGCGCGCCCTGGTGGGTTGTGCCCTCCTCGGAGCTCCCCTTTGGTAGTTCTTTGGCCCACCGGGTGTCTTCTGGTCCAGAAAAAATCTCCAAAAAGTTTCGCCGCGTTTGGACTCCGTTTGGTATTGATTTTCTGCGGTGTAAAAAACAAGCAAAAAATAGCAACTGGCACTGGGCACTATGTCAATAGGTTAGTCCCAAAAAATGATATAAAGTTGCTATAAAATGATTGTAAAACATCCAAGAATGATAATATAACAGCATGGAACAAGCAAAAATTATAGATACATTGGAGACGTATCATGGTGGTGTTGCAAGCATACTCAAAACAGAAGGTGAATCAAGTGCATCGCTAGATAACAGTTCGTTACCTCCCTCATCTTAGAGGGAACGATCTTGGTTCTATCATCCTTAAGATTCTTCATAGTGATCAATAGATATAAATCCGAAGTGACTCAACAAGTATAGCTATGCTCCCCGGTAACAGCGCCAGAAAAAGGTCTTGATAACCCACAAGTATAGGGGATCGCAATAGTTTTTGAGGGTAGAGTATTCAACCCAAATTTATTGATTTGACACAAGGGGAGCCAAAGAATATTTGCAAGTATTGGCAGTTGAGTTGTCAATTCAACCACTACAAAAAAAGACACATCCGTGACTTTTTGGCCCGAACGAAAAATTTTCTGTTATGCTTATGACACTTCTATGACGATAATTGTGACAAAAGCACGTATCATCATAGATGTGGTGGGCTCCTACTGCTATGACAAAAAATCATGACAGAAAATGGGCTTTTCATCCTGGGTGGGCCGGGGACGCACCTGCATGACATTCTTTGGGCCATCCATGACGGAAAAAATCGTGGTAGAAGCGAGGGCAAGGAAAATATCGGGGAGTTCCCGGTTATGGTGGGTGGTTGGGGCCGAGCGATGCACGGAGGTTTGTGCATTTCTCTCGTACATGTACGCGCATGTGTGCGAGGCGTTGGGCTCTAACTGAACCCGAGCGAGGCGTTCGCTTACTGAACCCGAGCGATTGCACTAGCTACGTTACTGAACCCGAGCGATCGATCCCTTGGCTATTAACTGAACCCGAGCGATTCCTTCGCTACTTCTGCTACTGAAGCCGATCTAACCAGCTGCCTCTTGATGAACCATGACCGTTGTTGGGGGTTGGATGAATAGTTCCTGGTGGGGGTCGGATGAACAGGACCCCATGGTAGTAGTAGGCCGTTTCCGCTGGATGAACAGGACCCTGATCGAGAGGAGGCCGCCACACACACCCGAGCCGGTTGGGGGTGGATGAACAGGAGGACCCCGGTCGTGGAGGGCTGGTTGAACGGTAGCCGGTGGAGGTTGGATGAACAGTAGCCCGTGGATGAACAGTAGCTGATGGAGGCAGGAGGAAGACGCGGTGGATGGACAGTAGCAGGTGGAGGCTGGAGGAAGTCGACGGTGGATGAACAGTAGCCCGTGGAGGCTGGAGCAAGGCACTAGACAATGGATGAACAGTAGCCCGTGGAGTCTCGTTTTGCGCTACGCCACATCCCTCCCGATGAATAGCACCCTGTTTCGACCGTAGGCGCTCCAATACAAGTCCGTTTCCTCCGTTTTGCGGCACGCCACACCCCTCCCGATCAACAGCACCCCGTTTTGATCGTAGGATCTCAAACACAAGTCTGTTTCCTCCGTTCTGTGGTACGCCACACCCCTCCCGGTCAACAGGACCCTGTTTCCACCGTAGGCACTCGAACAGAAGTCTGTTTCCTCCGTTTTGCGGTACGACAAACCTCGTTTCGGCTGTTCCGTCCAAGCCGGTTGGCTCCCGATGAACACGACACATTTCGTTGCCTCCCGATGAACACGACACTGTTTCCTCCATTCCGACCCAGCCGGTTGGCTGCCGATGAACAGGACACCGTCGCCGTACGCGTTAGAGACCCCGCCCGTATGTACGTATGTTGCCGTATTTACTTTGTTGCAGCGTGGCTATACGTACGTTTACACGATATATATAGACGGGACCATGTGAAATGCTATGTCCGCGCCTCTACTACAACACGTGCCGCTCCTTACTCGGCCACGGTTCATCGCTGTAGAGAGACCGATCGACCGCTATGTATGTACACGTTCGTGACCAGACAAATAACGCTACGTATGCTTCAACCGGGCGGGTCCCAGCTGTCAAGGAGGACAAGGAGGCACTTCCTTATGTGCGAATATTTAGCTGACGGGTCCCAGCTGTCAGGGGCGGAATCATTTTTTTACCCGTAATAAGGAGGCACTTCCGCGTGCAAAGATGTTGTTGGTGGGTCCCATGTGTTAGGGGCAGGAATAAGGAGACACTTCCTTCCGTGCGAAGACATACGTGGTGGGTCCCAGCTTTCAGGCGGAGGAAAAAAATTATTTTCGCGTAATAAGGAGGCCGTTGCATGCGTGCGTCCATGGACCTGGTGCATCCCCACAGTCAGCGTCTCCACATACAGTCCTCTTCCGGTGACTCTCGTTTGTTGACCACGCTACACCGAGCGCACCAAGGCGGTGGACGACGGCGAGGCCTCGGACGGCAACGAGTCAGAGATGGGAAGACGCGCCAGTGGAGTCGCAGACGGAGAGCTGTACGATGGTTAACTGGTTCTGGTGCGATGTGGTTCTGCAGTCAGCGGAGAATAACAAGAGGTGTGGAGGGGTGGAGGGATGGCCTGGCCTGCGTTGGGATAGCGCTTCGCAATGAAGCGTGCTAAGTAGAGCTGCTAGCAGCTGGAGGCGGGAGCAGGTGGTCCCAGCGGCGCTAGAGAAAGAAGATGAGAGATTGAAGATGGATGCCGGCCGTTGGAAGTAAATCCAACGGCTATGGATGTCAGAATCATTTGTTGACTAAGTTGACAATGCCTTGCGTTTGCTTCGACCTATTGGACCACATTTCAGCCTCCAAAAATGTGCACATATTCAACCTTTTTTTTGAATTTACAGCCCATTTGCTGGGCTGGGTGAACAAATTATGTAGTGTCAATGCGGCCCATTTTTTTCCTAAAAAACTATAGCCCATTTGCACTTTCTTGAGATACACGAATTTGCTGGGCTGGGTGAACAAATAATGTAGCATCCACGCGGCCCATGTATTTTTTTCTAAAATTTACAGCTCATTTGCACTTTCTCAAAATACACGATTTTTCTGGGCTGGTTCTAATTATAATGTTGGGTTGGGCGCAGCAATGTTATCAAAAAATAAACAAGGGCTGAGCATTTTGTTATAAATATATTTAAATAGTAAGCGCTTTATTATTACATTGGTCCTTAAATCTTAAAGCTTTTGTACACAATCACCAGGATTTTCGTTGCCTTAAAGTAAAAAAAACCAGGATTTTATTAAAAAATTATTTTTATAAGACGTGGTATATTTTTTCTTATATATGTAAGTATCTGTTCAATATATGATGATAATAAAAATAATATAGAATAACATATAGAATAATATAAATATACATAATATAGTTAGAAGGGAAACATAAGTTGGACCTGGCGTTCCTATTCTTATATAGAAAAATAGAACAGACCTCTGCGTTTTCTTCAAAAAAATACATAAGTTGGGGCGCGGATGTTTAAGAAAAAATAAAACCTAGGATGGGAGGCCCATAGGTCAGTCGATATATAACGGCCCTAAAAAAATATAAACCGACATGTCGTGGGCTGCGCATGTTAAAAAGAAAGCCTAGACTGGGCAGTAAGGATGGCAATTTTACCCATGGACATGGATACCCATGGATATCCGACCTGAATGGATAGGATTTGGATATGCTTTTATGTCCATGGGCGGCGCCCAAACCCGACCCGATTGCTCGTGGATAGGGCGTGGATATAATCTTGTACCCATGGGTATACCCGAATCCGACCCGATAGTATGATTTAATGGGCAAAAATCTGCTAGCCCTACCCCTTAGTCACATGTCCCACTGGAATTTTACACTTTGTTATCTAATACATGCAAAAGAAATTGCACAACCCCTGTCGTAAATTTTATTAGTTGACATTCAAGCCCCTCTGTAACATACTCCAACGCCCCTTCCCTTATTTTTATCTCGTTAAATGACTCATCATTCTCATCTATTAGAAAAATACTAAATGATCTTAGGTTAGTGGATGTTGATTTACCATAAGTTGATGTTTACCTTAAGTGAGGGCTAGCCTTCCACGAGGTGAAGAATGGAAGAGCTTATGTTAATATTGTGTTATGTCTTATTTATATGTCTCGGGAGGACCCAATGGATATCCAATGGGTATGGATATCCATCGGGTTTGGACATGGACACAAATTTTCACCCATGGATATTTTCATGGGCGGGCAAAGACTGTCTTCATGGATATGGGTATGGATTTGACATTGTTTAACCCGATCCAAACCCGACCCATTGCCATCCTTACTAGGCAGCCCACAACCCAGCTGACGTCCAGGCCCCAGATGAGAATGCACCGGAGCCAGGGAAGACGTGCTATAGTAGTTATAGAGTCCGTGCCTATTTTCTATCGAAAGTACTGAAGTAGCCCAGTGGCCAAGTTCCACTCCCCAACAGTTGCTCCGCCCGGGTTCGATTCCACCTGATGCAGTGAAAATATCCCCAAATTTTTGCCTCTGGCATTACTGAAATGTGGGTCCCCATTCAGTGGCGGCGCCAGGAAATGAAGGTTGGGTATTCATCCAAAAAAATTTTGGCTCTAAATATAGTATATGAACCAAACAACACAACACTAGCAATATATGAACAAAACAACACTAGCATAACGGCAATAGCAATATTTCAATGTATCAGACCATAAGAACATGAATACATAAGTACCTTTTGATTGATAAAGTGATGATATCCTTCTTACAATATAACTTTGCGGTCGCCTTTTTGGAAGAGATTGATGACATCTTCATCCTTCACTTGATCGAAAAATTCTCTCTCAACAAATGTAACCAAACAATTGTTCAAATATTCATCACCCATTTTGTTCCTTAACTTATTCTTCACATAGGTCATTGAAGAGAATACCCTTTCAACACTAGCAGTAGCTACTGGCAGAATCAATACCAACTTAAGAAGCTTATAAACAATATGATATTGTTCATGCTTGTTTGTCTCAACAAGCATAACTGAAAGCTGACACCGATTTTTCAGGTTTTGAAACCTTTCATCTCTACGCACATTAGTAACATACATGTTTAGTTGCCATGGAAGTCTTGCGAGTTCATCACTTGTAAAATCAGAAGCATAAAACTTTGTAGCAAGCCTAACCAACTTCTCTTGGTCATAAGCAGCAAATAGATGAAGTGGACAGAATGCTGCCATGCAAGAAAGTAGCTCCGTGTTTTACCTCATCAAATCTGCCATTCAGCTCACTGATTTGCCTCCAAGTAATACTTTGTGTCACCAACAAGCTCAATAGCATGAACAATATCTTCGTCTTGCTTTTGCAAAGCTCTACACAACTCATCTGTGAATCCAAATATTTCTTGCATCAAGTGTGCCATGAAAACAAACTCAAATGATCGAAATATTTTCTCTATGGATAGAGCCGCTTGTGCCTCCGCACCATGGTACTCATCTCCAATCTTGCGAAGGACTCGTCGTAGTGTACCATACATAGAGATGGCACGGTTCAGAGTTTTGTAGTGAGAGCCCCAATGTGTATCACATGGCCTTCCCAAACCCATTTCCTGATTCAGCCCACTCCCTGTTTCTACTTCTTCCAATTCCAATGCATCAATGAGTTCTTCAGCCTGAGCTATCCGAAGCATTCTCATCTTTTTACAAGACATGCCAAGAGCATTTAACAAGTGTGCAAGCTGCTGAAAGAACCAAGTACAATCACCACTCTCCTTAGCAACAGCAACAAGAGTTAACTGTAGTTGATGGGCAAAACAATGAACATAGTAGGCAGAAGGGGACTCATCCATAATCAGTTTTTTCAGGCCATTAGCATTACCTCTCATGTTACTAGCTCCATCATATCCTTGCCCACGAACCATTGCAAAGGTCAAATTGTAGTCCATAAGCATTTTCTGAATTACAGCTTTTAGTATCAAAGAGGTAGTATCTTCAACATGAGCAAGATCAAGAAATCTTACAACCGTCCTTCCTTTCTTATCAACATAACGCAAGCAAACAGCCAATTGTTCATTCTGATACACATCACTAGACTCATCTGCAAGTATTGTAAAATGACCACCATCAAGTTCTTCAATTACTAGTTTAGTAGTCTCTTGTGCACAAGATTTTATCACCTCTTGCTGTATATCATGGTGAGTCATCTTGCAGTTCCGTGGAGCATTTTTGATAACAACCCTATCAACCTCTTCAAAATTTCCTGCTAGCCAATGTAGAAGCTCAAGGAAATTTCCTTTATTTAGTGAGTCTTCACTTTCATCATGCCCTCTAAATGCCAAGCCTTGGCGCAACAGAAATCTCACACACTTGAGTGTCCATGTCACACGGAGCTTATATAGAACCTTGTACTGTGTTGTGTTTGAAGCAATAGACTCCCTAATTGATGTTGTAGGTGTAGTGAACATATCATATTTTTCTTGAGCTTCAGCATGAGCACTACTAACAGCACCAATATGCCTCTTCAATCTTGCTTTCATGTTCCAATTATTAAACCCACCATTCACAAATGCATCTCCTCCGGGACTTTTTGTTTTATCCTTGAACAAGTAGCAAACAAAGCAAAAAGCAGCCTCTTTTTGCACGCTATACTCAAGCCACTTATGATCTTTAAACCAAGTAGGGCAAAAGTGACGGGGATGTCCACTAAAATCTCTGATCTCAAACTTATGATACTTTGGTTGACAAGCTCCCAAGTCAATATATCTCCTTCTAACTCTATCCTGGTCATTGACCTGATATGAAGATATAGGAAGTCGCTTGCCGGGATCACGTTCCAGAGCAGCCAAATCTGCTTCAAATTGGGGCATTGATTCATCATCTTCATCAACCGCTTCATCATCTTGTACAATTGGGTTCGGGGAGCCTCTCTCCCTCTCCGGTTGCGGAGCTTCATCATGTGTTTGTACTAGTGCTAGCTGCAGATTGCTCTCAATCTCAACGGAAAGAGGAGTTGGTGTGGATGTAGAAGTTATTTTCCTTGCCTTTGAAGATTTGTCCCACAATTCAAATAGGCTAACATCCCTCTTCATCTACATCACATAAACAAAGTAGCAATCAATGGCAGTGGCATGGACTGATGGACAAACAATTACAATTTACAAGAACAAATTAACAAAGTAGCAATCAGTGGACATCTCACATCTACAAAGTAGCAATCAGTACTCAGTACTGGCAGTACTGGACATCTCACAGTTACATCTACAATTCTACATCTACATACTACAATCTAGCAGTGACAATGTTGATGGATGCAGTACTCAATACTGGCAGTACTGGACAGTGACTGGTACTGGACATCTCACATCTACAATTCTACATAAGAACAGACCAAACCCAGTGACTGACCAAACCTCATCTCTCTCTGCCGCACAACTCCTCTCTCCCCAGACCCCAGTACTGTCTCTCACGGTCTCACTCTCACCCCAACCAGTCCCCAACTACAGAGCAGGCCGGCAGGCCGCCGGCTCGATCTGCCACTTCCGGCCATCTCCGGCGACGCTGCGGACGCCTACGGATTCCCCTCGACTCCCTCTACCAATTTCTCCCATTTATTTGAGCCGCCGCCGCCAAAATCATCGCCAGCATCAAACCCAGCGCCGCCTGGCGCCTGCCTCGGACGCAGCAGCAACAACGCTCTACCAGTGCAGGCTGCGCAGCGTGCAGCCATGTGGAGGGGGAGGACCGAGGACGGAGGACCGCACTGGTCGGAGGCGGAGCCACGGTCCACGGAGGGGAGGGCCGGAGGGGGAGGGAGTCAGGGAGGGCCGGACCTGGACTGGAATCGCTTGCCGCCGCCGCCGCTCGAGATCCAGTACTGTCCAGTCGTCCAGATCGAGGGAGGGAGACGGAGTGCTACTCCTACTCTGCTGCATGCGTGCGTCTACGGGGCTCGGTGGCGGCCTTTCTGGTGCATGCAGTACTGCGTGCGTGGCACCGATGGGCTGCTCTAGTGCTCTACTGTGTATAACATGTATAGTCTTTTTTTTGCCCAAATTCTTGGGTATTCCATGGAATTCCCATGAATACCCCTGCCGCCGCCATTGTCCCCATTGTCATCTACGCACACCACCTCCAACACTTGCCAAAACTTTGTCCCTTGTTCTCTCTGTTTTTCGCACACTCAACATTGTGTGGGCATTTTGAAAATAGCATATCTTTTTAACTGTGCATCGTATGAAGATGTGGTATGCATGAATGTTAATCAGCATGATGTTAACTGGCTGTTAGTTCCATTTTTAACCATGAATAAAACTTCCAACATGATGTTATCCCAGTTTGAAAAAGGGCGTGTTAGTATAAATGCTCTGCCTCTGAAACTTGCAGTTTCTTATCTGAAACTGAAATTTGCAATTTCTTCTCTGAGAATCACATTGTCTGCACTTTTATATGAAACTACATTTTTTAAAGTGCTAAAAATAGATCTCTAGAATTCAGAAAATACTTCATATGCTTAATACTGCAAATCTGAAATTCAAAAGACATTCATATATGAAAGTACTCTCAAAATACACAACACAAAACACAATTCACAACCTACAAATACTGACAACCCTAAGCTCCTCCTCAGACTATTGGGGGGGGGGCAGTCCCCTCCTATACCTCGGCGACAGACAGCCGCCCCGTGAGACGAGGTGAACGGCGAGGGAGAGGATGGCGGCGAGGCGTCGTCGCGCCAACTGTTTTTCTCCTCTTGCAGTTGGGTACGGTCGATGAAGACTCCACCGGCTCGCTCTGCCACGGCACCCTCACAAACGGGACCGTGTAGATGCTCGATCCTTCAATCTCTTGTGGATGCTCCATCTTGGATTGATACTCCCACCACCGCTGCCTCATGATCGGATTCGGTGAATCGGTTTGCTCCATGGCCCAGAGCAGCAGCTCTATGTACTCCAGCGTGACTCCCTCCGGGAGTATAACCGCCTTTTCGCTCTGTTTCAGACATTTGGCCATCGCTCTCACCGTCGCCGCTAATTGCTCTGGGTTCTCAAACCAAGACTGTATCTCCAATATCATGGCTAGCTTCACAGGGTCATCGTCTGCGATCCTCACGTATTTGTTGTACTCCTCCGTCGATCTACTTCTCCACAGCACCTTCACTCGCCGGCGGCGGTTTTTGAATGGAAGTGGAGCGGCAGTGGTTTTGGATTGGAACAGGAGAGGAGCGGCGGTGGTTTTGAAATGGAAGATGAGAGGAGCGGCGGTGGTTTTGGATTGGAACAGGAGAGGAGCGGCGGTGGTTTTGAAATGGAAGAGGAGAGGAGCGGCGGTGGTCTTGGAAGTATTTTTTTTGTTTTGCGTATTTTGGGTCAAAGTTTGACCACGTACTATATTTGACAATCAAAATGTGAATGCATGTCATCAAAAATTATATAGTTGGATTCGTATCTGAATGTACTTTCCAATTATATCAATTTTGCAACGTATAACATATATTTTATTTGTTAAAATCATGGTCAAAATATGACCCAGGATACAAGGGAGACTAGTTAATATGGGGTCTCTTAATTGAAGGGTAAATTGATTTTTTATCCAGTCACAGCGCACCGCCCCTCTCGTCCAATCCTAAATCGCAGCCGCACGGTCCTCTCCCTCTTCTCCATTGCAAAACCACCCCTCTCCTCTCCATTTCTCCATTCCAAAACAACCGTCTCGCCTCTCCATCTTCTCCATTGCAAAACCACCGTATCGCCTCTCCCTCTTCTCCATTGCTAGACCATCGTCTCTCCTCTCATCTTCCAAAGCCAACACCGCACCTCTCAGAAGCACATCCATGGAGAGGATGCAGAAGCGAATCATGGAGATCGCCGGCGGTGACCAGGCGAAGTTAGCCAGGTTGAAGGAGATCCTTACTTGGTTTGAGAACGAGTGGGAGATTGCGGGGACGGTGAGGGCCATGTGGCAATGTATGAGAAAGAGCAAGACGGAGGCGATGAGGGCGGCGATGTACTCCTCAGTGGCAGTCATGCCGCAGTCCATCAAGTTCATCGAGTATCTCCTCTGGGCGATGGAGCAGACAGATTCGCCCGAGAGAAAAGTCAGGCGGAGGTGGTGGGCGTACAGATCGAGGGTCGAGCATCCAGAGGATGACGAATCGATCAAGTACGGTGTGCCGTTCATGAGGGTGTAGCGCAAGCCGGAGTCACCGGAGCATTCGTTCTCCCACCGCAAGAGGAGGTTGGTTGGCGCGACGTCGCTTCCCTGCCATTCTCCACGGTTCCGTCGCCGCTCGCCTCGTCTCGACGGCGGCGGTAAGGTTTAAGGTAAGCTTCGCACTAGACCTAATCTTCCATCTGCTCATGCTTACAATCAGTGTGCCGGCTAATGGGTAAGTACTGGGTATAACTCCGAGTACTACGCCAATCACCCTAAAAGAGCTCTCGAACTAAAACAAAGTTGTGAAAATGTCTACAAATAAAGATAAATCAATTGGTTCTTCTTTCAGAAAAGAGTACTCCCTAGAAAAGTGCCAATATAAGCTAGTGCTATTTGATTAGAGGATTTGCTGCAACACTGAAACAAGTAAAGTGTCCCCTCAAAAAAAAGTGCAAGCCAAACACCGGCAGATTAAAATATTCTCTATCGGGTCGGCAAGAACTTGAGGAACCATCCGAGCATCTGTGCTTTTCCAAGCCACGTTTATGTTAGATATTGGCACCTAGCACTCTGCATATATGCTGGTTCCATCCGTAAATTTGTGCAGCTTCACCAAAATTTAGCTGAATAACCCTGTTTGCACAGATAATGAAAAAGCGTGATTACATTATAGTGGCGCTAGTTGATGAAACATACACTAATAAATAGAAGAAACTTCATTTTCTTAATGGGAAAAGATTGCGGTACAATACATTTAATAAAAAATACACCTTCTGCAAGTGATGAACATCGGTGTACCGCGGTAGTACAAGAAGGGGCCTTGAGACATTCCAACCTCTATTTTTGTGTAGCTCAACAAAAATTAAGCACCCCAGTTTGCAGAAACACTTAAACATTAACAATGGGACTAGTTGATGAAACATATACTAACAAAGAGAAGCACTTTCTTTATCTACATTGGAAATGAAATGATAGAGAGGACAGTAGCTCCATTTTAACTGTATTATTACTTCATTTTATCAGTGGCACTAGGGTCGAGCAGGTGGCAAGTGAGGTCTACCGTGCGTCGCAAGGATGGAGGCCGGGGGTGCTTAGACTGGGATGCTGAAGATGGCTCTTTCAGTCCCTAACTTCCCCCCAGATGTTTCTGTGGTAGCTTTTGGGTTGTAATCTAAACTTGGTCGAGCTGGGGCTGCGTCCCCCTACCTGCCTAGCTTATACGATATTACTTTAATGGTGCCATTGCTTCATTTTACCAGCAACATTACGTTAACAGCTGCTAAAGAGTTGGTATTTGGGCACGGGAGAGTAGGAGGACCAGGACAATTGCATTTCTAACGAAAATAAGCAACTTATCTTAATGGAAAATTTAGCAGGACATGAAAAACAGTGCCATTGATTCATATTACTGGAGGCATTAGATTGAAAACACATTGGTTTAACGTGTCCTTACTTTAACAGTGGGACTGCTACATTTTACCAGTGGCATTACATAAGAGGGGCTCGGGGCAACAAACATCCAAACAGGATATCTGGGTTGGTCCCATTTTTGTTCAGCATAGCCACCTTTTACTGTGTGAGGCTAGCAAATCTAGTGCTGGGCATACTCTGTTGACTTGTCCCCCAGTCCCCACTTTCTTTCCTTTTTCAACCAATAGATCGGTTTATATCGAGTTTGTACTGCGTTTCCCTTTATTTCCCTATTAGACCAAGAGACCAGTTGGATAGCCAGTCTCTGCTACTTTTCGCCCCATTATTTCCTCTTTCGACCAAGTCCTAGATTCAGGTAACAAATCTTCCCCCAGCCCCCACCCCCTTTCTTCCCTGTTTGAACCAAGTAGTACTAGATTCGAGTGCATGAAGTAGTACTACTAGATTAGACTGCATGAAGTAGTTTTACCTCTTAACAGTAAAAATTTAGGTGGCTTTCGAACAGCCAATCGATCCTATCTACGAGGGGGCCTGAGAAGTAGTAAAAGATACAAATCCAGTGACATGAGGAGCTGGGGCAGTAGAGCAAGGCTGGTTTCGAAGCAAGTTATACTTGAGGGTAGCTGGGATGTCGCTAGGTGGGCGGCGGGAGGCCGGATCTGCCCACACTACGGCAGTGAGGAAGAAGGGGTCGGAGGCCGTCCCTAGTCGGCACTGTGTGGGAGAGAATGGCAAGGCAAACTGATCGGGATGCGTCGGCAGTGGATCAGAGCCGTCGCTGAGGATGACCGCATGAATGTTGCATCTTCTCACCTTCCCCGACGGAGGGGATCTGACCGGATCTGTGACCAGCGGTGAGCAGAGAGAGTGTGGCCACCGCTATCGTGTTTAGATCTAGAGAGGACGAGAGAGTGTGAAGACAGCAACACTAGCAAGCAAGCGCGGAGGCTCCTGCCTATATAGTGGAGTAGTTTTCTTTTTTCTACCGGAGTCGGCTTGACCTCGTCAATGACTGTCGAGAAGTCTTCATGCACGTGCCCCGGAGGCGGAGTTGTCGTCATTTTTATCTGAAGCACTAGATTAACATATAACACGAAAAAATGCCACATGACAAGAAACCATAACCTCACTGCCCCAAGGAGACAACATGAATCCCGACGGACAAACTAGACGAGGATCAAAGCTCATATTAAAGACAAACTCGTAGAAAAGGGGTCAATCGATAGATGTCCTAATTAACATAGCCGGCTAGACCTAGATGGCAGCCGAGTAGTCTTCGCGCATGTGCCCCCAATGACCATCGCCTTGGAGGAACGCAGTTGTCACTGTTTAACCCTCGCAGTGATCCGAAGCACATGACACCTAATATTGCGAGATGACAAGAAACCTTTTTTTAGATTTCTTATCAGAACTACAGCCTTGTACAACACAGCCTGCACGGTATGTAGACGATAGCCAATCCAGCCGTCTGCTGGAATCTGGTCACATGCATGGACGAACTGATCTCCCGTGTCGTGCAGGGATCGTCCAGGCACCAATGTGTCTACAGCACTGCTGCAGTACTATCGCTCGTCTCTCTCTTATTAACTCAGCCAACTTGCAGGGACGGGGGAGTGTGTGTGTGCCTATGGTCGATTCTCAATTGCGGTCCCACATGTGTGTGCAAACGCAATATGATGCGCGTTCCATTCGGTGAGCGGCGTGCCACACCGACCGACTGTCCGGGGTGCGACGCGAATGCGACAGGCGTGTTGTATACATGTGTACCGCCATTTTCTTCTGGCTTTGCTCCATGGCGCAATCCATGGGTACAAAATTATATTTAAAAGTCAAGGGCGGGGCTTTTCTCGTGTAGTAGGCGGGGCAGTTCCGCCTAGTCAGTTCGACAGAGAGGCGAGAAGATGAGGGAGTAGACTGCTGCAAACGTAGGGCTGTGTGATTTGATGACTCGTTACTGCTAGACAGGTGGGGCCCTGTGATTTGACTTGCCATTATCATTATTACTGCGGCGCTATGACCGGCGTGAGTCTCACGATTCCTGACCACCTCCATGGCATACAGGTGCCAAGTACTACCTCCGTCCTGGTTTATTGGTCCCCACTGTATATTGTGTCAAATTTTGACTATAGATTGAACTCACAAAACGTTCATGCATGTTACCAAAAATTATATCATTGAAAACTATGTTCAAATACGAATCCAACAATGTAATTTTTGTTGACATGCATTAACATTTTGTTAGCTAAATCTTTGGTCAAAATTTGGCACAAACTACAAAGGTGACCTATAAACCAGGACGGCGGTAGTACTCTATAGTAATGGGCTTATAGCCCGCTTACATGGCACTTTTGCTTATATTTCGAGGAGAGAGACATGGGCAAAATGGTGGGAGTGGGCTCTTGTGCAACACCCTAGCTACTTACTCCTTGGCAAATGCAATAGATACTACGAAGCAAGAGATAGAGAGAAGTATAAAAAATAATCTATAGCCAACCTTATAGCTAACCTTGTTGTATGAGTACCTATAAGTGATGACTATGTATGACATGCCAACATCAGATACCCTAACGCACCTGGACGGAGGAAGTAGTTTCATGCATGCAAAGTAGGCAAAAAATGCTCATTTATAGCCGTCTGAAATCTCCAAGGGCGCGACCGCGCGAGCGAGGCGACGGTCGTGGTAGGCGCGACCATGATACGGGTTGCTGACAGCCCTTGGATCTAGGATCGAACGGTCGCATGCTAAGTTGCTGAAAATTTGCAGAATAACCCTCCAGGATAGGATATTCACCCATAGGTCTATAATCACGCCATGCAACCATTCGATCCTAGATCCAAGGGCTCTCGGAAGCCCATATAATGGGAGCATGGAAAGCTTCATATCACCTGTAATTTTCCCGACGCTTGATGTGCGAACACGCAGATGCTATACTGTCAGGCCTACGAAGTGGGTCTAGTAGACATGACATCTAATTGGGACCCCATAGTACTGTGCATGAATCCATTTATCCACCGGGCAACCCACTACCCTGCCGTTCGCACACCCCACTCAGCATTTTTACAATCGGAAAACCGCTAGCAGTTCACTCCTACTCATCCCGGCCGTCCTTTAACATTACGGCAGTTCGCTACTAGTCGTCCGTCCTTTCACATTATAGCAGTTCAACTAATCCTAACCCTCCTCCAAAATCCATGGCATCCCAAATCTCCATGATCAGCGGTGAGTACAAGGTTCGAACCATCACCGGCGATGAGTTCGACGTCATCTACACCCATTCTTCCGCGACGGTGAAAGGATGCCTTGCTCGCTTCAAATGCATGTTCAAAAAGTCAGATGGTGATGAGTGGGTCACTGGGCTAGATGTTGAGTACACCACAGTCCTGGGAAAAGAGAAGAATCTAAAGGAGGAAGAGAAGAAGAAGCCCGCCGTGATCCAGGTTTGCGTGCATAACTTGTGCTTGGTCTACCACATATGCCATGCCGACGTTAAGTGTGAGGATTTTAAGAACATCCTCGTGGACGACAGAGTCAAATTCGTTACTGTAGACTTACATAACGACGAGGAAGTCCTGGGTTGGATAGGCCTCGTTGTAGGCCAGCCCTTCGACCTCCAGAAGAATAGGCTGGTGTCCTCCCGTCAGCCTTCAATGCTGACCTTGGCAGGAGCCACGGTTGATCCTTCGTACGGCAAACTGACAAAACCTCACCACAAGTTTTATCTTGCATGGGAGTGGAATTTAATAGATAAAGACCACATCCAGTACGCTGCAATGGATGCCTACCTTTGTTTCAATATCTACAAGGGTTGGATGAAGAGCGAGAGCCTAGTGTGCGGTTCAAGCAAAGAAGTATCAGCCAAGAGGAAGAGGGACAAGGACGAAGTCGAGGACATGGACGAGGAGTCCGAGTAAGGTGGCAGTGTCGTGCTCATGGTGGTTCTAATGCAGTGTCTACAGGATTAGTTGCTTAGTTTAATTTCAGGGTGCTTAGTTTTATTTCAGGGGTGTGTTGTGCTGAGCCCCCAGCAGAACTATGTTATGTTCTTTCTCGTTACTTTAACTCTTCAGTACGTACATACTTGTATTTCTTATAGTTCATCTTGTAGTTGGTAGTACTACCACTTGTTTCTTCACATTATATATGTACAATATATGATATGGCCAACATCATATAGCTAGCAGTTGGCTATACTATTAACCACGCTCTAAGCATGCCACATACGCAAAACACTTAAATGAGATATGTAATTCTAACAAAAACTTAAATGAGAGAAGTTTACCCAAAGCATGAAGGAGTTTAGTTGTCAAAGAATTAAATAGGTATGCTAATTTATTTAATAGACTTTAGCACCCCATCTAAGCATGTACTAGCTTTTTAATAGTACTATATGCATAATTTGGCGACGAGCGCTCTCTATATGTACCACCTTTTTTCTTTAATTTCATCTTGTTAGTTTTGCTCCATGGCGCAATCCATCGATACTACTACTGTACAAATGTACATTTAAAAGGCTAGAGGGTGGGGCAATCTCGCTTGGTCGGTTTCATGAGAGGCGAGGGCCTTTGTGATTTGATGGCTCATTACTGCTGGAAGGTGGGGCCTTGTGATTTGACTACTCGTATGAATGTTGCCGACGACCTGAGGAGGAGCAAAGAACCATGCGGTATACTCAATTTTTCCACTGGTGTAGGAGTAGTACGACGGAGGAGCGCGAAACACGGCAGCCCAGTGCGATATGGCGATAAAAAATGATCTAATTTGCTAGTCATCGATCACACGGTGCCGCTCATCGTTAGCATTGTTCTATCCGTGCCTCCAAAGAAGCAACACAGGAGCAAAAGAAGAAGGAAGATTACCCCCAAAAAGAACAAGGAAGAAGCAGACACAAGTCTGGGGCGCTGCTCTCTACTTCATGAAGAGTTAATCGCGGAGTCCTAACTGCTTCTTCATCACGTCCACGACCTTCATCTCCTCGCTCGTCTCCTCTGCCATCTTCTTCATTCTGTCCATGACGCGGGATTTCTCGACGCGAGTGTTCATCATCTCTTCCACGGCCACATTACGTACCTTGACAGCAGCCGGGTGCTTGATTCGGAGCTTCGCTAACTCCTCCTTCTGTTCCATGATGAGGGCGTGC
Source organism: Thinopyrum elongatum (assembly GCA_011799875.1). Classification (NCBI taxonomy): domain Eukaryota; kingdom Viridiplantae; phylum Streptophyta; class Magnoliopsida; order Poales; family Poaceae; genus Thinopyrum; species Thinopyrum elongatum. The sequence continues at coordinate 377,745,755 of CM022302.1, forward strand.
AGCATCTTCACCGAGGAACTACTCTTCTCATTCAGCTTCTTCCAGCCGGCGTTCTCCTCCTTCAGTAGGTCGAGCTCGTGGCGGAGCTTCGCCTTGTCCTCCTGAAGTTGCAGGATTTCGCCGGTCGCCTTCTTACCCGAGGCAATGCTCTCCTTTAGCAACATCACCAAGCCGGCGGTCAACTCCTCCTGCTTATTGAGCTCACCGGGCATGTTGTCGAGGCTCTCCTTCAGCAGCTCCACCAAGCCATCGATCAACTCCTTCTGCTTATTGAGCTGATCGGGCATGTCGTCGAGGGATAACGACTCCAGCACCGCCAGCTCGGCATGTTTGCCTCCACGGCTAGGGCGCTCTTGGGAGCCCTCGCCTGCCCGTGAGAGATCTTTCAAGGTCTCTGCGAGGCGGCGAGCCCTCTTTTTTTCCACGGCCTTAGTTGCCGCTCACTTGTTATGAGTAGTTCTCGACCTAGAGCTCTGCACACCGGCCATGGCAAGGACAGACGAACAAGAAAGACTTATGTGGAGGAAGGTAGAGTAATTTTCGGCTAGGTAGTTCCCCTTTTTATAACCTAGTACTAGCACTAGTACTAAAACCTGCATAGTGGGAACACGTTCAGGTTTGATACATAGGTGTGAGCAGGTTTGCACTTAATTATAGCATGGTAGTACTACTTTGGAATGTGATGGGAACAAGCTAAAGATTAATTGATGGTTTTGGTTTCGAGGCCTGAAACGGCACCCGATGAGTTTCCTGGAACACAAATTTCAAGTACTACTCCTCAAATGCGGTCGCACAAGTCAGTGATGTAACTGGTCGTACATGTCAGACCAAGCCGATGTGTGTCCCTTCGGTGAGACGCAGGTCCGACCGACCGTAAGTATTACACGATGGAGACTTGTGGTTGTGTCTTCGGGTGATTGTCACGACCAAGCATTCAAAAACTAGTGATAAATCAATTACCATCTTTTTCCAAAAGACCAAGTATTTTCACAGGAATACAATACATATAGATGGAGTGATTGTCACGGTTGCAAACCGCCATGGCGCCGCAAGTTCACTACAGCAGCAACCGAGTAGGTCACTGCATCGCTGGCGGGGAAGGAGGGCAGCTCACCTCGCCTACGATGCATGCCCAGTGCCACCGCTGCAGCTGGCACCACGATTTAGCTTCTCCTACCACCCATTTGAACAGTTCCACCGGCTGCTCATCCCATCCAGCAGGCATGCGCGTTCTTTCCTCCAGAGTCGACTCTGTGAATATGATCTCTACCATTAGCCCCAGCTCGAAATCAACGCGACGCTGCCAGATGCTGACATCCCTCATCATCTCTCCCCTGAGATCGACTTGAGCCTCCGCCTTGTGCTTTGCCAGGTCCAGCTCCTTCGAACTTGTCTCCAATCGATGCGATGCTTCCTCGATCCGATTTGCCCTTGCTACCCACCACCTGAAACGCAGCCCTGGCATGTCCTCCGGTGCCATCGATCTGTGATTCTAGAGCAATGGATCCCCTTTGAAACACATGTGGGTTTCGCTCAAAGGCGGCAGTGCTGCGGGCCGCAGCGAGAGGGCAGCCCGCGGGATCCTAGGATCTAAGGGATTATCGATGGCGGGATCCTCCATGGCAGGATCCGGTGGGCGAGGAAAGGAGGCGAGCGTAGGCGCTAGAAGAGCCCTACAAGGCTAAGATAAAGACAATACTACTCCGCTCTGTCCATATTTAAATACAAAGGCCACCAATAATAGCCCAGGCAAAAATTGATCATGCTGCCTGCGTCCTGGTTAATTGGCCCCCTTTTATTTTGTGCCAATTTTTGACAAAAAATTTAACTAAGAAGATGTTAATGCATGCCACCAAAAATTATATCATTGGAATCACATTTGAACATAGTTTTCAATGATATTACTTTTTATGACATGCATAAATATTATGTTACTTAAAATTATGGTAAAAAATTGGCACAAAATACGAAGGAGATCAATGGAAGTAGCAACCCATCATTTAACTACTCGCATGCACGCAGTGGAGTAGTAATGTGATTCTCAACTACTTCCTCCCTCACGTCCACTCAATTTGCATGCGCTGTATTAATTGACCATCAATTAAGTGAACGACTTTACACGCGTCAAATTATCACATGGGGTGGATCTTCGTACAAAAATGCGTCCCACCATGTACACGCGTGTGCGTGCGAGGGAATGAGTGCGTGCGTGCACATCTTCGCTTCGTGCACGTACTACCAGTGTGCGTGAGAGAGGACGAGTACATTCTTCTGGAACCAGCAGCACGTCAGTGTGATCAATCCACACAAGAAGGTCGCGACAACGCCTCCACATGTGTCACGTGGCTTCATGGATGCCCCACACATCATTTTAATCATAATATATTAACTGAAAAAAGGGAGAGACACTGTGTAGCGTGCCATTGGAAATCTAATTTACGTGTTTTGCACATACTGGAAGTACTAGTAAGGTACACGTGCATTGCACGCATGAGATTTGGCAACCAAATGATGAATAAATACCACACTATAGCATGTAAGCTTTGAGTCATATATGCATGATGTAGACGTTTGTTTAATTCTTATAGTTCATCTCATTCAAAATCAATTAGTTTTTATAAAAAAGTTAATCTATTTTAAGATTCATGGAATTGTGCATTGTAAAGCATAAAGTAAAAACAAATAATGGCAATTCATCTAGAAAAAAAGTTTGGGCAATTATGATACGGAAGATTCTAGAACAAAGGAGAAGTGCTTGTGTTTTGATGTTTGTGCATTATGCTTAAGTTCAACCATGGAGTCTTCTAGATTGTACATGTGGCAGAATCTGGTGGAATGTAGATGATATCCAACGGCCAGTAGTGCTCGGATTTGCCATCTCTGCACCGTCGGATTGGCTTCATCCAACGACTTTCTTTCAAAGTTATTCGCACACTATATAGGGGTATAGATATAGATCTATATAGAGAGAGGTATAGATATAGACTAGTGGCACATCATCTAAAGCCTTTCTACACGCTCATTTTTTGTACAAATGTGCTCCACCGTGCACCCGCGCGTTTGTATGTGGGAACGAGTGCGTGTGTGCACCTCTTCTCTTTCGCACACATATTCCGTGTGTGTGATTGATACTAAGATATGGTGAGGGAATACGTGTCAATGCAATTTGTGTGAAGGAGAGGCCTATATACATACATGTATGTGCATGGGGTCGGGGTGATATACGAGAAGGGAGGGGAGGGGTCGACCGCGCGAGATATCGATAGAGACAGATAGAGGGAAGAGCTCTACGAGTGTACAAGCACTGGGATATGGGGGGCTGGAAGGTGGTGCGAGGGGCCAAGTGGAGGGAGACTGTGAAGGAGTGCACAAGTGCGAGATCGATATTTAAAGAGAGGGGGCAAGAACGTGCGCGGTTGCGCGCAGTGGCGGAGCCATGAAAATTAAATGAGCTAGGGGGCCAAGCATTGCTAATCCTTTATGGGGAGAGCCAATTCATCAACTTAAACCATTTTACCAACAATTGATCTACTGATCACATTCATATTAGCCTCAATATAGTGATGTTAGGGGGGGCCAGGGCCCTTGCTGCCCCCTGTCTTCACCACTGTGCACGCGTCTGAGAGATGAAGTGGAAGGCATGGATGATGAGAGGGAGATGATGGATAGATAATGTGTGTGTATTAGCTATGCAGTCCTATATAGAGAGGTAGATTGATCGATGTGTACATGGGAAAGAGGGTGAGACCTGACTAGATATATAGATCGATCGGTTTGTACGGAAAACTGGGAAAGACCTAGCTATATATATACACACATAGAGGAACATCGATCGTTGCGCATGCATGTGAGAGATAAAGAATGCCCGAAGTGATGAAGAGGAGGAGGTGTGTTTGTGTGCATGCATGGGAGACCGACCTGAAGAAAAAGATTGTGTGTGTGCGATGGATAATGCCGAGTGGTAGTGTGTGTGCATGAATGCACGAGAGAAACTGGTACAACTATAAAGAGAAGACAACTGTGTGGGTGTAAAAGACTAGGTGAGGTCATAATCAATGTAAAGTTGAATTCAAATATTTGAATAAGAGATCATGATGTTTGAAAACCATGCATGCATGAATATAACTAAGATATGCGTGGTGTGGTTTGGAAACGAGCATGCTATACTGTATACACATTGAACAAGAGGTCAGACTGATTTGAATTTGAGATACCGATGGCAGGCATCGTTTGGCCACATTGTATCCATGCATTGACACACTATTCAAATTGGAGATGATGGGTGGCTTACGCATCACATATCTATACCCCTATATAGTGTGCGAATAACTTTGAAAGATGGTCGTTGGATGAAGCCAATCCGACGGTGCAGAGATGGCAAATCCGAGCACTACTGGCCGTTGGATATCATCTACATTCCACCAGATTCTTCTACATGTACAATCTAGAAAACTCCATGGTTGAACTTAAGCATAATGCACAAACCTCAAAACAGAAGCACTTCTCCTTTGTTCTAGAATCTTCCGTATCATAATTGCCCAATTTTTTTCTAGATGAATTGCCATTATTTGTTTTTACTTTATGCTTTACAACTCACAATTCCATGAATCTTAAAATAGGTTAACTTTTTTATAAAAACTAATTGATTTTGAATGAGATGAACTACACGAATTAAACGAACATCTACATCATGCATATATGACTCAAAGCTTACATGCTCTAGTGTGGTATTTATTCATAATTTGGTTACCAAATCTCATGCGTGCAATGCACGTGTACCTTACTAGTCTAAATGGTGTGTGTGTGTGTGTGTGTGTGTGTGTGTGTGTGTTGTGCGTGTTAAACACATTGTACATAGTATCATACATGGTTTAGATTCCGAACATCTAGCTAGAGCATACATGTACTATGATTTTAATTCAAGATAAAATGGATACATATATTTGAATTCGAGATCGTATGTACATGTAGTTCATATTTATATGGGAATTTACTACTCCTATATTCATGTCATGAGTTGTGAAGATAATATTTAGATGGTTGTATAACTAACCCGAGTACAATCCCATTCAAACAGGGAAAATGTACTCAAATTTAGTCCATATGCTAGACAGCATGAATTGTTTTTTTATTGCTGAGGGAATTGCAAATTGATTTGGTATTGTACACGTTAAGCTTGTTGTCCCAATTTTTTTAGTTTTTTGTTGTTGTATTGGAATGGCATTTCTAGTAATATAGTAAACCAGGACATGGCTCTTTCTAGTGGGGTGCGAATTGTCTTTTTTGTTTTTTTGTGTACACGTTAAGCTTGTTCTCCCAAAATTTCAAACCGCGCCTTGTTAAGCCGAAATTTTAAGCTAGCATCTTTGTCTATCGTGCTGCGAAACTCCCGCCTCTTCAACCCGCGCCTTGTTACCCCAAAATTTTAAGATATCTATTTGTCTCATTGTGCTCCGAAAACTCCCTCCATCTCAACCCGCGCCTTGCTATCCCAAAATTACAACGCGCACGAAAACTCCCACCTCCTGCGAAATCCCGACACGCGAAATTCCCATGATACCCCTGAACCGAAAGAACCGCCTAGCTCAAATTGGTGGGGGTACTTTTGTAACTTACCCCACATTTCGGACAAGCGCGTCCCTAAGCCATGGTTTCCCCCTCCCCTTCCCCCCCCCGCCCCCATTCGTACACCGAGGCCGCGAAAACCCGCGAAGCCCCCACACCTTCCTCCGTCCGCCACCTAGTCGAAGCCTCTTCCCCGATGACGTCGTCCACAGCAACACCTCGACGTCCCTCATCCACTGCACCGGATGAGGATCCGTCGTCGATCTTGTCGTCCCGCCAGTTCAGCCACCCTGCCCTCCACCTCCAAGGAGCTGCCCTGACGTTCGCCTCGTCTTTCGCGCCACCTCCATTCCCACAGCGCCATCTTCACCTGCACCACCGGAAGAGCAGCACCACCACCGATTCCTCGGATGAAGCTGAGGACTAATCGACACCACCAAAGAGGTTCTACACTTATCACTGCATTTTCTTCTTGATTCGATCTCACGGTGCTGCCGGCGCTCGGTCCCGAGCCGCCATGGCGCGGCTCCATCTATGGCAGCATCGCCGGCCACTTCCTCCATGGTGTCGCTCCCTCGGCGGCGATGCCCACATCAGTCGGAGCTGCTGCTGCTGCTCCAACTCTCGCTGGCCCTGCTGCTGCTGCTTCGGCTCTCGCTCGTGATGCTGCTCTGCTCTTGCTCTCAGTCCCCTGCCTGGTCTGCTCTTGCCCTTGCTCGCGCTGCTGCTCTTGCTCTTGCTCGCGCTGCTGCTCTACTCTTGCTCGCGCTGCTGCTCTTGCTCTTGCTTGCGCTACTGCTCTACTCCTGCTCGCGCTGCTGCTGCACGAGCAGCAGATCCTGCTCTCGCTCGAGCCCCTGCAGCTGCTACCCAAGATGTTGTTACACGACCAGCTGCCCCGGCTCTCGCACGCGCTGCTGCTCCAGGCGCTGCTGCTGCTGCTACTGCTTTTCTGCTACTAGTGCGTTCAGTTTCGATAGTAAAATTCAGTTTCGGCAGCAAAATTCAGTTTCGACAGTTAAATTCAGTTTCGACAGTTAAGTTCAGAGATGGGCGGCTGATGTATTTTACATCTAGCACTTTGTGGTTATGTATTTTACATCATCTATTGGAGATGCTATTAGAATTCCACTCAGGTTAACGTTGTCTCTCTTGTCCTGCTTCAGCCTCGCCGTCGTACAACTCACCGGAGCTGCTCCAACGATGAAACCCTCCATCACAGCGGAGCAGTACCCTCGGCTCCATCTCTAGACGCCTAAGATCTTCTTCCCCTCCTCCGATAGCCACATCAGCCGGAGCATCCTCACCGACCAACCCAATGATGCTGAGATCGACATGGCTTCGCCAAAGAGGTTGTACACTTGTTGCATCGCTTTTTTACTCTACATGTTATATATACAGTCCATTGAACACGCGTAGTAACGTGAAATACGATTAGTTTCTCCTATTGTATGAAAAGCAGTGAGGTACCAGGCAACTTAGCTATCCGTGATGGACTCTCTCGAACGCCATCATTATTTATTTTTGCGAGTTTGAGCTATGCATTTGTAGATCGCCCTGGGAGTTGAGCTAGTAGGGCAGTGGCCTATGTCCAAAGTAGTAGAAGTAGCACAAAAACATTTTTGGAGTGTAGGCTTTTCCCTGTTCAAGCCTGCCTACTAGAATCGCCAGTGCTTGAAAGGAAAAGTGAAGGAAAAACATAGGAATTGGAAAGTTTCCTATGGTACTACTATCCATGCCTTAGGTTCAAAGGAATGGAGCAAAGGAAAACTGTAGGATTTGTTCCTTTAGTGTCTCCTTGAAAGAAAAACCGTAGGAATTTTAATATCCACTTGGCCTCCTTTTCAAATTCCTATTCATGAAGCACAAGACTAAGAGATAGTAGCATAATAGCATTATAACCATACATTTTCTTGTGGTTTGACTTAATTTCACCATGCTTCTTTGCATTCTTGTGATCTTCCAATTCTTGTGAACCAAACACCCAGATTGGAAGAAATTCTGTGTTTTTAAATTCTCTGTTTTGCACGTGCATTCCTATCCTATTCCTGTGTATTTCCTATCCCTGCATTGTTAGAATCCTCCAATTCAAACAAGCCCTTACAGAATTACTTCTGTTATAGATATGTGTCAAAGAAAACCTTGTGTGGTTTGTCCCGCTCCTACTGCGCTATGGTCCACCCCAGCTCAGCTGCTCCAATGACGGAAGGGTTCACCACAGCAGGGATCCGCCCTCCAGACTGTCTTTCGCCGCCTCAGATCTTCTTCCCCGCCGTCGGCAGTCACGACAACTGCATTACCATCATCAACTGAGCAGATGACCTTGAGGACTACACGGGTCCGCAAGAGAGGTCGCACTCTTTTGTGTCTGCTTACGTTATGCATTGCTTAATACGATGACATGCTACTTTATCGTCCTGTTCACCGATTAGACTCCGAGTCAGGTCCAAACTAATGCTCAAACTTGAGTTTTAAAATGGTTGTGGGGTACATATTGGGCCAGCAATCAATACTTTCTGGTTAATCTCGGGTATATACTATGAGTTTCATGCTGGGTGAAAACAAACATTAAAGGAGCCATTATCTATATTTTTTAACTGAAGATATTATCTGCCTGCTATCATTGGTTTTGGGTCTATCCACAGTTTGCTACCATCACTCTGGATTTGTGCATGCACTCTTACATAATCTCAGTATGTTTTATTCCTATGCATGTCAATTATTATACACAATGGTACTGAACATGTAGAGCAAAAGAGACGAGCCTTGCATGGCAATAAAATTTCATGCAGATGTCGCTCCATGGTGGGCGCAAAAGCACCCCCCTCCCCCCATTCCAGACTATAATCAAGAGGAAGATAACTGTTCAAAGGGGGATTCAGTGGGAGCGGACCACTCCTATTTACCCCCTGAGGTCTTTTGCTCTAACTTGGCATGCTGATGTTGGTCATATCATGCATATGGTGCCTTGCATTGCTTACTTTATACATAAAATATGTCATCTGCTTAGTTTAGACATGCATTGTGTGAATGCCATCTGTTTAGTTTCTATATCATATATGAGAATCATGCAATGCCATCTTGTTTAGCCAGGCATCAGATATGTGAATTTTGCAATACCATCCTGGTTAGCCAGTCATCTTATATGTGAATTATATCATGCCATCCTTTTTTTATTATGTATTAAATTTGTCAACAATGTTAGTACATTCAATTACTCTTCCTGTGAATCAGCCATTGGACACGGTCATGGAAAAATCTGGAGTAAAAACAAGGTCTTCAGAGAAGACAATGCTATCTGATGAAGTGCATGTCTTGCTGCTTACGAATAGCTCCTCAGAAGAGGATTCAGAGACAGATGACCAGTCATATTCCCCCCCCCCCCCGAGGTGCATGCTCTAACTTGGCAGGGTTATATTGCTCATATCGTGCATATGGTGTCTTGCATTGGCATGTCATTTGCTTAGTTTAGACATGCTTTGTGTGAATGCCACCTGTTTAGTGTCTAATTACCATATATTTGAATTATGCAATGACATCTTGTTACAAGACATTATATATGTGAATTATGGAATGCTATCTTGTTGCAAGGCATTATGTATGTGAATTATGTAATGCCATGTTGTTTAGCCAAGCGTCATATATGTGAATTATATCATGCCATCCTTTTTTTCCATTACGTATTCCATTTGTCGACAATGTTTGTATATTCAACTACTCTTCCTATGCATCAGCCATTTGAATTGGTGATGGAAAAATCTGGAGTGAAAACAAGGTCTTCAGAGCAGACAATGCTACCTGCTGAAGCAGATATCTTGCTGGTTACAGATAGCTCCTCAGAGGAGGATTCGGAGACAAATGACCAGTCCTATTTTCCCCCTGAGGTGTATGCTCAAACTTGACAGGGTTATATTACTCATATCATGCATATGTTGTCTTGCAATGCTTAGTTTTTACATCATATACACAATATTGAATGCCATATCCTTAGTTGACACATCATATATGCGATTGCCCTCTACTTACTTGCTTAGTATATAAATCATATATTTGAATTATATCATGCCATGATGTTTACATAGACAACATGTATCTAAATTATGGCATGCCAACCCATTTTCTAAAGACATAATAAAGTTATATCATCTCATCCTGTTTACATAGGCAAAATATTTTGAATTATGTCATTCTATCCGTGAATTATATCATGCCATCATGTTTCCATCGACGGCATGTATGTGAATTATGGCATGCCAACCACTTTAATAGACACATCGTATAGTTATATCATGTCATCATGTTTACATAGTCATCATATTTTGAAGTATGTCATTCTATCCTGTTTAGTTAGCCATCATATATGTGAAATTGTGTCATGCTATCCTGTTTAATTAGCCATCATATATGTGAAATTATGTCATGCTATCATGTTTGGTTAGACAACATAAATGTGAATTATTTCATGCCATGTTTTCTTCCCTACTATCCATTGCACATGTCTATCATACAATGTCTATACATTCAATTACTTTTCTTGTTTATCAGCCATTTGAATTGGAGGGGGTGATGGCAGTATCTATGGGAGTAAAAACACAGTCTTCAGAAAAGATCGTGCTACCCGTCGATGCAGATAGAACCACGGTTGTACTTGCCCAAGAACCAGCCCTACCACACATAACCCAGACTCACGCCGATTGTACCCCTACCCAGTTGGACAGAGAACCAGCTACACCCCTTCTAACCCCAACCCCAGCAGATAGTAACCCAGTTCCAGTTGGCACAGCACCGTCTCCACCACAGAGCACCGAAACACGAGCAGTTAGTAAGGCAGCTGCAGTGCCCAGAGCACGAGGACCACCATTCCGAACCCCAAGTCAATGCTTAAAGCAGAAGAAGAATTGTTCTCAGGTCAGGTTCCGTAGCTATGGTTCATACTCCTTTGCTCTTGCATCACTGTATTTACTCATACCAACTAATTTCAAATTTGAAGGATGCAATTGAAACTCTAATGGTGCAACAGGTATGTTTTAAACCTGTTTCTTTAACGTGTTTGCTATTGTAACTTGCTCTATGTTGATTTCAGTTTCAGTTGAATAAATAGTTATGTTCTCATGCCATGCACATTACAAGTGTTGTTAGTGTTGTTTAGTTTCCCACACTTATATTCTGTCTATGCTGCTTTGTCTTAAACAGATGTGATTTAAACTGTCTCTCTCTTGATTTGGCAACATAAACTAGAATGATATAGACCATACAGTGACCATACTACATAGATATATGTTTGTTTCATGCTGTTATCCTGTCCACCTTACTACTGAACTGGTTTACCAAAATGAGTTTCATATACAACATGCTAAACATGTGATGTGTCTGCTTGTTTCTCTTTTAGAATGCGGACAAAATATTGGAGAAGAGTACCCTGTTATGCAATGGTAAAGGAAGTAATGTAGATAAGGTTCAAGATAGTGAGACATCCCTGTTGGTCTCCAAGAAAGCTGATAAAAACTATCTTGAAGACAATGAGACAACCCCAAAGTCCTGTCTTGATGTAGTGTTTGAGTTACTGGCCACTACTGCTGGCACCAGCTCTTCGTACTCGTTGCCTGAATCAGTTTGGCTTCTTGAGTCTCAACTTCAAGTTGAAAGACATAGATAAGATGTGCTGCGACAGGAAGCCGAAGGACTGAGGAAGTCCCTGGAGAATTCAGATGCATACTTTTTGGTGCAACAGCAAGCGCTGGAGGATTTAAGCGCCAAACAAGAGAAAGCTAATAAGCTTGCTAAGCGCCTTGCCAGCATGGTGGATACCCAGGATATTGTTTCTTGAGCTCTTGTGAAGTGGTTTCAGTGCTGGACTTGTTTTGCTGCGGCGTTTATTTGCACTAGTTGCCAACTTTGACAACCAGTGTATGTAATATGCTGCTTTGTTCCCCGTATTTGCACTGGTGGCGAACTTTGATGCCGAGTGGATGTAATATGTGTAATAGCCGTAATAGCCTAGCGTAAGTTGCTTGCTTATTTATTTCCTTATTGTCTTGTTTAGTTGTTTGCTTGTAGTCACTGCAGTTCTTTTTCCACGTTTTTCTATTGGCCACAATAACCTTTTTTTATAACTAGGCCACAATAACCATGGGCTACGTACGAACCGTTGCTACCATGGTCCTGCTATCTGCTGTAGTGACCATGGGCCTCCTACGGTCCTTCTACGGGTCGTAGAATCAATGGGCCTTCTACGGGCCATATGATCGATTGGCCAAACATGGGCCAATAACGGACCACATTATGGGTCGTAAACGGGCTAGAGTGGGAATCGTCCGTTCATGGGCCGACCATAACGGGCCCTTAATAGGCCGATGTGTATAACGGGCTTGATTCTATCGACAGGCATAACGGGTCGTTAATGGGCCGTATTTGATGACCCTATGAAAACGGCCTAACGGATTAACGGGCCATAAACGGGCCGACTTTAACCACGGGCTGAATTTGGCCCACAACCGAAATGGGCCAGTAACGGACCGTAAGCTATCGAATGCTGCAAATCAGCCCAAGAATAAATGGGCCCTTAGAAGGCCGAAAGATAACACGAGCTAGAAATGGCCCAATGGAATAATGGGTCGTTAATGGGTATAAAGCGATACACTGTTCATTACGGGCCAGTTTCACCATGGGCCGTTAATGGGCCAAGAGTTACAACGGGCTAGAATCATATTGGACGGCCCAGATGACGCTACTGGGCCTAATTCGGATAGGCCATAATGGGTCGTGAGTTAGCGGGCTGTAAATGGGCTATATGTGAACAGGCCGTTAACACGCTTTAAGTGGGCCGGCCGTTACCTTTTGATCAGGTTAAATGGGCCGGCCTTTTGACCTGAATGGGCCACTGTTGGGCCGAGCGACGTGTCGACGTATCATAGGCGCGTCCCGTCCATTCTCTGGATGACAACTGTCCCAACGCTGAGCCAACACGTGGATCCACCGGCGAATGAGAATTTTACACGTGGAAAATCCCCATTGGTCCGGGCTGTTAACGGGTTATCGGATCCAAACCGGAACCCGATAGCTTAACGGTGACCCGTTACGGTGGATGCCACATGTTGGTTACCCTTGACGAAAGCGCTTCCATGACGGGCCATTTATCGTCATGGAAGTGGACACTTCCGTGATGATTATTTTGGTATTGTCATGGAACACTTCTACGACAGCACAGGTATGACTATCTTGATTCTGTCATAAAATCGTCATGGATGTACATGCATGACAGAAATGTGACCTACTGTGACAAACATGTATCATCACGGAAGTGGTTTTTTTTTGTAGTGAACCACACCTGGAGACTAAATATCTGCAGCAAAGTGATCAGTAGCACAATAGTATGATAGTTTGATAGTGATAGCAATAGTAATGGTAGCAGTAGTTTTGTAGCAATTGTAACACTAATAACAGCACTAGTAACTTAGCCAGAACAATATGTGAAAATCTTGTAGGCATTGGATCGGTGATAACGTTGGGATAATATTCATCATATAACAGTCATAACCTAGGGCGACACAGAAGTAGCTCCAATTCATCAATGTAATGTAGGCATGTATTCCATAAATTGTCATACGTGCTTATGGAAAAGAACTTGCATGACATCTTTTGTCCTACCCTCCCGTGGCAGCGGGATCCATAAGGAAACTAAGGGATATTAAGGCCTCCTTTTAAAAGAGAACTAGAACAAAGCATTAAGACATAGTGAATACATGAACTCCTCAAACTACGGTCATCACCAGAAAGAATCCCAATTGTTGTCACCTTGGGGTATGCGGATCATAACACGTAATAGGTGCATATAACTTGCAAGATCGGATCAAGAACACAAATATATTGGTGAAAACATAAACGGTTCAGATCTGAAATCATGGCACTCGGGCCCTAGTGACAAGCATTAAGCATAGCAAAGTCATAGCAACATCGATCTCAGAACATAGTGGATACTAGGGATCAAGCCCTAAAAAAACTAACTCGATTACATGATGAATCTCATCCAACTCATCACTGTCCAGCAAGCCTACGAAGGAATTACTCACTCCCGGCGGTGAGCATCATGAAATTGGTGATGGAGGATGGTTGATGATGACAAAGACGGAACACCCCCCTCTCTGGAGCCCCCAACGAACTCCCGATCTGGCCTTCCGAGGAAGAACAGGAGGTGGCGGCGGCTCAGTATCGTAAAAGGCGATGAAACTTCCTCTCTTATTTTTTCTCCAAAAATAAGAATTTATAGAGTTGGAATTAGGGTCAGCGGAGCCTCATGGGCCCCACTACCCACCAGGGTGCGCCAGAGGGGGGTGGCGCACCCTGGTTCCTAGTGGGCAGCTGGGGCCTCCCTCCAGTGGGTCTTGGTTCCAGTATTTTTCTTTTATTCCAAAATAATTCTCCAAAAAAGTTTCATCCAATTATGAGAACTTTTATTTCTGCACAAAAACAACACCATGGTAGTTCTACTGAAAACATCGTTAGTCTGGGTTAGTTTCATTCAAATCATGCAAATCAGAGTCCAAAATAAGAGCAAAAGTGTTAGGAAAAGTAGATACGACGGAGACGTATCAATGATGTTGCTTGTATAGATGCTAGTGATATATCTTCCATGGACTTGAGCATATCTAGCACAACAAATAGTATACATTATTGTGTTGATAGTCCATGCATATCACCTAAGAATTCCATGACAAGTGTATGTGATGATATGCTTGCTCTCCCGTGTTGCCATGATCGAAATGCCTTGGTTTCCTCTAGTTGTTCTATGACTAACCATTTAGAGAAAATCAAGAAAGATGAGGCATGCTCGATTGATGAAGAACCCTCTTCTCCAAAAGAATCATCATCAACCCCTTTGGTTCACATGTGCCTCATGGCAAGAGGTAATGACGACGTATCATCTTATCTTAGTGATAATGATGATAGTTGTAATGATGATGATGATGATGACTTGACTCAAAATCTCTATGAGATTGGGAAAACTCGTCATAGAGCTAAAAATAACACTTATAAAAGGTTCCAAGATGCTCTTGCTTGCTTTAAAAAATGCAATGATTTATTTCTTACCGAGCAAGCTAAAAGTGAACAACTTGAACATGAACTTGCTAAGGTTAATCAATTGCTTAGGGACTTAAGATCTTCAAAAGGAGAGGTTGAAATTACTCATGGTAAACTTAAAGACAAATTTGAGCTCCTTCTCCTTGAATGCAATAATGTCAAGGGATAGCTCATCAAACTCTCTAAGTCTCATGAGGAGCTTCAATCAACTCATGAGAAGTCTCTAATTTCTACTTGCTCCTCTTATATTGATAATGATGCTTGTGCTACTAACTCGATTTCATGTGAAGAATCAATTTTGAAGGAGAATGTTGAGCTTAGGGCTCAACTTGATTTGCTAACTAGCAAGTATGGAAATTGGAAGAAAGTCATGAAAGCTCTCGGGCACTCACGAGGATCTTCTAATCTCTCATGATAGGATAAAGTTAGCTCATGACAATATGGTCACCAAGGTAAAATCTTATGAGTCTCATGTGGACAATAGCACATCTTCTACTCAAAATAATTTATTGTCATGTGCTAGTCCTTGCAATTCCTCTCTACATGATATGGCTACATCTTGTGATGAATTGCTCACCATGCCTTGTTGCTCTAACAATGAAACCACAACTTCCTCTAGTTCTTTTGTGAATACTAACCTTGTAGAGGAAAATAAAGAGCTCAAGGCCCAAGTCACTAGCTTGAAAAAAGATCTGGAAAAATGTTGTGATGTTATCTTGAGTGTGCAAAAGTACCCTCAAGACAAAAATGGACTTGATTTCATATCCAACAAGAAGAAGTCCAAGAACAAGAAGAACGGACAAGACCAAGTCAAGAATGAGGCCGACATTACTTGCTTCAAGTGCAAAAATGTTGGACACCATGTGAGGTATTGTCCACTAAAGAAAGAAGGCTTCGAATAAGAAGCAACATGTGAAGTGGCCTCAATTTCAATCTAAATATGAAGAAAGGCATCCACCCATTATGAACCTTGATGACGCTTCTCAAGTCAAGAAAATAAAGAAGAAGAGAAAAGGGAGCACATGTTGCTATGTTTGTCGTCAAAAGGGACACTGATACGTCTCCGTCGTATCTATAATTTTTGATTGTTTCATTCCAATATTATACAACTTTCACATATTTTTGGCAACATTTTATATGATTTATTGGACTAACCTATTGATCCAGTGCCTAGTGCCAGTTCCTGTTTGTTGCATGTTTTTTGTTTCACAGAATATCCATATCAAACGAAGTCAAAACGCGATAAAAATTTACAGAGAATTACTTTGGAATATTTATGATTTTTGGGAGCTAGAATCAATGCAAATGGGGGCCCACAGCCACCACAAGACACCTAGGCATGCCAGGCAGCTCAGGAGCGTGGTGGTGGGTTGTGCCCTCCTCGTAAGTTGGTTGGATCTCTACTTCAGGCGCAAGGAAGATTATATCCAGAAAAAAAATCGTGTTAAAATATCAGCGCAATTGGGGTTACGGATCTCCGGGAATATAAGAAACGGTTTTTGGCCAAAAAACAGGAACGCGAAACAGAAGAGAACAGAGGGATAGATCCAATCTAGGAGGGGCTCCTGCCCCTCCGCCGCCATGGCAACCATGGACCAGAGGGGGAACTCTCCTCCCATCTAGGGGGAGGCCAAGGAAGAAGAAGAAGGAGGGGGGCTCTCTCCCCCTCTCTCCCAGTGGCGCCGGAACACCGCTGGGGCAATCATCGTGTGACGGTGATCTACTCCAACAACTCCGTCATCGTCACCAACATCTTCATCACCTTCCCCCATCTATATTCAGCAGTCCACTCTCGCGCAACCCATTGTACCCTCTACTTGAACATGGTGCTTTAGCTTTATGCTTCATACTATTATCCAATGATATGTTGCCATCCTATGATGTCTGAGTAGATTTTTGTTGTCCTATTGGTAATTGGTGAATTGCTATGGTTGGTTTAATTTGCTTGTGGTTATGTTGCTATCCTTTGGTGCCCATCATATGAGCGCGCATGTGGATCACACCATAGGGTTAGTAGTATGTTGATAGGACTATGCATTGGAGGACAAGGGTGACAGTAGCTTCTGCCTAAACATAGAAATTGATACATATGGGATTGATGGGGGACAAATATATATCTTAATGATATGGTTGAGTTTTACCTTAATGAACGTTAGTAGTTGTGGATGCTTGCTAATAGTTCCAATCATAAGGTCATAGAATTCCAAGTAAGGGACGACATGCTAGAAGTGGCCTTTCCCACATAAAAACTTGCTATCGGTCTAGCAACGTAGTCAATAGCTAAGGGACAATTCTGCAAATCCGACCACCACCAATCCACACTCGTTTTACTAAACTTAATTGTTTCTTTATTTAAACAACACCTAAATTTTATTTTAACGTTCTTTAGTATCTTGCAAACCTATCCACACCTACAACATACTTCTAGTTTTATTCTTGTTCTAGGTAAAGCAAACGATAAGTGTGCGTAGAGTTGTATCGGTGGTCGATAGAACTTGAGGGAATATTTGTTCTGCCTTTAGCTCCTCGTTGGGTTTGACGCTCTTATTTATCGAAAAAGGCTACAAACGATCCCCTATACTTGTGGGTTATCAAGACCTTTTTCTGGCGCCGTTGCCGGGGAGCAATAGCGTGGGTGAATATTCTAGTGTGTGCTTGTTTGCTTTATCACTAAGTAGATTTTATTTTCTATTCTAAGTTGTTTGCTATCTTTAGTTATGGATATGGAACATGAAACACCAAAAAAATTAGTTGTACTTGCTACTCATGGAGATGGGGAACCTCCTAAAACCCTCGATGATCGTTATGTGAAAAATATTATGCATTACTTTGATAATCCCGAGAAAACCCCATTCAACTTGATAATGGGAGACACGTTGGATCAACGTGAATACTTTAGGGATTATCGCTTGACACAAAAAGGGAAACTCTTATGGGATCAAATTCATATGTTGCATTGGTATGCTCGGCAACTATGCTTGAGAAATGATTATACTTGTTGCTCTAGGATGAAGGTTCCACACCTTCCCTTTTCATGCAAATTTAATGATAATGAAACCTTGGCTTCTTATGCTAATGGTAGATATGATTACTATGATGTGAAATGAATAGAAGAATTTGTTTCTTTTAAGGGTGCTTATGAAATTGAATCTATGTTTGAAAAGTATGAAGATTTTGATGATTCAGTTTATAGACCTAAATTTTTTGCTATACTTAAATTTTGCTATGATAATTATAAATGCAATTATGATATTGATGTATTTATTGAGAATGTCTCCGCTGTCCAAGCAGAGACTAATATTTTGCAGGAGTCTATGGAAGAAGAAATTGATGAAACTGTGAGCTCATTGGATGAAAAAGATGATGAGGAGAGCGAAGAACAAGCGGAGGAAGAATGGATTAGCTACCCATGTCCACCTTCTAATGAGAGTAACTCTCCAACTCATACATTGTTTAATGTCCCTTCATTCTTACCGAAGGATGAATGCTATGATAATTCTATGATCCCATTGATTCATTTGAAATATCCCTTTTTGATGAACTTGATGCTTGCTATGCTTGTGGCCAAGATGCCAATATGAATTATGCTTATGGAGATGAACTTGCTATAGTTCCTGATGTTAAGAATGAAGTTATTGCTATTGCACCCACACATGATAGTCCTATTATCTTTTTGAATTCTCCAAACTACACTATATCAGAGAAGTTTGCTCTTATTAAGGATTATATTGATGGGTTGCCTTTTACCGTTGCACATGATGATTTTGATGAATATAATATGCATGTGCTTGCTCTCCTACTTGCAATTATTATGAGAGAGGAACTACATCTCCACCTCTCTATGTTACCAACACGATAAAATTGCAAGAAACTGCTTATGCTATGTATTGGCCTTTAATTGATGTGCATGAATTGTTCTTGTATGACATGCCGATGCAAAGGAAGAGAGTTAGACTTCGTCATTGCATGATATATATTGCTTTGTGCTCACTACTAAATGCCAAATCATTGTTAATTAAAATTGGCTTTGATATACCTTGGGATCCGGCTGGATCCATTACTTGAGCACTTTATGCCTAGCTTAATGGCTTTAAAGAAAGCGCTGCCAGGGAGACAACCCGGAAGTTTTAGGAAGTCATTTTATTCTGTTGTGTTCTTTTATAAAGTTTAAAAACAAAAAAAAATAGAGGGGAACTTAAAACTTCACAAAAAGAAAAGTGAAAGTGAGAAAGACGAGCACCGTGGAAGTGGGAGCTAGCCTTGAACTTTGTTCATGCCCATGGAAACTTTGTGAATCGCGATTACAGAAAATTTTCAACAAAAATAATTATCCACTTGTACAAATCCATTGTATTATAAAAATAATGTGCCAAGATTTGCCTTTAGGATGATTAGATTGCTTGTTGGTATGTGCGGTGCAAAAACAGAAACTTTGGCTGTAGTGCGTGATTTTACATTTTTTTTACTGGAACGTCAAAAGTTTCTTAAACTTTTTGTGCAGTATTGCTATACAAATTGTTTATTTTTTCCTAATTTTTCAGAATTTTTGGAGTACCATAAGTATGGTTAAAGTTCAGATTACTACAGACTGTCCTGTTTAAGATAGATTCTATTTTTGATGCATTGTTTTGCTTGTTTTGATGAATCTATCGATTTTATCGGTGGTATAAGCCATGGAAAAGTTATAATACAGCAGGGATAATGCAAAAATAAGATATGAATGTGTTTGAAACAGTACTTAAAGTAGTAATTTGCTTTATTATACTAACGGATCTCACCAGTTTTCTGTTAAGTTTTGTGTGGATGAAGTGATCAAAGATTGAGGAGGTCTCGATATGAGGAGAAGGAGGAGAGGCAAGAGTTAAAGCTTGGGGATGCCCAAGGCACCCCAAGTAAATATTCAAGGAGACTCAAGCGTCTAAGCTTGGGGATGCCCCGGAAGGCATCCCATCTTTCTTCAACAAGTATCAGTATGTTTTCGTCTTCGTTTTGTTCATGTGATATGCGTAAATCTTGGAGCATCTTTTGTGTTTAGTTTTCACTTTTCTTTTATGCACCATGCTGGTATGAGATATTCCATGGTTGATTTATAGAATGCTCATTGCACTTCACTTATATCTTTTGAGTATGGCTTTATAGAATGCTTCATGTTCCTCACTTATATCATTTAAAGTTTGGATTACCTATTTCTATTCACATGGAAAACCGTTATTTGAATAATGCTCTTTTGCTTCACTTATATTTATTAGAGCATAGTCTTTTGTAGAAAGAATTAAACTCTCGTGCTTCACTTATATCTATTTAGAGAGTCAACAGGAATTGGTCATTTGCATGGTTAGTCATAAAATCCTACATAAAACTTATGGATCACTGAATATGATATGTTTGATTCCTTGCAATAGTTTTGCGATATAGAGATGGTAATATGTGGGAGGTAGTAGTAAATGGTTGTGATTAGTAGAAATATTGGTGTTAAGGTTTGTGATTCCCGAAGCATGCACGTATAGTCTCTCGTTATGCTATGAAGTTGGAGCATGATTTATTATTGATTGTCTTCCTTATGAGTGGCGGTCGGGGACAAGCGATGGTCTTTTCCTACCAATCTATCCCCCCAGGGGCATGCGTAGTAGTACTTTGCTTTGAGGGCTAATAAACTTTTGCTATAAGTATATGAGTTCTTTATGACTAATGTGAGTCCATGGATTATACGCACTCTTACCTTTCCACAATTTGCTAGCCTCTACGGTACCGTGCATTGCCCTTTCTCACCTCGAGAGTCGGTGCAAACTTCGCAGGTGCATCCAAACCCCGTGATATGATACGCTCTATCACACATAAGGCTTATTACATCTTCCTCAAAACAGCCACCATACCTACCTATTATGGCCTTTCCATAGCCATTCCGAGATATATTGCCATGCAACATCCACTGCTTCCGTTTTGATGACTTGAGCATTCATTGTCATATTGCTTTGCATGATCATATAGCTGACATAGTAGTTGTGGCTCAGCCATTATTCATCATTTTTATACATGTTACGCTAGATCATTGCACATCCTGGTACACTGCTAGAGGCATTCATATAGAGTCATATTTTGTTATAGTTATCGAGTTGTAATATTGAGTTGTAAGTAAATAGAAGTGCGATGATCATCAATTTTCATTATTAGAGCATTGTCCCAGTGAGGAATGGATGATGGAGACTATGATTCCCCCACTAGTCGGGATGAGACTCCGGACCAAAAGAAAAAAAAAGAAAAAAGAAAAAAAAATAAAGAAGGAAGGAAGAGAAGGGGCATGCTAATTCCACACTTGTGCTTCAAAGTAGCACCATGTTTTTCATATAGAGAGTCTCTTATGTTATCACTTTCATATACTAGTGGGAATTTTTCATTATAGAGTTAGATGCACACCCACTTAGTTTTCATGTTGAGCTTTCATACACTTATAGCTCTTAGTGCATTCGTTGCATGGCAATCCCTACTCGTCGCATAGATATCAATTGATGGGCATCTCCATAGCCCGTTGGTTAGCCGCGTCGATGTGAGACTTTCTTACTTTTTTGTCTTCTCTATATTTACCCCTATCATCATACTCTATTCCACCAATAGTGCTATATCCATGGCTTGCGCTCATGTATTGCGTGAGGGTTGAAAAAGCTGAAGCGCCTTAAAAAGTATGAACCAATTTCTCGGCTTGTCATCGGGGTTGTGCATGATAAATACTTTGTGTTGGGAAGACAGAGCATGACAAGACTATATGATTTTGTAGGGATAGCTTTCTATAGTGTTGATATTTTGAAAGACACGATTGTTTGTTGGGTTGCCTGAGTATTGATGTCTTTATGTCAAATTATAGACTATTGCTTTGAATCACTCGTGTCTTAATGTTCATGCCATGATTAGACATATGATCAAGTTTATGCTAGGTAGCATTCCACATCAAAATTATCTTTTTTATCATTTACCTACTCGAGGACGAGCAGGAATTAAGATTGGGGATGCTGATACGTCTCCATCGTATCTATAATTTTTTATTGTTTCATGCCAATATTATACAACTTTCACATATTTTTGGCAACATTTTATATGATTTATTGGACTAACCTATTGAACCAGTGCCCAGTGCCAGTTCCTGTTTGTTGCATGTTTTTTGTTTCGTAGAATATGCATATCAAACGAAGTCCAAACACGTTAAAAATTTACGGAGAATTATTTTGGAATATTTGTGATTTTTGGGAGGTGGAATCAACGCAAACAGGGGCCCACAGCCACCACAAGACACCTGGGCGCGCCAGGCAGCCCAGGCGCATGGTGGTGGGTTGTGCCCTCCTCGTAAGTCGATTGGAGCTCTACTTCGGGCGCAAGGAAGCTTATATCCAGAAAAAATCGTGTTAAAATCTCAGCGCAATCGGAGTTACGGATCTCCAGGAATATAAGAAATGGTTTTCGGCCAGAAAACAGGAACGTGAAACAGAAGAGAACAGAGGGATATATCCAATCTAGGAGGGGATCTTGCCCCTCTGCCACCATGGCAACCATGGACCAGAGGGGGAACTCTCCTACCATCTAGGGGGGAGGCCAAGGAAGAAGAATAAGGAGGGGGCTCTCTCCCCCTCTCTCCCGGTGGCACCGGAACGCCACCGGGGCAATCATCGTGTGACGGCGATCTACTCCAACAACTCCGTCATCTTCACCAACATCTTCATCACCTTCCCCCATCTATATTCAGCGGTCCACTCTCTCACAACCAGCTGTACCCTCTACTTGAACATGGTGCTTTATGCTTCATACTATTATCCAATGATATGTTGCCATCCTATGATGTCTGAGTAGATTTTTGTTGTCCTATCGGTAATTGGTGAATTGCTATGGTTAGTTTAATTTGCTTGTGGTTATGTTGATGTCCTTTGGTGCCCATCATATGAGCGCGCGTGTGGATCACACCATAGGGTTAGTAGTATGTTGATAGGACTATGCATTGGAGGGCAAGGGTGACAGCAGCTTCAGCCTAAACATAGAAATTGATACGTACGGGATTCAAGGGGGACCAATATATATCTTAATGCTATGGTTGGGTTTTACCTTAATGAACGTTAGTAGTTGTGGATGCTTGCTAATAGTTCCAATCATAAGTACATAGAATTCCAAGTAAGGGACGACATGCTAGCAGTGGCGTCTCCCACATAAAAACTTGCTATCAATCTAGCAACGTAGTCAATAGCTAAGGGACAATTCCACAAATCCTACCACCACCAATCCACACTCGTTTTACTAAACTTATTTTTTTTTCTTTATTTAAACAACACCTAACTTTTATTTTCACGTTCTTTAGTATCTTGCAAACATATCCACACCTAAAAAGTACTTCTAGTTTTATTCTTGTTCTAGGTAAAGCAAACGAGAAGTGTGCATAGAGTTGTATCGGTGGTCGATAGAACTTGAGGGAATATTTGTTCTACCTTTAGCTCCTTGTTGGGTTCGACACTCTTATTTATCGAAAAAGGCTACAAACAATCCCCTATACTTGTGGGTTATTAGACACATAGCTTCATCATGCCCCAACGGTAACATATCTAAGCCTCCTATAGTCAATAATAATTATTTGCTAAGAAAAGATATTGTTGGCAATGTGTTTGCCAAGTTTGTGGGTTCCCAGAGTGGTTTGGAAGTGGATAAGACCATTTGGGTTGCCAAGCCTATTGTTACTAACTTCTTAGGACCCAACTTTGTTGGGGACCATCAAGCTCAAACTTGATCAATAGGTGTGTGGAGGGCATTGGAGACTTGGCTAGTTCATGAAGAAAAATGATTTTCACCATTTATTATGGTTCAAGCCAAGTCTAGAAGAATATCGTCATATTTGTCATTCCAATGCTTCTCTTGGCTGTAACTTGTATATATTGCCTATATTGAAAGTTACCAGCCCCTCTCATGTTTAGGTTTTGTACCTAGCATGTGTTTGTGTAGGATGATGGAATTGCACGATGTATTGATCAGGTGCAATCGCATGTATATATGATGTACAACGGTGGACCACGACCTCAACTATACAAGGAACTAGGAGGTGGGTTCGATACACAATATGCACATAACACATATACTCAACACCCCCACCCCCGTAGTCGAAGCGGCGCCATTGCTGACGCAAAGACTGGACTGGAACTCCTCGAATGACGTCGTAGGCAAGCCCTTGGTCATGATGTCGGCAAATTGTTGGGATGTAGGAACGTGTAGAACACGAATATGGCCAAGATCCACCTGATCCCGAACAAAATGAATATCTAGCTCAATATGCTTGGTACGACAATGATGAACCGGGTTGGCGGAGAGGTAGACGGCCGAGAGGTTGTCGCAGTAGACCATCGTTGCCCTGTCAATAGGACAAGAGAGCTCCTGGAGCAGCTGACGAAGCCAGGAGCACTCGGCGATGACATTAGCCACAGCGCTGGAACGGGAGACCGTAGGCTGCCGCTTGGACGACTAGGAGATAAGTGATGGTACAAGGAAGACACAGTAGCCCGAAGTGGAGCGACGGGTGTCGGGGCAGCCGGCCCAGTCAGCGTCGGAGTATGCGATGAGGACGGTGTCGGTGGAGGCGTGCAACGTGATGCCGAGGTCCATAGTGCCACAAATATAGCGGAGAATCCGCTTGACGGCGGCCCAATGAACGTCCCGAGGTGCATGCATATGAAGGCACACCTGCTGAACTACGTACTGTAGCTCTGGTCGAGTGAGAGTGAGGTACTAAAGAGCCCCAACGATGGATCGGTAAAAAGCAGCATCCGAAGCAGGAGAACCATCCGTGGTAGAGAGCTTGGCCTTCGTGTCAATAGGTGTGGCAGCGGGCTTGCAATTAAGCATGCCAGCACGGTCGAGAAGCTCATGAGTGTACTTCCGCTGGTGAAGAAAGAAGTTGTCCGAACGACGCACCACCTCAACGCTGAGGAAGTAGTGCAAAGGACCCAAGTCCTTGATGGCAAACTCAGCGTGAAGACGATCAGTGAGCTGACTGAGGAGGCCAGGCGTACATGCCAACAGGATGATGTCATCGACGTAGAGGAGCAAATATGCAGTGTCAGATCCCTGGTGATAGACAAACAGCGATGCATCGGAGCGTGTAGAGCGGAACCCAAGCTGGTGAAGAAACGCCACGATGCGCTGGTACCAGGCGCGAGGAGCCTACTTGAGTCCATACAAGGACCGCGAAAGCAGGCACACGTGGTCGGGATGTGTCGGGTAAACGAACCCCGTGGGTTGCTGACAGAAGACCTGCTCCTCGAGATGATCATGAAGGAAGGCGTTGGAGACGTCCATCTGGTGCACCGGCCAGGCGCGAGAGACCACAAGGTGTAAAACTGTGCGAATCATCCCGGGCTTAACCACCAGAGCGAAGGTGTCGGTGAAGTCGACAGCAGCATGTTGCCGAAATCCATGAACAACCTAGCGCGCCTTATAGCGGTCAAGGGTACCATCGGGACGGAGCTTGTGTTTGAAGACCCACATCTCGGTAATCATGTTGGTGTGCCGGGGACGGGGAACAAGCTGCCATGTCCGATTGCGCTGCAAAGCGTCAAACTCCTCTTGCATCGCAGCCATCCAGAGCGGGTCATAAAGAGCAGCTTGTGCGGAGGACGGCAAAGGCGATGGCATAGAGGTGGATGCCGTGTGGACGTACTCATCCGAAGCATCCCATGAGCTCGGTCGAAAGACACCCGCACGAGCGCGGGTAACCGAACCAACCGCAGGTGGTGGTGTAGGACCCGCAGCCATAGGTGATGATGCACCAGAAGGCGTCGAAGCCACAGCCGAGGTCAAAGCGTCGGCTGAAGGCGGCGCCGCGGGAGACGAGTCCACGGGCGAAGCCGACTCGTCGGGCGAGGCGGCCGAAGCCGCGGCTAGTGCCGAGCCAGCAGCAGCCGAAGCCGCGGGCGACGCCGAGCCAGCAGGCGAAGGTGGCGTCGAGGCGGAGGGGCCTGCGGAGTAGGCAGGCAAAGGCGAAGGCAGCGTCGAGGTGGAAGCGCCGGACCCGGAGGTTGCCGCGGTCGGGTGACGCGCCTCAAAGCCAGCAGGCGGGCCGAGGGCGGGACGTGAGCGCCCCGGGCGAGGAGCCGATGATCCCATGCCATCAGTGACCGGCAATGAAGGGGTGGACGGAGGTACCTGCTGAAATGGAAACACATGCTCATCAAAGTAAACGTGCCGGGAGGTGAACACGCGATGGGATACGGGATCATAGCACCGATATCCCTTGGAGTTGGGAGTGTAGCCGATGAAGATGCAAGTGACAGAGCACAGTGCAAGTTTGTGAGGAGAAGTGTTGGCAGTGCTAGGATAACATAAACACCCAAAAATACGCAAACCACCATATGAGGGTGGCATACCGAATAGGAGGTGATGAGGTGCATAGTTCCAACGCAGGCAACATGGCCGGAGATTAAGAAGGAGCGACGCGGTAGCGAGTGCATTCGGCCAGAAGCGGGGTGGCACGTTGGCATGAAACAGGAGCATGTGAACGCAGTCATTAAGAGTGCGAAGGACACGTTCAGCTCAACCATTTTGTTGTGAAGTATACGGGCATGTGAGACGAAAAACTGTGCCATGGTGCGAGAGAAAAGTGCGGAAGGCAAGATTGTCGAACTCTTTTCCATTGTCAATCTGAAGAGCAAGAATGGGACGCCCAAACTACGTGCTGACATAGGAGTAAAAAGCCGTCAAGGTGGAAAGCACATCCGACTTTCGCCGCAAGGGAAAAGTCCACACATAATGAGAATAGTCATCAAGGATAACCAGATAATATAAGTAGGTCAAATTACTAGAACTGGAGAGGTCCACACATCACTATGGATCAACTGAAAAGGAAAAGAAGCAATGGTGGTGGAATTATTAAATGGAAGGCGAATGTGTTTGCCAACATGACAAGCATGACAAGTATGATCCTCTATCTTATTACAACTGAAACTGAAACTCCTAAGAATATGATGAAGAGTGACGGGGTTGGGATGACCCAGACGAGCGTGCCAAAGATCGACGCCAGCGGAGAGAGCAACCGGTGAGGTGGTGGTGGAGGAAGGCGGATGCACCGGATAGAGCTTGTCGAGGCTGTCACATCGGTGAAGTACCATCCTGGTTCGAGCGTCCTTGACACAAAAACCAAGTTCATCAAATTCAATAGTAACAGGATTTTCACGAGTGAAACAGCGAACGGAAATAAGATTTTTAATGAGATGAGGTGACACAAGTATGTTATACAAGGATAAAGGCATGGAATTAGAAGGAAACAAAGTGTGCCCAACATGTGTGATGGGAAGGGTGGAACCGTCACCGACAGTGATGCGGGTGGTGGTGATGGGAGAGATAAAGGCAAGATTACCAGGATGAGCGAACATATGAGCAGTAGCCCCGGTGTCCATGTACCAATAGCCGCCGCCGGTGTAGTTGTTCGATGAAGGAGCGGTGTGGAGCGCAGTGAGTAACACCGGGTCCCAAGGTGCCGGAGGCGGCGCCGGCGGAGGTGACGGAGATGCCATCGGGAAGTTGTAGCCGCCACTCAGCTGCAGTGGTGGGTACCCTCCATACGGCTGCGGAGCCGCGTAGTAGGCCTGATGCACCGGGGGACGTGGCACCGGAAGAGTCAGGGCCGGCGCCCGCGGGACCGGCATGGTGTATGCGTGGACAACGCCGGTCCACGGGTTGTACTCACCGGCCCATGGTGGAGGTGCCTGCTGCTGCTATTGGAAACGCGGGGGGGGCTGCAGGCTGCGGCTGTTGCTGCTGGCCACCGCGCCGGCGACCCCGGCACCGATCAGCAGGGGGGCGGGTGGGGCGGGCGCGCCATAGGGGGCGGCGGCAGAGACAGCAGCGGCGGCTGCTGCTGCGGGAGGGCGCGGGGCCCCACAACTGTGGAGGAGCGGCGGGTGGTGGTGGAGGACCGCCTCGTGTGGTGCCGGCAGTGAGGGCGGTGTGCATGGCTCGAGTCTTGACTTGCTTCATCTGACGCTCCTCCAACCGGAGATAGGCCACGAACTTGGCGAAGGAGGGCTCGGGGATGAGCGTGAGGTTCGCCGCGGCGTTGCCGAAGTCCTCGTTGAGGCCGGCGGTGAGCGTGCTAAGGCGGAGATCGTCATTGATCTTTGCGCCGATGTCGCGGAGCTCGCCAGCGAGAGTCTTGAGACAGCGACAGTAGTCGTCGACGGAGGAGTTGTCTTGGTGGCACCCAAAAAACTCTTGCTGCAAAAAAACACGATGTTGGAGACGATTGTCGGTGAAGAGTCCGTTCAGCTTGGTCCAAACGGCGAGGGCGTCATCACTGTCCTGCACAACCGTGTGAAACAGGTCCGGCGAGATGGTGAGGAAGAACCACCGGATGAGCGTGGCGTCGATGGTGGACCACTCATGATGCGCGGCACGAGGCTGGAGTCGACGAAGTCGTCCACGTGGTCGAGGAGGTTGTACTCCCGAAACACGAGGGAGAAGTACATCTTCGATGCGTAGTAGGAGGAGCCCGTTTGAGCAAGGCGGACCAGAACCCGCTCGTAGATGTTGAGGTTGCGGATGTCGGCGGCATCGGGGGGGTTGGCGTTGGCGAACGGGTTGGAGGCGGATTAGGTGACGGAAGACATGGCGGGAAGATTAGGGTTAGGGTGCGGCGGCTAGGGTTTAGGGAGCGGCGGCTACAGGGGGTGCGGCGGCGGCTTGTAGCAGCCGGGAGAGGCTGGATGGTTGGGGGACGGCGGCGGCAGTAGCTGAGGAAGTGGCGGCGGCGAGAGATCACGGCGGCGACTTGGCTAGGCGGCGGCAGCGAGGGTGGGAGGCGGTGGTGGCGCGAGGGGGAGGGTGCGGCGGCGGAGGGGGGAAGACGCGGTGGCGGCGGTGGCGCTAGGGAGGAGCGCGGCGGCGGCGGCTGAGGCGGTGGCGGCGACACAGGGTGGGTGCGCAGCGGCGGAGGGCGGAAGCTAGGGTTGAAACCCGGAAACTGATACCATGTAGGATGATGGAATTGCACAATGTATTGATCGGGTGCAATCGCACGTATATATGATGTACAACGGTGGACCATGACCTCAACTATACAAGGAACTAGGAGGTGGGCCCGATACACAATATGCACATAACACATATACTCAACAGTGTGTATATGTTGTGCCTCCTAGTATGCTTGATTTGTGTTATCTAGCATGTGTAGGTTGCTATGCACATCATATAGTTGTCTGTGTAGTCTTGATCCTTCATTACATCTTATTGGACTCATTTGAGATATTAATTGATCATCACATTATGGGGGAGTGTTATGCTCTACGCACATCACAAGCCTAAAATGTGTATATATATGGGATACCACCTAGTATTTATAGTGCAAGATTATCTAGTTATTATGTGGTATGTCAAGTTCATTTGGAATCCAAATTCTCATCCATTAATTCTCTTCAATTGTTTTCAATTTCCTCTTGTGATAATACATAGATGATCACATTATGGAGGAGTAATATGCTCTGTGCATATCACAATCTTTGTTAATGTGAACAATTGAGGAATGCCACTTAGAATTTATATTTGAGATTATCTTATATCTCTGTGGCATGCAATGCTTTGTTTGAGATTGGTATTCTTGTGTGGTGTTATCCATGGTTTATCTTATAGACCATACTTGGAAAATGGTCTATTGAAGCCATTCCAATTGCTGCTTTACATGATCATCTACCTAATTGGAATGTTTACAATATGTTATCCAAGCATTGTGCTGATTGCTAAACTCTCATGTTAATGGTTGTGTGAGTATAGATGATCTTGTGCTTATTTTGGAATGTACCACCGAATGATAATTCCAAATACCATTTTGTTCTCTTATACATGGTATTAATTATGTGGTAGACCTTCAGGATAATCTTCATCTCGTCTATTGCTTCAACTTGCATTTTATATTTAGCCAAGTAATGTGTCCTTTCTTATCTTTGTTCGAGTTCATCTTCTTGGTTTTGAGTAGTTATGGGAGCTGGTTATCTCATTGCTTTTACTATCTTGTATACACTCCAGTTAGATATGCCTATGAGAATGTCTGAAATGTATATCTTGTATGCTCATTGGCTTTGCTTAGTTCTTATATAGAACTTTGTGTGTGATCATGTGTTGATTCTTCACGTCGATGCAACTTGGCCAACATGAATGATTTGTGTGTTATTGGAGTATTCATGGTTTATGTGTTCTTGTGTCCAAATTGTATCTCCTTGGATCCTGCTAGGCTTGTGCATGCATATTTGTTAGTTGTATATCTTCATGCCTTGTTTGCTTTCTTTGATCCAATATATAGGGTAAATCCATCAAATCCTTAACCATTTAGATGTGCATGAAACTCAAATCCATATCCATATGCACGTATTTAATTGGTTTTTCCTTTATGTTTGTAGTTATGCTAACTACTTCGGACACAATAAGTTTGGAGACCATATTGTACTTAAAAGTGTTTTAGGTACATTTGGAGAAGCATTGTGTGCTTGGATTATTCATGAAGAAGGTGGTGACACCACCAAGTAATTAGAGCCAAACTTGGATGACTCAGTGATCTACTAATTCATACCATGCTTTCTCGGTAACAAGTATTTACTTCATGCACATACATAAATAGAGTCAACCTTGTGTAGGTTGCATCATGGCATGTATAGTACTTGTTGTATTTGTGTTTTCTTGCATGTTCTTAGAAGACACACTTTATTACAATGGTGAGACATTTGAGAGGAAGCATACAGTGGGGATTTATAAAACCATTCATGATTCACCTATCCCAAAATATGCCAATTAAGCAATTTATTAT
Organism: Thinopyrum elongatum; assembly: GCA_011799875.1. NCBI lineage: Eukaryota > Viridiplantae > Streptophyta > Magnoliopsida > Poales > Poaceae > Thinopyrum > Thinopyrum elongatum. The sequence goes on from CM022302.1 coordinate 377,776,206, forward strand.
ATATCAATTTCTAAATGTTCTATCATGTGTAATTTTGATGAAATTGCAAGAACACTATATTTGCTTGTGGAATGTGCTATCTTACTTAGCAATTCATTGATATGCAAATGAGATCAATTTGTGCCATGTGCTTTGTGCCATGTGCCTTGCTCTTATGCTAGGATCACAGTTGTATAATAATGGTTTCACTTGTGCATATCATGTTTTTATCAATTGCGACTATTTTTTGTATGCAAGTTTTTTTGTGGGTACATAGACTAGTACTGTCCACTTAGAAATTTTTATACATAAGAAAGTTTGGATCTTACCTTGATATCATTTACTCCTTGCGGGTCACCTCATTTGTTTGCTTTTCTATTCGGTGGTGGCCTTGGTAATAGGTTGAGAAGTGAGTGCTTGTATGTGTTGCATATAATCTTGTGCACTCATGTGTTTTGAATGTATGTTTGACTCATTCTTATCATGTTGATCAAATGGGGTATTCATATTATATCTTGTCCAACATATGTTCTTTTGATCTTTTGAATGTTTTTCTCACGTGTAGAATGCTTATTTTCATATCACAGTATCTTATTGCATTCTATTGATCTTGAGGTCCTCAAATTTTGTCATTCAATTGTGCATTTAATTTTCACTCACATTTTGTAATATGCACACATTAAGGAGGAACTCATACTATATTGGCTTATAGATTTTCCCATTTTGGCATTTGTTGCCAATGGGGGAGAAGTTTAGAGGGTTTAAAGGTAAGTGTCCTTAGTGTGTTTGTTTTCATTCATGCTTACCTACCCTTGTTATATATGTGTGTTGCATGGATGAGTATTGTATATAGAGAAAACTTAACCTAGTTTATTTCAACCAATATATGCAATGACATTCAAAGTTCATTCACACATGCATATATTGTGGGGGAGTTTGATCTATATATTGTGGGTGTGCTAACATCAAATGCTTATGTAGTGTTTGATACTGGTACAACCGGTTTTGGTAATATCAACTATCTTTGTGACACCTGATGCTGTCAAAACCACCTCAAGTATACAATTTATCATCGTATGAACTGCATATTGTTTCAAAATTCAATATATAAACCCTCTTGTTGAGATTGTCATCAACTACCAAAATGGGGGAGATTGAAAGTGCATGTATTCCTGCTACTTCTTGAGCTTGCGTTGGTTTTTCCCTTGAAGAGGAAAGGGTGATGTAGCAAAGTAGAGATAATTATCTCCCTCAATTAAGAACCAAGGTATCAATCCAGTAGGAGATACACGCAAGTCTCCAATCTATGCACCTGCACAAACAATCAAACACTTGCACCCAACGCGATAAAACGGTTGTCAATCCCTTCACGGTGACTTGCAAAGGTGAGATCTGGTAGAGATAGATATAAAAGCTTACTAAAACATAAAACAAAATAAAAGTAAATAAATTGCAGCAAGGTATTTTTGGGTTTTTTGGTTTATAGATCTGAAAATATATGATGGAAAATAGACCCGGGGGCCATAGGTTTCACTAGAGGCTTCTCTCTTGAAGGCAAATAATACGGTGGGTGAACAAATTAATGTCGAGCAATTGATAGAAAAGCGCAAAGTTATGACGATATCCAAGGCAATGATTATGAATATAGGCATCACGTCCATGTCAAGTAGACCGAAATGATTCTGCATCTACTACTATTACTCCACACATCGACCGCTATCCAGCATGCATCTAGAGTATTAAGTTCATAAGAACGGAGTAACGCCTTAAGTAAGATGACATGATGTAGAGGGATAAACTCAAGCAATATAATGAAAACCCCATATTTTTACCCTTGATGGCAACAATACAATACGTGCCTCGCTACCCCTACTTTGTCAGTGGGTGAGGACACCGCAAGATTGAACCCAAAACTAAGCACCTCTCCCATTGCAAGAAGAACCAATCTAGTTGGCCAAACCAAACCGATAATTTGAAGAGAAATACAAAGATATCAAATCATGCATATAAGAATTCAGAGAAGATTCAAATAATATTCATAGATAAACTGATCATAAATCCACAATTCATTGGATCTCGACAAACACACCGCAAAAGAATATTACATCGGATAGATCTCCAAGAACAACGAGGAGAACATGGTATTGAGGATCAAAGAGAGAGAAGAAGACATCTACCTACTAGCTATTGACCCGTAGGTCTGTGGTAAACTACTCACGCTTCATCGGAAGGGTAATAGAGTTGATGTAGAAGCCCTCCTTGATCAAATCCCCCTCCGGCAGGATGCCGGAAAAGGCCCCAAGATGGGATCTCACAGGTACAAAAGGTTACGACGGCGGAAAAGTATTTTGGTGGACGCTTCTGGTGGTTTGGGAATATTTCAGAATTTATAGGCCAAAGATTAGGGTTGGAGGACTCCCGTGGGGCCCACAAGCCAGGGGGTGCCCCCCAGGGCGTGCCCTGAGGGCTTGTGGAGCCCTCGGGACTCTTCTGCCTTCCTCTCCAAGTCCTACGTGTGTCTTCTGGTCCAAGAAAAATCATCGCGAAAGTTTTATTCCGTTTGGACTCCGTTTGGTATTCCTTTTCTGTAAAACTCAAAAACAAGAAAAAAAACAGAAACTGGCACTGGGCTCTAGGTTAATAAGTTAGTCCCAAAAATAATATAAATTAGCATATTAATGCATATAAAACATCCAAAACAGATAATATAATAGCATGGAACAATAAAAAATTATAGATAGGTTGGAGACGTATCAAGCATCCCCAAGCTTAATTCCTGCTCGTCCTCGAGTAGGCAAATGATAAAAACAGAATTTTTGATGTGGAATGCTACCTAACATATTTATCCATGTAATTTTCTTTATTGTGATATGAATATTCAGATCCATAAGATTCAAAACAAAAGTTTAATATTGACATAAAGACAATAATACTTCAAGCATACTAATAAAGCAATCATGTCTTCTCAAAATAACATGGCCAAAGAAAGTTATCCCTACAAAATCAATAGTCTGGCTATGCTCCATCTTCATCACACAAAGTATTAAATCATGCACAACCCCGATGACAAGCCAAGCAATTGTTTCATACTTTTGATGTTCTCAAACTTTTTCAAATTTCACGCAATGCATGAGCATGAGCCATGGATATAGCACTATAGGTGGAGTAGAATATGGTGGTTATGGAGAAGACAAAAAGAAGGAGATAGTCTCACATCAACTAGGTGTATCAACAGGCTATGGAGATGCCCATCAATAGATATCAATGTGAGTGAGTAGGGATTGCCATGCAACGGATGCACTAGAGCTATAAGTTTATGAAAGCTCAAAAAGAAACTAAGTGGGTGTGCATCCAACTCGCTTGCTCATGAAGACCTAGCGCAATTTGAGGAAGCCCATCATTATAATATACAAGCCAAGTTCTATAATGAAAAATTCTCACTAGTATATGTAAGTGACAACATAGGAGACTCTATCATGAAGATCATGGTGCTAATTTGAAGCACAAGTGTGGTAAAAGGATAGTAGCATTTCCCTTCTCTCTTTTCTCTCATTTTTTTTGGGCTTCTTTTGGCCTCTTTTATTTTTTGTAAAGTCCGGAGACTCATCCCAACTTGTGAGGGAATCATAGCTTCCATCATCCTTTCCTCACATGGGACAATGCTCAAATAATGATGACATCACACTTTTATTTACTTACAACTCAAGAATTACAACTCGATACTAGAACAAAAATATGACTCTATATGAATGCCTCCGGCGGTGTACCGGGATGTGCAATGATCAAGAGAGACATGTATAAAAATATGAACGGTGGCCTTGCCACAGATACTATGTCAACTACATGATCATGCAAAGCAATATGACAATGATGGAGCGTGTCATAATAAACGGAACGGTGGAAGTTGCATGGCAATATATCTCAGAATGGCTATGGAAATGCCATAATAGGTAGGTATGGTGGCTGTTTTGAGGAAGGGTATATGGTGGGTGTAGTGCACCGGCAAAAGTTGCACGGTACTAGAGAGGCTAGCAATGGTGGAAGGTGAGAGTGCGTATAATCCATGGACTCAACATTAGTCATAAAGAACTCACATACTTATTGCAAAAGTCTATTAGCTATCAAAACAAAGTACGACACGCATGCTCCTAGGGGGATAGATTGGTAGGAAAATACCATCGCTCGGCCCCGACCGCCACTCATAAGGAAGACAATCAATAAATAAATCATGCTCCGACTTCATCACATAACGGTTCATCATACGTGCATGCTACGGGAATCACAAACTTTAACACAAGTATTTCTACCAATCCACAATTACTCACTAGCATGACTCTAATATCACCATCTTTATATCTCAAAACAATCATAAGGAATCAAACTTCTCATAGTATTCAATGCTCTTTATATGAAAGTTTTTATTATATCCCTCTTGGATGCCCATCATATTAGGACTAACTTCATAACCTATGCAAATTACCATGCTGTTTAGAGAGACTCTCAAAATAATATAAGTGAAGCATGAGAGTTCAACAATTTCTATAAAATAAAGCCACCGCCGTGCTCTAAAAAGATATAAGTGAAGCACTAGAGCAAAATTGCCTAGCTCAAAAGATATAAGTGAAGCATATAGAGTATTCTAATAAATTCACAATTCATGCGTGTCCCTCTCAAAAGGTGTGTACAGAAAGGATGATTGTGGCAAACTAAAAAGCAAAGACTCATATCATACAAGACGCTCCAAGCAAAACACATATCATGTGGTGAATAAAAATATAGCCTCAAGTAAATTTACCGATAGACAAAGACGAAAGAGGGGATGCCATCCGGGGCATCCCCAAGCTTAGATGCTTGGTTGTCCTTGAATATTACCTTGGGGTGCCTTGGGCATCCCCAAGCTTAGGCTCTTGCCACTCCTTATTCCATAGTCCATCAAATCTTTATCCAAAACTTGAAAACTTCACACCACAAAACTCAACAGAAAACTCATGAGATCCGTTAGTATAAGAAAATAAATCACCACTTTTTGGTACTGTTGTGAACTCATTATTTATTTATATTGGTGTAATATATACTGTATTCCAACTTCTCCATGGTTCATACCCCCCGATACTACCCATAGAATCATCAAAATAAGCAAACAACACATAGAAAACAGAATCTGTCAAAAACAGAACAGTCTGCGAAGATCTGAATTGTTCTCATACTTATGTACCTCCAAAAATTCTGAGAAATTAGGAAAGCAGAGGAAATTTTTATATAAATCTTGTGTAAAAACATTCCTGTTTTTACACGCTCCAGTGAATTTAAACAATTCTGTTACTGGACTAAAAAGTTTCTGTTTTTCAGCAAGATCAAATCAACTATCACCGTAAGCCATTCCAAAGGTCTTACTTGGCTCAAACACTAATTAAAACACCAAAACACAATTACTACAGAGGTAATAATGTGTATTTATTGAAAAACAGAACCAAAAACAAAAAACATAAAAATAAAATTGGGTTGCCTCCCAACAAGCGCTATTGTTTAACGCCCCTAGCTAGGCATAAAACATAGATCTAGGTATTGTAATAGAAGTGAGGGAGATCATCCATGCTCATATCATATTCCCTCCTTTCGGCAGCAAGCTTTCTTTGTGGCAAACAAAAATAATCAAAGGGGCTAAATTTGATAGGGTAAGGATCTATAAGATCAAGTTTGGGAGGAATTGGTTCCTCCTTCGGCCCTTTGTATTTGATAATTATTTCTTCATTGTAAACATTCCTTTGATTAAAAGCCCTAAGTCTATCCCTAAGAACAAACCCTAATCCATTATTTTGTATAGCAAAATTGTCATTGAGCTCAGAAATTTTATCAATCAAAACATCGGTAGGGACTTCCTTTCTTAGGTTTTCATTGTAAGCAGCATAATCCGGAGATTGTAATCTCCTAGTTTCTTCTTGATTAAAAAGGATCTCTTCTATAGGGGGACAACCACCATTAATATTATAATGAGCAAATATTTCACCGGCCTCTTTCATGATAAATCTAAACTCATGAGCTAGAAATATAGTAGTGACACGTTTAACGGAAGGATCATGAATATTGGAGAATTCTAGTAAAAGCCTTTGTATGCATGGATGCATGTGAACAAATTGTCTTTCAAATTCAACTATAAGCAAAGATATTGCATCCGCAAGGCTAATTGTTTTATTCAGAATTGACCCTCCAAGCGTAGGTAAAGTACCGGCACAAGTAAAGAAATCTTGAATAACCCCTTTTCCAATAATATTACCGCTACCCACACGGAGTTTTTTAGTATGGATAATAGTGGGTTCTTCTCCATGAGTATCATTATTGGCAAAATCATTAAAACTTCCATCAAGATTATTGCTATCTTTTTCAATGAAAAACTCCCCAGATTCAGACATGATGGCAAGAAACTAATCTAGCAAACGAGCAACTGAAAAGACGAACGGAAAAAGGGCGAATAAAAAGGCAAATCTTTTTGTGTTTTTCTGAAATCATTTTAGAAGTGGGGGAGAGGAAAACTATTGGCAAATGGAAAATAATGTAATGCAAGCGATGAGAGTTTATGGTGGGTACTTGGTAGGCTTGATGTAGATCTCCCCGGCAACGGCGCCAGAAATTCTTCCTGCTACTTCTTGAGCTTGCATTGGTTTTTCCCTTGAAGAGGAAAGGGTGATGCAGCAAAGTAGAGATAAGTATTTCCCTCAGTTAAGAACCAAGGTATCAATCCAGTAGGAGATACACGCAAGTCTCCAATCTATGCACCTGCACAAACAATCAAACACTTGCACCCAACGCGATAAAGGGGTTGTCAATCCCTTCACGGTCACTTGCAAAGGTGAGATCTGATATAGATATAAAAGCTTACTAAAACGTAAAACAAAATAAAAGTAAATAAATTACAACAAGGTATTTTTGGGTTTTTTGGTTTATAGATCTGAAAATATATGATGGAAAATAGACCCGGGGGCCATAGGTTTCACTAGAGGCTTCTCTCTTGAAGGAAAATAATACGGTGGGTGAACAAATTACTGTCGAGCAATTGATAGAAAAACGCAAAGTTATGACGATATCGAAGGCAATGATTATGAATATAGGCATCACGTCCGTGTCAAGTAGACCAAAATGATTCTGCATCTACTACTATTACTCCACACATCGACCGCTATCCAGCATGCATCTAGAGTATTAAGTTCATAAGAACGGAGTAACGCCTTAAGTAAGATGACATGATGTAGAGGGATAAACTCAAGAAATATGATGAAAACCTCATCTTTTTACCCTTGATGGCAACAATACAATACGTGCCTCGCTACCCCTACTTTGTTAGTGGGTGAGGACACCGCAAGATTGAACCCAAAAACTAAGCACCTCTCCCATTGCAAGAAGAACCAATCTAGTTGGCCAAACCAAACCGATAATTCAAAGAGAAATACAAAGATATCAAATCATGCATATAAGAATTCGGAGAAGATTCAAATAATATCCATAGATAAACTGATCATAAATCCACAATTCATCGAATCTCGACAAACACACCGCAAAAGAATATTACATCGGATAGATCTCCAAGAACAACGAGGAGAACATGGTATTGAGGATCAAAGAGAGAGAAGAAGCCATCTAGCTACTAGCTATGGACCCGTAGGTCTTTGGTAAACTACTCACGCTTCATCGGAAGGGTAATAGAGTTGATGTAGAAGCCCTCCGTGATCGAATCCCCCTCCGGCAGGATGCCGGAAAAGGCCCCAAGATGGGATCTCACGGGTACAGAAGGTTATGGCGGCGGAAAAGTATTTTGGTGGACGCTTCTGGTGGTTTGGGAATATTTTTGAATTTATAGGCCAAAGATTAGGGTTGGAGGACTCCCGTGTGGCCCACAAGCCAGGCCCCCCCCTAGGGCGTGCCCTGAGGGCTTGTGGGCCCCTCGAGACTCTTCTGCCTTCCTCTCCTAGTCCTACGTGTGTCTTCTGGTCCAAGAAAAATCATCGCGAAAGTTGTATTCCGTTTGGACTCCGTTTGGTATTCCTTTTCTGTAAAACTCAAAAAAAAGAAAAAAAAGAAACTGGCACTGGGCTCTAGGTTAATAAGTTAGTCCCGAAAATAATATAAAATAGCATATTAATGCATATAAAACATCCAAAACAGATAATATAATAGCATGGAACAATCAAATTATAGATACGTTGGAGACGTATCAATTCCCCATGTGTGGTTTTGGTAATTGATGACAATCCTAATGGACTAATGTTTGCATTGAGTTATACATTTCAAGGAAAGTTCAATTTGCAATGCATGAAGAATATTGGATGAATTGAAGGATGTTTGTTCCATGGTAATGCAAGAAGGAGATAGAATGGATTCAAAATGAATGCCATATATATATATATATATATATATATATATATATATATATATATATATATATATATATATATATTGTTGTGCATGCATCAAGGTTGAGCTCGGTGATTGAATCAAATATGATCAAGATGAATTCCATGTGATGAACAAGATGTGATCTATATGGAGTTCATTGAGGATCTAAGACGTTCTCATGCTTAGGCTTATGGGTTGAACAATGATGGATCAAGATCTTGAGAGGATGATTAAAGAGAAGAATTCTACATATGCTTGAAGATAGGATCATTATGAGCTCATATGTGGAGTCATGGATTATTATGTCTTAAAGCAAGTAATTCAAATGAAGAATTCATTGTGCCTCTCAAGATACTATGTTGGAGCATGAGAACGAGCAAATGATGTCCAATATGATATTCAGGAGAAACTTGATATGGTCATGGTGAATTGAGATATTGGTTATTATGTCTTGAAGCAATGAAGCATAGTGAAAATATCAATAGGTCCTTCAAGACATCAATATTAATCATGGAGCAAAGATAAATGTTGACCAAGATGGAGATCAAAGATTGAACTCAAAGATGGACGTCACACAAGCGCAAATAATGTACCACATGTGATCTCGTGGTAGGTTAAGTCATTATCAATTGCACCTTGTGCACTAACCCATACTATGTGTTGTCTATGTTATGTGGGTTAGGAAATTCCCATGAGCTTGGTGCTTATGAGAAAGCTTGGCGCTAATCAAAGGATGTCATCAAGTAATGATGATGGACAAGTGAAGATGAATGCAAAGCAAAGCTTCCCGCATTGTGAATGGGGGAGCTACTTGAAGACTTCACCAATGTCTTGTCTTCAACTTGAGCCATGAAGAAACATCAACATAAAGCTCAAGTGAAAGGCTCTATTCAAAGGTATTAGTTCCTTTGGCGTTAGTGTTGTGGCTTGATGACCACCAAAGAAACATATACACTCAAGAATGGTTTCTCGCAAGCTATCTAGTATAGTTCTTTTATGATTCTTGAGTTATAGGGATCCTGCACTATTAAGAGGGGATCAAAGGGTTTCATGATGGACTTGCTCAAATCAACATCTTCTACTCACAATTCCACTCCGATCATATATATATCCAAAGCCAAAAGGGTTCCCCAAATTCTGTGACCAAACCTTTGCATAATTTACATCCTCCATTATAGTTGATCTTGGTTATTTATCTATGCAAGAGCCTGGGGTTTTCCACTAGCTTCAAAACGAGCCCAAGATCATCAAAATTGGAGTCCGGATGAGAAAGTTATGCATGTTTTATGGGGCGCTTGAAGTTTTTGTGATGGCCAGATGTCCGGGACTTGGTCGGATGTCTGGGCTCCCGGGACGCCCCGAATGTCAGGGATCCTCCCGGAAATCTGGCCATCCATGTCCAGAAACCTTGCTGAAATGTTGGTTGTGTCTGCCAGATGTCCGGCACTTGGCCGGATGTCCGAGGCCCCAACTTTGGCCAAATGTCCGGGCCCTGTACATTGGCTCTATTTTTCTATGTACGTGTGCACATTTCTCAGCCGCCGGATGTCCAGCCCTTGCCCAGATGTCCGGCCCGACACAGCCACTTACTCACAAATGGCTAGTTTTCTAGGCTTGCTATATATAAGCCTCTACCAATCCGGTAGAGGGTTGAGCACTCAATCCAAAAGAACCCTAGAACACCCAAGTGGCTCCCTCTCACTTCTCCTACACCAAATCTTAGATCTCGGAGAGATTCGTGAGAGTTCTTGAGAGATTTTCCAATCAAGTGATAGATCCACTCCCTCTCCCTCTCGTGACCAAAGGAATTCATGATTTGAGCAAGTCTTGATAATTTCCCCTTGATCTTGTTACTCTTGGAGGTTGGAGACTCCTAGACGGTAGGAGTGCTCCGGTGAGGAATCAACTTGTGATTTGCCCCCGGAAAGTTTGTGAAGGTTTGGAGGCCGCCTCAAGGTCTATCACTAGTGGTTGAGAAACACCTTCATGGTATTTTCCCAGAGGGAGAATAGGGTGAGCCTTCGTGGCTTTGGTGTGCCTTCGTGGTAACATCCACCTCTCTAACGGTGACTATCGGGATACATCCTCGTCTCCTTGTCTTCGGTTATCTCTAACCCTAGCCACTATTTCTGGTTTACTTTGGTCTCTTGACCTTGCATTCACCATATATTACCTCATTATATTGTGTTGGCTATTTCCTTGTAGAGATTATTCAGGCCTACACTTTATATCCCGCAATTCATACTTGCTACTAATGATATATCTTGTGTTTAGTGTGAATTGCTAACTTGTGTCATACACTTACATATCTTGTGATATTGCTCAAGTAAGTTTGTGTAACTTACTTGTGCCCGTTAGTATCCTTGTTGTGCTCATCTTATTTAGATCAAGTTGTTGGTGCACTTAGTTGAGCCTAGTATATTTAGGATTTGTGCTTGAAAAGTTTCCTCTTAGTTTATTTTCGCATTAGGATAAAGCCAAATCCATAGAAGTTTTTAAAACGCCTATTCACCCTCCCCCCTCTAGGCAACATCATGGTCCTTCCACACCCTCTTTTGGATGTGGTGGTAGGATGACACCATAGTAGTGCTAGGTTAGAACTTGCTATGCCATATGATCATGCATGCTTACTACTTCTGCTCCATTGCTTGCTTCTTGATTGTTCTTTTGCTTGCTGCTTCAACTGCTGCTCTTGTGCACTGCTAGGACAAATGGTATGCGGTGTTCGTTGGGAGGGCACCAGGGGTTTACAGTTCATGGGAAGCTTTCAGTGAACAAGTGGTATCTTACAGCAACAGCGGCCATAGAGGGTTTAAGACTAGGTAGGCGGCAGAAGAAGCTTACGCCAACTACGTGCGAAAGCACACAACTGGCGTGGTTGAAGTTGGCAACATTGCAGTTGCCAAGGCGGCGCCATGCCTAGCGGTGAAGAACTTCATCATAATCATGCAGTTCGTTGCCATTGCAGTGTTGTGGCGCTGGTGTGCTAGATGTGATCATGTGTAAGGTAACTTCACCACATAGGGTACAAGGTTAGCACACCTCGCACTGTGTGTGCAACCAAACAGCGTGCTTATGTGTGAGTTCAGACAATGTGGGCAACCAAACACCGTGCGCTAAGCTATCCCCTAATGCGAGAAAACTAGATGCGGGCAACCAAACAATGTGCAGTTGTTGCATTACAGTCTGCATTTGCTCAACCAGCCTCATGTGAGCCAGGCTTGAGCTAGCCAGGCCTAGCTGCTACGGCTGCCAAACACGCCATAGAAAATTTTCCTATACGATTCAAGCTTAAGATGAATCAAGCGTGCCCTTAGTTTTTCTTTAAAATTCCTATTGTTTGTTAAATTGTAATTTTAGACTTATTTTAAAACAACAGTTAGAAAAATTAAAGAATTTGTTCCTGCAAAGGAAAATTTTGTGGGGGAGCCAAACATAGACTCTAGTCTCGGTAAGTAAACTTTTGAAATTCCTAATTCATTTCACTCTCCTAACTTTCTTTGATTCCCCTAAAAAAATCTTTCTTTGATCAAAAAATTGCTGCAATTCTGATGCACAACATTCAAATACTTCTTCAAAGTCACTATAAATTTGATTCATGTAACATTTATACTGTCATGATTGTCCTTTCTATTTGCATGTTTTTAGAAGTCTAATTTAAAAGATATTCCCAACACCATAATTTATTTTATTTTTAAAAGTTTATGTACAAAGGTAAAAAGTGAAGAAGATGCTAGCAAGATTTTTTTCTTTTCTTCTTAAAATGGGCAATAACGTAAACATGATACCTCTCTCACTTTTGTAATTTCCTAGTTTAAAAACTATTATAGTTCTTTTTTAAGAATGTAGGCTCAAGATACGCCCCGGCTCTAAACTAATAATGCCTTACACAAGGCAACCAAGTAAAAAGGTCTAACACTTACACACCAGATAGCAGCAACAACTATAGAATAGAGCTTGCAAACGAGTATAGAGACTCGGAACAAATGGAAAACTAGGGCTCGAAGGTAGAGCTGTCCGTCCTGGTGATGGCCTGGATCTCCCTAATTAGCTGAACTGGCACGTCCATATTCTCTGAGTCCCTCACTTTCCATGATGGCTCATAATTACATAAACATAATACAGTTGAAGACACAGTCAATACCATTCTAATGGATAGCCCGCTTGATTGTCAACTTGTTCGTTATTATAGACCATCCACACAGAGCATAATAGCGCTACAACATTACGCTAGACAAGGCACTGTGGGAAGTCTTACAACCCTAGGAGTAGGCTTATCAGCTCCGTTGTGGACCGAGGATTCCAGATCAAGCCCATTGCCCCCTAACACAACTCTAACCAAACCTAGCACGAGCTCAATGAAAGAAAATGTGATTTGAGTCCTCTGGTGAACCGCAAAGAGCGCATTCCCCATTGGAACGCCCATTCCGTTTTGCAATGTTATGATAAGAGGGAAGCCAATTGCCCTTCACTTGGTCTCAATGGTAACACCGCACTCCAAAGCAACCTCGGTTGGGGGAACCCCTTGCCCCACAAGGATTTTTTGTAGAGGGATTTCATCGAATAGCACCGTGAAGCCGCAAGCTGTGAAGACACATTGTCGGCCTTGGGGGAGAGCGGCGCGTGGTCACCTGCGCCTTAAGCATGTCCCAACTGCTAGCTTCAGTAAGGGACAAATTCCTCCCGAAAGAAATGCCACAATAGCCTTGACTCAACACTCCAACAACAGGAATTGTATTTAGACTGATTCTTGGTGTGGAAGTTGGTACATGAAATTGCACAACATGTGCAGTTTGGTGCCGAAAATTGAAAATGATGAAAAACTAGTGCCAGAAATTGTCAAAGCGTGCACATAAAATTCAATTCTCATTTGTGGTCATATATAACTTGGTCAAATACTACCAACGCGTCGGCGTTTCGGAGAGGGGAAACAGATCGAAGATGGGTTCAATACAAAGCACTTTGGAGCGTTTCGGAGAGAGAAAAAAGTGTTTTTTTTTTAAATTGCTTCAAATTAAGATTTAATACCACCAGCGCGTTGGAGTCGCTCTCGCGAATCGAACGAGCCCAAAAACTTCAAAATCGGAGTCTGTATGAAGAAATTACAATCAAATACCGAAGGAGTCGAGAGCGTAACACTGTGCTACTTGTGAGCTGCGTTGGGATTTCCTCGAAGAGGAGATGATGATGCAGTCCAATAGAGATAAGTATTTCCCTCAGTTAAGAACCAAGGTTATCAATCCAGTAGGAGAACCACGCAACACCTCGTTAGTAGCACCTACACACAAAATAACAAATACTTGCACCCAAAGCGAACAAGGGGTTGTCAATCCCTCGGCGGTTAATTGCAAGGATTAAATATCGTAGTGATAGATAGATAACATAGAAATACAAAATAAAATAAAGTAAATAAAATTGCAGCAAGGTATTTTTAGGATTTTAATATAGGATATAAGTAGACCCGGGGGCCATGGTTTTTACTAGAGGCTTCTCTCTTGAAAACAGCATATGGTGGGTAAACAAATTACTGTTGGGCAATTGATAGAAAAGCAAATAATCATGATGATATCCAAGGCAATGATCATGTATATAGGCATCACATCCGGGACAAGTACACCGACTCCTGCCTGTATCTACCACTATTACTTCACACATCGACCGCTATCCAGCATGCATCTAGAGTATTAAATTCATAAAGAACGGAGTAACGCCTTAAGCAAGATGACATGATGTAGACAAAGTAAACTCATGCATGAATAAACCCCATATTTTTATCCTTAATGGCAATGATACAAATACGTGTCATGTCCCTTTCTGTCACTGTGATTGAGCACCGCAAGATCGAACCCATCACAAAGCACCTCTCCCATTGCAAGAAAAGTTAATCTAGTTGGCCAAACCAAATCAATAGATTGGAGAGAAATACAAAGCTATAATAATCATGCATAAAAGAGTTTAGAGAATACTCAAATAATATTCGTAGATAATCTGATCATAAACTCATAATTCATCGGATCCCAACAAACACACCGCAAGAAGTGATTACATCGAATAGAACTCCAAGAATATCGAGGAGAACATTGTATTGAAGATCAAAGAGAGAGAAGAAGCCATCTAGCTACTAGATATGGACATGTAGGTCTGTGATAAACTACTCACACATCATCGGAAGGGCAGCAAGGTTGATGTAGAGCCCCTCTATGATCGGTTCCCCCCTCTGGCAGAGTACCGGAGAAGGCCTCCAGATGGGATCTCGCGGGACAGAAACTTGCGGCGGCGGAAAAAGTATTTTGGGTGGCTCTCTGATGTTAGGGGAATATTTGGGTATTTATAGAGGTGGAATTAGGTCAAGAGGTGCCACGAGGGGCCCACAAGCCTGGGGGCGCCCCCCTCATCGGGCGTGCCTCCCGAGCTTGTCGCTCTCTCGTGGGTTGTCAGGTCTTCTCCCGAACCTTCTAGGGTTTCTTCTGGTCCAGAAAAAATTAATCCAAAGTTTTTTCTCCGTTTGGACTCTGTTTGATATTGATTTCTTGAAAAGCCAAAAACAAGAAAAAAAATAGCAACTGGCACTGGGCACTAAGTTAATAGGTTAGTCCCAAAAAATGATATATAATTACATAAAGTTGCATCAATAACAACACCTATGGTTCGTAGGAAAGGCCAATCAAGTATTATTGGACATGACGGGTTGCAATCGATATCAAGCACAATGAAATCATCCGGTACATAATTCCTATTTGCAATAATAATAACATCATTTATTCTATCCAAAGGTTTCCTAATAGTAGAATCCGCCAAGTGCAAATTAAGAGAACATAAATCCATATTGGTAAAACCTAGCACATCACATAGAGATTTTGGTATTGTCGAAACGCCAGCACCCAAATCACACAAATCATTGCACTCATAATTTTTAATTTTAACTTTAATGGTAGGTTCTCGTTCATCATATAATTTCCTAGGTATTTAAATCTCCAACTCTAGCTTTTCTTCTAAAGCTTTCATCATCGCTTCTACAATATGTTTAGTAAAAGCCTTATTTTGTTCATAAGCATTGGGTGAATTTAGCATGGATTGCAACAAAGAAATACACTCAATCAAAGAACAACTATCATAATTTAAGTCTTCGTAATCCAAAATAGTGGGCACATCGCTATTTAAAGTTTTTACCTCTCCAAACCCGCTTTTATCAATTTTTTCATTAAGATTTTCACCATCTGAATTATGGGGACGCCTTCAAGCTAAAGTTGACTCTTCTTCAGTCCCCTTTTCATCAAGTTTTACATTGCTCAATAAAGATTCGATAGAAGAAACACCAATCATTTTGATATCTTCATCATTACTAAGCGCAAAAGATTCTGGTTTAGCTGCCATTAGATTTACTAGTGTAGTTTGTGCATCGAAAATTCTCCGTAGCAAATTTTTAGTAAGAGCAAACTGAGATTGAAGATTAGCAACTTCTTTATTAGCATCATCGAGGTGTTTTCCAATAGCATCTAGCAAAGTAGAATGTTCCTTAAGTTCTTCAGTAAAAAAATTGCTGTGCTCAAATTGTGTAAACATGAATTCCTTAGTATTTTCTCGATTTCGGCCAACCTTTTATGGTAAGAGATATCATGATAATTTTCTCGAAACATCGCGACTAAGCAAAGAAGATAACAAGCAAAGAAAAAAGCAAACGCAAAAAAAGACAAACAGAAAATATTTTTGTATTTTTTTGAAAATATTTTAGAAGTGGGGGAGATGAAAACGAGAAGCAAATGGCAAATAATGTAAATGCAAGGAGATGAAAGTTTATGCGTAGGTACTTGATAGATGCTGATGATGTCTCCCCGGCAACGGCGCCAGAAATTCTTCCTCCTACTTGTGAGCTGCGTTGGGATTTCCTCGAAGAGGAGAGGATGATGTAGTATAGTAGAGATAAGTATTTCCCTTAGTTAGCAGCACCTACACACAAAATAACAAATACTTGCACCCAATGCGAACAAGGGGTTGTCAATCCCTCGGCGGTTAATTGCAAGCATAAATCTTGAAGTGATAGATAGATAGCACAAAAATACGAAATAAAATAAAGTAAACAAAATTGCAGCAAGGTATTTTTATGATTTCAATATAGGATAAAAGTAGACCCGGGAGCCATAGTTTTCACTAGAGTCTTCTCTCTTGAAAATAGCATAGGGTGGGTAAACAAATTACTGTTGGGCAATTGATAAAAAGCAAATAATCATGAAGACATCCAAGGCAATGATCATGTATATAGGCATCATGTCCGAGACAAGTAGACCGACTCCTGCCTGCTTCTACTACTATTACTTCACACATCGACCACTATCTAGCATGCATCTAGAGTATTAAGTTCATAAAGAACGGAGTAACGCCTTAAGTAAGATGACATGATGTAGACAAAGTAAACTCACGCATGAATAAACTCCATCTTTTATCCTTAATGGCAACAATACAAATACGTGTCATGTCCCTTTCTGTCACTGGGATTGAACACTGCAAGATCGAACCCATCACAAAGCACCTCTCCCATTGCAAGAAAAAACAATCTAGTTGGCCAAATCAAATCAATAGATTGGAGAGAAATACAAAGCTATAATAATCATGCATAAAAGAGTTCAGACAAGACTCAAATAATATTCATAGATAATCTGATCATAAACTCACAATTCATCGGATCCCAACAAACACACCGCAAAAAGTGATTACATCGAATAGAACTCCAAGAACATCGAGGAGAACATTGTATTGAAGATCAAAGAGAGAGAAGAAACCATCTAGCTACTAGCTATGGACCCGTAGGTCTGTGGTAAACTACTCACACATCATCAGAAGGGCAGCAAGGTTGATGTAGAGCCCCTCCGTGATCGATTCCCCCTCCAGTAGAGTACCGGAGAAGGCCTCCAGATGGGATCTCATGGGACAGAAACTTGCGGCGGCAGAAAAATTATTTCGGGTAGCTCTCTGATGTCAGGGGAATATTTGAGTATTTATAGAGGTGGAATTAGGTCAAGAGGTGCCATGAGGGGCTCACAAGCCTGGGGCGCCCCCTCCTAGGGCGCGCCTCCCGAGCTTGTCGCTCCCTCGTGGCTCGTCAGGTCTTATCCTGAACCTTCTAGGGTCTCTTTTGGTCCAGAAAAAATTAATCCAAATTTTTTTCTCCGTTTGGACTCTGTTTGATATTGATTTCCTGAAAAGCGAAAAACAAGCAAAAAAAACAGCAACTGGCACCGGGCACTAAGTTAATAGGTTAGTCCAAAAAAATGATATATAATTGCATATAAAACATCCAAGATTGATACTATAATAGCATGGAACAATAAAAAATATAGATACGTTGGAGACGTATCAAACTGCGTTTGGTATGACCGCGGCACCGTCGTACCAGGTGAAATCAGCACCGAAAGTGGCCATTCCATATGCGATTCTTCACCGATTTCGTCTCCCTTTGCTTCCACACGATCCTTGGACAATAAGGAAGGGTTTGGGAAAGGATAAGGCTCGTCTTGAGCCCTTGGATGCATCACATCAATGGAGGAGACCAAGGAGGCGTCCTATATATGCACCTCCAACCCTAGCTGCCGTCACCTCACCTCATCCATCGCCCACGAATCCATATCCATCTCTATTGATGCTCCATATCTACCTCACAAAAGATGGGCCGAAATCAAGAGGAAGAGGAGGAGGCTCCACCACCGCGAGCCCCGGCCTTCGCGCCGGTGCATTCTCCATTGTGCCACCATCATCGGTGCCGCCTCCATCACCACCATGGTCGGCGCCACCATCATCGCCATTACCATCGGCACTGGCATCTCCATCACCACCATGCCTTCTCCCTTCAATGGCTCGATGTCGGCTTCTAACATAACCCTCTCCTCTATGTGTACCATTAACATGTTTGACTAGTTGCACTTGTTCTCGGGGATAGGGATGAACTCTTTATGATTACAATTATTTACTTCCATGTGGTCCAATATCTTTTTACTTCATGTTCAAGTTAGTATCCTTCAGGAATGTAGAGAGGAGGCCTCAATCGCATTATCACTGTGATTGGCCGTGAAGTTGCTACTGTTATTGTAGAGGGACCGGTGCCATCGGATAATAGACAATTATGTTTGAAGTTCGTGCCTTTGCAATTGATAGGGGAGTAACAGGTTAACCCACATATGGATGTGTCCACGGATAAACTCTTAATCATTGTAGTGAGAACCGTATGTGGAAACTACGGTAGTGGTGTATGTGACATGAAGTATGCCCATGAGTAGAACATGTTCTGTACAGGGGACCACCCACTTATGCATATGAAGAGCAGATTACATATATGACAGAGAGCATTTACACCGCACTTGTTGCGCAGGTCATATTTGTAGAGATGACTTCGGAACCCTCGAGAACACTTTGCTCCTCAAGAACCTTCTGTACTAACATAGTATATTTCTCTTCCTATTTTTACCATCCTGCTCATAGTGTAGTAAGGGCATCTGCAATGCTGACCCGCTAATCAAACACCGCATTCGTCCACGGACACGGATGCTGGAGCCGGCCATCCAAAGCTAACCGCATACACTTCTAGCCAGATTTCAACTAACCGGACGAATTACATGCAAACCGGATGATTTTCATACAAATCGGACAAAAATATTTACATTTCGGACATATTTTAACTAAACTATACCGGACTAAGCTAAAACTAGTCTAATGTCGTCCACAGTGGATCTCCATTCCCACCACATGTCTTCCCTATGCCCGGCAGCCTTTCATTGTACCTACCTCTAAATCTTCCGCAGCGGTTGCTAGTTAGCGCTGCCCGGAGCAATGAATGCTTTGAGTTGGAATGGCAAAGGGCTTGGGAACCCTTGGTCAGTCGAGAGCTTCGCAAGGTGGAGAAGCAGGAAGGCCCCGACTTGTTGTTTGTCATGGAAAATAATATAAAGGGCGAGAGAGTAGAAGATTTGAAGTTTTCTTTAGTTTTTTTAAATCCTGTTGTCAGTGACGGCCTTAGTGGAGGTGTTGGACTGTTTTGGTCCAGGGAAATTGATGCCGCATTGGAAAATTACAGTGTCTCGCACATTGATGTAACAATCAAGAAACATAATAAAAAGTGGAGGTTTACTAGTTTGTATGGGTAGCCACGAGTGGAACGGGCATCACACTTGGCGCTTCATGAGGAGTTTTTTTGCTATTGCGCATGAGACTTGGATGCGTATGGGCGATTTTAATGAAATTCTTCATGCCGATGAGCAGTTTGGTGTCAATGCTAGACCAGAGAGTCAAATAGATCTTTTCAGGAAGTGGTGGAAGATTGCTCACTGAAAGGCTTTGCAACTATTGTTAAAGCTAGGCTTGATAGAGCTTCTCATACTTTTACTCAGATTTACTGCTTACTTTGTTTACTTTGGTTGCACTTTATGCTATTGATATTATTGCACTAATGACTCGTATGAAGACCTAATATGGAGTTAGGTTGTTATGCTTTCATACTATTGCATCTTGCTTTATCGTGTGTATTACTAACATAATCAGTGGTATGTCACTCGAGGTAAGGATAAAGAACGGGAAATAATAATGAGAATCTCCTTTACCGGCTATATCAAGTCATAGTGACACTAAAACGAACACACCCCTGCGACCACATTTTCCTTTATGTGAAGGCCCTAGTTCGTCTATAGTTAATGACTTTGAGGGGTATCGCCAAAGAGGGATAGTTGGAAGGTCACTATTTCCTTGGCCCGAAAATTGCCATTCAACTATGAGAGACTAGGTTGGTAAGATTGCATAGAGAGAAAGTTATTGCACTTCGTAGTGGATGAGTTGTGCCATGGGGTGGCAAGGACCCAGTTTATCTCTCCCAGGATATACTATAGGTATGTTAGTGATACAGTAGAATTGCCATGCTATAGAAGAGATTTGTTGGACCGTTGTCCATAGTGTGGGTACAGTGCATGGCTTGTGCAGAGTGAAAAGTGTATGTGAATAGTTGCATCTTCGATCAAGGACACGGTTCATACTAGGTCACACTATTCGGTCATTGTCGAGTCCGGTGTTATAAACGTAACAAGATGATATTGAGATTATAAAACAAGGAAAATGAGATTTGTCAGACTTACAGTGGAAGGACCTAGACATATGCGTATGTCAGGGACTTGAGGTTAAGCCATTGGATGGCTAAGAGAAAGATGCCCGGAGGACCGCAGGGAAGTAATACATGGCCGTGCAGCAATCATGGTGATGAATTGGATAGCATGGTTGTTTTACTTGTTATGCTTTATTGTTATCATACTACAGTTACTTCACTTATTTATCTTGCTCAATGAACATGTCATGTTATGATAGTTAGTATGTTTTACATGCTTGAGTGCCTTGGAATATTTTCTTGGGATTGTGATCGATTGACTTGCTAGTACATTCAAACGTACTCATTAGCTTTTTACACGGCTAGGTTCAGCATAGGATCGTCTTCCACTAGCAAGGAGCCAAAGTATTCATGCGCTAGAAGAGCGACCCGGTCAAATCCATGTGCATTGGAGCCAAGACTGTACGACTCTTAAACATTAGTTTCGCTACATAGATATTTGTATTTAGTCAGAGAGCTAAGTACGGTGACTCTGTAAAGTCATGTTGATCAATAAAGCTCTCTTGTGGAATGGCATGTATCTATGATTCATGTTGTAAATGCGCACGCCAGAGTGATTTTTGGGGCTAGCGTGTGCGGCCTTCGTCTAAATACAGTGGTATTCGAATGGGGTGCCATAATTGTGCCTTTGACTATGATTAAATCTATGTGTGTTTAAGTAATTTAATCTATGTTCTTCAGTGTTGTTGTTTTTGCTATCATGCAGCCTGAAGCTTTCTGGGAAACTAAACACAACACATAATATGGTTTATCGCGTGTATTTGCTCAGCTAGGCTGAATCAGACCGCATATGCGTGAGGCCCAAAATCAATGTTTATGGGGAGCGTCTTCGCGCGACTGACCGCTTCTAATCCATTACCTCCTCGATGTCCATCCGCGAGCTTCCACTATTTTCTCTATTGCAGATGACCACCTTATCTTCACCACCATGGCCAACAAAGCCGTTCCACCGGAGTTTGCGATGAACTCGTATGTTCTAACCTCTCTCTATTGACATGGGCTTTTGGTCCATATGTGTATGTACTAGATGTTTCTAGTCTATGTATGTGATTTTTCATATTAATAATCTTGTGGTGTTATTAATCTGGGAGTAGGGCATTTCGGAGACCGGGCCCCATGGAGACCTTAATTTTGAAAATTCCAAAATTCAAACCTTTTAGTTTCAAAAAAATTATAAAAAAAATACACATGTATACAAGGATGTAATGTGTATGTGTGTAAAATTTTAGGTTGAAATAACTTGAATTACGAGTTGCACAAAAAAAATCATGGACTTTGAGGTTGAACAGTACACATGCTAAAAAGCCACAGATTTGTCTTCTTTGTGTAGTTCTCGATTTAACGTGTTTGGACCTGAAAATTTACACACATGTATATTATGTCTCTAGGTATATGTGTTTTTTTTTCATAATTTTATGAAACTTGAGTGAATTTTACAGTTTTTAATTTAAGGCATTCATTCCCGGGTGTGTGCTCATTGTGTTGTGTATTCTTTTGATACTTCATTTTGAGCCAATAAAATTCACCCTTTGCCGAAAATGCAGCTCGGTGTCCATTTAGTATTTCACTAATCTGGATTAAGCTTGATCAATTTCTAAGGAAAAAAGTCAAAGCTTTAAAATGTTTTTGAAAATGGGATCTTCCTAAATACAGCAACGTTCGCATCATGTACGTTGCGTGACGTGCGTTCTGAATCTAGGAGGCAACCTTCACAATTAAGCCCGCCCCGCTTTGGGTTACACACGAGAGAAGAACGATCGCCTTTCCTTGGGCCTGGCCCGTCCCTCCAAACTGCTAGACGAGTGAGTGCTGAAGCCATCCATCTTTGGGCCGATATTTTTCAGCCATCCACAGTTTCATAATCATGCAGACGTGGGGCTCGCCTATGCATTGCTCTTGCCTCTTGGTTGCCTCCAACATAATCATTACTTAAAACAAGCTAATTACAAGTAAGTAGTGTGCCTTTTCCCTGGCCGTTGAACTACTGCGACCTAAAGATGACACATCATGGCGGAAAGGAAAGACGGTATGGAGTATGGACCACGGAGTGGCTCTGCGCTGTACTCTGTAGATATTACCACGACTCCGGCGCCCTGCCTCGCCTGCCCTTTCTTTGTCGCACACACACATATACCTTTCCTCTTTCGAATGTGCTTTTGAATTTGACCGCTTTTCTACTAGTACGTCTTTGGACCTTTTTGTATACGGCGAGTTGGACGTATGCCGAACGACACCAGTACAGATTCTGCGTACTGAATGTGTCTGTCATCCGTGCGATTCCGAGTTATCCGGCCAGTCTAAAATATCTGCCCCAATCCAACGTGGCATCCACTCGTAGCTTCAGCAAGGCTTCTCTTGATCGTTTTCCACTAAGCGTTTTAACTTGTGGCTGTAATTCATTTGTGAAGACGTATATATACTTATATAGGCAGCCACAAGCGACCGATCCAGTTGATTGCCTACACGTTTGACGTGGGCCAGGCCAATCAACGTGGACAGTGTATACTTTCCGAAAACATTGTTGCTGGATAAGTATGCGGGCATGGCAGGTCTAATCTTGCTCCACATGGCAAAGGCCAGGTGGAACGTCCAAAATGTGGCGTGGTTGGTTACACCGCGCTGCGCTAGGTGGTTTCAGTAGAGAAAAGATAAGAACTAGTAGGTCTCTGGAGGTCAAAGGAGTCCTGCTTATACAAGTTGCACGATGATGAACCATGAAGCAACTAGCCGTTCAGACTCGGGCCTCAGGGAGCAAACTAAATAAGCAACTGGCCCTTTCTTTGAGACTTAAGATATGATGAGCTTGCAGCTTAGAAGGCACGGGACCGCGGGGAAACCAGGAATAGTAGCTGATTGATTGCACCAACGCCACGGCTAAATGAACCAAAACACATCTCTGTCAGTCGTTGGCTGGTCGACGCCGACGCCAACGCCAGCTGATGGCAAGGCAACTAAGCTCCACCATGTCAGGTCGTCGAACGAGAATGGGAGGTCAAGTTGTCAGTTAACTATTTGCAGCTGAGGTCGATCGATCGGGTGGCTCATCAGCACAACAGCACAGAGGTCACCGTCCCCTGTGGACAGAATCGTCGCTGTGGTGATGCAAAAAGTTTTAACTTTCATCGTTGCAGCCGAACCGTGATTTATCATCTACTAATATAAAAGCGTTTTTAACACTACATTAGTGTGAAAATACTTTTATATTATAGGACGAAGGGGTACTATATAATATACAATATAGTACTCCATCCGTTCCAAATTAGTTGACTTGAATTTATCTAAATATGGATGTATCTATACTTGTTTAGTGTCTAGATACATTCATGTGATAAATATGGGTCAAGTAATTTAGAACGAAGGGAGTACTATATAATACAGTAACTTGGTCGATCGTTTACGCTGAAAATCTGCAAGTCCATTTCTTTTCCAATCGTTGAAGATTGCCCGGGCTAGCATTGGACAGTGCAGCGCTCCTGTTTCCTCCTTTTCATTTCGCTGCGTGTCTCTCCGCTTTGGTTAAAGTTGGGTGGTCCACAGCTGACACCATCGATGGCCACGCAGTAGCTTTGTTTGATGGTTCACACCCACACTGCTACGCTGAAAGTTTTTCCTCATCGCTGACACTGTACAGATTCAAAGAGACGCAACAAGTTGTAAAGAATACTCGTGTTAACGCGAACTGAGTACTAGTGCTCGTTTTTTTCTTAATTTATTTTAACCTTTCCGGCGATATTTTGTTCAATGTGAGGAGACTTTCTCATTGACTATGAAAACGTCTGTACTGACTTCTTTACGCCTTGTACAACGGTAGGTGCTTAGCCAGGTGTTAGAAAAAAAACCCAGTTTTTCTTCTGAGATTGGATTCCACAGGTGCTTAGAAAGGGTGGCAAAAGCAAAGTTTTGCTTCCGGTGCCAGCCGGTGCTTGCAAGAATAACTGTCCCCTTCAAATCCATTGCATCGTTGAATATAGCAGATGCCAGGCTTAAGTGGCGGAGCTAGCACAGGATCATTGGGGGGGGGGGGGGGGGGGGGGGGGGGGGGGGGGGGGGGGGCAATGGCAAAATATGGATTCATGAAGCGGCAAAAGTCTCTATTTTTCTCAATATATGTCATCACAAAAAAAAAATACCACAGAAGATCCCAGTCTTGGGGAGGGGGGGCACAGCCTCCCCCAGCCATACACATAGCTCCGTCAGTGCCAGGCTAGGCATCAGGTGAACATTAAAGCACCTATGCTAAGCACTCCGCAATGGGAGACAACTTATTTTTTGCGACGCAAGCTGCTCTCTCTCCTCAAGCACATATGCATAAGCACCGAACATTGTATAAGGTCTTAATCTCAATGTTAATACAATCCAAAAATGTTTGGTTAATTCAAAAAAGATCATAACATTAAATAACGAAGGAGCTTTATATTTAAAAAATGATCTGAGTTTAAAAATATGGTCGTGATATTTTAAACAATGTACAAAAATATTCACATAGTTTTAAAGAAAAGTGTTGTATCACTCAAAAACAGGTTCAACTTGTAATTTTTTTTTGCCATTTAAGCTAAAAATGTTCAAAATCATGTGTTTAGGAAAGTTTTAATCATATTTGAAAATTATTAAACATGTATAGATATATTTTAGATGTATAGCAAAAGTGTACACTGTGTATGAAAAAAAATTAGATATCAAAACATATGTTTGAAAAAATGTTAATATTTTATTTTACAAATGATGAAAATTACAAAAGGGATATTTATAATGCATAAAGAAATGTGCAATGTGTATGAAAAATGTAGGCATGTGTTGAATAAAAAAAGAAAAGGAAAAAAACGAAGAAAGAAATAAAGAAAACCAAGAAAACCGACATATACTAGAAAAAAAAAGAAAAGGAAAAATTGAAACACCAAACAAAACCAGAAAATGACGAATAAAATTGATGCAAACATTAAAAAGGAATTAAGAAAAAACAAAGAGAAAAACCTCGTGCAGAGCTACAGTATTGGGCCGGCAAGTAGCACCACACCAGAGGCGAGACGAAACTACGTCTCGCAAAAAGTGAGAAATAGTGCTGACGCTTGCACAATTGCTAATTCTTCTTATTATTAGCATAAGCCCATGCTCTTCTACAAGGCAATCCAACATGTGGTGGCCGAAAAGTGGGCAGCAGTCCGTTTTTGTTTTTGTTTTTCTAGATTCGGTTTTATTGCACCTTTTTTGGTTTCTAAAGCTATTTCTTTTGTTCAACTTTCCTTTGTTTTCCCCATATTTCCTATTCTATTTTACTTTTATGTTACCCTTTATTTTCTTTTTACTGTGCCCTTTTAAAGGAAACTATAAAAATATTCTTAATAAAACACACAAGTATTTTTAACACGAGTGGACACTATTTAAATTGCATGATTTTTACAGATGCGTTTTAGAAATATATTTTCAATAAGTCAAAAAATAAGTACACAATTTATATTAAATGGGTGAATAATTGTTTAATTACATGAACACATTGTCAAGTACATTAATAATTTATACAAATGCGTCAACACATTTTAAATGAGTAAAAATAATATAGTAGGTGTGAACACTTTCCAAAATTACATGAATACTTTAATAAACATATATTAACAGTTTTATTTACCTAAACGTTCTAAAAAATACATGAATAAATTTTATAATTACATGATCATTTTGGGAAATATGATTAGAAAATTAAATGAATTTGTTTTAAAAGCACATGAAGAATTTGAAAAATACATGAACATTTTGTTGCACTACATGATATTTTTTTCTAATATGTGAGAACATTTTATAAGATACTCATTTTTTAAATTTATTATTTTTAATTCCAAATGAAAAAAATGGCCCTTTGTTTTTCTTTGCCACGCCTATTTACAACCATGTAAGGCGTTGTGACAAAAGCCCGCTTACGAGGGCATATATAGATGTACCCTTGCTTCTATTTTATCCTTATGCAAATAGTAGGCAAATCCGCGGTCAGTGTATTATGAAAATGTGCATGATTGGAAGAAAATCGATAGGAACCTACAAAATGGGAACCCGATAAGAACTATAGGAAACAAGAGAAAGAGAAAAATAGGCAAGAAACTGATGGCTGCAGTGTGTTCCACTGCCCAAAAACAGAAACAAAAATAACTAAATGATCTGGTCAATAGTGATGGGGTCTTTCTTTTACCCTTTCACTTGGAACAACGATGATTCCTACTCGCTGCTCATTTTGGCAGATTATTGGCTTGTCACACAGGCGATTGACCCGAGCGACAAGAGATGGGCTAGTCCACTTTGAGAATTTACACAATGCGAGCCAACAAGTTTTTCTAGAAGGCTCCCCAAATCGGTGTTCTTTTTTCTTTTTGTCTTCTTTACTTGTTTTCAGTTTTCTTTCCTTTCAAATTTTCAAAAATGATTTTAGAAAAAATCAAAATTTTGATTTTTTTGGCAAATTTCAAAAAATATGTTCGCTTTAAGAAAAGTTCCCTTTCTTTAAAAAATATTCTTTTTTACAAAATATGTTTGGGAATTTCAACAAATATTGGTGATTTTTTATTTTCTTCTCATTATTTCATAAAATCTTAGCATTTCTTGAATAATTTCCAGAATTTCAGAATTTGTTTTTTTCTAAAAAAGATTTTTTTTAGATATCTTTTTTCCAAAAGATGTTAGAAATTTTTAAAAAAGTTATTTAAAAAAAATGTTCGTGGTTCCAAGAAAGTTTCCAAAATAATATTCACTTGTTAATATATTTTTCAAAAGATCAAGGGAATACAAATGCTACAGTACCAAATTGGCTGTAGTAACCACATACTCGTGGTACAGTACAAAGAGTAAACGTGTGGCTAGGGATCGAACGTTTAAAATCTGACATTAGGTTTTTTTAGCATGGCAAATCAAACTTTTTTATGGCAAATGAAGTTGCCGTGTAGATAGCAATTTTCTTTAGCAAATCCTGGCAAAAACTGAGCATAGCAAAATAATTTTCCATCCACGCGAGAACTTTATTTGTCACAAAAAATGTTTGATTTGCCATGCTAAAAAATCTGATTCGATTTGTAGCGAAATACTTTTTTTTGGAAGCATCAGATGTCTATGGAGAGTCTTTTGGCATTTTAGCGATATTAATAAATATACGGGTCACATATGACATATTCCAATATATCTATATCTATACCTAGTAAGATATGATATGTAATGATATAATAGATATATTATATATATATATATATATATTATATAGATATATAGTAATCCTATTCATCACCCAGGGTGCAGAATAAGTTATTCTTTATCCGAGGTAATCTTACGATCGCTTCATAAATAAATTACGTTTGGAATACAAATAGTTACATTCATATTGATTCAGTACGTAAAATTTGGTATAAGAAAACAAAAAAATAGGTTACAAGACCAGAAATATCGCATTTTATGTATGTTTTACACTATGTTTTTACGTTCGTAATTTTACGTACCATAAAATATTTTTTACGGCGAGTATATATTTTCTTATGTTCTCTTTTTACGTATGAAATAAGACAAAATTTACGAAACCTAAAAATACGGTGCATTGACCTCAAAATAGAGAGGGGGTGAAGAATAACTATTCCTCACCCAGGGTGACGAATAGCGCGACCCTATATATATATATATATATATATATATATATATATATATATACACACACACTAATAAAACAAGGTGCGTTTCTCCAATTTTTTCATCTGTTCACCATCAAAATTTATTTTTCTATCCGAGGTGGTACTAATTTTTGTTCGTCCGTCTATATTTTTTTATTTTAGCAATCCAGATTTTCGTACTTGGGCCGCACACGATGTGGCCCAGTCAAGCAAGCCACTTATTTGCCTGCTCATGAAGCTGCAAAACCTCTATTTGACGCCCAGTGCGGCAGATAATCAGAGCTTCGCACAGGGCGCCCAAAACTGTGCCGGCCCGTTTCGTTCTTCCTTTCAAATTTATTTTCTTTACCTTATTCCGTAACTAAAACTTTAAAAAAAAATCAAACTTTTTTTAGTCAAATTTTTGAAAGTGTTCAGAATTACAATATTGTGTTCCTATTTTAAAAAATGTTTGGAAAAATATATTTTTCTCCTTCCAATTTTTTTTGGAAATTCAGGACATATTCAATTTTTTTCCAAAAAATATTTATGTTTTCCAAAATTGTTTGGGAGTTTTAAAAAAAATGCATTTTAAAAACATTCCAATTTCAAATAATATTCTTGATTTAGTAAAATGTTCACAAATTCGAAATAATGTCTGTGTTTAAAAACACATTTTATAAAATTGTTCTGAATGTTCA
Source organism: Thinopyrum elongatum (assembly GCA_011799875.1). NCBI lineage: Eukaryota > Viridiplantae > Streptophyta > Magnoliopsida > Poales > Poaceae > Thinopyrum > Thinopyrum elongatum. The sequence goes on from CM022302.1 coordinate 377,805,023, forward strand.
AAACATGTTTCATTTTAAAAATTCGGTCACAACTTCAAAAAATGTTTGTGTTTTCATAAAAGGTTCATGTCTTTAGAAATTGATGCCATTTCAAATTTTGGTTCATGTTTTTTTTTTCAAAATGGACGGAATATTAAAAACATTGTTTGTAATTTAAAAAAGTGTTCACTTTTCTAAGAAAATTCGGCAATTCATATTTATAAAAAATTTCAACTTTTTTTATAAATCTGAAATTGCAGTATGTTCTTAAATATTCGCACTGGCCATTGATTAGCCGTAGGTGTTTGTTGTCATGGCTAGCAGCACATGGTCGAGTCTTTAAGGTTATGTGTTCAATCGTTCAACCCGTTGGTTTTCTGGATTATTACTCGTGCCTTGCAAACACAGGTCATTTCGGTGCCTGCCAGTAGCTGACCCAGACGCGATCGGTTGTGCGTACCATGCGCTATTTGACGCAAGTAGCGTCATATAGTAGCTCCCACGCAGCTGCCCCAAGAAAAGCAAAAATATACGTATAGATTTTGTTTCGTCCATTCCACATGTAGTTCTCCATTTTTTCGTTTATCCCCAACTGGACCTATCACGCATTTCTTTTTCTGTCACATTGACAAGCAGCAAAAAATTAAGGGCGCGAGGGTATTGAACTATGAACCTTCCCTATTGTGTCGACGGACAAAGTCAACTCAGCTAGCTTGCAAGTATGATAGGAACAGTCCCACCTTGAAATTTAATACTAAACCACCAGTTTTTATATGTCCCTAAGTTGTCTGGAAATAAGAAGGTTATGTGAGAATAAGGAAGTTGTCTCGAGAATCATGTGCAGAACGCGGTACTTCATAAATTATTGCCGGAGATAACTTGCACGTGCCAATAAAAGACAATATGCTGATTGGCTATAGACTATAATTAAAAAAATTGTGGGCACGTGCTAATAAAAAAGAATATGCTGGTTTTGCTCTAATTAATAAAAATTGTGGGCACGTGACCGCAAAAATAGTCGAAGAGAATAAACCCTGATAATGAAGGGACATTTTGGTTATGCGCTAATTATGCCAGTCAAACAAAATTTATGCATTGCAATTAGTAATCCATCCGGTTACATCATTGTAGGAGAGAGTGGTCGAAGTAACCGTGCCTCGAAGATTGCCGTATAGCAACCAAATGAGGATGCAACCACGACTCCGAGACAGAGACGGACCGGAGGAAAAAAGGCATCAGTTGGGCATATATTTCCTTCTACATTCGTGTAGAAGAGATCACGAGAAGGCATGGAGTAGAATAATATCGCCATGGCAAGGCACAAGATAGAGATCACGAGATATCTTAAGAAAATCGTGTTAATCAGAGCAACAGGACAAAGGTTAACTTTATGCGCCCGATTCCAGGAAATGGGGCACATGCCCACGATCAGGACTATGATTCTCCTGCACCAACAATTATTGGCCTTGTATAGTTCGACGTGCGTTCGAGTACGATTGATACATACTCTCTGGGTTGCAACTTTTTATTTTTTGGAAAACGGGTTCCAACTTGCTCTGTTGCATCATCAACACATATCCTTAAAATAACTGTCGTTTGGGAAAGAGCTAATATCACCCGGGGTCACAGAACTTGTGTCGCATGTTTAGTTTAGCGCTAGAACTTTGAAAATGCGATTTTATGGTCACCTAACTTGACTCAAGCGTGTAGATACGATCACAGTACACGTATATAGACGTATCCATATGTATGGTCCCACCAGTGAGTGATGGCACTGGGCGCGAAGTAGTTTTACAAAAAACACCCTCATATTTTTTTAGTTGCGAAAAAAGTCAACCACCACGAGACATATTTGCACAAAACCCTTCACATTTTTTATTCACAGAAAAAACCCGACCATGGTACTGCCATTACATGCAAAAATTGACAACAAAACAGGTCCGCTGGCACACGAACCCGAGTCAAACTGTTTTACCATGGGACGCTCTAGCAACAACACCCAAGGTCTATGTCTTCGCCTGGAAAGCTGCTCGAGAGGCAATGGCTACTAGTGCGAATAAGAAGCGCCGACACATGGAACTGGATGGAACCTGCACAATATGTGGGCAAGAGGATGAAACAGTTCATCATGCTCTGATCAAATGCCCTCACGCCCAGAACCTATGGGATATAATGCGTACGGTCTGGGATTTGCCGCCGGCTTAAGCTCTCCGAAACGAAGAACCCGATTGGTTGCTAATGCTACTACAGGAGATGAATGAAATACAACGCATACTTGTCCTGATGGTGTTGTGGCGTGTGTGACATGTTCACAATGAGCTCACCCGTGAGATGCCTTTGATTCTTGCTAAAGCTTCTAAACATTTCCTACCAAGTTATGTAGAATCGTTGCTTATGATCAGGCACCATCCGCATGCAGACCTCACCAAAGGTAAATTTCCGAACATGATGTATAGCCCAACATTGCTGTGTACGAGCAAGTCAATCTGTCCGAGTGCTATAGTGTAACACCCCCATGTATTAAGCTACAGTAATCCATGTTGATTATGCTATGACACTTTGATTTGCAATGCTTAATCACTTGGGTTCAAATTTCATTTCAAATTCTGCATTTGAATTCAATTCAAATTTAAAGTGGGAATTTAAATTCACAAACATGGTGGGAAAATAGTTCACCATTTAGCAAATATTCCAAAACAATTAATTGCCAAGTAAAACAACATCACTTGTTTGCTCATTTGGGCTCTAGCATTTAAAACAGTATTTTAATTGCTATTCCAATTTATGAAAAATCCAAAATATTTCAAATGACTCCCAAACTTTTTGTGGCAGTGCCTAAATTTGCAATCTGATTAATGGGCCAAGTCCCATATTTTTCAAAATTAATTTACTATTAAAAGTAAAGGCAAAATAGAAAAAAAATAGTAAATAAAATATAAAAAAAGAAAAGAAAAAGAAAGGGCTATTCAGATGATGTCTACTATACAATTTATTCTTGTAGACTCGTGTTCGGCCTCCAAGCGCAGAGTTTTGTAGGACAGTAGCAAATTTCCCTCAAGTGGATGACCTAAGGTTTATCAATCCGTGGGAGGCGTAGGATGAAGATGGTCTCTCTTAAACAACCCTGCAACCAAATAACAAAAAGTCTCTTGTGTCCCCAACACACCAAATACAATGGTAAATTGTATGGGTGCACTAGTTCGACGAAGAGATGGTGATACGAGTGTAGTAATGATAGTAGATATTGATTTTTGTAATAGGAACAAAAAAAACAGCAAGGTAGCAAGTAACAAAAGTGAGCACAAACGGTATTGCAATGCTTAGAAATAAGGCCTAGGGTTCATACTTTCGCTAGTGCAATCTATCAACAATACTAATATAATTGGATCATATAACAATCCCTCAACGTGCAATGAAGAATCACTCCAAAGTTCTTATCTAGCGGAGAACATATGAAGAAATTATTTGTAGGGTACGAAACCAGCTTAAAGTTATCTTTTCCGATCGATCTATTGAGCTATTCCTATAAGTGTCACAAATAACCCTAGAGTTCATACTAAAATAACACCATATGATACGCATCAACCAACTCTAATATCACCTAGATACTCCAATGTCACCACAAGCATGCATGAGTTAATTATATGATACACATCAAACAATTTCAGATTCATAATACTCAATCCAACACAAAGAACCTCAAAGAGTGCCCCAAGATTTCTACCGGAGAAAGTAGGACGAAAACATGCATCAACCCCTATGCATAGATTACCCCAATGTCACTTCGGGAATCCATGAGTTGAGTGCCAAGACATACATCAAGTGCTCTAAAATCCAACAAAGTATTCAATCCGATAATAACGAAATCTCGAAGGGAAAACTCAATTTATCACAACAAGATAGAGAGGGAGAAACACCATATGATCCAACTATATTAACAAAGCTCGCGATACATCAAGATCGTGCCAAATCAAGAACATGAGAGAGAGAGAGAGATCAAACACATAGCTACTAGTATAAACCCTTAGCCCCGAGGGTGGACTACTCCCTCCTTGTCATGGTGGCCGCCGGGATGATGAAGATGGCCTCCGGTGATGATTTCCCCCTCCGACAGGGTGCTGAAACAGGGTCTAGATTGGTTTTTCGTGGCTAGAGAGGCTTGCGGCGGCGGAACTTCTGATCTAGGTTTATTTCTAGGGGTTTCTATATATATAGGATTTTTTGGCGTCGGTCTCACGTCCAGATGGGCCACGAGGTGCACACTACCCACCAGGGCGAGCCAGGCCCCCTGGCGTTCCCAGGTGGGTAGTGGGGCCCTCGTGGCTCTTCTGGCCCTCCCACGAAGCTTCTAGTGCCTCTTTTCTTCCAACAAAAATCATCAAAAAAATTCGCTGCATTTGGAGAACTTTGATTTCTGCACAAAAAACAACACCACGGTAGTTCTGCTGAAAACAACGTCAGTCCAGGTTAGTTTCATTTAAATCATATAAACTTGCACCCAAACCATATAAAATTGTTGTAAACATGGCATGAATACTTCATAAATTATAGATACGTTGAAGACATATCAGCATCCCCAAGCTTAATTTCTGCTCGTCCTCGAGTAGGTAAATGATAAAAGAAATAATTTATGAAGTGTGAATGCTAGCATAGTGCATAAGTTTGATCAATGATAATTTCAATCACTTTTCCTAGCATCATAACATCAACTCTTTCTCATAAAACTCATCATGATAAAGTAGCAATTGAAAACGGAATTTTTGATGTGGAATGCTACCTATCGTATTCCTCATATACTCTTTTCTTTTATAGCATGGACATTTGGACTTGAATGATTCAAAGCAATAGTCTATAGTTTGACATGAGGACATCAATACTCAAGCATATCAGCAAGCAACCATTGTTGGGAAATGTTGCATGGAAAACAAAAAAATTTCTACGCACACGCAAGATCTATCCATGGAGATGCATAGCAACAAGAGGGAAGAGTGTGTCTACGCACCCTCGTAGACCGTAAGCGGAAGCGTTTGTTAAAACGGTTGATGTAGTCGAACTTCTTCGCGATCCAACCGATCGACCGAACGTACGACACCTCCGCGTTCAGCACACGTTTAGCTCGGTGACGTCCTCGCCTTCTTGATCCAGCAAGACGGCGAAGTAGTGAATGAGTTCCGGTAGCACGACGGCGTGGTGACGGTGGTGGTGATGCTATCTCCGCAGGGCTTCGCCTAAGCACTACGAAAATATGACCGAGGGACGAAACTATGGAGGGGGGCGCTGCACACGGCTAAGAGATTGTCGTGGTTCTGTGTGGCGCCCCTCCCACATATATATAGGTGGGGAGGGGAGGGGAGCATCCAGGAGGTGCCCCAAGTAGGGCCGAATCCTACTTGGGCTCCTGCCCTGGCCGCGCCCCCCTTACCATCTATGCCATAGGGGGAAAGGAAAGGGGGGGAGAGGGAAGGAAGGGGGAGGCCGAATCCCCCTCCTTCCTTTCTCCCATAGGCTGGCTGCCATAGGGGGGTGTGCCAGCCCCTTGTGGGCTGGTGTGCTCCCCTCTAATGGCCCAATAGGCCCATCATCCTCCCGGGGGTGTCCGGAACCCCTTCCGATGATCCGATCACTACCCCGTGCACTCCGAAACTCTTCCGGTGTCCGAATATCATCGTCCTATATATCAATCTTTACCTCCGGACCATTCCGGAGCTCCTCGTCATGTCCGTGATCTCATCCGGGACTCCGAACAACATTCGGTCACCAAATCATATAACTCATATAACACTATATTGTCAACGAACGTTAAGCGTGCGGACCCTATGGGTTCGAGAACTATGTAGACATGACCGAGACACCTCTCTGGTCAATAACCAATAGCGGAACCTGGATGCCCATATTGGCTCCTACATATTCTACGAAGATCTTTATCGGTCGAACCTTATGACAACATACGTAATTCCCTTTGTCCATCGGTATGTTACTTGCCCGAGATTCGATCGTCGGTATCTTCATACCTAGTTCAATCTCGTTACCGGCAAGTCTCTTTACTCGTTCCGTAATACATAATCTTGCAACTAACTCCTTAGTCACTTTGCTTGCAAGGCTTCTTATAATGTGTATTACCGAGAGGGCCCAGAGATACCTCTCCGATACTCGGAGTGACAAATCCCAATCTCAATCCATGCCAACTCAACAAACACCTTCGGAGATACTTGTAAAGCATCTTTATGATCACCCAGTTACGTTGTGACGTTTGATAGCACACAAGGTATTCCTCTGGTATCCGGGAGTTGCATGATCTCATGGTCAAAGGAACATGTATTTGACATTAAGAAAGCAATAGCAATAAACTGAATGATCATATGCTAAGCTAACGGATGGGTCTTGTCCATCACATCATTCTCCTAATGATGTGATCCCGTTATCAAATGACAACACATGTGTATGGTTAGGAAACCTTAACCATCTTTGATCAACGAGCTAGTCTAGTAGAGGCTTACTAGGGACACGATATTTGTTTATGTATTCACACATGTATTTAAGTTTCCGATCAATACAATTCTAGCATGAATAATAAACCTTTATCATGAATAAGGAAATATAAAATAACAAATTTATTATTGCCTCTAGGGCATATTTCCTTCAACCATGTCTTTCAAAATATCAACACTAAAGAAAGCTATCCCTAGCCCATTATGCTCAATCATTGATCCATTCATGAAACACACTCGAATATTCACTACTGCAGGATGCTGCTAACGCAACACTACAATCAGAGACCCTTCGACGAAACTGTGTGCGATGCATTAATCACAAATGGTGATGTAATAAAACAGTCAAAAAAGATACAAAATATTTGCGATGGCGGAGACAACAAACACGTTTCAGATTATAGTTGCGTGTGCGATGCGTGGCATACAGTTCACCCGAATGAACTGTTTGCGATGAGCTTAACAACAGAAACGGGCAGCCAGATGAAGGTGTGTGCGATATACGGCATACCGTTCACCCGGATGAACTGTTTGTGATTAGCCAACACAATAGAAACAGTCGGGTAGATCAAGGTGTGTGTGCGATTGACGGCATACAGTTCACTCGGATGAACTGTATGCGATTAGGCAACACAACAGAAACGGTCAGCCAGATCAAGGTGTCTGCGATTGACGGCATACACTTCACACGGATGAACTGTTTGCGATTAGCCACAACAAATAGAAACAGTTAGACAGATCAAGGTGTGTGCGCTAGACGGGCAGACATTCTAATTAAAAGAAGTGCGCATGATGGTAATAACAAGCGCGCACGGTTGATGGAACAAGACGTGTGCTGACATCGCCTATTGCGGTGCACCCTATGGTGCAAACGCCACATACGCGCCCGAGAACATGTGCCCACGTTACGCCATCCGGGAATAGTGCCGCACTTCAAAACTAGAACCGTCAATAAATTTTGAGCTTGCGTCCCGTCACATTCCAAATTACTATCACGCTATATTTAATTGCAAACCTGTTCACACCGATCAAAACCTAAATGGTTTCCCACTTAGGAGCGTATTAGTACTCGGTTATAAATACTACCTACTCGAAGATGACTGCACATTCCTCCTCAACTCCTCATCCACAAAAACAAACAAGTCTTTCATCGTCATTCCCTTGTGTCTGCCATGGCCCGCATGAATTCTGGGTCGAGAGATTACTACCAGGGAGAGGCGAGCATGGAAGCGGAAGCACGAGAGATGTCCCGCCTCACCGCGAAAGCAGCCGACATGTCCCGCCGCGCCGCCGTAGCAGCACAGAGGTCCCACCACGCCGTCGATGCAGCAGACTGGTCCGGCCACGCCGCGGAAGCAGCAGAGATGTCCCGCCGCGTCGCGAATGCAGCAGAGAGGTCCTCTCGCACCGCGGTGGCCTAGGAAAATGTCTCGCGGGCAGGCGAGGACTCGCACAGGCGTGTGCGTGCTATGCTCGATGACCTGATGGATCGGATCTCCGGCTTGATGAAGCTGCAGGACGAGATGAATGCCTCGTTTGAAAATGCTACCGGCGTCATCCGAAGACTAGGGGAGGACAAGGCGAAGCTCCGCACCGAGCGCGACCTGCTGAGGGCGAAGATCGCCGGAAGGATGAAGCAGCACGAGGAGACCACTGCCTTGTTGAATAGGACGGGCATCATCATCAAGAAACTTATGGACGAGAATGCCATGCTCCGCATCGAGCGCAAAAGGCTGGTGGAGGAATCCGTGGATGCTCTCAAGCAGCGTATTGAGGAAGCGAAAGAGTTCATCGCCGCTCGCCGCGAGAACTAGTCTCCGCGGCCTGCAGCAACGCATCAAGAAAGTAGAGATCAGCGAGCCAGATCATTGTCTGCGTCTTCGTCCTTCTTCTTTTGCCCTTGTGTATTTCGGGCGTTGCCGCATGTGGCATTTTTAATTATCTTCCTAAATATGTAAGACAATTATTATCCACTGTCATCGTCCTTATATACTCATATCAGTCTTGCTATAAGTCGCAGACGATGCTTTATATGTCCGTTAGATCTTACATCAATATCCGTGTAAAATTTTCTTTTCAGATTTTCTTTTTTCTTCTTAAATCTCAGTCGAGTGAGACATAGCCACGCCATAAAAAGGGGCTCAGGCACCATTAATGGAGACGTTGGGAGCGAGGTGGGTGGCGGATGGAGGTCAAAGGGCTCTCCTCCCGATAAGCATGCGCAGGGGTTTGATCGCACGCTTCCCATACTCAAATAGCTACCCCGCACGATGCCTCCTAGCCAATAAAAAAAAGGGGACGCATGGCAGCACGTAAATGGTAAGTAGAACACCCACGGTTTCAATAATACTTGTGTTTCTGATTGTAACATGATAGCACTTGTTCCAAAATGACTTTGTTGTTTGTTAATGTGTGCGCCTTCATAAATCGGACAAAAAAACTACCACAACATGTTGGTGCTATGTCATGACACCATGCCAAGTTTCATGATTTCCAGGCGAGTTTTAGATTTACAGGAATTTAAAAACCAAGTTCTCGATGTTTCCGTCCGAGCCACGACGCCCAGATGTTTGAATTCCATTCCCATTTCTTGCATGGGACCTAGAAATTCACCCAAGTACACATAAATGATTTTTTAACCAACTTTGGCGCACTGGAGCATGTGCTTGTAGTTCAAATTTGAATTATGCACATTAAATGCCCAGAAACTCAATTAATGTATAAAAAGGCCAAACGAACCCAGAAGAATTCCAAAATTTAGCACGAAACTCCTATTGGTCTATGTTGCCTCTGTAAAAAAATCAAGGCGGGAAAAGGCAGCGTATGTTGTTTCGCACACGAAGGTGACATGTTCCCTCTCAGAACCACGAGCCTTCTTGCGAGAAGCTCCGGTTTGCAAGAAGCTTATACCAAAGCTTGTCCCAATTCGGCCCAAAAATTTACCATAGCATGTTGGTGCCATGTCATGACACCATGCCAAGTTTCATGATTTTCATGCATGTTTTGGATTTACAGGAATTTAAAAACCAAGTTTCTCAATGTTTCCGGCCGAGCCACGACGCCCAGATGTTTGAATTTCATTCTGATTTCTTGCATGGGACCTAGAAATTCACCCAAGGACACACATGTGATTTTTCAACCAACTTTGGTGCACTGGAGAATGTGCTTGTAGTTCAAATTTGAATTATGCACATTAAATTCCCAGAAACTCAATTAATGTATAAAAAAGGCCAAACGAACCCGAAATAATTCCTAATTTTAACACGACACTCATATAGTTCTATGTTGGCTGTATAAAAAAAATCAAGAGGGGGGCGAGCAGCGTATGTCATTTCGCACACAAAGGTGACACGTTTCCTCTCGGAACCATGAGCCTTCTTGAGAGAAGCTCCAGTTTGCAAGAAGCTTATACCAAAACTTGTCCCAATTCGGCCAAAAAATTTACCACAGCATATTGGTGCCACGACATGACACAATGCCAAGTTTCATGATTTTCATGCGTGTTTTGGATTTACAGGAATTTAAAAGCCAAGTTTCTCAATGTTTCCGGCCGAGCCACAATGCCCAGATGTTTGAATTTCATTCACGTTTCTTGCATGGGACCTAGAAATTCACCCAAGGACACACATGTCATTTTTCAACCAACTTTGGTGCACTGGAGCATGTGCTTGTAGTTCAAATTTGAATTGTGCACATTAAATGCCCATAAACTCAATTAATGTATAAAAAAGGCCAAATGAACCCGGAATAATTCCAAATTTTAACACAACACTCATATAGTTCTATGTTGGCTCTGTAAAAAAATCAAGAGGGGGGGGGGCAGCGTATGTCATTTCGCACACAAAGGTGACACGTTCCCTCTCGGAACCACGAGCCTTCTTGAGAGAAGCTTCGGTTTGCAAGAAGCTTATACCAAAAATTGTCCCAATTCGGCCAAAAAATTTACCACAGCATGTTGGTCCCATGACATGACACCATGCCAAGTTTCATGATTTTCAGGCAAGTTTTGGATTTACAGGAATTTAAAAACCAAGTTTCTCAATGTTTCCGGCCGAGCCACGACGCCCAGATGTTTGAATTTCATTCCCATTTCTTGCAAGGGACCTATAAATTCACCCAAAGAACACATGTAATTTTTCAACAAACTTTGCTGCACTGGAGCATGTGCTTGTAGTTCAAATTTGAATTATGCACATTAAATGCCTAGAAACTCTATTAATGCATAAAAAAGGCCAAACGAACCCGGAATAATTCCAAATTTTAACACGACATTCATATAGTTGCATGTTCACCGCAGATAAATGTTCTAGCAATTCAAACACCATCCTTTCCCTCCGTAACACCATTTTGTCTTTCAAAACAGAATGAAAAAAATCAGGTATACCACAAACAATTTACTAGCAAGAATCATGTGGGATGTGATATAAAATATCTTGGCACACCGTCTTGTTAGGCTTACACAGGAAGCTTCGTCGTCTACAGTCCACTGCCTGCGCTTGAACCACACTTGCGCGCCAGTTTCTCGCGGCACCAAGCGAAATTTTTTTGCCAGCGCGGAAATATCTATCTCCACGCCCCCACCAAAAGCCACATTTCCACTATTTCTCCTTACTTCCAAGTTCAAACCTTCACTGCTGCTTACTAGCAGCGCCGCCTCCTCGCCGGTGATCCTTCTTATTGCAGCGCAGCCTCCTCGCGGCGACCCTTCTTCTTGCTGCGCGGCCTCGTCGATATGGTCAGGTAATCCACACCCCACCCACACCATCCTCCTCCTTCCCCATCCCACATGCCCCGACCGATGGCGCGACACCTTTCTCCCAAATCACTGCCCCGTCCTCCAATTAAGCGCCGCCCACAGCCATTTTGCACGCAGTATAGCGTGGAGCTCAGTAGCATCTGGCAGCGGAGAAGCAAATTGCGGCCGCACACGCGGATGAGGTCGCGATGGCTGCCATGCGTGCCGACCGCCAGATCTTGGAGGAGCACCTCGTCTTCGAGGCCACCGTCGACACCGCCACGTAGTTGTCTACTTTAAAATACAGTTCATGTTGTTTTCTCGAGGCCACCGCTAGTGCCTTCTAGTGATTTGTACTCTATAATGTTAATATGCAATCTGATATTCTGAAATGTAATGTTCGGTTAACAGTTTGGTCCAACAATTGCTACATTTCGTAGTAGTTCTCAAGCATTCTTGGTTTCGTTAACTGTCTTATCTTCTAGTATATGTTCTATTTTGCAGTGTCGTGCTCAGTTAACTGTTTTGGTTCATTTGTTCTGCTGTCTAGTTAACTGTTTGGTTCAATTCTGCAATTTGATTTTCATTTGTTGTGTGTACAATTTTGTATTGTTATGCATGTGAGAAATAAATTGAATTTGGTTGTACTCAATACACGAGAAACATATATAATTTCTCTATTTCCAAGTTGTTTACATGCTTGGTTAGGTTAACTCGCTTTTCCATGCGTCTCGAGTTAATCTGTTGGATCTGCAATTTGTTTATTTTTCATTAACATATTCTACTGATAGTATGGCAACTCTCAGTTTACCTAATCAAGATCTTCCTTATATGTGTTGCAGGGAAACAATGGGAGGCACTGCGGTTTACCATCGAGGTTTGCTCATGCATGATCCTTTCACTAATAGCACATTATTGTGCAGTTGCAGGAATCATTCTAATATTTAGGTTTCTTACAATTTGGTCTTGCACATCTAGGTCCTACTGTCAGAGGCTTAGACCCACTGTTCGACCCATTTTGCATATGGGGAAATGAGATGTCCATGAATATCAGTCAAGTCAAGAAACTCAGAAAGATTGTTAGGATAAAGAAACTTGCAAGGAATAACAGCAAGATCTTTGTTTGCACAATGAAGAAGACATCAGTCAACTATAGGATGGTACTAACTCTTTTACCTTGTTTTTTCCCCTTGTGCCATTTCAAAATTTATAACAGCGATTTATGCATATATTTGTTTTCAGTACTTTCCAAAGCAGTTCACCGATGATTACCTCTCAAACCACCTGCATGGTCAAGAGGCGAGGAAGGTATTCATTCAACACCCACGGTACAATATTGATGTCTTCCTCAAGAGGACGAAGGTTGGGTTGGCAATTATCCATAGCCACTGGCCTAAAGTTGCAAGGACATTCAACATCACTGAAGGCTCAATATTCGCCTTCCGCTTCTGCAGTTTCCCAGATGAGATTCATCTGTCTATTTACCGTGTATGATGCTACTTTCCAAAGGTTTTTGATGTTGCATGTGGAAGTGCTGCTGTGTAATGGCGTAGCTAGCTATATCCCTATATGGTGTAACTGAGTGCTGAAGCTATCTAATGTAATTCGATTATGAAATCCTGGTTGCTGTTATACGGATATGAAATATATGGTGTGTTTTATAAGAAATGCCAATTTGATTACTACATGGATTATCAATAATAGGCCAATTACCCTGCTTATTGGGGTTTTCTATTGCAGACGGTTTCTCTGACAACACCATGGGCGATGAACTCAAACAACCCACACGGTTTCTAGAAAGTAGGCGTGTCGGATCAATTAACAATCACACACAGCTTCCGCCAGAGAACTGTTTGTGTTAGGCCAGCTTGCACAAACGTTTCCACATAAAAAATTGTGTGTGATATACATATGAATGAAAACGTTTTTCTGGGATTTACTGTGTGGGATGTACATATGAATGAAAATGATTGGTCTCTGATGCCTCGCACGATCACACACGAGCTCATTTTGCCCCGCGTGTGTGACCGGAGGGCCTATCCCCGACGGTTTCTGGGTCGTGTGGGAAGAACCCCCTTATTGCACACACTGATGAGGCGATGGTTTAAAACTCAGTCGCGGAAAGGGGGTAAAAACCGTTTGTATAGGACGTCTCTGCACCAGTGATTAACTATGCCCAATGCACAAGTATGACAATAGTGTTCCCTAGTTGGTGCTTTATAAGAGAAGATGGAGACTCAATAAAAATAAAAATTGCATAAAGTAAATAGATAGGCCCTTCGCAGAGGGAAGCAAAGATTTGTAGAGGTGCCAGAGCTCGAAGCTTAAATTGAGATGTAATTTTTTTTGAGAGGCATGCTTTTCCTGTCAATGAAAACTACCGAGAATTCCCAATATTTTCCATGCTAGATACATCATAGGCGGTTCCCAAACATAAACTAAAGTTTATTCCATTTTCCACCATTCTTTCACAATCCATGGCTAGCCGTATCCACGGGTGCCTTCCATACCAACACTTTCCAAGGTATTTATTATTGACAACATAAATAAAATTTCTTTTCATTTCGGGACTGGGTATCCCTATTACCTGCCACACTCTCGTGCAATGACAAGTGAATAAACACTCTTCTTGAGAATAGCACATCTAGCATGGAAAATATTGGCCACCCCCGCCGCTTCATGAGCGGCACGGTCACACAAAAAGGAAATTCATTTTGAAAATTAGAGTTGGCACATAAAAATTTACTTGGAATAGCATGGAAATACCGCATATAGGTAGGTATGGTGGACTCATTTAGCACAACTTGGTTTAAGGAGTTTGGATGCACAAGCAGTATTCCCGCTTAGTACAAATGAAGGCTAGCAAATAGATTGAGAAGCGACCAACCAAGAAACAAGAACGATCATAAATGAGCATTAAACATAACTAACATCGAATAATGCAGCACAAGCAGGATATAACTTCATTGCATAACTATTGACTTTCGTGCTTGCATAGGGAATCACAAACCTTAACACCTATATTCCTACTAAAGCACAATTATTCACCAACATGACTCACATATTATTATCCAATGATCTACATGAGAGTATTATATCCTTCTTGAATATCCATCACTTTGGGACCAATTTCATAGCTTGTGCAAATTTTTATCACTATTATCAACTCTCAAAATAATATAAGTGAAGCATGAGAGTGTTCGACAAACTACTCCAAAAAGGTATAAGTGAAGATCAAATGAGTAGTTAAGTAAATAGGTAGCTATGTGAGGACTCTCTCTTATTTAAAAGTTTTAGATCTAAGTATTTTATTAAAACAGCAAGCAAAACAAAAATAAAATGAAATTCTAAGAATATCACACATCATGTGAAGAAGCAAAAACTTAGGTTCAACCGAGGCTGATCGATAATTCTTGATGAAGAAGGGTGGGATGCCTACCGGGGCATCCCCAAGCTTAGATGCTTGAGACTTCTTGGAATATTAACTTGGGATGCCTTGGTCATCCCCAAGCTTGAGCTCTTGTGTCTTCTTCATTCCTCTCATATCATGGTTTCCCTAATTCTCAAAAACTTCATCCACACAAAACTCAACAAGAACTCGTGAGATAAGTTAGTATAAATCAATGCAAAACCTTATCATTCTCTACTGTAGCAAATCACTAAAATTATAACTTAAAATTTCATACTAAATGCCTTTTCATATTTAATACTCCTATCCTCAAATAGTATCATTAAAGAAGCAAACATAACAGCAATCTATCTAAACAGGACAGTCTGTAAAGGATTAAGAAGGATCCATAATTATTTAACTTAAAAATTATTAAAATTTACCACACTGTAGAAATTTTATCATAGCTTATTGTTCAAAAAAATTCAATATTTTATCACATTCTGACTTTTCTAGAGAATTCATGCAAGAACATAAAACTTCCTGTTTTGAAACAACAACTCATATACTTGCAAAATAAGCATGGTGAAGGCTATCCTTGACACTTTTATTGAAATAAGAGATGCAAACCATTATTATAAATAACAAAAAGTAAATCCAACTACAAGAAAATGATGCTCCAAGCAAAACACATATCATGTGATGAATAAAAATATAGCTCCAAGTGATGTTACCGATAATGTTGAAGACGAAAGAGGGGATGCCTTCCGGGGCATCCCCAAGCTTAGTTGCTTGAACTTCCTTGAATATTACCTTGGGGGTGCCTTGGGCATCCCCAAGCTTAGGGTCTTGTCACTCCTTGTTCTCCTCATATCGATACCTCACCCAAAACTTGAAAACTTCAATCACATAAAACATAATGGAACTTCGTGAGATAGGTTAGTATGATAAAGAGCAAACCATTCACTTTGGTACTGTCAAAGACAAGATTCATAATTGTTCTCACACAATTCATATTGTACCTTATCATTTCCACAATTTATATTGAGCAATATAAGCCATAGAAACTAGAAAACAAGCAAACTATGCATTGAAAACATAATGTGTCAAAAACAGAACAGTCTGTAACGATTTGGACAATGACCATACTTATGCAACTCTAAAAATTCAGAAAAAATAGGAAAACGTAGGTAATTTGTATACCAATCATCTATGAAAAATTCAGATCAAAAGCACATTTTTGTAAATTTACAAAATTCTAGAACTGGGTGCAAAAGTTTCTGTTTTTGCACAGAATCAAGTCAACTATCATCCACACTATCCCAAAGGCTTTACTTGGCACTTTATTGAAACAAAAGCCATAAAACATGATTAATACAGTAGCCTAATCATGTGAACACAAAAAATAGTAGGTAGAAATATTGGGTTGTCTCCCAACAAGCGCTTTTATTTAATGCCTTTTTAGCTAGGCATAATGATTTCAATGATGCTCACATAAAAGATAAGAATTGAAACACAAAGAGAGCATCATGAAGCATATGACTAGCACATTTAAGTCTAACCCACTTCCTATGCATAGGGATTTTGTGAGCAAATAATTTATGGGAGCAAGAATCAGCTAGCATAGGAAGGCAAAACAAGTATAATTTCAAAACTTTCAACATAAAGAGTGGAAACTTGATATTATTGACGTATGTAAAAGCATAAGTTCCTCTCTCATAATAATTTTCAGTAGCATCATGAATTAATTCAACAATATAACTATCACGTAAAGCATTCTTTTCATGATCCACAAGCATATAATTTTATTACTCTCCACACAAGCAAATTTCTTCTCATTCATAAAAGTGGGAGTATCATATGAAACTCGAATACTATAAATTGTTTCCACATTAAAAGAGTAATGTTCAGTAAAAGGATATTCAAAATTATGACAATAATTATCACTACTTTTTATAACATAAGTATCATCACAATAATCATCATAAGTAGCAACTTTGTTCTCATCATAGTCAATTGAAACCTCTTCCGAAATAGTGGAATCACTACTAAATAGAGTCATGACCTCTCCAAATCCACTTTTATCATTATAATAAGATTCAACACCCTCCAAAATAGTGGGATAATTATTTTCTAAAGTTGACACTCTTCCAAACCCACTTTCATAAATATTGCAATCATCATAAATAGGATGCATGCAATCATCATAACTAATTTGATCATTAAAAGTAGGGGGACTAAAAAGATCATCTTCATTAAGCATAGCATCCCCAAGCTTGGGACAAACATTAATTGCAGCAATTAATTCTCAAACATGCCATTCTCATCAAACATAGCATCCCCAAGCTCATGGCTTCACATATTATAAGCAAAATCACTCTCATCATTAATAGTATGAATAACACCAATAGTATACCAATTATTATCATCATAATTTCCTAAGTTGGAGCCAAAAAGATTTTCAAGATTATAAGAAGTATCATTATCTTCCCAATCATAATCATCACAACAAGCAATAGGTATAACAAAATCATCATCAAGTGTATCATCTTCCACAATTATTTTTGATTCATCCTCATGAGGCACAACAATAATAGGAGCAACATCATTTGGGAGGGATAACTTTTTACCTCTACTTTTCCTTCTTTTCTTCTTCTTCACGACATTATGTGTGGGTTCATTTAATTTTTCCGAGCTTCTTATTGATGAGATTGGTTGAATAGTGAGCTCCTTCTCATCACCTATTTCATCATGAGAGATAATAGGAGGGAAAGTAGAAATCTTTACCCTTTCATTAGTATTCCTTTTATATTCTATCGGTTTTCCCATCTTTCTATAGTTGGCAATATAAACATTCTCATTGCAATTTACCATGCAAAACATATGTATTTCTTTCAAATTAGTTTCAGCATGGTCTGTGAATACGAATGCTTCAAACCAACCATTTTTATGTGACAATTCTTCACACCCCAAAAACAAACAAAGTTCATTATAAAGTTCAAGGGTGATCAAGTTATTGCAATATTTGGACACGATTCAATCATGAAAAAGCATGCATTGGAAATTAAGGTGACCAACTTTATTACAAAGTTCACAAGTAATAGGATAAAGAGAACATAATTTTGTAGCAAATTCATCTATCACTTTGAGCAAAAAATTGGTTCTATCATGTTTATGCTTCTTACAAAATCTACCATCCCTATAAGGCATGTCTTCACAAAGTCTTTCCACTCCACAAAAATTGACATGCTTATAAGAAACATTTTTGTCATGACTAGTGCAATCATCATTAGCATTTTGGATATTCATAGAATTCATACTAACAACATTGTAATCATGCTCATCATTCAAAGATTTTACGCCAAACATTTTATTAAATTCTTCTTCTATCAATTGAGCACAATTTTCCTTTCCATCATTTTCAAGAAAAACATTATAAAGATGAACAATATGAGACCACCTCAATTCCATTTTTTTGTAATTTTATTTTTATAAACCAAACTAGTGATAAACAAGAAACTAAAAGATTCAATTGCAAGATCTAAAGATATACCTTCAAGCACTCACCTCCCCGACAACGGCGCCAGAAAAGAGCTTGATGTCTACTACACAACTTGTTCTTGTAGACTCGTGTTGGGCCTCCAAGCGCAGAGTTTTATAGGACAGTAGCAAATTTCCCTCAAGTGGATGACCTAAGGTTTATCAATCCGTGGGAGGCGTAGGATGAAGATGGTCTCTTTCAAACAACTCTGCAACCAAATAACAAAAAGTCTCTTGTGTCCCAACACACCAAATACAATGGTAAATTGTATAGGTGCACTAGTTCAGTGAAGAGATGGTGATACAAGTGTAGTAATGATAGTAGATATTGATTTTTGTAATAGGAACAAAAAAATAGCAAGGTAGCAAGTAACAAAAGTGAGCACAAACGGTATTGCAATGCTTAGAAACAAGGCCTAGGGTTCATACTTTTGCAAGTGCAATATCTCAACAATGCTAAGAAAATATAACAATCCCTCAATGTGCAACGAAGAATCACTCCAAAGTTCTTATCTAGCGGAGAAAATAAGAAGAAATTGTTTGTAGGGTACGAAACTACCTTAAAGTTATCTTTTTCGATCAATCTATTGAGCTATTCCTATAAGTGTCACAAATAGCCCTAGAGTTCGTACTAAAATAACACCATATGATACACATCAACCAACTCTAATGTCACCTAGGTACTCCAATGTCACAACAAGTATCCATGAGTTAATTATACGATACACATCAAACAATTTCAGATTCATAATACTCAATCCAACACAAAGAACCTCAAAGAGTGCCCTAAGATTTCTACCGGAGAAAGTAGGACGAAAACGTGCATCAACCCCTATGCATAGATTACTCCAATGTCACTTCGGGAATCCATGAGTTGAGTGCCAAGGCATACTGTCGGCGTTCTGGGATCGCGGGTACCCAGACTTGCCTGCCCGCGGCCCAGCGCGTGGGCTCATCGACGGCCCGGTACGGCGCAATTTGCAGGACGCCCAGGAGAAGACCCTCATGAGGACCCAGGCCTCGCGAGGCGGATGACGCCAAGACCTCCAGAGGAGCGGCCTTCCCAGGCTGCCTCCCGAGGAGCGGAGATCTCTATGCAAGCCTCCCGCCTTGTGAGGCCACGATGACATGAGCCATGACGACCAAGGCCAGGCGGGCGCTAGCGGGCGTAGGGAGGGCAGTTTCCTCTTCGGTGCTAAGGGCGCAAGGACAAGCGCAGGTTCCCGAGGAAGGCCCCAAATCTTCCTATTCCGGTGCAACGATACCAAGACCACGAGCTCGGTAGGGCGGATGTCATCGCCAAGCCCACCGCTGCGTCATGGCTAGAAGCTTTGCAGGCGAAGGCCACCTTTCATCAGGATAAGATGTACTCCTTGTCCCCTTTCAAAATTGGTTGTTGTATGATCCCTTCCCGCCTAAGCTATGAGGGAAGAGGACCAAGGCCACTATAAATATGGGCTAGCCAACACCGTAGAAGGGATCCAATCCGATCGATCCATCCTGACCACCTGAGCCCTCGCGAGGTAGCTCATCCACTGTACTAGTTCATCCTCTACCTCCTCGTGAAGCCAATCCACCAAAAGCAGGAGTAGGGTTTTACACCGCAAGGTGGCCCGAACCTGGGTAAATCTCTGTGTTGATTCCTTCCGTACGATTCAGCGTACTTGGCGAGATCAGGCCATGGGTATGGCAAGCTAGTGTCATTGAGAAGCGAGGTCCTTCGTTCACGCCCCTGAGTTCGAACCTTCTTGGGTCTGCGGAGCCCTAAATCCAACATTTGGCGCACCGGGTAGGGGCGTGTCGAAGCTTCACCGCTTCACTGACCATGCTCCGCCCTTACTTCGTCGTCCCCATGGCGGGTGCCACCCTGCAGATGTGGCTGCCCGAAGCCTATGGGAGCGCTGCGGGCTGCCCGACCTACACCGGGTGCGGTGGCCCGTGAGGTTCAGGCCAGCGCTGCCCCAGCAGTACGACGGTGCTGCGGACCCCGGGGAGTTCCACTAGCTGTACGCGCAGGCCATCCAAGCGGCGGGTGGCGACGACAAGGCCATAGCAAACTGGCTCCCCCTGGCCCTCACAGAGGCCCCTCGATCTTGGCTCCGCAGCCTCCTGGACGCCTCGATCTCCTCTTGGGAGGAGCTCCGTGACCAGTTCGTCGCGCACTCCACTGCACCTTACCAGAGAAGAAGGAGGACGCAGAATGCGTGGCTCGCCAGGCCACTGCTTATTGCTCGCAGGATAGCGAGCTGTACAGAAGGCGCCCCAATGACGTCTCGCTGCAATGCATATCCAAGGAGCAGGGGCGTGAGCTGTTGGCCGACATCCACGGTGGAGATTGCGGACACCACTCCTCGTCGCGCACCCTCGTGGGAAAGGTGTTCCAAAGCGGGTTCTACTAGCCTACGGCGCTCCACGACACCACTGAGCTGGTACTATCCTGTGAGGCCTGCCAGTTCCACACCAAGCAGATTCATCAGTCCACGCAAGGTCTCCAAACCATCCCGCTCTTGTGGCCCTTTGCGGCCTGGGGGTTGGATATCCTGGGCCCATTTCCTTGGGCGGCCGGCGGTTACCGCTACCTCTACATCGCCATCGACAAGTTCACCAAGTGGGCGGAGGTGGAGCCCGTGCGCACCATCCCCGCCAGCTCAGCCGTCAAGTTCATCAAGGGCCTTGTGAGCCATTTCGGTGTCCCCAACCGTATCATTACTAACAATGGCTCCCAATTCACAAGCAACCTCTTTAGGACATATTGTGCTAACCTTGGAACGCAGATATGCTACGCTTCGGTGGCGCACCCGTGGAGCAATGGCTAGGCTGAGCGCACCAACGCGGAGGTCCTATGGGGCCTCAAGACAAGGAGCTTCAAGAAGAAGCTTGAGGCCTGCGGCAGGGGTTGGCTCGGTGAGCTTCAGTCCATGTTGTGGTCCATCCACACCATCGCGACTAAGCCCACTGGCGAGACCCCATTCTTCCTTGTCTACGGGGCTGAGGCAGTCCTCCCGCACGAGGTCAAGCATCGCTCCCCGCGAGTCTTGGCATTCGACGAGGCGCGTCAGGATGCCTCGCGGGGAACAGATCTCGTGCTCGGGGAGGAGGCCCGTCGCCAAGCCGCGCTCCGCGCCGCGAGGTACCAGCAGGCGCTGCCGCGCTACCATTGCCGCAGCATCCGTCCCTGGATTCTCCAAGTCAGAGACCTCGTCCTGAGGCGGGTCCTCTCCAGGGAGGGTCTTCACAAGCTCTCGCCCATGTGGGAGGGCCTGTTCAGGGTCGCCCATGTCTCCAGGCCCGGCGCCGCATGCCTGGAGACGCAGGACGGGGTCCCCATCCAGAATGCTTGGAACATCCAACATCTCCGCAAATTCTACCTGTGACACTCTCACGTAATAACGAGTGGGGCTGTACACGCCTGGGAGTCTCTCGGTGCGCCGCCCCTCGGCCCCGCGGGAGCTCCCGCCCACGCCCAGGTGGAAGCCCCATGCTCCGCGCTAGCGGACAACACGGTCGAACAACGACTATGCCCACGCCAAGTGGAGGCCCCATGCTCCACGCTTGTGGGAAGACTAGCATAGGCGCCGGACGCGGCTTTTTCTTTCACTTGCTCTTGTGGTTATTTGCCACTTTTTGGAATGAAGTTTGAAGTTCTCGCATCTTTATTCGAAAAGGGGTGGGGCTTTCTTTTTCCTCCTTGCAGTGTTTTTTCCTTCCCAAATCTCGTTTTTAGAGGAAGTGGCGATTGCCCGTTACTCCCTCCCGCGCGTCCCGTGAGCGGGGGCTGGGCACGGTGTTACGCTCGGGCTAGCCCCGGCGACGTTGGAGCCCCAGGCCACAACGGCCGTGGGTCTGCCCGCATGCACACCTCGCCAAGGCCTTGGAGTTCTAATCCTCGCGCGACGCTCTTGAGCAAGCCAATAGGCACGTATCGCTTTCGGCCCCTGGCCTTAGGATCGTTTATCTCCGGGCCTTGCCGGGCATCGCGACCCGGCATACCAGCGACGATCGCCCCTCGCTCGGGGGCTCTGGACGCAAGATGGGTGCCAAGGAAGGGTGGCTGGAGGAAAAGCAGCCACGGTCTGGCTCATTATTGAGGAATCCTACGTCAAGTGCTTTTTACATCTCCACGAGGTCCGACGCCTGGCGGAGGAGTCTCCGGAGGCCCTATAATCTCGCGAGCCCCCGAGGGACCTTGCGGGCCACGAGCCCCTCGAGACCCCAGAGTGATCCGGTCCATAAGGAGGGAGCCCCCTCGGGACCCCAGGGGTGTACCTAGGATGAAGGCTCCGGAGGAGCGCGCCCCCACGACGCAGGAACCGCCAAGGGTCAAAAGCGCATCAAGCTAAGTTATCCTAATCATGCCAGGCAGGAACCTTTCAATTAGTAGCTGATACATCTCCATCGTATCTACTTTTCCAAACTCTTTTGCACTTGTTTTGGACTCTAATTTGCATGATTTGAATGGAAGTAACCCGGACAGACGCTGTTTTCAGCAGAATTGCCATGGTGTTATTTTTGTGCAGAAATAAAAGTTCTTGGATTAACCTGAAAATTTATGAAGATTTTTTTTGGAGTATATAAAAAATACTGGCGCAAGAATTATCCAGAGGGGGTCCACCCAGAGGCCACAAGCTTGGGGGGCATGCCCCCCCGGGGCGCGCCTCGAGGGCTTGTGGGCCCCCTGGACTTCCTCCAACCTCAACTCCAACTCTATATAACCCTATTCGGGGAGAAAAAAATCAGAGAGAAGGATTCATCGCGTTTTACAATACGGAGCCACTGCCACCTCCTGTTCTTCATCGGGAGGGCAGATCTGGAGTCCGTTCGGGGCTCCGGAGAGGGAGATTCGTCGCCATCATCATCACCAACCTTCCTACATCACAAATTTCATGATGCTCACCGCGGGAGTGAGTAATTCCATCGTAGGCTTGCTGGATGGTGATGGGTTGGACGAGATTTATCATGTAATTGAGTTAGTTTTGTTAGGGTTTGATCCCTAGTATCCACTATGTTCTGAGATTGATGTTGCTATGACTTTGCTATGCTTAATGCTTAATGCTTGTCACTAGGGCCCGAGTGCCATGATTTCAGATCTGAACCTATTATGTTTTCATGAATATATTTGTGTTCTTGATCCTATCTTGCAAGTTGTAGACACCTATTACGTGTTATGATCCGCATACCCCAAGGTGACAATAATTGGGATTCTTTCCGATGATTACCGTAGTTTGAGGAGTTCATGTATTCACTAAGTGCAAATGCTTTGTTCCGGTTCTCTATTAAAAGGAGGCCTTAATATCCCTTAGTTTCCGTTAGGACCCCGCTTCCACGGGAGGGTAGGACAAAAGATGTCATCCAAGTTCTTTTCCATAAGCACGTATGAATATATACGGAATACATGCCTACATTATATTGATGAATTGGAGCTAGTTCTGTGTCACCCTAGGTTATAACTGTTGCATGATGAATGCCATCCGACATAATTATCCATCACTGATCGGATGCCTATGAGCTTTTCACATATTGATCTTTGATAAGTTACTTTGCCGTTGCTACTGTTACAATCACTACAAAACTGCTACTGTTACTTTTGTCACCATTACCGTTACTTCCATACTACTTTGCTACTAAAAACTTTGCTGCAGATATTAAGTCTTTTAGGTGTGGTTGAATTGACAACTCAGCTGCTAATACTCGTGAATATTCTTTGGCTCCCCTTGTGTCAAATCAATACATTTGGGTTGAATACTCTACCCTCGAAAACTGTTGCGATCCCCTATACTTGTGGGTTATCATGACCTTTTTCTGGCGCCGTTGCCGGGGAGAATAGCTCTATTCTCTGAGTCACTTGGGATTTATATCCGTTGATCATTATGAGAAATCTGAAAGATAACAAAACCAAGATTTTTCCCTCTACTACGAGGGGAGGTAAGGAACTGCCATCTAGCTCTGCACTTGATTCACCTTCTATTTTGAGTAAGCTTGCGACACCTACACCTGCTATTGATTCTGATATGTCATAAGTAATTGATGATGTTACTTCTGCTATGCATGATGCTTATGATGATACTACTGCTTTGCTTGATAATACTGTGCCACTGGGTGAATTTCTGGATGAACAACTTTCTAGAGCTAAAGATATTGAGAATGCTGAAACTGATGATATTTCTGAAACTGATGAAATTATTGAAATTGAACACTTTGAAACACCTGCTAGACCTAGCTCTCCTAGATATGAATTGCCTGTTATACCTGAGGGTTATGTTATGGATGGAGAGGTAGCTAGGGACTTTCTTGCTTGTAAGGATAGAGATGATCTTAAGAAATTACTATGCAAGTGGAAAGAAAAATCTTTGAATGCTAGAATGCAATATGATCCTAAGTTTGCTACTTCACCTATCTTTGTTACTGATAAGGATTATGAATTCTCTGTCGATCCTGAGTTAATTACTTTGGTTGAATCTGATCCTTTCCATGGTTATGAATCTGAAACTGTTGTGGCACATCTTACTAAATTGAATGATATAGCCACCCTGTTTGCTCATAAGGAAAAAATTTGTTACTACTATATTCTTAAGTTGTTTCCTTTCTCGGTAAAGGGTGATGTTAAGTTATGGTTTAATTCTCTTGCTCCTGGTTGTGTGCGTAGTCCCCAGGATATGATATATTACTTCTCTGAAAAATATTTTCCTGCTCATAAGAAACAAGCTGCTTTACAGGAAATATTTAACTTTGTGCAAATTGAAGAAGAGAGTCTCCCACAAGCTTGGGGGGGGGGGGGGGCTTCTCCAATTACTTAATGCTTTGCCTGATCATCCACTCAAGAAAAATGAAATACTTGATATCTTTTATAATGGACTAACTGATGCTTCTAGGGACCACCTAGATAGTTGTGCTGGTTGTGTTTTCAGGGAACGAACTGTTGAACAAGCTGAAGTATTATTGAATAACATATTGCGTAATGATAATGATTGGACTCTTCCTGAACCACCTCCTAAGACAACTCCGAAGAAAAGAGGTATTCTATTTCTCAGTCCTGAAGATATGCAAGAGGCAAAGAAATCTATGAAAGAAAAAGGTATTAAAGCTGAAGACGTTAAGAATTTACCACCTATCAAAGAAATACATGGTCTTGATACTCCGACACAGGTAGTAGAGGTAAATTCTCTCTATAGATTTGATGAAGGTGATATTCCTTATAATAAGTCTTCTAGTCAATGCTTGGATGAATTTGATAACTTTATTGTTAAACAAGAAAACTTCAATGCATATGTTAGTAGACAATTGAAACGTAATGCTTATATGCTTGACTGCTTGGGTGACTACATGTGTAGAACTTTTAATGATCTCAAAATTATTAGTAAACATGCTTCCATGGTAAAAACTCAAGTAGAACAAGTTCTCAAGGCACAAAATGATTTGCTTAATGAGATGAATAATAAGGTGGATGATAATGCTGTTAGAGTTATGTCTAGAGGTGGTAAAATGACTCAGGAACCTTTGTATCCCGAGGGCCATCCTAACAGAATTGAACAAGATTCTCAAGGAATTAATACTGATGCACCTAGTCCTTCAAAGAGGAAAAAGAAAACTGATAGGACTTTGCATGCTTCTAATGAACCTGTTGTAGACACACCTGAGAATCCAAATGATATTTCTATTTCTGATGCTGAGACACAATCTGGTAATGAACATGAACCTAGTGATAATGTTAATGATGATGTTCATGTTGATGCGAAACCTAGCAATGATAATGATGTGGAGATAGAACCTACTGTTGATCTTGATAACCCACAACCTAAGAATAAAAGATATGATAAGAGTGACTTTATTGCTAGGAAACATGGTAAAGAAAGAGAACCATGGGTTCAGAAACCCATGCCCTTTCCTCCCAAACCATCCAAGAAAAAGGATGATGAGGATTTTGAGCTCTTTGTTGAAATGCTTAGACCTGTCTTTTTGCGTATGCGTTTGACTGATATTCTGAAAATGTCTCCTTATGCTAAGTATATGAAAGATATTGTTACAAATAAAAGAAAGATACCGGAAACTGAAATTTCCACCATGCTTGCTAATTACACATTTAAAGGTGGAATACCAAAGAAACTAGGAGATCCAGGAATACCAACTATACCATGCTCCATTAAAAGAAATTATGTTAAAACTGCTTTATGTGATCTTGGAGCCGATGTTAGTGTTATGCCTTTCTCTTTGTATCGTAGACTTGATTTGAATAAGTTCACACCAACTGAAATCTCTTTGCAAATGGCTGATAAATCAACTACTATACCCATCGGTACTTGTGAGGATGTGCCTGTCGTAGTTGCAAATGTTACTATTTTAACGGACTTTGTTATTCTTGATATACCCGAGGACGACAGTATGTCGATCATCCTTGGTAGACCCTTCTTGAATACTGCAAGGGCTGTCATTGATTGCAACAAGGGCAATGTCACTTTTCATGTTAATGGTAATGAGCATACGATACACTTTCCGAAGAAACAACCTCAAGTGAATAGTATCAATTCTATTGGAAAAATTTCAACAATTACTATTGGAGGTTTTGAGTTTCCTCTCCCTACTGTCAAAAAGAAATATGATATTCTTATTGTTGGGGACATGCATATCCCCGTTGAGGTAACCTAGTGTTATTCAAAGATTCTCCGGTTTCATGTCATTCGGAAGAATTCTGTTAATGACACTTGATCAACCTTGTTAATGGATTCCTTTTGATGGGCATGAGGTGGATGAGTTTAGTAAACACAACTCTCTGTACCCTCTTTTTACTTTCTGTTATTTAGATTAAATAAAGCAAAAACACTGTTATTTCTCTGTTTTCTGAATTTTCCGTGCAATAAAAAATGACCAGAAAATAAAAGTTCTCCAAATGCCCTGAAAATTTAGTATGATTCTTTCCACAATATTTAAGAATTTTTGGCACTGAAAACACCTTAGGGGGGTGCACCAGTGGGCCACAAGACCACAGGGCGCGCCCACCCCTGGGCGCGCCTACAGGGCTTGTGGGTCCCACGTGGGTCCCCCTCACTTATGCCAGCACCCATCCACTTCGTCTTCCTGCAGAAAAAATCCCACCATTGCTCAAACCCATGTTCTAGCTCATTTTGCTGCCATTTTCGATCTCCTTGCTCAAAGCTCCATTCGCAAAACTGTTTTGGGGGATTGTTCTTCGGTATGTGACTCCTCCAATGGTCCAATTAGTTTTTGTTCTAGTACTTTATATATTGCAAATTTTTGCTGCTATGGTGACCTTGTTCTTGAGCTTGCATGTCAAATTTATATGGTCCAAAGTAGTTTTGTTGCATGATATAGCCTCTAGACACTTGTGGGAGTAGATGTTATCAATCTTGTTGAGTTTTGTTCACTTTTATTTTGAGTCACTAAAAATTTCAGAAATTTTCACAGAAAAGGAAAGAAATGATGAAGAGATGGTTAAGGGGTTCTTCAAGCCAGAATTCAAATGAAAATGAAAATGAGGAGAAGAAGAAGCCCAAGTACAATCTTCCGCGTGCGGCGGAGGTTCGGCCATGTGAATGGCCAAGCGATGCATTCTTGAGGGCGGCCGGAATTTATGATGATTTCTATTATTTGGCGGAGAATGCAGGCATCACCGACTTCCTCCATGATAAGTGTGACCAATACCTCCTACTCACTAATTCCTTCGTGCAAAATTTTCACTTTCATTCTAGGAAGGATCCTCCCATGGTAGAATTTCACTTGTATGATGTGCCTAAGCGAATGTCACTTTATGATTTTTGTGATGTTTGCAAAATACCTTATGAGGGTAGTGTCAGTGAACCACGTCCTAGAGACATGGAGGACTTTATTGTTGAAACTACTGTGGGGGAAGAGAGAGGAGTGTCAGAGGCGAGAGAGGCTAGTTTACATTTTCCTGTTTTGCGCTATTATTCACTATTTGCTGGGCGATGTTTGATTGGTCGTGGGGAGAGTGGAGGCCTCAGTGCCCCTGACCTTGCCATTTTGCACCATGCTTTATTTGTTGATAGAACTTTTAGTTTGTGCGCTATTGTTGCTCGATAGTTGAACACGAACCATTCGAAGGGGGCTATCTTTGGAGGTATCTATGCCTCCTGCCTTGCTAAACATTTTGAGATACCCATTAGGCATGATGATGAGGAGGAGATGCTACTACCCACTAAGTATTTAAACTATGCCAGTACGGTAGCACATGATTTTATTAAGAAGGATAAGGACAAGAGACTCCTCTACAACCTAGTATTTAGTCAGGGTACCTATGAGACTATTGCTCTGCCTGCTTCTTCTTTGTTCGATATTTGTTCAGGCAGGTACACTATTATGCCCGAGGACATCTACAGATTTTGGGGTCTTTGACAACCCCCAGCACCTGAGCCAGCACCAGTTCCTAATCCATATCAGGAGCCTGTTTATCAGTGGGAGCCACAGGAGCTCGCCAACCAGTGGAACCCTCAGGACCCTCCGGAGTATTGAGGAGAGGGTTATTTCGAGCCGTGGCCCTAGACCAACTTGGGCCAAAAGCCTAAGCTTGGGGGAGTACGTATCTCTCACCGACATTACATTCATGTTCACACACTCATTTCAGTTATCGGTGTTCATACTTTTTCATTGTATTATCCATGTTAGTTTATTTTTCTTGCTTTCTTCTTGTGTGTTTGAAAAACTTTGAGAAAATCCAAAAAATTAGTTCTCGCTTCTTTTTAGTTTTTCTTTCTAGTTTAATTTAGTTTTAGTATTAAAAGAAAACCCAAAAAGATTTGTCGTTCTTCTTTTGCTTGTTGGGAGCTTTCCCGTGTAAATAGTTTTTCTTGTTTTTGTTCTACTTTTTTCAGAAAAACAAAAACTCCAAAAATATTTCAGTGTGTTTCTTTGAAATTCTTTCCTTTTTCTTTGGGTCATAAGGAGAAGACCACGATGAAAATGCTGAGTGGCTCTCATATGCATTATTGTTGATCTAACAAAGAGCCCATATTACCTTGTCTTCTCCTTTGAATAAATGTTTGCAGATTCCAGCTTAGTCCAATGCACGTGCACTCTTATTATTATTCACACCGTTCGGTCATGCAAGTGAAAGGCAATAATGATGATATATGATGAAATGATTGAGATGGAGAAAAGTTGGTACAAACTCGACCTATTTTGTTTTTGTAAATATGATTAGCTCATCGTTCTTGATTCAGCCCATTATGAATGAAACATGTTTGCAATGACAATTAGAGATTATAGTTACTCATGCCATGCTTAATTAGCTAGGAGTGGATAATGGTTTGTCTTGTGTGCCAACATGCAATTTAAAATGGTTATGATGTAGTATGATAGGATGGTATCCTCCTTTGAATGATTCAAGTGGCTTGACTTGGCACATGTTCACGCATGTAGTTGAATCAAAATCAACATAGCCTCCATGATATTTATGTTCATGGTGATTTATATCCTACTCATGCTTGCACTCAATGTTGGTTAATCTCAATGCATGTTTATGACCGTTGTCGCTCTCTAGTTGGTCGCTCCTCAACCTTTTGCTAGCCTTCACTTGTACTAAGCGGGAATACTGCTTGTGCATCCACTTCCTTAAACCCAAAGTTGTTCCATATGAGTCCACCATACATACCTATATGCGGTATTTACCTGCCGTTCCAAGTAAATTTGCATGTGCCAAACTCTAAACCTTCAAATAATAATCTTTTTTGTATGCCCGAATCGCTCATGTAGTGACTGGGGGTTGTCAGTATCTTCCATGCTAGGTGGGTTATTCTCACGATGAGTGTTTATTCACTTGTCATTCACGAGAAAGTGGCTGGTAATCGGGATGCCCAGCTCCATGCTCGAAATCAAATCAAAATATAATCATAAAACAAAACTCCCCCAGGACTGTTGTTGGTATGGACGGTACCCGTGGATTCGGCTAGCCATGGAGTGTGATTGTTGGTGGAGGGGGAGTAAAAAACTTTACCATTCTGTTTGGGAACCGCCTATAATGTATGTAGCATGGAAGATAGCGAGTTCTCTTGGTTGTTATGTTGACAATGAAAGCATACCGCTCAAAATTATATTTATCTCTGTTTTAAAAGCTCCGACCTCTGGCACCTCTGCAAATCCTTGCTTCCCTCTGTGAAGGGCCTATCTATTTACTTTTATTTGCTGAGTCATCATCCTCTTATAAAAAGCACCAGTTAGAGAGCACCACTGTCATTTGTATGCTTTGTTATTAATTGATATTGAGTATGAGTGTGACTGGATCTCTTTTGCCATGAATTACAATGTCTAGTCAGTCCTTAATCTTCAGGGGTGCTCTACATTAATGTTTTGCTATCTCAAAAAGGGCTAGCGAGATACCATTTTGCCATATTATATCATGATTGTTTTGAAAAAAGTGTTGTCATCCGAGATATCTTATTATCACTCGCTAGTTGATCATGCCATTGATATGAGTAAATGTGAGACCTAAATGTTATTGCGAATATGGTTAGTTCATAATCTTTGCTGAAACCCTGAATGCTGGCTATACATATTTGCAATAACAAGATCAAACAGAGTTTGTAAAAGTTTTTCTTTGTCACTTTCAGTTTGTCAACTGAATTGCTTGAGGACAAGCAATGGGTTAAGCTTGGGGGAGTTGATACGTCTCCATCGTATCTACTTTTCCAAACTCTTTTGCCCTTTTTTTGGACTCTAATTTGCATGATTTGAATGGAACTAACCCGGACTGACGCTGTTTTCAGCAGAATTGCCATGGTGTTATTTTTGTGTAGAAATAAAAGTTCTTGGATTGACCTGAAATTTACGGAGAATATTTTTGGAATATATAAAAAATACTGGCACAAGAATTATCCAGAGGGGGCCCACCCAGAGGCCACAAGCCTGGGGGGCGCGCCCCCCTGGGGCGTGCCTAGAGGGCTTGTGGGCCCCCTGGACCTCCTCCGACCTCAACTCCAACTCTATATAACCCTATTCGAGGAGAAAAAAAATCAGAGAGAAGGATTCATCGCGTTTTACGATACGGAGCCGCCGCCACCTCCTATTCTTCATCGGGAGGGCAGATCTGGAGTCCGTTCGGGGCTCCGGAGAGGGGGATTCGTCGCCATCATCATCACCAACCTTCCTCCATCACCAATTTCATGATGCTCACCGCCGGGAGTGAGTAATTCCATCGTAGGCTTGCTGGACGGTGATGGGTTGGACGAGATTTATCATGTAATCCCGTTAGTTTTGTTAGGGTTTGATCCCTAGTATCCACTATGTTGTGAGATTGATGTTGCTATGACTTTGCTATGCTTAATGCTTGTCACTAGGGCCCGAGTGCCATGATTTCAGATCTGAACCTATTATGTTTTCATGAATATATTTGTGTTCTTGATCCTATGTTGCAAGTTGTAGACACCTATTACGTGTTATGATTCACATACCCCAAGGTGATTACCGTAGTTTGAGGAGTTCATGTATTCACTAAGTGCTAATGCTTTGTTCTGGTTCTCTATTAAAAGGAGGCCTTAATATCGCTTAGTTTCCGTTAGGACCCGGCTGCCACGGGAGGGTAGGACAAAAGATGTCATGCAAGTTCTTTTCCATAAGCACGTATGACAATATACGGAATACATGCCTACATTATATTGATGAATTGGAGCTAGTTCTGTGTCACCCTAGGTTATAACTGTTGCATGATGAATGCCATCCGACATAATTATCCATCACTGATCCGATGCCTACGAGCTTTTCACATATTGATCTTTGCTAAGTTACTTTGCCGTTGCTACTATTACAATCACTACAAAACTGCTACTGTTACTTTTGTCACCGTTACCGTTACTTCCATACTACTTTGCTACTAAAAACTTTGCTACAGATATTAAATCTTTCAGGTGTGGTTGTATTGACAACTCAGCTGCTAATACTCGTGAATATTCTTTGGCTCCCCTTGTGTCGAATCAATAAATTTGGGCTGAATACTCTACCCTCGAAAACT
The DNA here is from genome assembly GCA_011799875.1 of Thinopyrum elongatum. Classification (NCBI taxonomy): domain Eukaryota; kingdom Viridiplantae; phylum Streptophyta; class Magnoliopsida; order Poales; family Poaceae; genus Thinopyrum; species Thinopyrum elongatum. The sequence continues at coordinate 377,837,125 of CM022302.1, forward strand.
GTTGCGATTCCCTATACTTGTGGGTTATCAGTAGCAATGCAAATGCTAGAATATAAGTGGGAAACACTAATATAAAGGCGCGAGTGCCGCAGTTCATTACACGCCCCATGGGGCTCTTCATGACTCTTGATGCAGAAAAAACAAACAAACAAAAGGAGCGGCCTCCTGAGGGCCGCTGTTCCTGAAGCCCGGCTCCTGTGCTGCCCGCGCTTAGTCGGAGTCCTCCTCCTCCTTGATGGGGGCACGGCCGCATGGCGCCTCATCCTCCTCCTTGGTCTGGGCCCGGCGACATGGTGGCTCAGCGTAGTCGTCGTCGCTCGTGCTTCCCCAGGGGGAGGCGCCGCTGCTGCCGGAGGTGTCGCGGCCGTTGCCAAGGGCAAGTTCACCGCGGAGGACGCCGTCGCCGCGATAGCCGATGTCGTCGGAGAGGTGGTCGCTGTCGCTGTCGTCGCCCTCTGGGCAGCACCCCAAGCGCCTACCGTCTTCCCCGAAGACCTTGACGAAGAGCATCGCCGCCCCGTCATACATGAAGTGGAGGGTGTGCCTCCCCTGCAGGCCGCGGGCGTGGGCAAATGTCTGCCACCCTCGGTTCAGGAACACATTGCCTACGGGGGTAACCTCGACCTCCACCCGCGAGGCCTTGTTGCAGCAGCCGTCGGCCTGCAGCCATAGGCTAGCGGGACCTCACGGGACACGTCGGCCTCTCCGCGAAGAAGCGCGGGAGTTGGAGCCAGGTGCCTGCCGGCCTCTCCGCCCACACCACGAACTCACGGGACACGTCGGCCGAGTGGGATCGCGGGCGTGGTGGCCGGGCGGCCGCTGTGAGCCCTCCACCTCGACCACTGCCGCCACGGCTTCCGCAGCCGTTTCCATGGGAGGGACCTTTCCCACGGCCGCAGGAGGCAATGCGGACCCCCGTGGGGGTGCGCTCGCGCCGTTGGGGAACCGCCGCCGGCGTTATGGTGGACTTGCAGGGGCGGCCGCGCCCCCTCTTGGGCCGCGGCGAACTTGGTCCCTCCTGGGGGGCTTTCCCCTTTTCGGCGGCGGAGAACCTCCTCACTGGCACCATGGCAGTCGAGGTGGCAACTTGGAGTGGGGAAGCAAGAAGATGAGGACAGGCTTGGGGCTCCGCCCCCTCGCCCTCTTATAGGCAAACGGAAGTTAACCCGCTCCCCTACGCATTCCGAGCAATGATGGCTCTGCAGCGTGCGTCAGGCCATTGTCAAATCGGGGCGGTTGCCGAGGCGACATGGGGAAGTGGAGGCGTCTGCGTCCCGTCATGCACCACGCGTCGAGCCAGGCCCGCATGCGATTTGGGGCCCGCGGCGCTTTGCCCTTCGCTCCTTGCCTTCGGCTCGAAGCCAGACCGGGCATGCCTTGGGCCCGGGGGCTACTGTCGGCGTTCTGGGATCGGGGGTACCCAGACTTGCCTACCTGCGGCCCAGTGCGCGGGCTCATTGACGGCCCGGTACGGCCCAAGTTGCAGGACCCCCAGGACAAGACCCTCACGAGGACCTAGGCCTCGCGAGGCGGACGACGCCAAGACCTCCAGAGGACCAAGGCCACTATAAATATGGGCTAGCCAACACCGTAGAAGGGATCCAATCCGATCGATCCATCCTGACCACCTGAGCCCTCGCGAGGTAGCTCATCCACTGTACTAGTTCATCCTCTACCTCCTCGTGAAGCCAATCCACCAAAAGCAGGAGTAGGGTTTTACACCGCAAGGTGGCCCAAACTTGGGTAAATCTCTGTGTTGATTCCTTCCGTACGATCCAGCGTACTTGGTGAGATCAGGCCATGGGTATGGCAAGCTAGTGTTGTTGAGAAGCGAGGTCCTTCATTCACGCCCCTGAGTTCGAACCTTCTTGGGTCTGCGGAGCCCTGAATCCGACACATACATCAAGTGCTCTCAAATCCAACAAAGTATTCAATCCGATAATAACGAGATCTCAAAGGGAAAACTCAATTCATCACAACAAGATAGAGAGGGAGAAACACCATATGATCCAACTATATTAACAAAGCTCGCGATACATCAAGATCGTGCCAAATCAAGAACACGAGAGAGAGAGAGAGATCAAACACATAGCTACTAGTACAAACCCTCAGCCTCGAGGGTGTACTACTCCCTCCTCATCATGGTGGCCGCCGGGATGATGAAGATGGCCTCCAGTGATGATTTCCCCCTCCGACAGGGTGCCAGAACAGGGTCTAGATTGGTTTTTTGTGGCTACAGAGGCTTGCGGCGGCGGAATTTTTGATCTAGGGTTATTTCTGGGGGTTTCTGTATATATAGGATTTTTTGGCGTCAGTCTCACGTCCAGATGGGCCACGAGGTGCACACTACCCACCAGGGCGAGCCAGGCCCCCTGGCGTGCCCAGGTGGTTAGTGAGGCCCTCATGGCTCTTCTAGCCCTCCCACAAAGCTTCTAGTGCCTCTTTTCTTCCAAAAAAATTGTCAAAAAGTTTCGCTGCATTTGGAGAACTTTGATTTCTGCACAAAAAACAACACCACGGTAGTTCTACTGAAAATAGCGTTTGTCCATGTTAGTTTCATTGAAATCATATAAAATTGCACCCAAACCATATAAAATTGTTGTAAACATGGCATGAATACTTCATAAATTATAGATATGTTGGAGACGTATCAGCATACTGGGCTCTAGTCCACAGTGGACGGCCCAGCTGGCCTAGCCTGCTAAACCTCCCCCTCGTCGTCTCCCTCCTGCACCTGGCACACCCGACTGAGCTGGGCGCCGTCCCTGCCGTCCCATGTCGCTGGCCACGCCGCGGAGGGGATAAGGGCGCCACCCCGTGGCCCCTCGGACGCCTCCCCTTCCACCTACACCCATTCCCACTCGCTCTTCCCTCTCCCCTCACCTTCTTTGCCCCTCATCGACCGCCGCCGTCACCATGGCCCCGACATAGCCGCGGCCACCGTCCTCCCTATGCCCCGAGACTGTGTCCAAAAGACGCGCCGCCAACCACTACATCCTCTACGAAAATGAACACGACCCGGGAGCCACCACCTCGATGGATCGCGTCGTCTTCCTCGTCTTCGGTCGCCGACGAGATCCTTCGATTCCGGCTTTGTCTGCGCTCCCGTTCACTCACCGGGCCTTTGTGCGCCTCCGCGGTGAGCTCCTGGCCAAAATCCCTCTCCTCTCGCCTTGATCTCGTCCCCGTAGCTCCCTCCGCAACCACCACCGAAGCTCGCCACCGCTGCCATGCTCGTCGTCGTGACCACAGCCATCAAGGCTCCCGTCCGAGCACGGCATCATGCTCCTGGAGCTCCCAGTAGCCGAATGTGCCCATGCACGCGCCCTCCCGTGCCCCGTAGCACCATAACCGGCCACGCCCGTTTCCGGCTGCCGCCCTCGCTGGTCGCCGCCATTGATGTAGGCCTCCTCCTGTGACGCCACCAGTTCCATTCGACGCGGCGTTGAGCACTCGTTCGAATGCACCCAACCACGCGCAAAATGGTGCCCCGTAGACGATTTCCGGCGAGCCCCGAGGCGCTCCTCCACGATTTTGGTCGTCGGAGCGTGCGCCGGCACCGCCCGCCGACATGGCATGGACTGGGGCCCACCTGGGTCACTGCCAGTGGGCCCCTTGGCCTCGGTTGACCGCGTTGACCATGGTCAATGTGTTGACTGTGCCCCCTGCCACTTACGAGTGGGCCCCCGCGCTAAATTAAACTGGTTTTATAATTAAACTTATTATGTTAATTAATCAGACACTGACAGTGGGGTCCCACCTAAACTAATTAACCCAGTTAATTAAACTAATACCCTAATTAGCCTACTTTGTATGACATGTGGGGCCCTATCACAGCTCCAGTGGATAGGGCCGGCCCAGTCACCCTGTTGAGTCAGCAAGGGGCCCAACCGTCAACCTGTGCTGACTGGTCAGTTAACTCAGTCAACAGGCCCCACCAGTCAACCTCTGTGCTGGTCTGCTGGGTACATTTTTGGGTACATTTAGCCTTTGCTATTTTAATTTTGAATAAATAATTAATTCCAGAATTTTAGAAAAATGTTTAAATCTTTGAAAATTCAAATAAAATAATCCGTAAATAAGATGAAAATAATTTATATATGAAAGTTGCTCAGAAAAATATGATGAACCCGAATATGCTATCCACATACCTGTCACATGCCTCTAACACTGCAAACATGGAACCTTCCCTCCACTTCATCTGTCCGATAACTGACTAAAGCTGGGAAAACATCCCTAGATATTTTCCCGCTTCGTCTGTAATGTGTAGCACTGCGTTAGGTCACCCCTAGCACATCATATTGCCATGTCATGCATCATGATGCATTTGATTGCTTTATATTTATTGTTTCTTCCCCCTTCTCTTTGATAGACCCCGAGACCGACGCTGCTCCCAGGTACGACTACACACCTGATGATCAGCCCCTTTCCACAGAGCTTCCAGGCAAGCAAAACCCCTTTGATCATTCCTATATCACCCATTCTTTCTCTCTCATGCTTTCATTAGATTTTGCTACTGTTGTTCGATAACTCCTATTCTGATGCATAGCCTGCTTTTATAACCTGTTGTTGTTACATTACCTGTTATCCTATATGCTTAGTATAGGTTGATTAGTGATCCATCAGTGACCCCTCACCTTGTCCATGTTGCCCCCGCTTTATTAACGGATGATTCAATCTACATGATCAAGGTGCAGATACCGACACATCACTAGCACCCCCCTAGTTGTACGACTCTGCAGAGCTACTATCGACTGCCGAGGGCGATACATCGTAACGCACTCCTAATGATATCTCTTTAGTGTAGCTAATCGGTCGTGGATTACGGAGGGTGATTCCTCCTTCATCACTCCCAATAACGACTCTGTCGTGTAATACCTCAAGTGTGAACCCTTCGAGGGAGATTCCTCCAAGGTCACCTTGACAGTTACATCGAGTAGGAATCCATCGAGGGTGATTCCTCGGGTTTCGCCCTTGATGTTACGGACACACGGTTACCTTGACTTTACCTCAGTCCTTTGTTGAAGTTGGGTTGGCCCCGAGGTGTACCCGCGAGAGTTACTGAAGTCGGGTTGACCGTGAGGGTACCCGCGAGATAATTACGAGGCACAACCGGGCAGCCAGACCGCCCTAGAGAGGGATGGGTGAGGGAGTCTTGGATTAAGGGGTCCTCAGGCCGCCGACCCATTCGTTATGGGCCGGACTGATGGGATACTACGAAGCCGAGCTAAGGCGTGGACCCGTGATCGTATAGAAGACCTTCGGAGCCTTGGTGTGTCCTCCAAGTCAAGATTTAGCATGATCTTCCCTTTATTGTAACCGACCGTGTGAAACCCTAACCCTACTGGTGTCTATATAAACCGAAGGGCTTTAGTCTTTAGGGTTAGAGCAAGATCCAATCCCCCTTCGACCTAGGGTTTAGCTCACCTGATCTCGTGGTAGATCGACTCTGTAATCATACCATACGCATCAATATAATCAAGAAGGACATAGGGTTTTACCTCCTAGAGAGGGCCCGAACCAGGGTAAACACCGTGTTCTTCGTCCCTTGTTCCCCATTGATCCTAGATCCACAGCTCGGGACCCCCTACCCAAGATCCACTGGTTTTGACACCCAGCCTCAGGCTTCAGCACGGGAGCTGTGTTCGGAGGCCAAGAGTCACTCTTAGTAGAACCCTCTCCTCACGTCACAGATCTGGCCTCGAGCCCCAGTGTCGGGTCGACATTCGGAAATCGGGAATCATCCCCGACCGAACTCCCCCTCACCAATTTGGCTTCGAGCCCCAATACGGAGGTAGCTTCCGAAGACCAGGTGCTATCCTCGGTCTCTCCTGCCTATCCGGCCACGAGTCCGACCCCGGGCGTCGAGGTTAACTCGGCCCTTGAAGACTAGGATTCAGTCCGGACCTGGACACCCCTCGCCCCGCCACAACGGAGACCAGTCCCGAGCGGCCACCGCATACCAGCTTGGCAAGCTTCACCTTGCTAAACGAGGCGCTTGACCGAATCTGGATGATGGCTATTCGAGATGACCCACCCTCGGCCTGCATTCAGCTGCCCCTTGAGGTGAATTACAGGGAATTTTACAACCCACCCACCATCCACCTAGTAGCCACAGTCGAGGACTTAACCAACATGTTGGACTACACCTCGGAAAACACCGATTCCATGGACGAGAATGGTGGAGCCACGGCCAATGCCGACGCCGCTCCCACCACCATCGGCCGCTGGACGGCCACGTCCACTTACGACGTCTACATGGTGGACACTCTGAAAGACGACGACGGCACCCCCAGGAAGGATAACGGCAAGCCCAGTGATGAGCCGCCAAAATGCCGCAGATAACTCCGCCGCTCCAAGGCACGTCGAAGCCATGCGAGCAACACGAACACCGGAGAAAACGGCACCCCGGACAATGCGGACAACCTCGGCGACCCCGGTGTCGACGAACAACTACAAGACGACCACGAGGAGCATGAGGACCCGCTCAATCTTGAGGACCTCAATGACTCCGAAGACAGTAACTACCTCCCTCTTTCTGAAGAGGAGGTCAATTTAGGTGACGAAGATTTCATCATCCCCGAAGACCCGCTGGATCAAGAGCGGTTCAAACGGCAGCTCATTGCCACCGCGCGTAGCCTGAAGAAACAGCGGCAAAAAATAAAGGCCGAACAAGATACCCTCAATGACAGATGGAATAAGGTCCTAGCTGCCGAAGAGGAGTACGACCATGAGTGACAGACCAAAAGCTACCCGAAGCGAAGACTACTGCCGCAATTCGACGACGGGGCCATAGAGCAAGCACCTCCAAGGCACACTCACGCAGAACAGCCAGACCGCCCCCCTCTAGGATGGGACAGGGCAGCTGATAAAGCCGAACAGCCTCCCGCTCCACCTCGCCGTCAAGGCAAGGAGCCATTACGGTCAGTTTATGAGTATGACCTACGACGCGACCTGGATGTTCGGGCAGGTCTGACGAGGTCCATTTATGGACCCAAAGAGAATCTTCCCGTTAGACGGGACGGATATCAAGCCTGGCTAGACCGAAATGCAGAGCTCAGGAACAGCAACGAGCCTGGATGATAGACGATCTCCGGCGTGACGTAGCTCGAGTCAGGGGCACCGCTCACCCTCTATGCTTCACAGATAGGGTGATGCAGCACCAATTCCCAGAAGGATTCAAACCTGTAAATATCGAGCCATATGATGGGACAACAGATCTGATCATATGGATTGAAGACTTTATGCTACACATTCATATGGCACGAGGAGACGACCTCCACGCCATCAAGTACCTACCGTTAAAGCTAAAGGGTCCGGCCAGACACTGGTTAAATAGCCTCCCAAAGACTCCATAGGATGTTGGGAGGAACTCGAGGACGCCTTCCGAGCTAACTTTTAGGGCACTTATGTCCGGCCCCCAGACGCCGATGACCTGACCCACGTAATCCAACAGCCCGGAGAGTTAGCCCGGCAATTCTGGAATCGGTTTTTGACCAAGAAAAACCAGATCGTCGATTGTCCGGGCGCCGAAGCTATAGCCGCCTTTAAGCATAGTATTCGAGACGAATGGCTAGCATGTCAGCTCAGCCAGGACAAGCCAAGGACGATGGCTCTGCTTACCTCCCTGATGACCCGCTTCTGCGCTGGAGAAGATAGTTGGCTGGCTTGTAGAAGCACCGACCCAGAAGCCCCCGGCACCTCTGAAGTACGGGACGGGAACGGGAAGCCACGGCGCAACAATAAAAAACGCCGCCACAACGATGGCGAAGCCGACGAGACGGAAGTAAATGCCGGATTCCGTAATCTGAAGTCCGGGTCACGGGAAAAGCCTTCTAAAGGCAACCAGGACGGACCAACTAAGTTGGATGCAATCATGGACAGGCCCTGCCAAATCCATGGCACCCCTGAGAAGCCCGCTAACCACACCAACCGTAACTATTGGGTGATAAAACAAGCCGGCAAGCTCACAACCGAGGACTCTAGCAAAAGCCCTCGGAGTGAGGACGATGAGGAACCCCACAGGCCGAACAGTGGAGGCCAAAAACCTTTCCCTCCTAAAGTCAAGATGGTGAACATGATCTATTCCACCCATATACCAAGAAAGGAGAGGTAGCGCGCGCTACGAGAAGTTTACGCGGTCAAGCCCATAGCGCCAAAGTTTAACCCATGGTCGGCTTGTTCGATCACCTTCGACCGCAGGGACCATCCGACCAGTATCCGTCATGGAGGATTGGCGGCCCTGGTACTCGACCCCATTATCGATGGGTACCACCTCACGAGAGTCCTTATGGACGGAGGCAGTAGCCTCAATCTGATCTATGCAGACACAATGAGGAAAATGGGCATCGATCCATCAAGGATCAAGCCGAGTAACACCACCTTCAAGGGGGTTATTCCGGGCGTAGAGGCCCGCTGCTCGGGCACGCTGACTCTGGAAGAGGTATTCGGCTCGCCAGACAACTTCCGCAGCGAAGACTTGATCTTCGATATTGCCCCTTTCCGCAGTGGCTACCATGCCCTCCTCGGTCGGACGGCGTTTGCTAAATTCAACGCCATCCCACATTATGCATACCTCAAACTGAAGATGCCTGGCCCTTTGGGCGTCATAACGATCAACGACAAGATGGAGCGTTCACTCCGGACCGAGGAACATACCGCGGCCCTGGCAGCCAAAGACCAAGCCGGTGCCAAAGGGCCTAGGTATCAGCCCGCCGTAAAGGCCAGAGATACAAATAAACGGGCTCGAACCCGGTCCCCGTCATGGGAGCCCACCTGCGTTCGCCGCAAATAGGGACACACGCCCCACAACACACCCACCATAGTCGCGTTCTACGTGCCTCGTCAGCACAACTTTGCGCTCAAGATACCATGGGTGGCCGTGGGGCCTATATCAAACAACAACACCATGTGTTCGGCTTAACAGAACTATGGAATTACCACATCCTCAGACGATAATGGGTACGACTCTGAATTCGCCCAGCATCAAGCTACGACAACACGACCACCTCCCAAGGTTGCTATTCAAGGCTCCCCTCGCCGGCATACGTGTTTCTACATGGATGTGCCCCCTACCTAGCAGAAGCAAAGGCGCAGACGTGCAGCAGGGCACAATTGAGGCTTCGACCCACGCATCAAGGCCCTGTGTAAACATTCCTTATGTAAAACTTTCCTTTTCACTCATAATAAACGCCTCGGCAGTTCGAATTGTACGGATCGATGTCCTGAGCTTATGGAAAATAAAAACACCTTTTATGATGTTCGGGCATCTGTATTGTCTAGCCCTTATTTTTCTTTTTTCCGCTCTTCGAACAGCTTGGCATGAAAACATTGTGTCACAAATACAAATCGGTTAATTGACCAAGGGCTTGATCTCTTCATCAACTCTACGTATTAAGTCCGGCACCACTTTCCGTTGTGTGTTCGGCGTCTTGGATATTGCACTATATGCATCAGTTCCGAACTATGTCTTGGGTCAATAGTTGGGTTGCCCCACTCCTATTTTTACCTTCTTACGTTTTGCACGTTCGGCTAAGAAGGTAAAGGGAGAACCCCTACGATTGTACTTCTGGCTAGCCCAGTTAAGCACCTCAGGGGAGAAAGCCGAAAACTGACCGTCATAGTAGGAGTGAACTGGTCGGCGATCCGATGACAAGTGTTAAACTCAAAAATCGCTGGCGATTTATCCGTGACACACGAAGGGTTTGTCCTAGCACAAACCACGTGATTACAAAGGCATGCCTCGGCTTCTCCGCATATCACAAAGCATTGGGGTCTAGTCATTAGCCACCGCAGTCAAGCTCCTATGGCTAAGTGAAAGTAATAAAACCACATAGTCCGATTGCCTAGTCTCTCTCATGCACTACCACCTTCGGGCACCGAGACGTCGGCTAAGGGTAACAGTGCAGAGACGAAACACCCCTCATAGTATTCACTTGGGGGCTGAAGCCGACGACTGGTCACTTTCAGAATAACAAACGGCTGCACAGGAGTCAAAATAAAATCACCATAGTATAAAGCATACAAACGGGCCGCATTATAAAGCAAAGGTCCAGTGGTCAACTTAATACAATCAGTCAATGATTACATCTTTGGAACACTGACCCTCTATCACCCGAGCACCGTCCATAACAAGTGGGAAGTACTGTTCGGGGCGGCGATGCTCTTTTCCAGCTGGCAGAGGACCAGTGGCCATATCCATTGGCTTGATCTTAGGCCAATGAACCATGGTCTTCGTAAAGGCCAGCCTAGCTCCCTCGAGGCATGCAGAGCACTTCACTGCATCAATCTGGGATGGCGTGTCACGTAGCTTCTGCACCACGCCCAAGTAGCTGCTCGGAATTTGCTCTGTGGGCCACAACTAGACACAAAGGTCCTTCATGGCCGGCCCGGCCATCCGATGCAGCTCCATTAGCTGCTTCATCTGGTTGCTGAGGAGGGGAGGATGCTTGGGCGCCTGGAACTGCGCCCAGAAAAGCCGATGCTCGGTGCCCCTCCCGCGTGGCGTAGTGCTCCGTCGCATCCGCCACACTCCTTGGAAGCTCGACGAAAATGCCTGCGGAGCGCCAGACCCGCGTCAGCAATGCGAACCTGTTGCCACCAAATACACTCTGCAGTAAGTATGGCTTACCATCTATGATCTGCCTCACTTGGCGGAGCTCCTCTCGGGCACCCCGCACTTCTGTTCTGGTCTCCCGGAGCTCGTTTTCCACCTTGGATAGCTCAAAGGACTGCTCTTTCTATTTCTGCTCAAGGCCCTCACATTTCGTGATGGCGTCCTTGAGCTCCTGTTGTACTTCAGCCACTTGAGCTTTGTGCTTCTAGCCGGCGGCCTTCACCGTCTCGAGTTCGGCCGCCGCCTTTTCGGCAGCCACCTTCTTTTCAGCCGCCACGGCCTCGGCCTTCTTCACCATGGCCTTGAGGCCCTCGACCTCCACGGCGGTAGCTGTAGTCACCAAACACCACGGGCTCAGCATACAATCCAGAACATCACTGTCCGGCGATATTGACTATGAATTTCGATAGGGGCTTACCTTGCGCCTCATCAAGCCGCTTGTTGACGAGGTCAAGCTCCGCATCGGAGTGTTTGAGCTTTCGATTCATCTCCTCTAGCGCCGCGGCATTAGCAGCCACTGCCAAGGACGATGCTTGCAATATCAAATCAATCATGACACTTCAACTACTGCCCTGCAGATATTTGATCCTCTGTAAGGTTTTTGCAATCCTCACAGAGTCTCGGGGGCTGTTATGCACAAGGCCTGTTCAAACTCGAAGCTAAAGGCTAAATCCGTTCTATGGGGAAAGAGCATTACTTGACTCACCTCAAAGCCTGTTAAAAGACCTTGGACGGCATTGTTCAGTCTTGTGTTTACGGACCGAACACTTTGTAAAACCGCACCCATAAGGGCGCGGTGTTCGGCGATGATGACGATGCTGTTCACCAACTCCTCCATCGCATCTGGCCAGCCTGCCACCGCTTGGTTGTTGGTGTTCGGCGCACGCGACAGGGCCCCGGCTCCCCCTTTGGCGGAAGGCGGGATCGGCACCTCTGAGGGCCTCGGGGGCTCCGGTATGGCTGGTTGGGAGGGCTCAGATGGTCTGAACTCCCGTCCCATGTTCACTAGGAGGGATGCATCCTCCTGGTCTTTGGTGACTGAGGCATCGACCTCGGCCATGATCTCGTCGCTGCCCTCCCCTTTGTTCGGACGGGGAGGGATCTTTTGGGACAGCACCTCCCCGGGCTCTTTGAGGACCGGGGGAGGCGCGGAGCGCGACACAGATCCGTTGTCCGCTAACTTGGTGTTGGGGAACGTAGTAGAAAATCAAAAAAATTTCCTACGCATCACCAAGATCAATCTATGGAGAGACTAGCAACAAGAGAGAGAGAGGAGCGCATCTTCATACCCTTGAAGATCGCGATGCGGAAGAGTTGCAAGAACGCGGTTGGAGGAGTCGTACACGCAGCGATTCAGATCGCGGTCGATTCCGATCTAAGCACCGAACAACGGCGCCTCCACGTTCAACACACGTGCAGCCCGGTGACGTCTCCCGCGCCTTGATCCAGCAAGGAGGAGGGAGAGGTTGAGGAAGACAGCTCCAGCAGCATGACGGCGTGGTGGTGGAACTTGCAGTTCTCCGGCAGGGCTTCGCCAAGCTCAATGGAGGAGGAGGGGGTGTTGGAGAGGGGGAGGGCTGCGCCTTGGATGAGGTGCTGCTGCCCTCCCTCCTCCCCTCTATTTATAGGGACAAGGGGAAAGGGGGCCGGCCCCTCTAGATCAGATCTAGAGGGGGGCGGCGGCCAGGGGGAGGGGGCTTGCCCCCCAAGCCAAGGGGGCGCCCCCCTTTAGGGTTTCCCCCAACCCTAGGCGCATGGGCCCTAGGGGGGAATGGCGCCCAGCCCACTTAGGGGCTGGTTCTCTCCCCCATACAGCCCATAGGGCCCTCCGGGGCAGGTGGACCCTCCCGGTGGACCCCCGGAACCCCTTCGGTGGTCCCGGTACAATACCGGAAAACCCCGAACACTTCCGGTGACCGTATGATGACTTCCCATATATAAATCTTCACCTCCGGACCATTCCGGAACTCCCCGTGACGTCCAGGATCTCATCCGGGACTCCGAACAACATTCGGTATCCACATACTATTTCCCATAACAACCCTAGCGTCATCGAACCTTAAGTGTGTAGACCCTACGGGTTCGGGAACCATGCAGACATGACCGAGACATCTCTCCGGCCAATAACCAACAGCGGGATCTGGATACCCATGTTGTCTCCCACATGTTCCACGATGATCTCATCGGATGAACCATGATGTCGAGGATTCAATCAATCCCGTATACAATTCCCTTTGTCTACCGGTATGATACTTGCCCGAGATTCGATCGTCGGTATCCCTATACCTTGTTCAATCTCGTTACCGGCAAGTCTCTTTACTCGTTCCGTAACGCATGATCCTGTGGCTAACTCTTTAGTCACATTGAGCTCATTATGATGATGCATTACCGAGTGGGCCCAGAGATACCTCTCCGTCATACGGAGTGACAAATCCCAGTCTCGATTTGTGCCAACCCAACAGACACTTTCGGAGATACCTGTAGTGCACCTTTATGGTCACCCAGTTACGTTGTGACGTTTGATACACCCAAAGCATTCCTACGGTATCTGGGAGTTGCACAATCTCATGGTCTAAGGAAATGATACTTAACATTAGAAAAGCTTTAGCAGACGAACTACACGATCTAGTGCTATGCTTAGGATTGGGTCTTGTCCATCACATCATTCTCCTAATGATGTGATCCCGTTATCAATGACATCCAATGTCCATGGTCAGGAAACCGTAACCATCTATTGATCAACGAGCTAGTCAACTAGAGGCTCACTAGGGACATGTTGTGGTCTATTGTGACGCCCCCGGCCCGATCGTGCACTAATCATACACGCACATGCACACGATCAAGCCTAAGGACTCACGGGAAGATATCACAACACAACTCTAAAACATAAATAAGTCATACAAGCTTTATATTACAAGCCAGGGGCCTCGAGGGCTCGAATTCATAAGCTTGCGAACAAGCGTCAGCGGAAGCATCAGATATCTGAGTACAGATATAAAAGAAAGTACAGAAAGGCCTTTAGAAAGGCGGGGCAAAATAAAACACTACGATCGAAAGGCGAAGGCCTCCTGCCTGGGACCCTCCGATCCTACTCCTGGTCGTCAGTCAACTCGTAGTAGTATCCATCCTCTGGGTAGTAGTAGTAGCGATCGTCGGGGCATCTGTCTCAGGGGGCTCCGTCATCTTGGTCTCGACAAACTGATATGGGGAGAAAAGGTAAACAAAGCAACCGTGAGTACTCAGAAGTACTCAGCAAGCAAGGATCTACACTACATATGCAACATTTTCAAGGGGAGGCTGTATATGTGGACTGGGCTGCAGAAATGCCAGAATAGAGAGAAGGCCTAGTCCTATCGAAGACTAGCGTCTTCAGAGGTCTTGCAGCATTAGAAGAGTGTAGACAGTACCATATAATGTAACAGTATCATTAAGTCTCAACCTCACCCAGAGATCCTTTCTCGACTCCCTGCGAGAAAGCAATCCCAGAGCCATACATACAGGTCTCATCACAGGTATCCAGTTCTAAATTGTATCAATCAGGATACAACTCCGAGTGTCCTTTACCGTAGGACCGGCTATCGATAGAAATGTTCTTCCCTGCAGGGGTGCACCAACTTACCCAACACGCTCGATTAACTTCGGCCGGACACACTTTCCTGGGTCATGCCCGGCCTCGGCCAAACGACACATCGCAACCCTACCTACAGCTCAGCAGAGAGGTCCTCGTCGGTCTACATCCTAAGCGCTCAGAGGTCTTGGGCCATCGCCCTGTGCACTCCGAGTCGTTGCGCACAGGGTGGATACCAGCATCGCCTCGGGTGGCCGACACGATCCGACCGTGCCGCAGTGCTGAACTGGACGTCTGACAGAGCTTTCGGCTGATGCATACGATGTAGAACGCCCATACTATGCCCACGTGATGGTTAGTGCTATCAGGCCAGAGGCCTGCTCGGATCAAATATCCAAATCGTTAGGACTAGGGCTTGCGGTAACGAGCAGAGACTCACGAAAGATGTGACCCCGTCGCCCCGTCTCGAGGACTTGCGGCAAGGGTTAAGAATGCCCGGCCGCGCCTCGTATTCACCACTCGGGCACCACACTGGCAACCCGCCTTCACATCACACGCGGGTACCCCTCAGGGTCGACCCGCCTTTCCAAGTATCATTGTAAAGTCCTAGTATCCGTGTGTCCATAACATCAGGGAATCCGAGGTATCACCCTCATTGAATTCCCACTCGATGTATCCGTCAAGGTGAACTAGGAGGAATCACCCTCAATGAGTTCACACTTGGGGTGTTGTACGACGGTGTCGTTACCGGAAGTGGGGAAGGAGGAATCACCCTCGATGACCACGACCAAATAGCTACTCTACAGAGTTAACATCAGGAGTGCTATAAGAGCTTTCACCCTCGGCACTCGATAGTAACGCTGCAGTGTCGTTACAACTAAAAAGGGGGGGGGGTGATGTGCGGTGTCGGGTCCTGGTCTTCAATCCCATTGATTGGGTCTTCTGACGATCCAGCGCGGCAGTCGGGATAAGTGGGGTCACTGATAGGTCTCTACCCAGCCTAGACTAAATAGTTTAGGATATGCAGGTAATTATCAACAGCAGGTTACAATGAACAGGCTATGCATCAGAATAGGTAAAGCAGCAGCAGCAATTCTAATGCAAGCATGAGAATATAGAATGGGCGATATCGGGATGATCAAAGGTGGGGCTTGCCTGGTTGCTCGGCGGCAAGGGCAAGGTCGTCGATGGTGTCTTCGGGATCCGGAGCTGCGTCGGTCTCGGGGACGACGTCGGGGTCGGGGGCTATTGAGAGAGAAGAGGGGGAGGAAACAGTATAAATATATAGCAAACATGAGCATGACAAATACGATACACGGTGCTAGGGGTAGTCTAACGCAGCATCACACGTAACAGACGGAGCGGGAGAATATCTGACGATATTTCCCGGGTCTTTGGAATTATCGGACAGAGGATAAGAGGGGAACGGTTGCAAGTTCGGATAGTTAGGGACGCGTGACGGGCGAACGGACCGCGTATTCAGATTCGTCTCGTCGTTCTGAGCAACTTTCATGTACAAAGTATTTTCATCTGAGCTACGGATTATTTTATATGATTTTCTAAAGTTTTTATTAATTTCTGGAATTTAATTAATTATTTAAATTAACATTATCCGAAACAGTGTCTTGCTGACGTCAGCATGACGTCAGGACCAGTGGGTCCCACCTGTCATACTCACATTAGGCTAATTAGTGATTAACTAATTAATTAACATTTAATTAAACTAATTAATTAAATTAGACTAATCTAAACAGGGTTAATTAACTTAATTAATTAACTAATTAATTAATTAATTATTTTTATTAATTATAATTTTTAATTTTTCAAAAAAAACGTTTCGGGGTGGGGCCCTGGGGTCAGTGGCCCAGGGGCGGACATGTCCGCGGCGCGGCTGCGTGGGGCCGGACATGTCCGGACCACCACGGGCACGGGCGCACGGGCGCTCGCCTAGGGGGGCGCGGCGCGGGCGACGGCGCGGTGGCCGGAGCGGGTGGAGGCGCGGGAAGGCGCCGGCGAACGACGAGCAGCTGCAGCGCGGGTGAGGGGGGGTGAGGTCGCGGCGGACGAGGGGAAGCGCGGCGTGGCGCGGGGCGTGTCAGGCACGCGCGCGCAGGCAACGGTAGGGGCGAGCGGCGGAGCAGAGCTGCAGCGGCAGCAGCGCGAGGGCGGCGGACGGCGAGGAGCTCCGGTGGAGCAGCGGCAGGGCGCGCGTGCGAGGGGTGAGGCCACGGGGCGCGGGCGGTGGTTGCGGGGCGAAGTGGGGAAGGTGGTACGCGGTCAGGGTGCAGGGGGCGAGGGGAAACGGCGGGCCGAGCGTGGCTTCGGCCAAGGCGGCCACGGGCAGGGACGAGGGGAGCCGGGCGCGGCCCGGTGGTGCGAGGTGCGTGCGCCAGCGCGGTGGCGGGACGACGGCCCGGCGCGCGAGCGCGCGAGGTGTGCACGGGGGCGGGGGGAGGAGACGAGGGAGGCAGCGCCAGGGCTCACCCCCGTTGTAGATGTGCGCCGGCGAGGCTCGGTGATGGCCGGCGATGGAGAGACGGGGACGGCGGCGTGCGACGGCGAAGGCCAAGGAGGAGCGCGCGGGGGGCTCGGGGAAGACGGCGCGGTGCAGGAGGGAGATGCAGGAGGCCGGGAGGGACGGCGCCGGCGACGTGACTCCGCGGAGGAGGACGGAGGCACGGCGGGGCGGCGACCGGCGGCGTCGGGGCCAGTTCCCCCCGATCTGGATCGAGAGGAACGGAGAGAGGAGAGGGATTCGTTCGGGGGGGGTGGGGTGTCGGTGGGCTAGGGTTACGGGGAGTGAGGGGATAAGGGGATGGGGTGGGCCGGCCAGGGGGGAATGGGCCGGCCTGGTTGGTGGCCTGGTGGCCAGCTGGGCCACGGCCCAGTTGGTCCGGGGGGGGGGCTTTTCCTTTTTCTTTTCTTTTCTCCTTTTATTTATCCATACCCCTGTTTTGTAAATAGTTAGGGCTCAAATTGAATTTTGTAAAACATGTGACCTGGTCCATAAATACCAGTGCTTTATTCCCTAACACCTAAAATTAGTTTGGGCAAAACATCATTTCATACTTAAATTAGATTTAATAAATGGTTATTAAATATTGTTTTTAGTCGCTGTTTGAAGATGTTTGAGTCACTTACCCAACTCCAATGATGTTGGTTTCAATTTTAGAATTGTCTCTGATTTATTTGCTATTTAATGAACAATTTAGTTTCTATGTTGGACAACTTTTATTTTCCACTTTCATTTAAATTTGAATTTGAGGTTTAGGAGTTGAAATGCAATATGATGTTAATGATGATCATGCACTGTTAATCATGCTGACGTGGCATAATCAAAATGGGATTACTGTAGTTAACCACCGGGGGTGTTACAAATCTCCTCTACTAACAAGAATTCTCGTCCCGAGAATTAAGAAGTAGAAGGAAAAAGTTCGGGGTATTCCGCACGAAGATTATCCTCGCGTTCCCAAGTGGCTTCATTTTCAGTATGATTTGACCACTGCACTTTGAGGAACTTGGTAACCTTCTGACGGGTTCGACGTTCAGCTTCATCGAGAATGCGGATCGGATGCTCCTTATAAGATAGATCATCTTGCAATTCAAGCATCTCGTGATCCACAGATCGGTGCGGAGATTCCTTGAAGCATTTACGAAGTTGCGACACATGGAAGACGTCGTGGATATGAGAGAATTGCGGCGGCAATTCCAATTTATACGCCACTTGACCACGTCTTGCAACAATGCGGAAAGGACCAATGTAGCGTGGAGCTAGCTTGCCCTTGATTCCAAAACGGTGAGTGCCCTTCATAGGAGTGACACGAAGATAAGCCTGATCACCAGGTTGATAAGTCAAACCCCATCGTTTGCGATCATAGTTGCTCTTCTGGCGGTCCTGAGCTGCCTTGAGGTTTTCACGGACGATATGGACTTGTTCTTCGGCGTGTTGAATAATATCCGGTCCAACAAGAGGTCGTTCCCCAGTTTCTGACCAATTCAGAGGGGTTCGACACTTACATCCATAGAGTACTTCGAAGGGAGCCATTTTCAAGCTGGCTTGATAGCTGTTGTTATAGGAGAACTCGGCATATGGAAGAGATTCTTCCCACTTCTTGCCAAATGAAATAACACAAGCCTGAAGCATGTCTTCAAGCACTTGATTGACTCGTTCAACTTGGCCTTGGGATTGGGGGTGATAAGCTGAACTCCAGGTGATATGAGTTCCCATAGCCTTTTGAAAACTTTCCTAGAAATGACCGGTGAATATGCTGCCACGGTCTGAACTGATCTCTTTCGGAATA
Organism: Thinopyrum elongatum; assembly: GCA_011799875.1. Taxonomy (NCBI): domain Eukaryota; kingdom Viridiplantae; phylum Streptophyta; class Magnoliopsida; order Poales; family Poaceae; genus Thinopyrum; species Thinopyrum elongatum. The sequence goes on from CM022302.1 coordinate 377,855,609, forward strand.
CCGTGGAGTGAAACAATTCTGGAGATATATAATTCTGATAACTGATTAGCAGTGATCGTCTCCTTGACAGGCAGGAAGTGTGCAACTTTGGAGAGTTGGTCGACGACGACAAGAATAGCATCGTGGCCCTTCTGTGACCTGGGAAGTCCTGTAACGAAATCCATCTGAACCTTGTCCCATTTCCATAAAGGAATAGGTAACGGTTGCAGAATTCCAGCAGGCTTCTGATGTTCTGCTTTAACGCGACGACACACATCACATTCAGCAACATAACGAGCAATGTCCTGCTTCATTCTAGACCACCAGTACCTTTGACGGAGATCACGATACATCTTGGTGCTACCCGGATGAATAGACAGCGGGGTATCATGTGCCTCCTTCATGACTTTGTCAGTCATAAGCTCAAAGCGAGGTACTACAATGCGGTCTCCGAAATACAAGGTTCCATCTTCAGACAGCGAGAAATCCCTGTACTTTACAAGGTGAAGGTCTTTCTTCATCAGATCAATTTCAGCATCTTTAGCTTGCGCATTCTTAACAGCTTTCTCAAGGTCTGGTTCAACAACCAAGGTTTTTAGGTATCCTTGGGGAACTATCTCGAGATTTAGCTTTCGAAGCTCTTCATACAGAAGTGGTTGCTGTAGCTGAACCTCAAGTTCGCAGCAATAGGATTTGCGGCTCAACGCATCAGCCATTACATTAGCCTTGCCAGGGGTATAAGAAATACCCAAATCATAGTCTGCAATGGTCTCCATCCATCTTTGCTGACGGAGATTCAGAGATGGCTGAGTGAACAAGTACTTCAAACTTTTATGATCCGTGTAGATCTCGCAACGATTACCGAGGAGGTAATGTCGCCACAACTGCAGTGCATAGATGACAGCAGCTAGTTCTAGATCATGTACCGGATAATTCTCTTCATGTGGGCGCAACTGACGAGAGCCATAAGCAATCACTTTACGCTCTTGCATTAGGACACAGCCTAATCCTTCACGGGATGCGTCACAATAGATCACAAAGTCTTTGCGGGTATTTGGAGGAGACAGTACTGGGGTATTGTAACGGATTGACATCTGCCCCAGTGGATAAGGAATGTACTCTGGATGTATCCCTGCTCGAACAGCTGGTAGTTGCGTCGCAGGGTGTGGTGGAAACAAACGATCCATCTGAAACAGAGGAAACTCATGATTGTCAAAAGACAAGGAGAAGTGTAACCGATCTCGGAGAGAAAGGTTAAACAAAACAATGGAAAGGAAAATGATTATCAGACTAATCAGATCAATGTCAGGGAAATCGCACAGATATCCAGCTCTCCGGGTGGACGAGAATTACGAGATCCTAAGTGTCGGCGTTAGTAAACTTTAGTTAACCCGAAAGGAAGAGAGGTCAGAGTCCCAGAGTAAAAATGAGGAATAAAAGATACTAATACCTCCCAATTGGCGACGTGGGCCCGTAAGCCACACAGCCAAGTTAGTAAAACAGTTTTCGGTTACTAGACTCAACTTCGGCCAAGGAGTTGGAAAGGGGGTTTCCTACAGTCAGTCGGCTCTGATACCAACTTGTGACGCCCCCGGCCCGATCGTGCACTAATCATACACGCACATGCACACGATCAAGCCTAAGGACTCACGGGAAGATATCACAACACAACTCTAAAACATAAATAAGTCATACAAGCTTTATATTACAAGCCAGGGGCCTCGAGGGCTCGAATTCATAAGCTTGCGAACAAGCGTCAGCGGAGGCATCAGATATCTGAGTACAGATATAAAAGAAAGTACAGAAAGGCCTTTAGAAAGGCGGGGCAAAATAAAACACTACGATCGAAAGGCGAAGGCCTCCTGCCTGGGACCCTCCGATCCTACTCCTGGTCGTCAGTCAACTCGTAGTAGTATCCATCCTCTGGGTAGTAGTAGTAGCGATCGTCGGGGCATCTGTCTCAGGGGGCTCCGTCATCTTGGTCTCGACAAACTGATATGGGGAGAAAAGGTAAACAAAGCAACCGTGAGTACTCAGAAGTACTCAGCAAGCAAGGATCTACACTACATATGCAACATTTTCAAGGGGAGGCTGTATATGTGGACTGGGCTGCAGAAATGCCAGAATAGAGAGAAGGCCTAGTCCTATCGAAGACTAGCGTCTTCAGAGGTCTTGCAGCATTAGAAGAGTGTAGACAGTACCATATAATGTAACAGTATCATTAAGTCTCAACCTCACCCAGAGATCCTTTCTCGACTCCCTGCGAGAAAGCAATCCCAGAGCCATACATACAGGTCTCATCACAGGTATCCAGTTCTAAATTGTATCAATCAGGATACAACTCCGAGTGTCCTTTACCGTAGGACCGGCTATCGATAGAAATGTTCTTCCCTGCAGGGGTGCACCAACTTACTCAACACGCTCGATTAACTTCGGCCGGACACACTTTCCTGGGTCATGCCCGGCCTCGGCCAAACGACACATCGCAACCCTACCTACAGCTCAGCAGAGAGGTCCCCGTCGGTCTACATCCTAAGCGCTCAGAGGTCTTGGGCCATCGCCCTGTGCACTCCGAGTCGTTGCGCACAGGGTGGATACCAGCATCGCCTCGGGTGGCCGACACGATCCGACCGTGCCGCAGTGCTGAACTGGACGTCTGACAGAGCTTTCGGCTGATGCATACGATGCAGAACGCCCATACTATGCCCACGTGATGGTTAGTGCTATCAGGCCAGAGGCCTGCTCGGATCAAATATCCAAATCGTTAGGACTAGGGCTTGCGGTAACGAGCAGAGACTCACGAAAGATGTGACCCCGTCGCCCCGTCTCGAGGACTTGCGGCAAGGGTTAAGAATGCCCGGCCGCGCCTCGTATTCACCACTCGGGCACCACACTGGCAACCCGCCTTCACATCACACACGGGTACCCCTCAGGGTCGACCCGCCTTTCCAAGTATCATTGTAAAGTCCTAGTATCCGTGTGTCCATAACATCAGGGAATCCGAGGTATCACCCTCATTGAATTCCCACTCGATGTATCCGTCAAGGTGAACTAGGAGGAATCACCCTCAATGAGTTCACACTTGGGGTGTTGTACGACGGTGTCGTTACCGGAAGTGGGGAAGGAGGAATCACCCTCGATGACCACGACCAAAATAGCTACTCTACAGAGTTAACATCAGGAGTGCTATAAGAGGTTTCACCCTCGGCACTCGATAGTAACGCTGCAGTGCGTTACAAATAAAAAGGGGGGGGGGGGTGGGGGGGGGGTGATGTGGGTCGGGTCCTGGTCTTAATCCCATTGATTGGGTCTTCTGACGATCAGCGCGGGCAGTCGGGATAAGTGGGGTAACTGATAGGTCTCTACCAGCCTAGACTAAATAGTTTAGGATATGCAGGTAATTATCAACAGAGGTTACAATGAACAGTATGCATCAGAATAGGTAAAGCAGCAGCAGCAATTCTAATGCAAGCATGAGAATATAGAATGGGGCTATCGGGATGATCAAAGGTGGGGCTTGCCTGGTTGCTCGGCGGCAAGGGCAAGGTCGTCGATGGTGTCTTGGGATCGGAGCTGCGTCGGTCTCGGGGACGACGTCGGGGTCGGGGCTATTGAGAGAGAAGAGGGGGAGGAAACAGTATAAATATATAGCAAACATGAGCATGACAAATACGATACACGGTGCGTGTAGGGGTAGTCTAACGCAGCATCACACGTAACAGACGGAGCGGGAGAAATATCTGACGATATTTCCGGGTCTTGGAATTATCGGACAGAGGATAAGAGGGGGGGACGGTTGCAAGTTCGGATAGTTAGGGACGCGTGACGGGCGAACGGACCGCGTATTCAGATTCGTCTCGTCGTTCTGAGCAACTTTCATGTACAAAGTATTTTCATCTGAGCTACGGATTATTTTATATGATTTTCTAAAGTTTATTTAATTTCTGGAATTTAATTAATATTTAAATTAACATTATCCGAAACAGTGTCTTGCTGACGTCAGCATGACGTCAGCATGACGTCAGGACCAGTGGGTCCCACCTGTCATAGGCTGTTAGGTTAATTAGTGATTAACTAATTAATTTACTGTTAATTAACACTAACTACTTAATTAGATTAACCTAATCAGGACTAATCAACTTAATTAATTAACTAATTAATTATTTAATAATAATTATTTTTTATTTATTTAATATTTTTTTTTATTTTTTTTATTATATTTCTTTTAATTCGTTTTTTAGGGGCGGGCCATCTGTCATTGCCTCGGGGGGGAGCCACGTCAGTGCACAGCGGACAGTCGTGTGCCTTGGGCACGGACATGTCGTGGCTAGGCGCGCGTGGGATCTGGCGCGTCGGAGGCCGGACTGGTGCCACGTAGGCCTGGACAGTAGGCTGCGGAGCGCGGTGCAGGTGCGGGGGGGGAGGCGCGGGCGAGGGAGCGGGTCGACGGGGAGGGAGACGGGAGAAGGAGAAGGCAGGCGAAGGAAGGCGGTGACGGCCGGGCGGGGGGAGCAGACCGATGAGAAACGGGACGCAGGGGGTCGGGAGCGGCAGGGAGGGAGAAGGGATGAGAGGGGAGGAGAGAGAGAGCAGAGGAGGCGGAGCAGGGGACGGAGAGCAGGCAGAAGGGGAGGGGCACGAAAGGGAACGAGAAGGGAGAGGGGGACCAGGGACGAGGTAAGATGAGGGAGAGCGAGAGAAGAGAGGTGGGCAGGGACGCGGGCGAGAGCGCGACGCAGGGCGATGCGGGCGCGGGCCGGGGGCGGGGGGGGCGGTGGGGTGCGCGCACAAGGGGGGAGGCCGAGGCCGAGGCTAGGCGGGGGGGCACAGGGAACAGAGGAGAGGGGGGGGAAGAAGGTGGAGGGACGGGAGCACGGTGGGGCGGTGGTAGCGGAGGAGGGGAGGGAGGGAGGGGAGCAGAGGTCCGGCGACGGAGGGTGGGGGGGCGGGAGGAGGAAGCGAGCGGAGCAGGCGGGGAGCGCGGGAGGGCGACGGGATCGGGCGCCTCTGCCCCGGTCGATCCAGGGGAGGGGGTCGAGGGGAGGAGGCGGTAGGGAGGGAAGGCGAGGCAGATCGGCGCGGGGAGGCGGTGGGGACGGCGGCCGGCGGACGGCGACGGGGGTCGATCCCGATCCAGAATTCTGGATCGGGGGGGGGGGGGGGGAATGAGCGAGTGGGGTGGGGTGGGGGTAGCGGCTAGGGTTGGGTGGGGGTGGGAGATATGGGGGAGGGAGTGGGCGCCGGCTGGGCCGGCCTGGCTAGCCCAGTGGCCAGCTGGGCCGAGGCCCAGCGAGGGGGGGGGGCTTTATTTTCTTTTGTTCTTTTTTGTTCTTTTATTCCTTTTTCTGTTTTGTCTTTTATTTTAGTCTAGCAAAGACTTTTGTAAAATATGAGACTTGCTCCATTATTTACAGTGTATTATTTGTCACGCTAGAAATGGTTTGGGGTCCATATCTTTTTGTTTGGATTTTATTTAAATTGAAAAAGGATTGATAGTGCTATGTTGCTGCTGTTTCTAGTTGTTCGAGTCCTTTTACAATTTCAACTAATGTTGCAATCATTTTTACAAATGCTATGGGAATATTTGCCACATGAGGCACATTTTGGTTTTCCAGTTTGAACAACTTTTATTTCCCACTTTCATTTAAATTTGGATTTTGAGTTAGAAGCTGAAATGCATTATGATGCAAATGATGATCATGCACTGTTAATCATGCTGACGTGGCATAATCAAAATGGGATTACTGTAGTTAACCACCGGGGGTGTTACATCTATGTATTCACACATGCATTACGATTTGGATAACACAATTATAGCATGAACAATAGACAATTATCATGAACAAGGAAATATAATAATAACCACTTTTATTATTGCCTCTAGGGCATATTTCCAACAGTCTCCCACTTGCACTAGAGTCAATAATCTAGTTACCTTGTGATGAATCGAACACCCATAGGTTTGGTGTTGATCATGTTTTGCTCGTGGAAGAGGTTTAGTCAAAGGATCTGCGACATTCAGATCCGTATGCACTTTACAAATATTATGTCTCCATCTTGAACATGTTCACGAATGGAGTTGAAGCGACGCTTGATATGCTGGTCTTTTGTGAAACCTGGGCTCTTGGCAAGGGCAATAGTCCAGTGTTGTCACAGAAGAGAGTCATTGGGCCCGACGCATTGGGAATAACTCCTAGGTCGGCAATGAACTCCTTCATCAGACTGCTTCCTGTGCTGCCTCCGAGGCTGCTATGTATTCCGCTTCACATGTAGATCCTGCACGACGCTTTGCTTGCAACTGCACCAGCTGACTGCCCCTCCATTCAAAATATACACGTATCCAGTTTGTGACTTAGAGTCATCCAGATCAGTGTCGAAGCTAGCATCGAGTAACCCTACGACGAGCTCTTCGTCACCTCCAAAACGAGAAACATACCTTAGTCCTTTTCAGGTACTTCAGGATGTTCTTGACCGCTGTCCAGTGTTCCATGCCGGGATTACTTTGGTACCTTCCTACCAAACTTACGGCGAGGTTCACATCAGGTCTGGTACACCAATGGCATACATAATAGACCCTATGGCTGAGGCATAGGGGATGACACTCATCTTTTCTCTAACTTTGCGAGGTCGGGCATTGAGCCGTGCTCAATCTCACACCTTGTAATACAGGCAAGAACCCCTTCTTGGACTGATCCATATGAACTTCTTCAATATCTTGTCAAGGTATGTGCTTTGCGAAAGACCAATGAGGCATCTCGATCTATCTCTATAGATCTTGATGCCTAATAGTAAGCAGCTTCTCCAAGGTCCTTCATTGAAAAACACTATTCAAGTAGGCCTTTATGCTTTCCAAGAATTCATATCATTTCCCATTAATAGTATGTATCCACATATAATATGAGAAATGCTACAGAGCTCCCACTCACTTTCTTGTAAACACAGGCTTCTCCATAAGTCTGTGTAAACCAAACGCTTTGATCATCTCATCAAAGTGAATGTTCCAACTCCGAGATGCTTGCACCAACCCATATATTTAGCGCTGGAGCTTGCATACCTTGTCAGCATTATTTGGATCGACAAAACTTCCGGCTGCATCATATACAACTCTTCCTTAAGGAAACCATTAAGGAATGCCGTTTTGACGTCCATTTGCCATATCTCATAATCATAGTATGCGGCAATTGCTAACATGATTCTGATGGACTTCAGCTTCGCTACGGGTGAGGAGGTCTATCGTAGTAACCCTTGAACTGTCGATAACCCTTAGCGACAAGTCGAGCCTTATAGATGGTCACATTACCATCGCGTCTGTCTTCTTCTTTAAGATCCATTTGTTCTCTATGGATTGCCGATATCGGGCAAGTCTGTCAAGTCCATACTTCGTTTTCATACATGGATCCTATCTCAGATTTCATGGCTTCTAGCCATTTGTTGGAATCCGGGCCCGCCATCGCTTCTTCATAGTTCGAAGGTTCACCATTGTCTAACAACATGATTTCCAGGATAGGGTTACCGTACCACTCTGGTGCGGAACGTGTCTCGTGGACCTACGAATTTCAGTAGCAACTGATCCGAAGTTTCATGATCATCATCATTAACTTCCTCTCTAGTCGGTGCAGGCACCACAGAAACATCTTCCTGAGCTGCGTACTCTCCGGTTCAAGAGGGGGTACCTCATCAAGTCCTACTTTCCTCCACTTACTTCTTTCGAGAGAAACTCTTTCTCTAGAAAGGATCCATTCTTGGCAACAAAGATCTTGCCTTCGGATCTGAGGTAGAAGGTATACCCAATAGTTTCCTTAGGGTATCCTATGAAGACGCATTTTTTCCGATTTGGGTTCGAGCTTTTCAGGTTGAAGTTTTCGACATAAGCATCGCATCCCCAAACTTTCAAAAACACAGCTTAGGTTTCTTCCCAAACCATAATTCATACGGTGTCGTCTCAACGGATTTCGACGGAGCCCTATTTAAAGTGAATGCGGCGTCTCTTAGCATAACCCCAAAAAGATAGCGGTTAGATCGGTAAGAGACATCATAGATCGCACCATATCCAATAGAGTGCGATTACGACGTTCGAACACACCATTACGCTGAGGTGTTCAGGCGGCGTGAGGTTGTGAAACAATTCCACATTCCTTAAGTGGCGCCAAACTCGTGACTCAATATTCCCCTCCACGATCGATCGTAAGAACTTATTTTCCTGTCACGTTGATTCTCAACCTCACTCTGAAATTCCTTGAACTTTTCGAAGGTCTCAGACTTGTGTTTCATTAAGTAGACATACCCATATCTACTTAAGTCATCAGTGAGGGTGAGAACAACGATAACCACCGCGAGCCTCAACGCTCATTGGACAGCACACATCAGTATTTATGATTTCCAATAAGTGTTGGTTGCTCGCTCCATTGTTTCGGAGAACGGAGTCTTGGTCATTTTGCCCATGAGGCATGGTTCGCACGTGTCAAATGATTCATAATCAAGGACTCCAAAAGTCCATCTGCATGGAGTTTCTTCATGCGTTTGACACCCATGTGACCAAGGCGGCAGTGCCACAAGTATGTGGGACTATATTATCAACCTTACATCTTTTGGCATTCACACTATGAATTGTGTAACATCACGTCGAGATTCATAAAAATAAACCATTGACCAGCGGGGCATGACCATAAAACATATCTCTCATATAAATAGAACAACCATTATTCTCGGATTTTTAATGAGTAGCCATCTCGCATCAAACGAGATCCTGATACAATGTTCATGCTCAAAGCTGGTACTTAATAACAATTATTGAGGTTTAAAACTAATCCCGTAGGCAGATGTAGAGGGTAGCGTGCCGACGGCGATCACATCGACCTTGGAACCATTCCCGACGCGCATCGTCACCTCGTCCTTCGACAGTCTCCGCTTATTCCGTTGCTCCTGTTTTGAGTTACAAATAGAGCAACCGCACCGGTATCAAATACCCAGGAGCACTAGAGTGCTGGTAAGGTACACATCAATAACATGTTATCACAATATATACCTTTGGTATTGCCGGCCTTCTTATCCGCTAAGTACTTGGGGCAGTTCCGCCTCCAGTGACCGTTTTCCTTGCAATAAAAGCATTCAGTCTCAGGCTTGGGTCCATTCTTTGGCTTCTTCCCGGTAGCTTGCTTACGGGCGCGGCAACTCCCCTGCCGTCCTTCTTGAAGTTTTTTTACCCTTGCCTTTCTTGAACTTAGTGGTTTTATTCACCATCAACACTTGATGTTCCTTTTTGATCTCCACCTCCGCTGATTTCAGATTGAATATACCTCAGGAATGGTTTTTTTCCATCCCCGCATATTGAAGTTCATCACAAAGCTCTTGTAGCTAGGTGGAAGCGACTGAAGGATTCTGTCAACGACCGCGTCATCCGGGAGATTAACTCCCAGCTGAGACAAGCGGTTGTGCAACCCAGACATTTTGAGTATAGCTCGCTGACAGAACTATCTCCTCCATCTTACAACTGTAGAAACTTGTCGGAGACTTCATATCTCTCGACCCGGGCATGAGCTTGGAAAACCATTTTCAGCTCTTGGAACATCTCATATGCTCCTGTTGCTCAAAACGCTTTTGGAGCCCCGGTTCTAAGCTGTAAAGCATGCCGCACTGAACCAGAGACGAGAACATTCACTACGCGACTGCCAGGCGTTCATAACGTCTTGAGTTGCGGAAAACAGGTGCGTCACCTAGTGGTGCTCCAAGGACATAAGCTTTCTTGGCAGCTATGAGGATGATCCTCAAGTTACGGACCAGTCCGTGTAGTTGCATCCATCGTCTTTCAGCTTGGTTTTCTCTAGGAACGTGTTGAAGTTGAGGGCAACATTAGCGTGGGCCATTTGATCTACAAGACATATTGTAAAGTTTAGACTAAGTTCATGATAATTAAGTTCATCTAATCAAATTATTCTATGAACTCCCACTGAGAGATAGACATCCCTCTAGTCATCTAAGTGATACATGATCCGAATCGACTAGGCCATGTCCGATCATCACGTGAGACGGATAGTCATCAACGGTGAACACTCCATGTTGATCGTATCTTCTATACGACTCATGTTCGACCTTTCGGTCTTCCGTGTTCGAGGCCATGTCTGTACATGCTAGGCTCGTCAAGTCAACCTAAGTGTTTTGATGTGTAATCTGGCTTACACCCGTTGTATTCGAATGTTAGAATCTTATCACACCCCGATCATCACGTGGTGCTTTGAAACAACGAACCTTCGCAATGGTGCACAGTTAGGGGGAACACTTTCTTGAAATTTTAGCGAGGGATCATCTTATTTATGCTACCGTCGTTTCTAAGCAAATAAGATGTAAAAAGATGATAAACATCACATGCAACAAATAGTGACATGATTGGCCAATATCATTTTGCTCCTTTGATCTCCATCTTCGGGCACACCATGATCATCATCGGCACCGGCATGACACCATGATCTCATCACGTGTCTTCATGAAGTTGCCTCGCCAACTATTATTCTTACTACTATGGCTAACGGTTAGCAATAAAGTAAAGTAATTACATGGCGTTTTTCATTGACACGCAGTCATACAATAAATAAGACAACTCTATGGCTCCTGCCGGTTGTCTACTCATTGACATGCAAGTCGTGATTCCTATTACAAGAACATGATCAATTCATACATCACATATATCATTCATCACATCCTTTTGGCCATATCACATCACACGGCATATGCTGAAGAACAAGTTAGACGTCCTCTAATTGTTGTTGCAAAATTTTTTACGTGGCTGCTATAGGTTTCTAGCAAGAACGTTTCTTACCTACGCCACAACCACAACGTGATATGCCAATTTTATTTACCCTTCATAAGGACCCTTTTCATCGAATCTGATCCGACTAAAGTGGGAGAGACAGACACCGCTCAGCCACCTTATGCAATTAGTGCATGTCAGTCGGTGGAACCTGTCTCACGTAAGCGTACGTGTAAGGTCGGTCGGGCCGCTTCATCCCACGATGCGCGCCGAATCAAGATAAGACTAGTAACGGCAAGTAAATTGACAAAATCGACATCTACAACAACTTGTGTTCTACTCGGCAAGAAACTACGCATAGACCTGGCTCTGATACCACTGTTGGGGAACGTAGTAGAAAATCAAAAAAATTCCTACGCATCACCAAGATCAATCTATGGAGAGACTAGCAACAGAGAGAGAGAGGAGTGCATCTTCATACCCTGAGATCGTGATGGGAAGGGGTGCAAGAAACGCGGGGGAGGAGTGTACACGCACGAGGTTCAGTCGCGGTCGATTCCGATCTAAGCACCGAACAACGGTGCCTCCACGCTCAAACAACACGTGCAGCCGGTGACATCTCCCGCGCCTTGATCCAGCAAGGAGGAGGGAGAGGTTGAGGAAGACAGCTCCAGCAGCACGACGGCGTGGTGGTGGAACTTGCAGTTCTTCGGCAGGGCTTCGCCAAGCTCAACGGAGGAGGAGGGGTGTTGGAGAGGGGAGGGCTGCGCCTGGATGAGGTGCTGCTGCCCTCCTCCTCCTCTATTTATTGGCCAAGGGGGAAAGGGGCCGGCCCCCTTAGATCAGATCTAGAGGGGGGGCGGCGGAGGAGGGGGTTGCCCCCCAAGCCAAGGGGCGCCCCCCTTTAGGGTTTCCCCCAACCCTAGGCGCATGGGCCCTAGGGGGGAATGGCGTCAGCCCACTTAGGGGCTGGTTCTCCTATACAGCCATAGGGGGGCAGGGGACGGGGGAAACTTCGGTGGTCGTAAATACCGGAAAACCCCGAACACTTCCGGTGACCGTATGATGACTTCCCATATATAAATCTTCACCTCCGGACCATTCCAGAACTCCCCATGACATCCGGGATCTCATCCGGGACTCCCGAACAACATTCGGTATCCACATACTATTTCCATAACAACCCTAGCGTCACCGAAACCTTAAGTGTGTAGACCCTACGAGTTCGGGAACCATGAGACATGACGAGACATCTCTCCGGCCAATAACCAACAGCGGGATCTGGATACCCATGTTGGCTCCCACATGTTCCACGATGATCTCATCGGATGAACCACGATGTCGAGGATTCATCAATCAATCCCGTATACAATTCCCTTTGTCTATCGGTATGAACTTGCCCGAGATTCGATCATCGGTATCCCTATACCTTGTTCAATCTCGTTACCGGCAAGTCTCTTTACTCGTTCCGTAACGCATGATCCCGTGGCTAACTCTTAGTTACATTGAGCTCATATGATGATGCATTACCGAGTGGGCCCAGAGAAACCTCTCCGTCATACGGGAGTGACAAATCCCAGTCTCGATTCGTGCCAACCAACAGACACTTCGGAGATCCTGTTGTGCACCTTTATGGTCACCCAGTTCGTTGTGACGTTTGATACACCCAAAGCATTCCTACGGATGGGAGTTGCACAATCTCATGGTCTAAGGAAATGATACTTAACATTGAAAAAGCTTTAGCAGACGAACTACACGACTAGTGCTAAGCTTAGGATTGGGTCTTGTCCATCACATCATTCTCCTATGATGTGATCCCGTTATCAATGACATCCAAGTCCATGGTCAGGAAACCGTAACCATCATTGATCAACGAGCTAGTCAACTAGAGGCTCACTAGGGACATGTTGTGGTCTATGTATCACACATGCATTACGATTTCCGGATAACACAATTATAGCATGAACAATAGACAATTATCATGAACAGGAAATATAATAATAACCACTTATATTTGCCTCTAGGGCATATTTCCAAAACTTGGGGGCGGGGAGGTCCCCTCGAGGTTGGCTCGGCAGGGTGGCCACGCGGTGGGCTGTGATATCACGTGATCAGTTTCTATCAATAAAGGACTGGTAAAATGAAGAGAGTAAGAAATGTTGAAGTTCATACCTTGTGGCGGGGGGTTGACCTGGGGTCCTTCTCCGGGATCTCTTGGACACCACGGACTCCTCGTCGGAGTCCGAACTGTCGAGCAAGACCAATTTGGGTCTGCACTGCCTCTTCAAGGCCCGAGGAGGTTGCTCCTCCTCAACGTCTTCGGCCGCCGCCCTCTTCTTGGAGTGGGAGGAGGCACTTTCCTTCTCGTCTTTGTCCTCTTCCCCGGCTTGGGCAGACGGGGCGCAGCATTCCGGCTGGTGTCCGGACGACCTCTTGGGCGGAGGCCTTCCCTGGCCTCAGTCGGATCTTTCTTCTTTTACCTTTCCTCTGGCACCTTGTAAGGTGCCATGACCAGCAGCTCCTCTAGTTGAGCTGTCCGAGGCTTTCGGGCAGCGGGGCGACATGCTGATCTCTTGGCCTTCTAAGCCAGCCTATAGAGGAAACAAAAAAGAAGCTTAGAATTAACTTCGTGTAGTAAAGAGCGGCAGAACATGAAACAGGCAAGAGCTCGATTGTCTTCTTCGGGGGAGTTTTGCGTCGAGGCCAATGTCTTCTTCCTTGGCCGGCCATCTCCTGCGGGCTTGAATAGCAACTTCCATATTTTGTCGGGGGTGGTGCCAAAGAAGTACTGCATGGTGGCCGGGTCCTCGGACTTGTAAGACCAATCGGAGCAGCCCTCTGTTGACAGGGGAGGAGGGGCGGCGCCGAGCATTATCTGGACCACAGGTCAGCTTGGTTGGTACCGGTCTCCGTCAGGTTGGAGATACGTTTTTGCAGCATCTTCACTCTCTGCAGATCCCCAGTAAGACCTTTCCTGATTCATGAGGTCAATCTCGTGGGGGGTCCGGATTTGAATTCGGGAGCCGCAGCCCAGGCCGCCTCCCATGGTTCTGTGATATAGAACCATTCCTTCTGCCAAATCTTGACGGTTCAATGATACGCCCTCTGACCACTGGACTCGGGTGAGCTTGCTGACCACGCTCCATGCAGTCCACCTAGGTGCCACCGACTATCTTCGGCTTGACGTTGAAGACCTTCAGCCACAGGCCAAAAGTGCGGCCAGACTCGTAGAAGGGCCTCGCAGACGATGATGAAGGCCGAAATTGGGAGGAAGGAGTGTTGGGGCTATTCATGAAAATCTAGACCATAGAAGAACAAAAGTCAGCGCACAAAGGAGTGCAGCGGGAGGAGAGCCCCAGATGAAGTGGGTATGAACACCCACCTCTGCCTGGCTTGGGCGTGGGGACGACCTGGCCCTCCTCTGGGGCCCGGTGCGCGACGTCGGGGACAAGTAGCCGACGCGCTACAGATCTCAATGTCGCTGTTTGTGAGGACGGAAGCCTCCCCCTTGCCATTAGCCCCAGAACCTGGCCATGGTTTGAGAGAGGGAGGGCTTGGATGTCGAGGAGGAGGAGGAAATAGATGGGAAATGGAGCATCGAAGAATGGAGAGCAGCGGCGGGAGGAGGAAGAACGGGTGGCCGATAGCGGCAGCCGCTCCCCTTTTTATAGGCCACTGATATGCCAAGGGTCCCTTTTCCACGCCGCGGGCCTCTCCGCTTCCGATATACTCACGACGTTAGCGCGGGTGGGATGATCGAAATCATTGATCATATCCCCCAAAAAGTGGGGAACGATCTCCACCTTGATGAGACACACCAATGAAGGTGCGGCCTCGAACCGCGCATCAAGGACTTCCAGCCATTTGGTGTTATGACTAGACGTGACCCTTTGCCGGAAAGTTATCAGATGAGGGCACTATTCACATTGGAGCGCTTTGACCTTCAGGGCTAAGTAAAGCCAATGCTCCGAATTCCAGATACTACTCAGTCGAGTACGCACAGGACATGATGGGGAACTCACCTCGCAAGCCAAAGACTGCGGGGTATGCGGAGCCGATCACAAGCCCTGTCATTGGAGGCTAGGGGGGCACGAGGGAGTCCTGGATTAAGGGGTCCTTGGGCCGCCGGCCCATTCCTTATGGGCGGACTGATGGGCTACTACGGAGCCGAGCTAAGGGTGGACCCGTTGAACGGATAGAAGACCTTCGGAGCCTTGGTGTGTCCTCCAAGTCAGATTTAGCATGATCTTCCCTTTATTGTAACCGAACATGTGAAACCCTAACCCTACTGGTTGTCTATATAAACCGGAGGGCTTTGGTCTTAGGGTTAGAGCAAGATCCAATCCCTTCGGCTTAGGGTTTAGCTCACCTGATCTCATGGTAGATCGACTCCGTAATCATACCATACACATCAATATAATTGAGGAGTCATGGAATAAGGGGTCTCGGGGCGACGACCATTGTAAAGGGCCGGACTGGTGGAGCCGTACAATGGCAGGAGATCTATGAAGCCGTGGTTGCCCTCCAAGTCAAGGAGGCGCAGGATCTCTTTAAACCCTTATTGTAATCTATCTTTGGTAACCAACCCTACCGGTTGTTTTATATAAAACCGAGGGTTTTTAGTCTTCAGGGCTAGGCTAGAGCTCAATTCATCACCTCATCGCCTTAGGGTTTAGCTCATACGGATCTCGAGGGAGATCTACTCGGTAAACCACATCATACTCCAATACAAATCAAGCAGGACGTAGGGTTTACCTCTTCAAGAGGGCGAACACTGGGGTAAAAAATGTGTTCGTCGTCCTTGTTCCCCATCGATCCTAGATCCACAGCTCGAGACCCCCACCCTGAGGTTTGCCAGTTTTGACACCGACATTGGTGCTTCATTAAGAGTTTCGCTGTGGGGTCGCCAGAAGGATCGATGGCTCGCCTGACCATAGGAGAAGGCATGGGATCCAGGGATTTCTTGTCCCCGGCAACTCTTCGCGTTTGGCAGCATCGTGCTGCACGCCGACCCAACTGGTCATCTAAGTCAGATCGACGCCTTCGCCCCGGACACCGAATTCGATTCGGTGGTTGGATATGTCGCGGACACACGGGGTGATCTGGTTTTCACTGGATTCACTTCCCTTTCACACATTCGAATGCCGCTCCGGAGTCCCTTTTCGATCCGATTGCGGATCGGCCCAACAGATTCGAGCCAGGAGAGCTCCGCTTCGAGTGGGGGCCAGACTCCGCCTCGTCCGGACACATCATGACTTCAGAAGATCTATCCTCGATCTCTGAGGTAGAATCGGGAGGCAGAGGCCAAGAGTAATCTCGGCCGAACCTTCCTTCACAACGCTCGCCTTGCCTTGAGCCCTTACGACAAAGAGGCAGCCCACTGCAGGGGTTACCCCCAGCCTAAAGTAGCTCGATCTCGAACCCGACGGGGAAAACCACAAGACAAGGACCAAAGCCATCCCTGACTCCAGTGACGGCCCGGACCCTTCAAGGATCCGGCTCCACATACCGAGCTCAGCACAGGGCCAGCGAAAACAAGACGGGGGTCTATCGGAAAGCTCCGTTACAGCGGAATATGGGCCAGAAAACTCGAGTTCGCGGTACGGCACCTCGCAATGATAAATGATGGGCGTGGACCGAATCAGAATATGACCATCCAGGAGGGACTGCCCTCCACCTTCAATCATCAACCGTTTGAGGCGTACCATAGGGAATTTGCGTCCCACCCACCACCCACTTGGTAGCCACTATTCGATGACTTAACCGATATGCTAGACATAATTCGGAGGAGACAAATACGATACACGGTGCTAGGGGTAGTCTAACGCAGCATCACACGTAACAGACGGAGCGGGAGAATATCTGACGATATTTCCCGGGTCTTTGGAATTATCGGACAGAGGATAAGAGGGGAACGGTTGCAAGTTCGGATAGTTAGGGACGCGTGACGGGCGAACGGACCGCGTATTCAGATTCGTCTCGTCGTTCTGAGCAACTTTCATGTACAAAGTATTTTCATCTGAGCTACGGATTATTTTATATGATTTTCTAAAGTTTTTATTAATTTCTGGAATTTAATTAATTATTTAAATTAACATTATCCGAAACAGTGTCTTGCTGACGTCAGCATGACGTCAGCATGACGTCAGGACCAGTGGGTCCCACCTGTCATAGGCTGTTAGGTTAATTAGTGATTAACTAATTAATTTACTGTTTAATTAACACTAACTACTTAATTAGATTAACCTAATCAGGACTAATCAACTTAATTAATTAACTAATTAATTATTTAATTAATTAATTATTTTTTATTTATTTTAATTATTTTTTTTATTTTTTTTTATTATATTTTCTTTTAATTCGTTTTTAGGGGCTGGGCCCCATCTGTCATTGCCTCAGGGGGGGGCAGGGCCCACCGGTCAGTGGCACAGCCGGACATGTCCGGGTTGTGCCCGTTTGGGCACCGGACATGTCCGGTGCGCATACGGGCGCACGGGTGCGGCCAGCGGGTGAGGCGGAGACGGGCGCCGGCGTGAGCGGGGCCGCGCGCGGGCGGGAGGCGAGCGCGGGCGGGGCAGGGGCGGCCGGGCGCGGTGGCCCGTCGGACGGCGAGCGGCGGCGCGGTGGAGCCGGGGCAGCAGAGCTGCGCGCGCGGCTGCAGCAGCGGGCGTGGGCAGAGGCGACGAGCGGGGCCGGCCTGGGCGTGGTCGCGCGCGAGCCCGGGCGCGCGGTGGGCGCGGGCGGCGGCCGGTGACCAAGGCGCAAGGGGAGGGAGAGATAAAGCGGATAGAGGCAAGGGAGAGGAGGAGAAGGTTTAGGCGAAGAGGAAGAAGACTGAGGGGAGAGTGTGAATGAGGAGAAGGCGAGGGCGGAGAGAGACAGCGCGGTTGAGGCAGAGGACGAGGGCGGAGCGCGACGAGGGCGATCGGGCGCAGAAGGGGCGAGGGGGGTGGGGGTGCGCAGCACAAGGGAGGGAGGCCGAGGCCGAGGACTCACCGGCGTTGTAGGGGCCGGCAGCGGGGCCGGGGAAGAGAGGCAGGGGAGAAGAGAGGAGAGGGAGAGAGAGATAGAGGAGGGAGAGGATGGGGAGGGAGAAGTGGGAGGAGAGACAGGGGAAAGCAAGAAAAAATAATGGAGAAAACACAACAACAAAAAAAAAAGCAAAACCCCCCCCAGCAAAACAAAGTACAAAAGAAAAATAAATAAAAAAAATAACAAGAAAAAAAAAGAAAAAAAAAAACAAATCGAAAAAACACAAAAACTAAAAAAAAACAATAAAAAAGAAACAAAACAAACATCACACAACGATATAATAAAGCCCAAAACCACCCCCCCCCACCACCCTCCCCCACGGCGACGGCGTCCGAGCGCGGGCGGCGAGGCGGAAGCGAGCGCGAGCAGCGGCGGGGAGCGCGGCGACGGGCGACGGGATCGGGGCGCCTCTGCCCCGGTCCGATCAGGGGAGGGGGGTCGAGGGGAGGAGGCGGTAGGAGAGGCGACAGGCGAGGCAGATCGGCGGGGGAGGCGGTCGGGGACGGCCGGCCGGCGACGGGCGACGGGGGTCGATCCGATCAGAATTCTTGGAGGGGGGTGGGGGGGGGGAATGAGGAGGGGGGTGGGGGTAGCGGCTAGGGTTTCTGGGTGGGGGTGGGAGATATGGGGGAGGGGAGTGGGCGCCGGCTGGGCCGGCCTGGCTAGCCCAGTGGCAGCTGGGCCGGAGGGCCCAGCGAGGGGGGGGGCTTTATTTTCTTTTGTTCTTTTTCTGTTTTTCTTTATTCCTTTTTCTGTTTTGTCTTTTATTTTTAGTCCAAAAGACTTTTGTAAAATATGAGACTTGCTCCATTATTTACAGTGTATTATTTGTCACTGCTAGAAATTGGTTTGGGGTCCATATCTTTTTGTTTGGATTTTATTTAAATTGAAAAAGGATTGAATAGTGCTATGTTGCTGCTGTTTCTAGTTGTTCGAGTCCTTTTACAATTTCAACTAATGTTGCAATCATTTTTACAAATGCTATGGGAATATTTGCAACATGAGGCACATTTTGGTTTTCCAGTTTGAACAACTTTTATTTCCCACTTTCATTTAAATTTGGATTTTGAGTTAGAAGCTGAAATGCATTATGATGCAAATGATGATCATGCACTGTTAATCATGCTGACGTGGCATAATCAAAATGGGATTACTGTAGTTAACCACCGGGGGTGTTACATCTATGTATTCACACATGCATTACGATTTCTGGATAACACAATTATAGCATGAACAATAGACAATTATCATGAACAAGGAAATATAATAATAACCACTTTATTATTGCCTCTAGGGCATATTTCCAACAGTCTCCCACTTGCACTAGAGTCAATAATCTAGTTACCTTGTGATGAATCGAACACCCATAGAGTTCTGGTGTTGATCATGTTTTGCTCGTGGAAGAGGTTTAGTCAACGGATCTGCGACATTCAGATCCGTATGCACTTTACAAATATCTATGTCTCCATCTTGAACATGTTCACGAATGGAGTTGAAGCGACGCTTGATATGCCTGGTCTTCTTGTGAAACCTGGGCTCCTTGGCAAGGGCAATAGCTCCAGTGTTGTCACAGAAGAGAGTCATTGGGCCCGACGCATTGGGAATAACTCCTAGGTCGGCAATGAACTCCTTCATCCAGACTGCTTCCTGTGCTGCCTCCGAGGCTGCTATGTATTCCGCTTCACATGTAGATCCTGCCACGACGCTTTGCTTGCAACTGCACCAGCTGACTGCCCCTCCATTCAAAATATACACGTATCCAGTTTGTGACTTAGAGTCATCCAGATCAGTGTCGAAGCTAGCATCGACGTAACCCTTTACGACGAGCTCTTCGTCACCTCCATAAACGAGAAACATATCCTTAGTCCTTTTCAGGTACTTCAGGATGTTCTTGACCGCTGTCCAGTGTTCCATGCCGGGATTACTTTGGTACCTTCCTACCAAACTTACGGCGAGGTTCACATCAGGTCTGGTACACAGCATGGCATACATAATAGACCCTATGGCTGAGGCATAGGGGATGACACTCATCTTTTCTCTAACTTCTGCCGAGGTCGGGCATTGAGCCGTGCTCAATCTCACACCTTGTAATACAGGCAAGAACCCCTTCTTGGACTGATCCATATTGAACTTCTTCAATATCTTGTCAAGGTATGTGCTTTGCGAAAGACCAATGAGGCATCTCGATCTATCTCTATAGATCTTGATGCCTAATATGTAAGCAGCTTCTCCAAGGTCCTTCATTGAAAAACACTTATTCAAGTAGGCCTTTATGCTTTCCAAGAATTCTATATCATTTCCCATTAATAGTATGTCATCCACATATAATATGAGAAATGCTACAGAGCTCCCACTCACTTTCTTGTAAACACAGGCTTCTCCATAAGTCTGTGTAAACCCAAACGCTTTGATCATCTCATCAAAGTGAATGTTCCAACTCCGAGATGCTTGCACCAACCCATATATTTAGCGCTGGAGCTTGCATACCTTGTCAGCATTATTTGGATCGACAAAACCTTCCGGCTGCATCATATACAACTCTTCCTTAAGGAAACCATTAAGGAATGCCGTTTTGACGTCCATTTGCCATATCTCATAATCATAGTATGCGGCAATTGCTAACATGATTCTGATGGACTTCAGCTTCGCTACGGGTGAGAAGGTCTCATCGTAGTCAACCCCTTGAACTTGTCGATAACCCTTAGCGACAAGTCGAGCCTTATAGATGGTCACATTACCATCCGCGTCTGTCTTCTTCTTAAAGATCCATTTGTTCTCTATGGATTGCCGATCATCGGGCAAGTCTGTCAAAGTCCATACTTCGTTTTCATACATGGATCCTATCTCAGATTTCATGGCTTCTAGCCATTTGTTGGAATCCGGGCCCGCCATCGCTTCTTCATAGTTCGAAGGTTCACCATTGTCTAACAACATGATTTCCAGGATAGGGTTACCGTACCACTCTGGTGCGGAACGTGTCCTCGTGGACCTACGAATTTCAGTAGCAACTTGATCCGAAGTTTCATGATCATCATCATTAACTTCCTCTCTAGTCGGTGCAGGCACCACAGAAACATCTTCCTGAGCTGCGCTACTCTCCGGTTCAAGAGGGGTTACCTCATCAAGTCCTACTTTCCTCCCACTTACTTCTTTCGAGAGAAACTCTTTCTCTAGAAAGGATCCATTCTTGGCAACAAAGATCTTGCCTTCGGATCTGAGGTAGAAGGTATACCCAATAGTTTCCTTAGGGTATCCTATGAAGACGCATTTTTCCGATTTGGGTTCGAGCTTTTCAGGTTGAAGTTTCTTGACATAAGCATCGCATCCCCAAACTTTCAAAAACGACAGCTTAGGTTTCTTCCCAAACCATAATTCATACGGTGTCGTCTCAACGGATTTCGACGGAGCCCTATTTAAAGTGAATGCGGCAGTCTCTAAAGCATAACCCCAAAAAGATAGCGGTAGATCGGTAAGAGACATCATAGATCGCACCATATCCAATAGAGTGCGATTACGACGTTCGAACACACCATTACGCTGAGGTGTTCCAGGCGGCGTGAGTTGTGAAACAATTCCACATTTCCTTAAGTGCGTGCCAAACTCGTGACTCAAATATTCCCCTCCACGATCTGATCGTAAGAACTTTATTTTCCTGTCACGTTGATTCTCAACCTCACTCTGAAATTCCTTGAACTTTTCGAAGGTCTCAGACTTGTGTTTCATTAAGTAGACATACCCATATCTACTTAAGTCATCAGTGAGGGTGAGAACATAACGATAACCACCGCGAGCCTCAACGCTCATTGGACAGCACACATCAGTATTTATGATTTCCAATAAGTTGGTTGCTCGCTCCATTGTTTCGGAGAACGGAGTCTTGGTCATTTTGCCCATGAGGCATGGTTCGCACGTGTCAAATGATTCATAATCAAGAGACTCCAAAAGTCCATCTGCATGGAGTTTCTTCATGCGTTTGACACCAATGTGACCAAGGCGGCAGTGCCACAAGTATGTGGGACTATCATTATCAACCTTACATCTTTTGGCATTCACACTATGAATATGTGTAACATCACGCTCGAGATTCAATAAAAATAAACCATTGACCAGCGGGGCATGACCATAAAACATATCTCTCATATAAATAGAACAACCATTATTCTCGGATTTAAATGAGTAGCCATCTCGCATCAAACGAGATCCTGATACAATGTTCATGCTCAAAGCTGGTACTAAATAACAATTATTGAGGTTTAAAACTAATCCCGTAGGCAGATGTAGAGGTAGCGTGCCGACGGCGATCACATCGACCTTGGAACCATTCCCGACGCGCATCGTCACCTCGTCCTTCGACAGTCTCCGCTTATTCCGTAGCTCCTGTTTTGAGTTACAAATATGAGCAACCGCACCGGTATCAAATACCCAGGAGCTACTACGAGTGCTGGTAAGGTACACATCAATAACATGTATATCACATATACCTTTGGTATTGCCGGCCTTCTTATCCGCTAAGTACTTGGGGCAGTTCCGCTTCCAGTGACCGTTTCCCTTGCAATAAAAGCATTCAGTCTCAGGCTTGGGTCCATTCTTTGGCTTCTTCCCGGTAGCTTGCTTACCGGGCGCGGCAACTCCCTTGCCGTCCTTCTTGAAGTTCTTTTTACCCTTGCCTTTCTTGAACTTAGTGGTTTTATTCACCATCAACACTTGATGTTCCTTTTTGATCTCCACCTCCGCTGATTTCAGCATTGAATATACCTCAGGAATGGTTTTTTCCATCCCCTGCATATTGAAGTTCATCACAAAGCTCTTGTAGCTAGGTGGAAGCGACTGAAGGATTCTGTCAACGACCGCGTCATCCGGGAGATTAACTCCCAGCTGAGACAAGCGGTTGTGCAACCCAGACATTTTGAGTATATGCTCGCTGACAGAACTATTCTCCTCCATCTTACAACTGTAGAACTTGTCGGAGACTTCATATCTCTCGACCCGGGCATGAGCTTGGAAAACCATTTTCAGCTCTTGGAACATCTCATATGCTCCGTGTTGCTCAAAACGCTTTTGGAGCCCCGGTTCTAAGCTGTAAAGCATGCCGCACTGAACCAAGGAGTAATCATCACTACGCGACTGCCAGGCGTTCATAACGTCTTGAGTTGCCGGGAAAACAGGTGCGTCACCTAGTGGTGCTCCAAGGACATAAGCTTTCTTGGCAGCTATGAGGATGATCCTCAAGTTACGGACCCAGTCCGTGTAGTTGCTACCATCGTCTTTCAGCTTGGTTTTCTCTAGGAACGTGTTGAAGTTGAGGGCAACATTAGCGTGGGCCATTTGATCTACAAGACATATTGTAAAGATTTTAGACTAAGTTCATGATAATTAAGTTCATCTAATCAAATTATTCTATGAACTCCCACTGAGATAGACATCCCTCTAGTCATCTAAGTGATACATGATCCGAATCGACTAGGCCATGTCCGATCATCACGTGAGACGGACTAGTCATCAACGGTGAACATCTCCATGTTGATCGTATCTTCTATACGACTCATGTTCGACCTTTCGGTCTTCCGTGTTCCGAGGCCATGTCTGTACATGCTAGGCTCGTCAAGTCAACCTAAGTGTTTTGCATGTGTAAATCTGGCTTACACCCGTTGTATTCGAATGTTAGAATCTATCACACCCGATCATCACGTGGTGCTTTGAAACAACGAACCTTCGCAATGGTGCACAGTTAGGGGGAACACTTTCTTGAAATTTTAGCGAGGGATCATCTTATTTATGCTACCGTCGTTCTAAGCAAATAAGATGTAAAAAGATGATAAACATCACATGCAATCAAATAGTGACATGATATGGCCAATATCATTTTGCTCCTTTTGATCTCCATCTTCGGGGCACCATGATCATCATCGTCACCGGCATGACACCATGATCTCCATCATCGTGTCTTCATGAAGTTGCCTCGCCAACTATTATTTCTACTACTATGGCTAACGGTTAGCAATAAAGTAAAGTAATTACATGGCGTTTTTCATTGACACGCAGGTCATACAATAAATTAAGACAACTCCTATGGCTCCTGCCGGTTGTCATACTCATTGACATGCAAGTCGTGATTCCTATTACAAGAACATGATCAATCTCATACATCACATATATCATTCATCACATCCTTTTGGCCATATCACATCACACGGCATATGCTGCAAGAACAAGTTAGACGTCCTCTAATTGTTGTTGCAAAATTTTTTACGTGGCTGCTATAGGTTTCTAGCAAGAACGTTTCTTACCTACGCCACAACCACAACGTGATATGCCAATTTCTATTTACCCTTCATAAGGACCCTTTTCATCGAATCTGATCCGACTAAAGTGGGAGAGACAGACACCCGCTAGCCACCTTATGCAATTAGTGCATGTCAGTCGGTGGAACCTGTCTCACGTAAGCGTACGTGTAAGGTCGGTCCGGGCCGCTTCATCC
The DNA here is from genome assembly GCA_011799875.1 of Thinopyrum elongatum. Lineage (NCBI taxonomy): Eukaryota > Viridiplantae > Streptophyta > Magnoliopsida > Poales > Poaceae > Thinopyrum > Thinopyrum elongatum. The sequence continues at coordinate 377,879,842 of CM022302.1, forward strand.
CACGATGCCGCCGAATCAAGATAAGACTAGTAACGGCAAGTAAATTGACAAAATCGACATCTACAACAACTTGTGTTCTACTCGTGCAAGAAACTACGCATAGACCTGGCTCTGATACCACTGTTGGGGAACGTAGTAGAAAATCAAAAAAATTTCCTACGCATCACCAAGATCAATCTATGGAGAGACTAGCAACGAGAGAGAGAGGAGTGCATCTTCATACCCTTGAAGATCGTGATGCGGAAGGGTTGCAAGAACGCGGTTGGAGGAGTCGTACACGCAGCGATTCAGGTCGCGGTCGATTCCGATCTAAGCACCGAACAACGGTGCCTCCACGCTCAACACACGTGCAGCCCGGTGACATCTCCCGCGCCTTGATCCAGCAAGGAGGAGGGAGAGGTTGAGGAAGACAGCTCCAGCAGCACGACGGCGTGGTGGTGGAACTTGCAGTTCTTCGGCAGGGCTTCGCCAAGCTCAACGGAGGAGGAGGGGGTGTTGGAGAGGGGGAGGGCTGCGCCTTGGATGAGGTGCTGCTGCCCTCCCTCCTCCCCTCTATTTATTGGGCCAAGGGGAAAGGGGGCCGGCCCCTCTAGATCAGATCTAGAGGGGGGGCGGCGGCCAGGAGGAGGGGGCTTGCCCCCCAAGCCAAGGGGGCGCCCCCCTTTAGGGTTTCCCCCAACCCTAGGCGCATGGGCCCTAGGGGGGAATGGCGCTCAGCCCACTTAGGGGCTGGTTCTCTCCCCCATACAGCCCATAGGGCCCTCCGGGGCAGGTGGACCCTCCCGGTGGACCCCCGGAACCCCTTCGGTGGTCCCGGTACAATACCGGAAAACCCCGAACACTTCCGGTGACCGTATGATGACTTCCCATATATAAATCTTCACCTCCGGACCATTCCAGAACTCCCCATGACATCCGGGATCTCATCCGGGACTCCGAACAACATTCGGTATCCACATACTATTTCCCATAACAACCCTAGCGTCACCGAACCTTAAGTGTGTAGACCCTACGAGTTCGGGAACCATGCAGACATGACCGAGACATCTCTCCGGCCAATAACCAACAGCGGGATCTGGATACCCATGTTGGCTCCCACATGTTCCACGATGATCTCATCGGATGAACCACGATGTCGAGGATTCAATCAATCCCGTATACAATTCCCTTTGTCTATCGGTATGATACTTGCCCGAGATTCGATCATCGGTATCCCTATACCTTGTTCAATCTCGTTACCGGCAAGTCTCTTTACTCGTTCCGTAACGCATGATCCCGTGGCTAACTCTTTAGTCACATTGAGCTCATTATGATGATGCATTACCGAGTGGGCCCAGAGATACCTCTCCGTCATACGGAGTGACAAATCCCAGTCTCGATTCGTGCCAACCCAACAGACACTTTCGGAGATACCTGTAGTGCACCTTTATGGTCACCCAGTTACGTTGTGACGTTTGATACACCCAAAGCATTCCTACGGTATCCGGGAGTTGCACAATCTCATGGTCTAAGGAAATGATACTTAACATTAGAAAAGCTTTAGCAGACGAACTACACGATCTAGTGCTAAGCTTAGGATTGGGTCTTGTCCATCACATCATTCTCCTAATGATGTGATCCCGTTATCAATGACATCCAATGTCCATGGTCAGGAAACCGTAACCATCTATTGATCAACGAGCTAGTCAACTAGAGGCTCACTAGGGACATGTTGTGGTCTATGTATTCACACATGCATTACGATTTCCGGATAACACAATTATAGCATGAACAATAGACAATTATCATGAACAAGGAAATATAATAATAACCACTTTATTATTGCCTCTAGGGCATATTTCCAAAACTTGGCGGGCGGGGAGGTCCCCTTCGAGGTTGGCTCGGCAGGGTGGCCACGCGGTGGGCTGTGATATCACGTGATCAGTTTCTATCAATAAAGGACTGGTAAAATGAAGCGAGTAAGAAATGTTGAAGTTCATACCTTGTGGCGGGGGGCTTGACCCTGGGGTCCTTCTCCGGGATCTCTTCGGACACCACGGACTCCTCGTCGGAGTCCGAACTGTCGAGCAAGACCAATTTGGGTCTGCACTGCCTCTTCAAGGCCCGAGGAGGTTGCTCCTCCTCAACGTCTTCGGCCGCCGCCCTCTTCTTGGAGTGGGAGGAGGCACTTTCCTTCTCGTCTTTGTCCTCTTCCCCGTCTTGGGCAGACGGGGCCGCAGCATCTCCGGCCTTGGTGTCCGGACGACCTCTTGGGCGGAGGCCTTCCCTGGCCTCAGTCGGATCTTTCTTCTTCTTTACCTTCTCCTCTGGCACCTTGTAAGGTGCCATGACCAGCAGCTCCTCTAGTTGAGCTGTCCGAGGCTCTTCGGGCAGCGGGGACGGACTGCTGATCCTCTTGGCCTTCTCAAGCCAGCCCTATAGAGGCAACAAAAAGAAGCTTAGAATGAACTTCGTGTAGTACGAGCGGCAGAACATGAAACAGGCAAGAGCTCGATTGTCTTCTTCGGGGGAGTTTTGGCGTCGAGGCCAATGTCTTCTTCCTTGGCCGGCCATTCCTCCTGGGGCTTGAATAGCAACTTCCATATTTTGTCGTGGGTGGTGCCAAAGAAGTACTGCATGGTGGCCGGGTCCTCGGACTTGTAAGACCACATCGGAGCAGCCCTCTGTTGACAGGGGAGGAGGCGGCGACCGAGCATTATCTGGACCACATTGGTCAGCTTGGTACCGGTCTCCGTCAGGTTGGAGATACGTTTTTGCAGCATCTTCACCTCGTCTGCAGATCCCCAGTTAAGACCTTTCCTGATTCATGAGGTCAATCTCGTGGGGGGTCCGGATCTGAATTCGGGAGCCGCAGCCCAGGCCGCCTCCCATGGTTCTGTGATATAGAACCATTCCTTCTGCCAAATCTTGACGGTCTCAATGAATACGCCCTCTGACCACTGGACTCGGGTGAGCTTGCTGACCATCGCTCCACTGCAGTCCACCTAGGTGCCACCGACTATCTTCGGCTTGACGTTGAAGACCTTCAGCCACAGGCCAAAGTGCGGCCAGACTCGTAGAAGGGCCTCGCAGACGATGATGAAGGCCGAAATGTGGAGGAAGGAGTTTGGGGCTATATCATGAAAATCTAGACCATAGAAGAACATCAGTCCCCGCACAAAGGAGTGCAGCGGGAGGCCGAGCCCCCAGATGAAGTGGGTATGAACACCACCCTCTCGCCTGGCTTGGGCGTGGGGACGACCTGGCCCTCCTCTGGGGCCCGGTGCGCGACGTCGGCGGACAAGTAGCCGACGCGCTACAGATCTTCAATGTCGCTGTTCGTGAGGACGGAAGCCTCCCACTTGCCATTAGCCCCAGACCTGGCCATGGTTTGAGAGAGGGAGGGCTTGGATGGATTCTTTGTGGAGGAACTAGACTGGGCACTGGAGCTCCGAAGAATGGAGAGCAGCGGCGGGAGGAGGAAGAAGGCGTGGGCCGATAGCGGCAGCCGCTCCCCTTTTTATAGGCCACTGATATGCCAAGGGTCCCTTTTTCCACGCCGCGGGCCTCTCCGCTTCCCGATATACTCACGACGTTATGCGCGGGTGGGATGATCGAAATCATTGATCATATCCCCCAAAAAGTGGGGAACGATCTCCACCTTGATGAGACACACCAATGAAGGTGCGGCCTCGAACCGCGCATCAAGGACTTCCAGCCATTTGGTGTTATGACTAGACGTGACCCTTTGCCGGAAAGTTATCAGATGAGGGCACTATTCACATTGGAGCGCTTTGACCTTCAGGGCTAAGTAAAGCCAATGCTCCGAATTCCAGATACTACTCAGCTCCGAGTACGCACAGGACATGATGGGAACTCACCTCGCAAGCCAAAGACTGCGGGGTATGCGGATGCCGATCACAAGCCCTGTCATTGGAGGCTAGTTCGGGGGCTACTGAGGGAGTCCTGGATTAAGGGGTCCTTGGGCCGCCGGCCCATTCCTTATGGGCCGGACTGATGGGCTACTACGGAGCCGAGCTAAGGCGTGGACCCGTGAACGGATAGAAGACCTTCGGAGCCTTGGTGTGTCCTCCAAGTCAAGATTTAGCATGATCTTCCCTTTATTGTAACCGAACATGTGAAACCCTAACCCTACTGGTGTCTATATAAACCGGAGGGCTTTGGTCTTTAGGGTTAGAGCAAGATCCAATCCCCCTTCGGCTTAGGGTTTAGCTCACCTGATCTCATGGTAGATCGACTCCGTAATCATACCATACACATCAATATAATTGAGGGAGTCATGGACTAAGGGGTCCTCGGGGCGACGACCCATTGTACATGGGCCGGACTGGTGGAGCCGTACAATGGCAGGAGATCTATGAAGCCGTGGTGTGCCCTCCAAGTCAAGGAGGCGCAGGATCTCTTTAAACCCTTATTGTAATCTATCTTTGGTAACCCTAACCCTACCGGTGTCTATATAAACCGAGGGTTTTTAGTCTTCAGGGCTAGAGCTACATTCATCACCTCATCGCCTTAGGGTTTAGCTCATACGGATCTCGAGGTAGATCTACTCTGTAAACCACATCATACATCCAATACAAATCAAGCAGGACGTAGGGTTTTACCTCTTCAAGAGGGCCTGAACCTGGGTAAACACTGTGTTCGTCGTCCCTTGTTCCCCATCGATCCTAGATCCACAGCTCGAGACCCCCTACCCTGAGGTTTGCCAGTTTTGACACCGACATTGGTGCTTTCATTAAGAGTTTCGCTGTGGGGTCGCCAGAAGGATCGATGGCTCGCCTGACCATAGGAGAAGGCATGGGATCCAGGGATTTCTTCGTCCCCGGCAACTCTTCGCGTTTGGCAGCATCGTGCTGCACGCCGACCCAACTGGTCATCTAAGTCAGATCGACGCCTTCGCCCCCGGACACCGAATTCGATTCGGTGGTCTGGAATATGTCGCGGACACACGGGGTGATCTGGTTTTCACTGGATTCACTTCCCCTTTCACACATTCGACATGCCCGCTCCGGAGTCCCTTTTCGATCCGATCTGCGGATCGGCCTCAACAGCTTCGAGCCAGGAGAGCTCCGCTTCGAGTGGGGGCCAGACTCCGCCTCCGTCCGGACACATCATGACTTCAGAAGATCTATCCTCGATCTCTGAGGTAGAATCGGGAGGCAGAGGCCAAGAGTCAATCTCGGCCGAACCTTCCTTTCACAACGCTCGCCTTGCCTTGAGCCCTTACGACAAAGAGGCAGCCCACTGCCAGGGGTTACCCCCAGCCTAAAGTAGCTCGATCTCGAACCCCGACGGGGAAACCACAAGCAAGGACCAAAGCCCATCCCTGACCTCCAGTGACGGCCCGGACCCCTTCAAGGATCCGGCTCCACATACCGAGCTCAGCACGGCCAGCGGAAACCAAGGACCGGCCAGGGCATCTATCGCCCCCCGCTCCGTTACGCCGGAATATGGCCCAGAACCCTCGAGTTCGGCGACCCTCGCAATGATAAATGAGGCGCTGGACCGAATTCAGAATATGACCATCCAGGAGGACCTGCCCTCCACCTTCAATCATCAACCGTTTGAGGCGTACCATAGGGAATTTTGCGTCCCACCCACCACCCACTTGGTAGCCACTATCGATGACTTAACCGATATGCTAGACTATAATTCGGAGAACGCCGAATACATGGACGAGGAGGACGGAGCCACGACCAATGCCAATGTTGCCCCCCCTCCCCCCGTCACCGACCGCTGGTCGGCCACATCCACCCACGACATTTACATGGTGGACACCCCCAAGGACGGCGATGGCACTCCTAATTAGGACCGAGGCAAGCCCAGAGATGAGCCACCCAAACGCCAAAAACAACGCCGTCGATCAAAGCCATGTCGAAGCCATGCGAGCAACACGGACTCTGCGGAGAATGGCACCGTAAATAATATGGATGACCTCGCCGGAGACGCAGCCTTCGAACATCATCAGGATGACCCCGCGGGGCAGGAGGACCCGCTCAATTCAGAAAACCTCGACGACTCCGAGGATAGCAACTACCTCCCACTCTCTGAAGAGGAGGCCAATCTCGGGTAGGACGATTTCATCATCCCCGAAGACCCTCTGGAGCAGGAACGGTTCAAGCGGAGGCTTTTAGCCACCGCCCGCAGCCTAAAGAAACAAAAACGCAAAATCAAAGCCGAACAGGACACCCTCAATGACCGATGGACTAAAGTCCTAGCTGCCGAAGAGGGGTATGGCTGCGAACAGCCAACCAGGAGTTATCCCAAGTGAAGGCTATTGCCCCAGTTCGATGGCGAGGCCGTAGAGCCAAAACGCCCTACATATACAAACGCCGAATAGCTGGACCGCCCCCCTAGAGGGCGGGACAGGGAAGCTGACGAGGCCGAACACCCAGCCGCCCCACCTCACCGTCACAGCAAGGATCAGGTGCGGCCCACTTACGAGTATGACCTCCGCCATGACCTAGACGCTCGAGGAGGCCGTACCAGGTCCATCTACGGACCCAGAGAAGACCCGCCCGCTTATCGGGAAGGATACTACGATCGGCTAAACCGAAGCGATAGAATCCGGGAGCAGCAACAGGCTTGGAGGGCCGAAGACCTCCGATGCGATGTAGCCCGAATTCACGGTGCCGTACACCCACTGTGCTTTAGAGAGAGGGTGATGCAACACCAATTCCCGGAAGGCTTCAAGCCTGTGAACATCGAATCATACGACGGAACCACAGATCCAGTCGTATGGATAGAGGATTTCCTCCTCCACATCCACATGGCGCGAGGAGATGACCTCCATGCCATTAAAGCTAAAAGCCCCAGCTTGACACTGGTTGAATAGCCTTCCCGAAGACTCTATAGGCTGCTGGGAAGAGCTTGAGGACGCTTTTCGAGCGAACTTTCAGGGCACCTATGTTCGGCCTCCGGACGCTGATGATCTAAATCGCATCACTCAACAGCCCGGAGAATCTGCCCGACAGTTCTGGAACCGAGTCCTGACCAAGAAAAACCAGATTGTCGACTGTCCGGACGCCATAGCCTTGGCCGCCTTTAAGCATAGTGTCAGGGACAAGTGGCTCATAAGGCAGCTCGGCCAGGAAAAACCAAGAACTATGGCAGCACTTACTTCTCTCATGACCCGCTTTTGTGCGGGCGAGGACAGTTGGCTCACTCGTAAAAACACCAATCCCGATACCCCTGGCACCTCTGAAGTTCGGGACGGAAATGGGAAGCCACGATGCAGCAAGAATAAACATCGCCACAATGACGGCGAGGGCGAGGATACGGCAGTAAATGCCGGATTCCAAAACCAGAAGTCCGGATCCAGAAAGAAAGCCCCTAAAGGCAACAATGACGGCCCATCCAGACTAGACACAGTTCTGGACAGGCCTTGTCAGATTCACGGCACATCAGAGAAGCCCGCCAACCACTCCAACCGAAATTGTTGGGTGATCAAATAGGCCGGCAAACTCACAACCGAAGACTCGGGTAAAAGCCCACGAAGCGAGGATGATGATGAGCCCCGCAGGCAAAATAGTGGAGGCCAGAAGCCCTTCCCTTTCGAGGTCAAGACGGTAAACATGATTTACGCAACCCATATACCGAAGAAGGGGAGGAAGTGAGCACTACGAGATGTATACTCCGTCGAGCCAGTAGCGCCGAAGTTCAATCCTTGGTCAGCTTGCCATATCATGTTCGATCGCAGGGACCATCCCACTAGCATACGCCATGGAGGGTCCGCAGCCCTAGTGCTAGACCCCATCATCAATAGATTCCACCTCACTAGAGTCCTAATGGATGGAGGTAGCAGCCTCAATCTGATATACGAAGATACAATGAGGAAAATGGGGATCGATCCATCAAGGATTAAACCCAGTAACACCACCTTTAAGGGGGTCATTCCGGGAGTGGAGGCCCGCTGCACGGGAACTGTGACGCTTGAAGTAGTGTTCGGATCTCCGGATAACTTCCGAAGCGAGGACTTGATCTTCGACATTGCACCTTTTCGCAGTGGCTATCACGCCCTCCTCGGCCGAACAATGTTCACCAAATTCAATGCCGTTCCGCATTATGCGTTCCTCAAGTTGAAGATGCCTGGTCCCTCGGGCGTCATAACTATCAATGGCAACACAGAACGCTCACTTCGAACCGAAGAGCACACTGCGGCCCTAGTGACCGAAGACCACACCGGCCCATATAGGCCCAGATGCCGACCCACCGTAAAGGCCGGCGACAATAGTAAACGGGTTTGAACCCGTTCCCCGTCATGGGAACCCGCATGCGTTCACCGCAAATAGGGATACGCGCCCCACGGCACGCCCACATTCTTCACGCTCCACGTGCCTCATCAACACAACTTCACACTCAAAATACCATGGGCAGCCATGAGGTATATATTAATAAATCCGAAGTGCATGTTCGGTTAAGCCGAACTTCGGAATTACTTTGTCTTCGGACGACCCGGGGACCAATTCCGGATACCCCCAAGCATAAAGCTTCATCGGAAGGGTCCTCGCCCATCAAGGTCTCATCGAAGGTCCCAACCCCCACCTATCAGAAGCAAAGGCGCAGACGTGCAGCAGGGCACAGTGAAGGCTTCAACTCACGCATCAAGGCCCTACGTCAACCTTTACTCTGTAAACTTTCTTTTTCTTTCACAAGTACTGCCTTCGCAGTTTGAATTGTACGGATAGACGTCCCGAGCTTATGATAAATAATAAAAATACCCTTTATGGTGTTCGAATATCCGCATCGTGCGATTTGTCTATTCCCTTTCTGATTCTCTCCTTGCTCTTCGAACAACCCAACATGAAAATATATTAACTGGTCAAGAGTTCGATTTATATATCAGCTCAATATCTTCAAGTCCGGCACCACATTCCACTAGGTGTTCGGCGTCTCGGATATTGCACTATATGCATCTGTTCCGAGCTATGTCTCGGGTCAATAGTTGGGTTGCCCGGCTCCTGTGCTTGCCTCTTATGTTTCGCACGTTCGGCTAAGAGGGCAAAGGGAGAACCCCTGCGATTGTACTTCTGGCTTGCCCGATCAAGTACCTCAGGAGGAAAAAGCCAAAAACTGACCGTCATAGTAAGCGCGAACGGGTCAGCGATCCGATGACGAGGTTTGACTCTAAAAATCGTTGGCGATTTCGCCGTGTCACACGAAGGGTTCATCTTAACACAAACCATGTGATCGGAAAGGGCAGGTTTTGATCCCCAAGTACATCACAATACACTGGGGGCTAGTCCCTAGTCCCCACCGTCAAGCCCCTACGGCTAAGTGAAAGCAATAAAACCGAATAGCCCGATCGCTTGGTTTCGCTCCCGCACTACCGCCTCCGGGCACCAAGACGTTGGCTAAGGGTAACAGTGCGGAGACGAAACCCCCCTCGTGATATTCACTTGGGGGATGAAGCCGACGACTGGTAGCTTTCAGAATAAACATACGGCCACATAGGAGTCAAAATTAAATCATGACAATATAAAACAAGTCAAGCAGATGCATAATAAAGCATAAGGTCCACTTGGTACACACTTAATACAATCACTCAAGCATTACATCTTTTGAATACTGGCCCTCCATCGCCCGTGCACCGTTCATCACCTACGCGAAATACTGCTCGGGGCAGCGATGCTCCTTCCCCTTGGGCGGAGGACCAGTGGCCATCTCCATTGGATTAATCCTCAGCCAATGCACCATGGTCTTTGCAAATGAAAGCCTCGCCCCCTCAAGGCACGCTGACCGCTTTACGGCGTCAATCCAGAGTGGTGCCTGCCACAGCTTCTGCACAAGGCTGAAGTAGGTGTCCGGAATGGGCTCGGCCGGCCATAGGCTGACACAGAGGTCCTTCACGGCCAGCTCCGACATCCGATGCATCTCCATCAGCTGTTTCATTTGATCACTTAGAAGGGGGGGGGGGGGCGCTCAGAGTTCAGAAACTGTGACCAGAAGAGCCGTTGCGTGGAGTCCTCCTCGAGGGTGGCATAGTGCCTCGCTGCGGTTGCCGCATTCTTCGGAAGTTCGGCGAAGACGCCTGTGGAGCGCCAGACCCGCGTCAGCAGGGCGAACCTGTTGCCTCCGAACACACTCTGCAGTAAGTATTTCTTACCATTTGCAATTTGCGCGGCTTGGTGGAGCTCCTCCCGGACACCTCGCGCGTCAGTCCTCGCCTCCTGGAGCTCCTTCTCCGCCTTGGATAGCCGGGAGGATTGATCCTCCTGCCCCTTCTGAAGGGCCTCCAGCTTCTTGGCGGCATCCTGGAGCTCCACTTGGACTTCGGTCACTCGAGCCTCATGCTGATCAGCAGCAAGCTTGGCCTTCTCAAGCTCGGCCACCGCCTTCTCAGCGGCCATCTTCTTCGCAGCCACCTCGGCCTTGGCTTTCTTCAGGGCCTCCTTCAAGCCCTCAACCTCGGCGGCAGCAGCTGCAGGATCATCAAGATAAAGGATTAGCATACAGTCCAGATCGTCAATATCCAGCGTCAAGCAAAGTACACATCCTCTCATAGGGCTTACCTTTCGCCTCGTCAAGCCGTTTGTTGACAAGGTCAAGCTCTTTATCGGAAAGCTTGAGCTTCCGATCCATCTCCTCTAGTGCCGCGGCATTAGCAGCCACGGCCACGGAAGATGCCTGCATTCGCAAAAGAAATGTCAACATCATTAATCGGCCTACCGAATTTGATCCTATGCAGTTTTCTTCGAAGTCCTTGCAGAGTCTCGGGGGCTGTTATGTATACGGCCTACCCGGACTATAAATTACAACCACATTATGAGGAAAGAGCATTACTTGACTTACCTCAAAGCCTATTAGAAGGCCTTGGACAACATCGTTCAGTCCGGACTGGATGGACCGAACACCTTGCATGACCGCACTCATAAGAGTGCGGTGCCCATCAACGATGATGGAGTTGTTCACCTACTCCTCCAGCGCATCTGGCCAGCCAGCCGCCGCCCGTGTGGAGGTGTTCGGTGCTGGCATTGGCTCCCCGACCCCTTCGCTACCGGAAGGGGGAGCCTGTGCCGTCGAGGGCCTTGGGGGCTCAGGAGCAAGCGGCTGAGGGGGTCCGGATGGTCCGGAATCCCTCCCTGTGTTGGCTAGGGTGGAATCATCCCCCTGATCTTCAATGACCGAGGCGTCGGCCTCGGCCATGGTAGCATCGACCTCCTCCCTCGTGTTCGGGGGAGGAGGGGTCTTCCGTGACACCAACTCCCCAACTTCTTTGGGGATTGGAGGGGGTGTCGAGCGTGAGCCACTGTCCGCCATCTCGGCGGGCAGAGACGTCCCCGAAGAGGTCTCCTCGGCGGGGTGGCCATGCGGAGGGCTGCACCATTAGAAAAACAATCAATCTATGTTCTATCAGGGACTATTGAAAGCATAAAGCAATTGAAAACGTCGTGGTGCGTACCTGGCCGCTGGGGGCTTGACCCTGGGATCCTTCTCCGGAACCTTCTCAGACGCTTCGGACTCCTTGTCGGAGTCCAAACTGTCGGACAGAACCAGCTTGGGCTGGCACCATCTCTTCCGGGCTTGAGGAGGTTGAACCTCCTCGACATCGCTGGACACCGCCCTCTTTGTTCGAGTGCGAGGAGGCGATTTCCTCCTCGTCCTCATCCCCATCCTGTATGGATGAGGCCGCAGCGTCTCTGGACCTATTGCCCGGACAAGCCCTGCAGCGAAGGCCCTCCCTGGCCTGCAGCACTTCTTTCTTGCCCTTCTTGATGGGTGCCTTATAAGGCACTACGACCAGCAGCTTTTCCAGCTGCTCTGATCGGGGCTCTTCCGGTAGTGGTGCCGGGTCGCTGATCTTCTTGGCCTTGGTGAGCCAGCCCTGGAAAATCCGCATAACAAGGTCAGGCCGAACCAAACGCGGTATGAATATCTGGACACTCCTCACAAAAGAGTGTCACTCACCTCCTTTGGGGGGTTCGCGGCATCGAGAGCAATGTCCTTCCCCTCAATCGGCCACTCCTTCTGGGGTTGGAATAGTTGGCCCCATATTTTGTCAGGAGTCATGCCGAAGAGGTGTCGCACGGTGGCTGGATCCTCGGGCTCATGCTCCCACATAGGCTTGGCCCTCTCCTGGCAAGGGAGGAGCCGGCGGTGGAGCATGATCTGGACCACGTCAACCAGCTTCGCGCTGGTCTCTAGTATGATGTATATGCATTTTTGCAATGCCTTCGTGTGAGTGACACACCCCCAGTCCGGGCTCTTGGTGGTCCAGGAGGCCAATCTGGTAGGGTGTCCGGACCTGAAAACGGGGCCCGCTCCCCAGGCGGCCTTCCTCGGCTCGGTGATGTAAAACCACTCCTTTTGCCACTTCCGGACGATATCGACGAAATGGCCGTCCGGCCACTGGACCCGCGTCAGTTTACTAATCATGGCCCCTCCACAGTCCACATGCTCGCCGCCAACCACCTTGGGCTTGACAATGAACACCTTCAGCCATATGCCGAAGTGCGGCTGAACTCGAAGGAGCGCTTCACAGAAGACGATGAAGGTCGAGATGTGGAGGAGGGAATTGGGGGCTAGATCATGAAAATCTGGCCCGTAGAAGAACATCAGCCCCCGCACAAAGGGGTGCAGGGGAAATCCTAGCCCCCTAAGAAAGTGGGGAAGAAACATGACCCTCTCGCCCGGCTGGGGCATGGGGATGATCTGGCCCTCTTCGGGGGCCTGATGAACGACATTGGCCGGCAAATAGCCGGCCTCCTTCAGCTTCAAGATGTCCCCTTCGGTGACACTGGAGGCCTCCCACTTCCCATTGGCTCCGGATCCAGCCATGGTCGAAGGAGGCAAAGAGGGATTCGCTGTGGAAGCAGAGAGAAAGGGCGCTGGAGCTCTGAAGGTCTGCGTAAGCGGGAGGTGGAAGAGGGCGTGGGATGCAGACTGTAGCAGCTCCCCCTTTATAGGCTGACGATAGGCCTGGGATTTCCTTTTTCCATGCCGTTGGCTTCTCCACTTCTCGATATGCCCGCGACGTTATGAGCGGGGAGGGGAATCAAAATCATTAACCATATCCCCTGAAAAGCGGGACACGATCTCCACCTCGATGGGACATGTCAAACGCGGTGTCGGCCTCGAGCCGCACTTCAAGAAATAGTAACTGCTCGGCGTTATGGCCGGAAGCGACTCTTCGTTGAAAGAGAAAAAGTTGTCAGATGGAGGCATCATTTGCGCTTGAGCGTTATTTTTATTATTACCTTCGGTGTTAAGCAAAACTGCCATTTCAGACATCGCCTGGTTCCGAACATGGGAGTGACATACTGAAGAACTCGCCCCGCAAGCCGAATACTGGTCGGATGAATGGATACCAGACACAAGTCTTGGCATTGGAGGCAAGTTTGGGGGCTACTGAGGGAGTCATGGACTAAGGGGTCCTCGGGGCGACGACCCATTGTACATGGGCCAGACTGGTGGAGCCGTACAATGGCAGGAGATCTATGAAGCCGTGGTGTGCCCTCCAAGTCAAGGAGGCGCAGGATCTCTTTAAACCCTTATTGTAATCTATCTTTGGTAACCCTAACCCTAACGGTGTCTATATAAACCAAGGGTTTTTAGTCTTTAGGGCTAGAGCTACATTCATCACCTCATCGCCTTAGGGTTTAGCTCATACGGATCTCGAGGTAGATCTACTCTGTAAACCACATCATACATCCAATACAAATCAAGCAGGACGTAGGGTTTTACCTCTTTGAGAGGGCCCAAACCTGGGTAAACACTGTGTTCGTCATCCCTTGTTCCCCATCGATCCTAGATCCACAGCTTGGGACCCCCTACCCCGAGGTCTGCCGGTTTTGACACCGACAATAATCAAGCAGGACGTTGGGTTTTACCTCATAGAGAGGGCCCGAACCTAGATAAACACCGTGTTCTTCGTCCCTTGTTCCCCATTGATCCTAGATCCATAGCTCGTGACCCCCTACCCGAGATCCGCTGGTTTTGACACCGATAATGGGCCTGACCCTTGCCGTAAGTCCTCGAGACGGGGCGACGGGATCACTGATCGTCTCCGCGCACTCCCAAGATGCTAACGGGTTTGGATATGTCATCTGAGTAGGCCTCTGGCCTTTTCGCACTAACCACCACACGGGAATAAGTATGGGCACTCGGTGTCGTATGATTCTTCCAAAAGCTCTCAGATGTCAGCAGTTTACACGCCTGGGTGGTCCGCATAAGCACCTGCTTTGTATAAAGAGGTAGCCAGGACTAATTCCTACCGTCCTTGCAACATGCAGGATTGCAAAGGACGATTGGCCCACGACCCCTTCGCATTTAGGATGTAGACCCGCATGCTGGTCTCTCTGTTGAGCCTAGGTAGGACTACGGTGTGTCGATCAGCCGAGGCCGGGCATGACCCGGAAAAGTGTGCCCGACCAAAGTTAATCGAGCATGTTGGGTAAGTTGGTGCACCCCTGCAGGGAAGTTTATCTATTCGAATAGTCGTGTCCACGGTAATGGACGCTCAGAGTTGTATCCCGATCTATTACAACTAGAACTGGATACTGGAGACACTAAATGGTTATGATGGCTCTGTGATCGCTTTCTTGCAGGGAGTCGAGGAAGGATCTCTAGGCGTTACTACAACATACTTACTACTTATGTTGTGCTAACTTGCACTCTTCTAGTGCTGCAAGGCGCTGCAAGATGCTAGTCTTCGGTAGGCTAGGCCTTCCCTTCTATTCTGGCATTTCTGCAGTTCAGTCCAAAGATATAGCCCCATTCCTTTGATACTGATGCATACTTAGTATAGATCTGATGTAAGTCTTCCGAGTACTTTGGATGAGTACTCACGGTTGCTTTACTACCTCTTTTCCCCTCTACCCGATTGCTGCGATCAGATAACGGAGTCCAGGAGCCAGCTTATCCCGCCGACGACTACTACTACCCCGACGAAGCCTACTACTACGCAGAGACCACTGACGACCAGGAGTAGTTAGGAGGCTCCCAGGCAGGAGGCCTGCGCCTCTTCGATCCATATGTCGTTGTTTTGCTAGCCTTCTTAAGGTAGACTTGTTTACTTATGTCTGTACTTAGATATCGTTGCTTCCGCTGACTTATGTATTCGAGCCCTGATACGTCTCCCATGTATCTATAATTTTTGATTGTTCCATGCAATTATATTATCTGTTTTGGATGTTTTATATGCATTAATATGCTATTTTATATTATTTTTGGGACTAACCTATTAACCTAGAGCCCAGTGCCAGTTTTTGTTTTTTCCTTGTTTTTGAGTTTTACAGAAAAGGAATATCAAACGGAGTCCAAACGGAATAAAACTTTACGATGATTTTTCTTGGACCAGAAGACAACCACGGAGCTTGGAGAGGGGGTCAGAAGATGGCCGAGGAGGCCACAAGCCTGCCAGGCATGCCCCTGGGGGGGGGGCGTCCTGAGGGCTTGTGGCCCCCTCGGGGGTCTCATAACCATAATTCTTGCACTATAAATTCCCAAATATTCCCAAACCACCAGAAGCGTCCACCAAAATACTTTTCCGCCGCCGCAAGCCTCTGTTCCCATGAGATCCCATCTTGGGGCCTTTTCTGGCGATCTGCCGAAGGAGGATTCGATCACGGAGGGCCTCTACATGAACCTTGCTGCCCTTCCGATGATGCGTGAGTAGTTTACCACAGACCTACAGGTCCATAGCTAGTAGCTAGATGGCTTCTTCTCTCTCTTTGATCATCAATAAAATCTTCTCCTCGATGTTCTTGCAGATCTATTCAATGTAATACTCTTTTGCGGTGTGTTTGTTGAGATCCGATGAATTGTGGATTTATGATCAGATTATCTATGAATATTATTTGAGTCTTCTCTGAACTCTTTTATGCATGATTAAGATATCTTGGTATTTCTCTTCAAACTATCGGTTTGGTTTGGCCAACTAGATTGGTTTTTCTTGCAATGGGAGAGGTGCTTAGTTTTGGGTTCAATCTTGCGGTGTCCTCACCCAATGACAGAAGGGGTAGCGAGGCACGTATTGTATTGTTGCCATCGAGGATAAAAAGATGGGGTTTTCATCATATTGCTTGAGTTTATCCCTCTACATCATGTCATCTTACTTAAAGCGTTGCTCTGTTCTTATGAACTTAATACTCTTGATGCAGGCAGGAGTCGGTCGATGTGTGGAGTAATAGTAGTAGATGCAGAATCA
This sequence comes from Thinopyrum elongatum, assembly GCA_011799875.1. Lineage (NCBI taxonomy): Eukaryota > Viridiplantae > Streptophyta > Magnoliopsida > Poales > Poaceae > Thinopyrum > Thinopyrum elongatum. The sequence goes on from CM022302.1 coordinate 377,895,989, forward strand.
TTTTGGTCTACTTGTCATGGACATGATGCCTATATTCAAGATCATTGCCTTAGATATCGTCATAACTTTGCGCTTTTCTATCAATTGCTCAACAGTAATTTGTTCACCCACCGTATGCTATCTTCAAGAGAGAAGCCTCTAGTGAAACCTATGGCCCCCGGGTCTATTTTCCATCATATATTTTCATATCTATAAACCAAAAAACCCAAAAAAATACCTTGCTGCAATTTATTTAGATTTATTTTAGTTTGCCTTTTTATTTATCTTTTATACCTATCTCTATTAGATCTCACTCTTGTTCGAGACCGTGAAGGGATTGACAACCCCTTTTTCGCGTTGAGTGCAAGTGTTTGTTAGTTTGTGCAGGTGCATAGATTGTAGACTTGCTTGTGCCTCCTACTGGATTGATACCTTGGTTCTTAACTGAGGGAAATACTTATCTCTACTTTGCTACATCACCCATTCCTCTTCAAGGGAAAAATCAACACAACCTTAAGAAGTAGCAGGAAGAATTTCTGGCGCCGTTGCCGGGGAGGTTCTACATCAAGCCTACCAAGTACCCATCATAAACTCTCATCTCTTGCATTACATTATTTGCCATTTGCCTCTCGTTTTCCTCTCCCCCACTTCTACAACATTTTTAGAAAAACACAAAAATATTTGCCTTTTTATTCGCCCTTCTTTCGTTCGTCTTTTTCGTTTGGTTTTCGTTTGCTAGATCAGTTTTTTGCCACCATGTCTGAATATGGGGAGGTTATCATTGAAAAGGATAGTAATAATCTTGAGGGAAACATTGATGACTTTGCTAATAATGATCCTCATGAAGAACCTGCTATCTTACATACTTAAAAACTCCACGTGGGTAGTGGTAATATTATTGGAAAAGGTGTTATTCAAGATTTCTTTACTTGTGCCGGTACAATTCCCATGCTAGGAGGATCAATCCTTAATAAAACTAATAGCTATGCGGATGCAATATCTTTGCTTGTGATTGAACTTGAAAGACAATTTGTTCACATGTATCCGTGCATACAAAGGGTTTTCCTAGAATTCTCTAATTATCATCACCCTTCCGTTAAATGCATTGCCACCATATTCCTAGCTCATGAATTTAGGTTTATTTTGAAGGAAGCGGGAGAAATATTTGCTTATTATAATATCAATGGTGGTTGTCCTCCCATAGAGGAGATTCTTTTTAATCAAGAAGAAATAATGAGATTGCAATCCCTAGATTATGCCGCTTATAATGAAAACTTAAGAAAGAAAGTTCCTCCCAATGTTTTGGTTGATAAGATTTCTGAACTCAATGATAGATTTTCTATACAAAATAATGGATTTGGGTTTGTGCTAAGAGATAAACTTAGGGAATTCATTCAAAGAAACATTTATAATGAAGAAATAATTATCAAGTACAAAGGGCCGAAGGAGGATCCTATTCCTCCCAAACTTGATCTTATAGATTCTTAACCTATTAAATGTAGCCCCTTTGATTACTTTTGTTTGCTGCTAAGAAAGCTTGCTGCCGAGAGGAGGGAGTAAGAGAGGAGCATGGATGATCTCCCTCACTTCTATGGCAATACCTAGATCTATGTTTTATGCCTAGCTAGGGGCGTTAAACAATAGCGCTTGTTGGGAGGCAACCCAATTTTATTTTTATGTTTTTGTTTTTGTTTTTGGTTCTGTTTTTCAATAAATACACATTATTACCTCTGTTAATTAGTGTTTGAGCCAAGTAATACCTTTGGGATGGTCTGCGGTGATAGTTGATTTGACCTTGCTGAAAAGCAGAAACTTTTGCGCTCATTGCCAGAATTTAAAAAAATCACAAAAACGTGATTTTGATCTGAATTGTTTACAAAAGATTGATATACAAATTGCCCAGATTTTCCTAATTTTTCAGAATTTTTGGAGTTACAGAAGTATACGAAGTTTCCAGATTACTACAGACTGTTCTGTTTTTGACAGATTCTGTTTTCTATGTGTTGTTTGCTTATTTTGATGAATCTATGAGTAGTATCAGGGGGTATAAACCATGGAGAAGTTGGAATACAGTAGATATTACACCAATATAAATAAAGAATGAGTTCACAACAGTACCAAAAGTGGTGATTTATTTTATTATACTAACGGATCTTACGAGTTTTCTGTTGAGTTTTAGGTTGTGAAGTTTTGAAATTTTGGGTAAAGATTTGATGGACAAGGGAATAAGGAGTGGCAAGAGCCTAAGCTTGGGGATTACCAAGGCACCCCAAGGTAATATTCAAGTACAACCAAGCATCTAAGCTTGGGGATGCCCCTGATGGCATCCCCTCTTTTGTTTTCAATCCATCGGTAAATTTACTTGAGGCTATATTTTTATTCACCACATGATATGTGTTTTGCTTGGAGCATCTTGTATGATATGAGTCTTTGCTTTTTAGTTTGCCACAATCATCCTTTCTGTACACACCTTTTGAGAGGGACACACATTAATCGTGAATTTATTAGAATACTCTATGTGCTTCACTTATATCTTTTGAGCTAGGCAGTTTGCTCTAGTGCTTCACTTATATCTTTTTAGAGCACGACGGTGGCTTTATTTTATAGAAATTGTTGAACTCTCATGCTTCACTTATATTATTTTGAGAGTCTTAAACAGCATGGTAATTTTCTTAGGTTATGAATTTAGTCCTAATATGATGGGCATCTAAGAGGGATATAATAAAAACTTTCATATAAAGAGCACTTAATAGATGAGAAGTTCGATTCCTTGCATTTGTTTTGAGATATAAAGATGGTGATATTAGAGTCACGCTAGTGAGTAATTGTGGATTGGTAGAAATACTTGTGTTAAAGTTTGTGATTCCCGTAGCATGCACGTATGGTGAACCGTTATGTGATGAAGTCGGAGCATGATTTATTTTTTGATTGTCTTCCTTATGAGTAGCGGTCGGGGACGAGCGATGGTCTTTTCCTACCAATCTATCCCCCTAGGAACATGCATGTAGTACTTTGTTTTGATAGCTAATAAATTTTTGCAATAAGTATGTGAGTTCTTTATGACTAATGTTGAGTCCATGGATTATACGCACTCTCACCCTTCCACCATTGCTAGCCTCTCTAGTATCGCGCACCTTTCGCCGGTGCATTAAACCCACCATATACCTTTCCTCAAAACAGCCACCATACCTCCCTATTATGGCATTTCCATAGCCATTCTGAGATATATTGCCATGCAACTTCTACCGTTCCGTTTATTATGTCACGCACCATCATTGTCATATTGCTTTGCATGATTATGTAGTTGGCATAGTATCTGTGGCAAGGTCACCGTTCATATTTTTTATACATGTCACTCTTGATCATAGCACATCCCGGTACACCACCGGAGGCATTCATATAGAGTCATATCTTGTTCTAGTATCGAGTTGTAATTTTTGAGTTGTAAGTAAATAAAAGTGTGGTGATCATCATTATTAGAGCATTGTCCCATGTGAGGAAAGGATGATAGAAGCTATGATTCCCTCACAAGTTGGGATGAGTCTCCGGACTTTACAAAAAATAAAAGAGGCCAAAGAAGCCCAAACAAAAAAAAAGAGAAAAGAAAAAAAATGAGAGAAAAGAGAGAAGGGACAATGTTACTATCCTTTTTCCACACTTGTGCTTCAAAGTAGCACCATGATCTTCATGATAGAGAGTCTCCTATTTTGTCACTTTCATATACTAGTGGGAATTTTTCATTATAGAACTTGGCTTGTATATTCCAATGATGGGCTTCCTCAAATTGCCCTAGGTCTTCGTGAGCAAGCAAGTTGGATGCACACCCACTTAGTTTCTTTTTGAGCTTTCATACACTTATAGGTCTAGTGCATCCGTTGCATGGCAATCCCTACTCACTTGCATCGATATCAATTGATGGGCATCTCCATAGCCTATTAATTTTCCTAGTTGATGTGAGACTTTCTCCTTCTTTTTGTCTTCTCCACAACCACGATATTCTATTCCACCCATAGTGCTATATCCATGGCTCACGCTCATGTATTGCGTGAAAGTTGAAAAAGTTTGAGAACACTAAAAATATGAAACAATTGCTTGGCTTGTCATCGGGGTTGTGCATGATGAAATACTTTGTGTGATGAAGATGGAGCATAGCCAGACTATATGATTTTGTAGGGATAACTTTCTTTGGCCATGTTATTTTGAGAAGACATGATTGCTTTATTAGTATGCTTGAAGTATTATTGTTTTTATGTCAATATTAAACTTTTGTTTTGAATCTTATGGATCTAAATATTCATGCCACAATAAAGAAGATTACATTGAGAAATATGTTAGGTAGCATTCCACATCAAAAATTCTGTTTCTATCATTTACCTACTCGAGGACGAGGAGGAATTAAGCTTGGGGATGCTTGATACGTCTCCAACGTATCTATAATTTTTGATTGTTCCATGCTATTATATTATCTATTTTGGATGTTTTATATGCATTAATATGCTATTTTATATTATTTTTGGGACTAACCTATTAACCTATAGCCCAGTGTCAGTTTCTGTTTTTTTCCTTGTTTTTGAGTTTTACAGAAAAGGAATATCAAACGGAGTCCAAACGGAATAAAATTTTACGATGATTTTTCTTGGACCAGAAGACATCCACGGAGCTTGGAGAGGGGGTCAGAAGATGGCCGAGGAGGCCACAAGCCTGCCAGGCGCGCCCCTAGGGGGGTGCCCTGAGGGCTTGTGGGCCCCTCGGGGGTCTCCTAACCCTAATTCTTGCACTATAAATTCCCAAATATTCCCAAACCACCAGAAGCGTCCACCAAAATACCTTTCTGCCGCCGCAAGCCTCTGTTCCCGTGAGATCCCATCTTGGGCCTTTTCCAGCGATCTGCCGGAGGGGGATTCGATCACGGAGGGCCTCTACATCAACCTTGTTGCCCTTCCGATGATGCGTGAGTAGTTTACCCCAGACCTACGGGTCCATAGCTAGTAGCTAGATGGCTTCTTCTCTCTCTTTGATCTTCAATACAATGTTCTCCTCGATGTTCTTGGAGATCCGTTCGATGTAATACTTTTTTGCGGTGTGTTTGTTGAGGTCCGATGAATTGTGGATTTATGATCAGATTATCTATGAATATTATTTGAGTCTTCTCTGAACTCTTTTATGCATGATTAAGATATCTTTGTATTTCTATTCGAACTATCGGTTTGGTTTGGCCCACTAGATTGGTTTTTCTTGCAATGGGAGAGGTTCTTAGTTTTGGGTTCAATCTTGCGGTATCCTCACCCAGTGACAGAAGGGTAGCGAGGCACATATTGTATTGTTGCCATCGAGGATAAAAAGATGGGGTTTTTGTCATATTTCTTGAGTTTATCCCTCTACATCATGCCATCTTACTTAAAGCGTTGCTCTGTTCTTATGAACTTAATACTCTAGATGCAGGAAGGAGTCAATCGTTGTGTGGAGTAATAGTAGTAGATGCAGAATCGTTTCGGTCTACTTGTCACGGACATGATGCCTATATTCATGATCATTGCCTTAGATATCGTCATAACTTTTTGCTTTTCTATCAATTGCTCAACAGTAATTTGTTCACCCACCGTATGCTATCTTCAAGAGAGAAGCCTCTAGTGAAACCTATGGCCCCCGGGTCTATTTTCCATCATATATTTTCATATCTATAAACCAAAAAACCCAAAAATACCTTGCTGCAATTTATTTAGATTTATTTTAGTTTGCCTTTTTATTTATCTTTTATACCTATCTCTATTAGATCTCACTCTTGTTCGAGACCGTGAAGGGATTGACAACCCCTTTTTCGCGTTGAGTGCAAGTGTTTGTAAGTTTGTGCAGGTGCATAGATTGGAGACTTGCTTGTGCCTTCTACTGGATTGATACCTTGGTTCTTAACTGAGGGAAATACTTATCTCTACTTTGCTGCATCACCCTTTCCTCTTCAAGGAAAAAATCAACGCAAGCTCAAGAAGTAGCAAGCCCTCGTGGCCCTGGCTTGTAATATAAAGCTGTACGACTTTAATTTGTGTCTAGAGTTGTGTTGTGATATCTTCCCGTGAGTCTCTGGTATTGATCATGCGCATTTGTGTGTATGATTAGTGCAGGATTAAGTCGGGGGCATCACAAGTTGGTATCAGAGCCGACTGCCTATAGGAAGCCCATTTCCAACTCCTTGGCCGAAGTTGAGTCTAGCCTTTGAAAAACTATTTTACTAACATTGCTATGTGGCTTACGGGCCCACATCACAAATGGGTGGTATTAGGATCTTTTATTCCTCATCTTTACTCTGGGATTCTGATCTCTCTTCTATTCGGGTTAAAAGATTTTGCTAACTCTAACATTAGGATCTCGTGATCACATCCACCCGGAGAGGTGGATTATCTGCAACTATTTCTTTCTTTTTTGATAGTCTGTAACTATTTCTTTGAATGTATATTGGATGATGCACACACTATCATTTGACATCTTTGAACTTCTTTATTTCAGATGCGTCCCGCAACGCAGATCGTACGCCAGACTATGGCTATTGTTGCGACTAGGTTCCCGGCTATTCTGGTCGACCTCTTGACCATTCTGGGACATCGCTGGTACCCCCAGTACACGGTCTACGAGGACTATCGTGAGTTCAGCCAGGAGCAGTACCGCGTTGTGGTTCTTATATTTGATCGGCAGGATCGCTCCATCACTGAGTTGCACACCTTTTAGGGTGCTGGAGTGACTGTTGAGATGGTAGTCCATGATGTTGCCTTTGTTGCTATCACCCATCTCCATGGAGAGCACCCCCGCTTGGAGGAGACTGGGTTCAGATACATCCTGTATGTCCCAGCTGGGGATGAGACTGTATACTACACTGCTATCTACACACCCTACATGAGCCATCATTACGACCCGCGGGTTATGGTTTGGTACCTTCAGGATCTGGATCACACTGTTCGAGCTCTTACTGTCGAGCTGTATGCCACTCGTACTTGTCTCTACGACGCTCTGACACAGTTGCTGCCAGCAGCCAGCGCGAGGATACATCCAGAGTACATCCTTTACGCGCGCAGGACAGAGCTGCCACCAGGTCTTGAGTGGCCTACTGTTGGAGGTAGTACTCCTGCACATGGACCTCTTCTTCCAGTCCGGGACCAGTTTCTGCACTAGAGTGTTCACGGAGCACAAGCCCCTCATATCGAGGGCCATCTACTTCTTCGTCACCTACAGCTGCCTGGCTTTAGAGGTTTTCCCCGACGTTGATGTAGCATATCGTTGTGTCCCGTTGTTGTATCCCTCCACCGCGTGCCTACGTGCCACCTAGTTGGTCTAGATTATTTCCCTTTCCAAACTTGTACTATTGGCTTGTAATCGACTTTATGTATGGATCTGTATGTCGTGTTTGACTACTATGATGTATCTATCGTACTTCTTTCTTTGTGCATGTTGCCTCATGAATGATTCCTTGTCTCTACAATTGCTCCATGCTAAACTATCCCTATTACATTTTAGCAGGATGGTTAGACTAGGTGGTCGTGCCATGGTGCCAACAACCCACCACCGCCTGAATATATGGCTGGAATGATACAACAGTTTGAGCTGAACCGCCAGTTTATGGAAGGGCTCATGGCTCAGTTTCTGCGACCCAATATGAATCAGCAGCCAGCCCCAGTAACTTTGCAATATTTTATGCGCCTCAACCCTGCTATCTACCGCAGCTCAACTCAGCCCCTTGATGCTGATGACTAGCTCCGTGAGATCACTTATGAGATGGAGTCTGCCAATGTTGCCCCTGCCAGCTATGTCACTTTCGCATCCTATTTCCTGAAGGGTCCCACTGCTCAATGGTGGGACAGTCACAGGTGTTCACAACCTGTTGGAACAGTCATTACCTGGCTGGAGTTCCAAGCTGCTTTCTCTGCCCACTACATTCCTCAGGGAATTATGGACAGGAAGAAGCAAGAGTTCTGCAACCTCACACAGGGCAACAAGACTATGGATGCTTATGAGCGGGAGTTCCTTGACTTGTCCCGCTATGCTGAAGAAGATATCGCTACTGATGCTCATAGACAGGAGAAGTTCCGTGACGGACTTCACCCTGATATCAAGCTCGCGCTCCTTGTTCAAGACTTTGCTGACTTCGCCACCTTGGTGAACAAGGCCATTCAGGTTGAGACTGGTCTGCAGGAACACAAGGAAGCTTTCAAGCACAATCATGACGTTGGCTCATCTTCGGGATCGTCAGGACAGAAGCATAGGATATGGATCCCCCACAGCATGTATCACCCAGCTGCTCCTGCCCCAAGACCGTCCTATGCTGCACCTCGCCTGCCTCCTCCACCATCGAGGCAGCCTCTTTGAGCTGCACCACCCTCAGGTCCTGCTCCCCGTCCCATTGATGGGTTGTGCTTCAAGTGTGGTCGTCCAGGTCACCGTGCCAGGGAATGTTATCAGAATCAGAACCAGCTTGCACTTCCTTCAACTATCCGTGGTAACAACCAGCCCCGCAACAACAATGCCAAACCTTATGGTCGTGGTCAGGCTAACCACGTTGATCTGAATGAAGCTCAAGACCAGCCTGCTACTGTGATAGGTACTCTTCTTGTTAATTTAGTACCAGCTTCTATTTTATTTGATTCAGGAGCATCGCATTCTTTTATATCAGAAGATTTTGCATTCATGCATGGCATTAAATACGAAGAGATGAACACTCCGCTAGTGGTACACACCCCCGCGGGCCAATGTCGAACCTCCATGGTTGGTCACAACATCACCATTGAAATTGAAGGGTAGGACTTCCATGGCTCTCCCATTGTTTTGAAGTCTTCCAATATTGACCTCATTCTGGGAATGGATTGGTTGAAAACGCATACTGCTTCAATCATTTGTGCCACTAAAACCGTCCATATCCTACATCCTTCGAATGAGATAGTAAGCTACCATGCTCGTCTTGTTCAAAATGCTGAAGAACGGATTTATTCCTTGAAGGCATTGAATGCATCACCTCTTGAGGGAATTGAAAACGTTCCAGTCATTTGTGACTTCCAAGATGTCTTTCCACAAGAACTCCCAGGAATACCCCTTGTTAGAGCTGTTGAATTTGTCATCGACTTGAAACCAGGCACCACTCCTATTGCCAAGCGACCCTACAAGATGCTGCCGCATGAGCTCCTTGAACTTAAGGAGGAAATCGACAATTCACTTCGCAAGAGTTTCATCCGTCCAAGTTCCTCTGCTTTGGGAGCACCTTCTCTCTTTGTCAAGAAGAAGGATGGTATGAATCGTTTGGTCCAAGACTACTGACCTATCAACCAAGCAACAATTCAGAATAAGTATCCACTTCCTCAGATCAACGATCTGTATGATCAACTTGTTGGCTCCTCAGTCTTCTCTAAACTCGACTTGAGGTTGGGTTACCACCAAATCCGGGTTCGTGAAGATGTTATTCCAAAGACCGCATTTGTTACTCGCTATGGTTCATACGAGTACACCGTCGTGTCTTTCGGCTTAACCAATGCTCCAGCAACATTCTCTCGATTGATGAACTATATCTTCATGGAATACCTCAACAAGTTCGTCGTGGTTTATCTGGATGATATCCTTGTGTATTCCAAGAATAAATAAGAACATGCTGAACATCTTCGTCTTGTACTGGAAAAGCTTTGAGAGCATCAACTATATGCCAAATATTCCGAATGTGAATTCTGGTTACCCGAAGTGACCTACCTTGGTCATGTAATCTCCAAGGATGGTATTGTCGTTAACCCAGAACGAGTTCAGGACATTCTTGACTAAACTCCCCCGAAGAATGTCAAAAAAGTCAGAAGTTTTCTTGGGCTGGCCAGCTTGCCGTTGTTTTGTCGAGAACTTCACCAAGATTGCCAAGCCATTAACTAATCTGCTTCACAAGGGCGTTAAGTTTGATTGGGAAAAAATGTCAGGAAAGTTTCCAGGCACTCAAGGACAAGCTGACATCTGCCCCAGTGCTTGCTCCTCCAGATTCTCGCAAGGACTTCATCATTTATTGTGACACATCTCATCAAGGATTAGGCTGTGTCCTAATGCAAGAGCGCAAGGTGATTGCTTGTGCCTCCCAAAAGTTGCGTCCTCATGAAGAGAACTACCCAGTTCATGACCTCAAACTTGCTGCAGTCATATATGCACTAAAGCTATGGCGACATTACCTTCTCGGTAACCGTTGCGAGATCTTCACCGATCATCAAAGTCTGAAGTATCTGTTTACTCAACCAGATCTGAATCTCCATCAGCAGCGATGGATGGAAGCAATTACAGACTATGACTACGGTATTTTTTATACCCCTGGTAAGGCTAATGTTATGGCCGATGCCTTGAGTCGCAAGTCTTATTGCAACAACTTCATGGTTCAGAAAGCTCAACCCCTCCTTCATGAAGAACTTCGCAAGTTGAACCTTCACATTGTTCCAGAGGGTTCGCTTAATAACCTTGTCCTAGAACCAACTCTCCAGAAAGCTATTAAGTCTGCGCAAGCAAAAGACGCTGAAGTTGATCAGATGAAACGGGATCTTGCTTTTGAGAAAGCCAGAGATTTCTCACTTGCTGAAGATGGAACCTTCTACTTCAGATATCGCCTTGTGGTACCCTGATTTGACCTAATGACAGAGAAAGTTATGAAAGAAGCACATGACACACCTCTATATATTCATCCGGGAAGTACCAAGATGTATCTAGACATTCGTCAGAAATACTGGTGGTCTAAGATGAAGCAAGACATTGCACGATATATTGAGGAATGTGATGTTTGCTGTCGTGTCAAAGCATCAGAAACCTGCTAGACTTCTGCAACCGCTTCCTATTCCTGAATGGAAATGGGATAAGGTTCAAATGGATTTCGTCACTGGCCTCCCCACAAAAGGGTCACAATGCTATTTTTGTCGTCATCGACCAATTCTCCAAAGTTGCACACTTTCTGCCAGTCAAGGAGACAATCACTACTAGTCAGTTAGCAAACTTGTATATCTCCAGAATTATGACACTTCATGACATTCTGAAGGAGATCAGTTCAGACCGTGGCAACATTTTCACCTCGAAGTTCTGGGATAGTTTCTAAGAAGCTATGGGAACTCATATAACCAGGAGCACTGCTTATCACCCCCAGTCCCAAGGTCAAGTTGAGCGAGTCAACCAAGTGCTTGAAGATATGTTGCGTGCCTGTGTCATCTCATTTGGCAAGAAGTGGAAAAATCTCTCCCGTATGCCGAATTCTCGTACAACAACAGCTATCAAGCTAGCTTGACGATGGCACCCTACGAGGTACTATATGGACGTAAGGGCCGAACCCCTCTGAATTGGTCAGAAACTGGGGAACGGCCACTCATTGGTCTGGATATTATCCAACAAGCTGAAGAGTAAGTCCACATGTCTGGGATAATCAAAAGGCGGCCCAGTCCCGCCAGAAGAGCAAATATGACCGTAAACACTGGGGTTCAACCTATCAACCCGGTGAACAAGCTTATCTGCGTGTCACTTCTTTAAGAGGCACTCATCGTTTTGGAGTCAAGGGCAAGTTAGCTCCTCATTACATTGGTCCTTTCCGCATTCTCGCCTGACGTGGTTATGTGGCTTATAAATTGGAATTGCCACCGCAGTTCTCACACGTCCACGATATTTTCCATGTGTCACAACTTCATCGTTGCTTCAAGGATCCGCACCATGAAGTGGATCATGAAATGATCGAAGTGCGAGAAGATCTCTCTTACAAAAAGCATCTGATCCGCATTCTTGATCAAGCTGAGTGTCGAACCCATCAGAAGGTTACCAAGTTCCTTAAAGTACAGTGGTCGAATCATACTGAAGAGGAAGCCACTTGGGAACGCGAGGAACATTTTCGAAAAGAATACCCTGATCTTTTCCCTTCTACCTCTTAATTCTCGGGACAGGAGTTTCTTTTAGAGGAGGAGAGTTGTAACACCCCCATGTATTAAGCTACAGTAATCCATATTGATTATGCTATGACACTTCGATTTGCGATGCTTAATCACTAGGGTTCAAATCTCATTTCAAATTCTACCTCTGAATTCAATTCAAATTTAAAGTGAGAATTTAAATTCACAAACATGGTGGGAAAATAGTTCACCATTTAGCAAATATTCCAAAACAATTAATGGCCAAGTAAAACAACATCACTTGTTTGCTCATTTGGGCTCTAGCATTTAAAACAGTGCCAAAAAAGTATTTTAATTACCATTCCAATTTATGAAAAATCCAAAATATTTCAAATAACTCCCAAACTTTTTGTGGCAGTGCCTAAATTTGCAATGTGATTAATCAGCCAAGTCCCATATTTTTCAAAACTAATTTACTATTAAAAGTAAAGGTAAAACAGAAAAGAAAAAAGCAGTAAAACAATATATATAAAAAGAAAAGAAAAAGAAAGGGCTAGGCAGACTGGGCTCTAGTCCACAGTGGACGGCCCAGCAAGCCCAGCCTGCTAAACCTCCCCCTCGTCGTCTCCATCTCCACCTGGCGCACCCGACCGAGCCGGGCACCGTCCCCGCGGAACCACCTCGCCGGCCACGCCGCGGAGGGGATAAGGGCGCCACCCCATGGCCCCTCGAACGCCTCCCCTTCCACCTACCCCCACTCCCATTCGCTCTCCCCTCTCCCCTCACCTTCTCCGCCCCTCACTGAGTGCCGCCATTGCCATGGCCCTGGCGTAGCTGCGGCCACCGTACTACCCACGCCTCAAGACCGTGTCCTTAAGAGGCGACGCCGGCCGCTACTTCCTCTACAACAACAAACGCGACCAGGGAGCCACCACCTCACTGGATCATGTCGTCTTCCTTGTCTTCGGTCACTGGCGATCTCCTTCGATTCCGGCTCTGTCTGCGCTCCCGTTCACTCACCGGGCCTTCGTGTGCCTCCGCGGTGAGCTCCTGGCCAAAACCCCTCTCCTTTCGCCTTGATCCCGTCCACGTAACTCCCTCTGCCACCACCATCGAAGCTCGCCGCCGCTGCCATGCTCGTCGTCACTGCCACAGCCATCATGGCTCCCGTCCGGTCATGGCATCGTGCTCCTGGAGCTTCCAGTAGCCGAATGCGCCCATGCACGTGCCCTCCCGTGCCCCGTAGCGTCGTAATCAACCACGCTCGATTCCGGCTGCCGCCCTAGCTGGTCACCGTCGTCAATGTAGGCCTCCTCCGGCGATGCCACCAGTGCCATTCGATGCGGCGTCGAGCACTCATTCGAACGCGCCCAACCGAGCGCAAAACGGTGCCCGTAGACGATTTCCGGCGAGCCCCGAGCCGCTCCGCCGCGATTTTGGTCGCTGAAGCATGCTCCAGCGCTGCCCACCGACGTGGCATGGACTGGGGCTTAACTGGGTCACTGCGAGTGGGCCCCCTGGCCCCGGTTGACCATGTTGATCATGGTCAACATGCTGACTGTGCCCCCCTGCCACTGACGTGTGTGCCCCTGCACTAAATTAAACTGGTTTTATAATTAAACTTAATCTGTTAATTAATCAGACACTGATAGTGGGGTCCCACCTAAACTAATTAACCCAGTTCATTAAACTAATACCCTAATTAGCCTACTGTGTATGACATGTGGGGCCCTATCACTGTTCCAGTGGATAGGGCCGGCCCAGTCACCCTGCTGAGTTAGCAGGGGAGCCACCAGTCAGCCTCTGCTGACTGCTCAGTTGACTTAGTCAACATGCCCCACCAGTCAGCCTCTGTGCTGGTCTACTAGGTACATTTTTGGGTACATTTAGCCTTTGCTATTTTAATTTCGAATAAATAATTAATTCTGGAATTTCCAAAAAATGTTTATATCTTTGAAAATTCATATAAAATATTTTGTAACTCAGATGAAAATAATTTATATATGAAAGTTGCTCAGAAAAATATGACAAACCCGAATATGCTATCCACATACCTATCACATGCCTCTAACACTGCAAACATGGAACCTTCCCTCCGGTTCATTTGTCCGACAACTGACTAAAGCTTCGAAAACATCCCCAAATATTTTCCTGCCCCGTCTGTAATGTGTAACACTGTGTTAGGTCACCCTTAGAACAACATATTGCCATGTCATGCATCCTGATGTATTTGATTGCTTTATATTTACTGTTTCTTTCCCCTCTTCTCTCCGGTAGACCCTGAGACCGACGCTGCTCTCGGGTACGACTACACACCTGACGATCAGCCCCTTTTCGTAGAGCTTCCAGGCAAGCAGAACCCCCTTGATCATTCCCATATCACCCATTCTTTCTCTCTCATGCTTGCATTAGATTTTGCTACTGTTGTTCGATAGCTCCTATTCTGATGCATAGCCTGCTTTTGTAACTTGCTGTTGTTACTTTACCTGTTATCCTATATGCTTAGTATAGGTTGATTAGTGATCCATCAGTGACCCCTCACCTTGTCTCTATTGCCCCCGCTTTATTACCGGATGATTCGATCAACGTGATCGAGGTGTAGAGACCGACACATCACCGGCACCCCCTAGTTGTACGACTCTACAAAGCAACTATCGAGTGCCGAGGGTGATACCTCATAACGCACTCCTGATGATATCCCTGTAGTGTAGCTAATTGGTCATGGATTATGGAGGGTGATTCCTCCTTCACCACTCCCGATAACGATTCTGTCGTGCAACACCTCAAGTGTGATCCCTTTGAGGGCGATTCCTCCAAGGTCACCTTGACGGTTACATCGAGTAGGAATCCATTGAGGGTGATTCCTCGGGTTTCCCCCTTGATGTTATGGACACATGGTTACCTTGACTTTACCTCAGTCCTTTGTTGAAGTCGGGTCGGCCCTGAGGGGTATCCGCGAGAGTTACTGAAGTCGGGTTGACCGTGACGGTACTCGCAAGACAATTACGAGGCACGATCGGGCAGGCAGACCGCCCAAGAGAGAGATGGGCCTGACCCTTGTTGTAAGTCCTCGAGATGGGGCGAAGGGGTCATTGATCGTCTCCGCGCGCTCCCAAGACGCTAACGGGTTTGGATATGTCATCTGAGTAGGCATCTGGCCTTTTCGCACTAACCACCACGCGGGAATAAGTATGGGCACTTGGCGTCATATGATTCTTCCGAAAGATGTCAGCAGTTTAGCGACACGCGCCCGGGTGGTCCGCGTAAGCACCTGCTTTGTATAAAGAGGTAGTTAGGATTGATTTCGGCTGTCCTCGCAACGCGCAGGATTGCAAAGGACGATTGGCCCATGACCCCTTTGCGTTTAGGATGTAGACCGGCGTGCTGGCCTCTCTGTTGAGCCTAGGTAGGACTATGGTGTGTAGAAGCTGAGGCCGGGCATGACCCAGAAAAGTGTGCCCGGCCAAAGTTAATCGAGCGTGTTGGGTAAGTTGGTGCACCCCTGCAGGGAAGTTTATCTATTCGTATAGCCGTGTCCACTATAACGGACGCTCAGAGTTGTAACCAGATCTATTACAACTAGAACTGGATACTGGAGAAACTAAATGGTTATGATGGCTCCGAGATTGCTTTCTCGCAGGGAGTCGAGGAAGGATCTCTGGGCGTTACTAAAACATACTTACTACTTATGTTATGCTAATCTCCACTCTTCTAATGCTGCAAGACGCTGCAAGATGCTAGTCTTCGGTAGGTGTTGGGGATATAAGCCCATGATGTGACCCGCCCAGGAGGGGCTGGGTTACATTGTTGGTGACTTAATAAGGAAGCTTGAGCAGCCCAAGAAGCCAAGACCTGAGAGCCTGGAGGCGGCTTATGAAGCGGGCCGACTGAAGGCCCAAGACCCGGAGATGGGGCGTGACCCGGAGGTGTAAGCCGCCCAACGGCGACTTGCCTAGCAAGGTAAGGCGACTTAGAACCAGAGTCGGTTACGTTGTATAACCCGACCTGGACTCTTGTAAGCCCAGGGCCTCGACATGTGTATATAAAGGCGAAACCCTGCGGCAGGTAAACTCAAGTGACGATCGATTGATACCTAGGTTAAGCGATTCCACTCCCTTGTAATCGATACTCAATCAATACAACACAAAGCAGGAAGTAGGCTTTTACCTCGTCGGTGAGGGGCCGAACCTGGGTAAACTCGTGTCTCTTGTCCCGTTCAACCCCTTTAAGCTAATCATCGTAGCCATGGCTTCACACCTAAGTCCTTTCACGAGGGCATCTGCCGTGACAAAACCACGACAGTTGGCGCCCACCGTGGGGCCAGCGCATGGTGGTTTCGAGTTCTTGAAGGGCTCTTTCCCAGGGATTGAGGGATACGCCGTTGGCAGGATGACCAAGAGTCGCCACGGCAAGCTCTACATTGACGACGCTGGCTGGGGCCCCGAGGCCGACTCAATTGAGTACGGGTATCGGGTCCCCTTCGGCAGGATTCACGTCTTCATCGGCAAGATTGGCGGATCAGAGCCTGAGCCGGACACCTGCACCGACATCATCGAGCCGGCTTGGCATGCGCGACCCGCCAGGGTTCAACCTGGCCGGAAGCGTGTTTTCGTCGGATTCGCGCATGGCACGGATCTTGCGGAGGATTCCGTATCTGGAGGAGAGACTCTCATCTACTTAGGTGATGAGTCCTCGACCGGAGAGACGGAGTCGATTTACCAGCTTCAAGACGGCGGGCTTGGGGGCTATTCCGATGGTGACAGTATTCCGGACCCCTATGAGCCACCGCTTCGGGCTGCTATCTTCGCTAGTCGTCAACCCGTGCATTCGCACGGGCTAGTTATTTACATTTAGTGCTATATGTGAGTTTCCATTAAATGATGGAAATTGTAGCACTGGTAAACCATGTACACAAAAGTTGTTTCAGGGATGAATGCTCTGTCAACACACGCTTATATAATAGAAAAGAAGTTAATTAGAAACTCAAAGTTGAAGTAGATTGTAATGCCAAAACAAATCTACTTAATCATCTAGAAGATTGTAATGCTAAAATGGAACTACTTAAACCTTCCTTTTGTAACTTTCGCCTTCATTCTATGAACAATACCACTCCATCAACAGATGTATTACTGTTATACATACATAACGACGCATGTGACCATTCCCATGAAGCTAATCATGTCAATAAGGAGAATTGCAATGAATAGGGGGCAAACTCTCATTGCACCATCATGATCACAGCCAAAATACTAAATAGCACTTTATATGAAAAACAACCAAAGTCACTAAGGCAGTACGATACAAAGGTCCGCAGACATTACTGATTAGTGATTAGATATCCAAATAAAAGGAACAAAATGTGCAAACAATCAAATACACTCACTCTGTGTCAGAAAGAGGAAACAAATATTACATCATTTACGATATATTGTATGCATACAATAAAAAAAATAAAAAGTGGCTATAAGATTACAAAAAGTAACCGTTCAACATGACAAATGTGATATTGATCAGTTTTTGTAATAGCATTAACACCAGTGGTGGAGCCAGTGGGTGGAGCAGGGGCCTTGGCCCTCCCGATGATCTTGTTTTTTCATGTATAATTACAATGAACAGTAATGTTTTTCGTCTTTTTCCTTATTTAAGTCGGCCCCCTCAACCTTAATTTTCTGGAGTTCCTGCCTCCGGCACTGATTAACACAACCACCTAATACGTTGGTACCTGATTTCCATCTGGGAAATCTAGTACATCTGATGCAGGCAATTAGTTTGTTCGGCGTACAATAATGCATGGAAGCTATTTATTTAGAATACCTAAAATAATAGACCAATTAGCAAAGATATTAGGGCGAGCTTGGAAATTTCAGAAATATATTGATCCATGATCTCATATATAAATAGGGCAGAACGATATGTGGTCTTGGCATTATTGCAGAAGTGTAGAACTTGAACATTATGCCAACCTTGTCAAAAAGAAAAGGCTCGTGTGGTCGCTCTAACCAATATCAATTTATATACTAACAAATAATTTCAATTAATTATTGAAGTGATGCATAATCTAGAATGTGTATATACAACAAAATAATATCATTTCATACTTACAAATAATAATTTGAAGTAGCTTCATCTATATAGATAAACATCCTATTTCTCCATCCATTAACTAATTGACCTCACCTGAAAATAGAAAAGAAATAAGAGTTGCCATGAATAATGAACCGTTGCACCAATTTCAGCCAAGTATGCCCCTACTTAAAAGATGACTGGAATTACAAATTAATGGCTTCCCAACTGTTCTTTTGATGATTTGATAAAATTTAATTGTTATTAAATGTGTCAGGCAGACGAAACAACTGAGATAAACCTGACATATATAAACTTGAGAGCATCCAATGTGTACGAACGAAGGATCTCTTCGTAATCATCCTGTCACTGTAAAAGAAAGACATTGGTTACCGAATGTGATGTCAGAATTAATTTGGGCATACCCTCCTCCCTTCCATTTGTCTACATGGTATTAGATCATACAACATTAATCTTTCAATTATATTAGAATGGAAATAGATAGATCGCAAAAAAAAGAATGGAAATAGATGCATGTAAGGCCATATATTCTGCTTAAACTTTATATGCTCTCGATATGTGTTGTAAAGTCTGCACATGTATGTATAACATGGATATCTCCTACAACAACATAAAGTTAAGCATCGTGGAATCAATTAATACATATAAATTTCTTGGAAGTTTCTTGGCGTTACTAATACTACTGGAATCGCCATGTACGCCGAGTGCCAGAGACACTCGGCAAAGGCCACCCGGCGTACACCTCTCAGGCAAACAGATTTTTGCTGAGAGCCATTTGTCAGACACTCGGCGAAGTCTTTGCCGAGCTTCAAATAGAGACACTCGGCAAAGAAAAGTGATCAGAAGAAACGGAGCAAACGGCAAAGAGCCTATTGCCGAGTGCCCGACATAATGCACTCGGCAAAGAGCCTAACACTCGGCAAAGAGGAAAATTCCAGTAGTGTAATCAGATCTTAAGTTCGTAGCAGCTATTACTAAGCAAGTCCTAGCACTATACAACAGAATACGTAAACTGTCCAAAAATCAACTCACATATGTGCTTTATTATTTCTAGTACATCAATTTAGCAAAGGGGCGACGTTAAAATAACCAAGTACAAAAAATAATACGCGGAAGAACTCCCAAGAGATTAACTTGTGCATCATTTTTCAATCTTCCTTGTTGCTTGGAATAAATACTGCTAAGGTGCCGCCTACTTGAAATTTTGAGTGCATATACATTCCCAGCCTTCAAAGACCACTATCAAAAGAAATTCCATCGGAACAGAGCATAATTTATGCTTCCAAGATGCACATATCTCTATTGGATCATTATGTGAGCATAAAATTCAGACAACAAATCGAAGATAAAAAAACAATATATATTTTGCTTGTCAGAAATGTAGAGAAGTAGATTTAACAAACCAAGTAATGCTATAAAATGACTTAACCACTTTCCAACAAAATTAGAAGAGACGCTAGATTTCACAAAAGTAGGTTGAAATATGGTTTGAAAGAGCATGAAAAGCGTTAAGAAAAATATATAGTAATCCTCCACAGAAATGTTCAGTACACCATATCACGCACTGCATTGATGCATTGGCCAGAATTAAATTAGCAATTTGGACTTCTGCAAGAGAAGAAGAAACAGGTCTGGCATGCGGCCGATGTAGACAGTTTATGTAATGACTTGAACAAACCTGATCTTGTATCTTATTTGCCACCAAGTTAGGACGTAGGATATCGCGGAAGACCAGAATTTAGCCGACAACCTAGCCAGATTACTTTGCCGATCGATTTCTCAAAAGAATTCTCCACTGATGGATTGCAAGATATATCTTCACATCATGGGTGTGCATGTATTTGCTAGAAATTATTCCTTCCAGGAGCTACGTAAGACCATGTCCTTGATCTGCGCTAGACCTGTAATAACACTGGTTGATACATCTGGGAGAAAGATCATAGACGGCGGACATGAGGGACTTCTGTAAAGGTGAAATACTTGATTAATCTACCTAATACGACTCTTGTTTACACTTTACAGTTTACCTAATTAAAGAGACAATTCGCATACTTATGGCAGCCCAGTGCCTTAACCTTTGATGATGCTCTTGACATAGCAACCTGTCCTTATTTGGTTTGAGTCCTTCGAACATTAGGATGACGCAAAATGGGGACATGGGCTGACGGCCTGCAGCGTTAACGACCATGGGAGATGAGCGATTAGATGTAATTAAATATTGCCATGTTAGAGCAGGAAAGCAACACAAACTTATGGAGGTCAATTATTTACAGTCAGATTTCCTTTCTATTGTAACATGATCCAAAATTCCAAACCCTCTTTTCTAATGCTTTATGGTTGTGTCTCATCAAATGTACAGCTAGGATACTGTACAATCTGAGCCATTATAACTTGTCTATGTAACTTAAGATTCAAATCTGAACCACCAATATCAAGAAAGAGAAAAGTTCAAGGATGTTGAGATATGCAAATTTACCTGCTATATAGAGAAATCTGGGAAGCAGGTATCACTTGAGTCTGGGACGAAACGGAGGACACTGTTTTGGACAGAGAAAATCGCAGATCAAGAGAACCTATCCGAGGTGAAAATATGAAGAGATTGCATCGGAACAACACTAAGGGATTGAGATGAGTCATCAATTGGGGGAGAACCACGATTGCAACACCGGCTGGAGGTGTGCCATCTAGAGAGAGATGTTTGATCAGCAGGAAGCAAGTTGTGTTGGCTTGCGGTAGCAGCGAGGCAAGATGGATTGTGGAAGTACACGGATGAAGGCGAGAGAGGACGGGGTAGCGAGTTCAGTATCATTACTTATGATTCAAATCTGAACTACTGAAAAAATAGTAAAAAAATCAAAAAAGGGAAGTTTACCTGTTCTATAGAAAGTTTTGCGGCAATGGAGTTGAATTGAAGCCATTACTGAGAGTGTGGAGAAACGTGTTGCTATCTTTTCCAATTAAAGGGAAATCTAGGGAGGAGAGAGATAACCTGAGGAGACTCCTGACTTCCTCCTGCCGAGATCGATCACAAAAAGAGGAGGTCATGCTTACAATCGGGACTGGCGAGGAAGATAATGTAGAAAGAAAGCAGATGAGATCCTGCTAACCTGCAACATCGTTCATGGCTATAAGAGGGCCGATTAGAGCGAGAGAGATGGCCTTGGGACGGCAGCAGACGAAGGATGTGGACGATAGAGATCGTTCATGATGGAGAGATGACCTGCACGTGAGAGAGGAGGCGTGAGTGAGAGGCCGTGCATACATGAGAGGAGAAGGATGTGGAGGCGTTTTGGCGATGGAGAGGAAGGAGAGGCGTGAGAGGTTGGGAGAGAAAGATGTGTGTACGTGAGACAGGCGTATAGGAGGTGTGTGCGAGAGGCAGAAAGGAGGCGTGCACGTGGGGGTATGTAATGGCTAGAGATGAGCTGATGTTTTTTTTGAACGGGGAGATGATCTGATGGTTTCTCAGGTTTTGTTTAGATTATAACCTAGAAAATAGGAAGATCTACACTGTAGTAGTTGTGTGCCGTAATATGAACGGTTCCTAATCAGGTATTAACATGGGAAAAAAATAAGAAGATCTACACCATAATAATTTGGTCTCACAAGATGAACGGTTCCTAATTACTGATTAACGTGAAAAATTTTAGGTAGTCTCTAATTAGTATAGGTATAGATGGCTGGAACAGGGCCGGCTCTCAATTCGTCAACAACTGCAGCAATGACGTCTAGTTCGGCGGTTGCGGCTGGCGGTTCAGTTAGGCCGCCGGCTCAGGTTTTGTCGGATCTCTTGGGCACTTTGACAACCTTGATAGCAACAGAGGTTACTGCGGCGAATCAAGTAGAGCATAATGCAGAGATTGCAAAGGTGCGTGATGAGGTAGCCAAGGCCCAGGAGGATCTAAACGTAGAGAATGCCACGATGGCAACAGAATGAGCCCAGATGGATGCTGAGTCACAGCGTCTAAAGGCGGAGGCCTTTCGCTTGAGTCTGGATCAGAATGCGTCCAATGCTGTTCTTCGAAGGAGACACCAAACCCGCCTGCCTTTGCATTATGAGGCGCGGAACCTTTTTAACACGCCTGGGGCGGGACCAAGTAATCCGCCAGGTACAAACCGGGCTGCAGAGGCGCCAGAGAGCAGGGCGGCGGCTCAGCCTCGACTGTCAGTCCCGCCCCATATGGATCAGACCCCGCCTCGGCATTTTTCGACACCGTCTGGCCATTATTCTAACCCGGTGGATAACATGATAGCAGCGACTACCCGGCTCAATGCGCTCCCTCTTACTGATGAGACGCCCTTCGCAGCTGAAGCACGGAATGCGATTGAGCTCCTACAAACAGCGGTTGCACAGCAGGAGAAATATTCATACAGTCGTGACCGGCTGCATTCAACCCCCCTCCCAAGCCGCAGTTACAGCCGACGCGTTGAGTCGCCGGCGGTTTCCAGCAGTGAACGACATCGTCGACCGCCGCAAGATGACCCGCCCCGTGGGAACAACCCGCCCCTTACTCATGCTCAGGAAATTGTGGACGAAGCCAGAGCCCGCCGGGAGGCGGAGGCAGCAGCGGTGGCTCAAGTAGGGGCGTATCAGCAGCCTCCGATGACCCCTTCGGCCTCAGTAGGAGCCGGTATAATTTCCAGGTCTGTTGGGGTACCATGTTTAGTACCAGCTTTGCGTAACGAACGTCTGCCTAAGGATTTCAAGGGTCCTCGCAAGGTGCCCAATTATACAGCTGATCTCCCCCCTGAAGGCTGGATCGAGAGTTACGAGTTAGCCATGGAGATGTTGGATGTCAGTGACGTGGTCTGTGCCAAGTACTTTACTATGATGTTGGATGGGCCAGATCGTACATGGTTAAAAGGATTACCTCCTAATTCCATCAACTCATGGGCAGAGTTGAAAGCGCGGTTCATTAAAAAATTTCAAGGGACATGCAAGCATCTTCTGATGATTAATTGATCTTGATAACTGTGTGCAGCGTGAGGATGAGTCGGCTCACCATTGGGTCCGGTGGGTCTCAGCAATTATTCATTCATCAGATAGTATTGCGGCGGGTCAGGCGGTTCCGGTCCTGGAAAAGAACTGTCACTTTGTCCCCCTTAAGCAGAAACTCGGGCGGCTTAAGCGTCATTGCAATGACATGGGTGAGCTCATGGCGGCTCTCATTAAGTATGCAGACTCTGATACCACTAAAGACCCTGGATCTAATGATGAGAAATCCAACAAGGGAAAAAAGAGTGGCAATGGTAAGGGTCAGCAGCAGAACGTGGCAGGGCATAATGGCAACAACCAGGGTAACGGTGGTAAGCGCAGACACCCCGACAGCGGGTCAGATCTAGTGGCTAACACCAACACCGGGTATAAGAACCAGCGCCGCAATGGTAATGGTAAGCCGCCCTTTGGTGGCACAAAGCCTTTTAATCTTGAGGCGGCGCTTAATGACCCATGCCCGAAGCACAGTCTTCCTAATTAGCCATCCACTCATGCTTGGAAGGATTGTTGGGTTATGCGAGAGTTCAGGAATTACAGCCTCAGTCAGAATCATGGTAATAATAATGGGCCGCCCGGTGGGTCAGGGTCCGGTTCACAGGGGTCCGGCTTTGGTGGCGGCGGTTCAAATTTCGGCTATCAAGATCAAGGTAACCAGGGTGGTTATAACCAATAGTCTGGTCATGGTAACCAGCAGCAAGGTAATTAGTCAAGGTATCAGAGTAATCCAAAGCAGCTCAATGGTGGCCAGTACCATGTTTTCACCACAAGTCTTTGCAGACAAGATCAGAAGGTCCATAAGCGGGCGGTTCATGCGGTAGACCCGGCTGTTCCACAGTATTTGAGATGGTCTGAGCACACGATATCGTGGAGCAGGGCAGATCACCCGCCGCGGGTTGATAACCCGGGTCAATTAGGCCTTGTGGTGGCCCCTCAAGTTGGTGGTTATAAGTTTACTAAGGTGCTTATGGACGGTGGCAGTAGCATCAACATCCTGTACTATGACACTTTTCGTCGGATGAATTTAACTAACAAGGATCTTAAGCCGTCTTCCACAAGCTTCCATGGTGTGGTGCCTGGTAAGTCGGCATATCCTATCGGAAAAATTACCCTGGAAGTAGCCTTCGGTGATGACTATGATTACAGAGCAGAGACGATGTGGTTTGAGGTGGTCAAAATCAAGAGTCCGTATCATGCCTTGTTCGGACGGCCGGCTTATGCTGAGTTCATGGCTCGCCCCTGCTATCTCTATTTACAGCTCAAGATGCCAGGGCGAAAGGGCACAATTATGGTCCATGGTGATCGGAAGGTCGCCTTGGAATGTGAGGAAGGAGACGCGGCTTATGCAGAGTCAGCTTGTACTACTAAGGAGCTTAAATTTTACAAGGATAATGTTGACCCGGCTGATATGACCCCTCTAAAGAAGCCCACCACTGAGCAAGATCCTTTATTGAAGTTTAAGTCAGCTGATGACACCAAGCAGGTTGATTTTGTCCCTGGCGACTCATCTCAGCAGTTCACTGTGGGTGCTAATATGGATCCTAAATAGGAAAGCGTGCTCATCGAGCTCATCCGTGAGAATCGGGACATCTTTGCATGGAAACCTTTTGACATGCCAGGTGTACCAAGAGAATTCGCTGAGCACACTCTTAATGTGGATCCTAAGTTTAAGCCGGTCAAACAGTTCCTCCGTCGTTTCAATGAAGAGCGACGTAAGGCTATTGGAGAAGAGGTGGCCCGGCTCTTAGCGGCTGGGTTCATCATGGATGTTTTTCACCCTGAGTCGTTGGCTAACCCTGTGCTTGTACTCAAGAAGAATGGCACATGGCGTATGTGTGTTGACTACACAGATCTCAATAAAGCTTGTCCAGCTGATCCGTTTGCTCTCCCCCGTATTGACCAGAGCATTGATGCAACGGCGGGTTGTGAGAGTTTATGCTTCCTGGATGCTTATTCTGGTTATCATCAGATCAAGATGGCAGTTAAAGACCAAGAGAAGACGGCTTTCATCACGCCTTTTGGAGCTTTCTGCTATGTTTCTATGCCTTTTGGGCTCAGGAGTGCTCAGGCGACTTATCAACACTATGTTCAGAATTGTTTTCACAGTCAGATTGGGCGCAACGTTCATGCTTATGTGGATGTTATTGTGGTTAAGTCTAGGAAGAAGGAGACTCTCCTGGATGATCTGAAAGAAACTTTTGACAATCTCCGGGTCTACAAAATGATGCTTAACCCGGCCAAGTGTGTTTTTGGTGTGCCTGCAGGGAAACTATTGGGGTTTCTGGTCTCAGAACGGGGCATTGAAGCTAATCCGGAGAAGATAAAGGCTATCACATCACTTTCTAAGCCGTCATGTGTCAATGATGTCCAGCGTCTGGTGGGTCGTATTGCAGCTTTGAGTCG
Organism: Thinopyrum elongatum; assembly: GCA_011799875.1. NCBI lineage: Eukaryota > Viridiplantae > Streptophyta > Magnoliopsida > Poales > Poaceae > Thinopyrum > Thinopyrum elongatum. Next base: position 377,921,303 of record CM022302.1, read on the forward strand.
GTTCAAAAGTCGCCTGGGAGAGAAGGCAATTCCCTTATACCAGATGATGAAGAAGACATATCACTTTGTCTGGAGTGATGCTGCCAATGAGGCGTTTGAGGCGCTCAAGAAACTGTTAGCTGAGCCGCCCATCCTTGCTACTCCCATTGAAAAAGAGCCTTTGCTCCTGTACGTGGCGGCTAATAATAAAGCAGTCAGTGTAGCAGTTGTTGTGGAGCGCAAGTTGGCGGGTAAGGAGTACCCAGTTCAACGGCCAGCTTATTATGTCAGTGAGGTATTGACTGAGTCCAAGCAGCAATATCCACATTGGTAGAAACTGGTGTTTGGGGTGTTCATGGCGAGTCGCAAGCTGAAGCATTATTTTCTTGGTCATCCTATTACTGTGGTCAGCCCTGCTCCTTTAGGAGATATCATTCAAAACAGAGAAGCCACGGGCCGGGTTGCTAAGTGGGCAATTGAACTTGGACCTCATAATTTGAAATATGTGCCAAGAACAGCCATCAAGTCTCAAGCCTTGGTGGCTTTCATAAATGACTGGACAGAGTTGCAAACACCTGAGGAGAAGCCTGACAACACATATTGGACAATCCACTTTGATGGGTCCAGGCAGTTGGAGGGCTCGTGGGCTGGAGTTATTTTGACTTCCCCACGAGGTGACAAATTTTGTTATGTTTTAAGGCTAATGTTTCCTTGTACTAACAATGCAGCTGAGTATAAAGCTTTACTCTATGGCCTTCATATGGCTAAAGAGATGAATTTAAGTCGGGCCAGGTGCCTGGGTGACTCAGACCTTGTGGCTCAGCAAGTCTCGGGCAAGTGGGACTCTAAAGACCCGCTCATGGCGGCTTATCGCCGGGCGGTTGATAATATTGCTGGTCAATTTAAGGGTTATTAGGTGGATCACCTTGATCGACGGAAGAACGAGGAGGCTGATGCATTGTCTCGGCTTGGGTCTCAACGTAAGCCAGTACCTCCTAATGTCTTCCTTGATGTGTTACACAATCCTTCGGTCAAGTTACCGTCTGAAGAAGACCTTGCTATCCCTAACCTGGAGGCGCAGTTGGTGGCAGCTCTTCATGATATTCCTTACTGGACGCTGCCTTATTTGGCTTATATGACTCATGGTGAGTTACCTGAGGATGAGGTTTTGGCAAGGCAGATCATAAGGCGATCCATGTCTATGACTATTGTCAATGGCGAGTTACATCGATGCAGTGTAACAGGCGTGTTCCAACATTGTGTCTCTCCTAAGGAGGGTTGTGAAATTTTGCAAGAGATCCACGTAGGCGATTGTGGTCATCATGCCGGCTCTAAGTCTTTAGTGGCTAAAGCTCTTCGTCAAGGGTTTTACTAGTTGACGGCTCATGCTGATGCGGAGGACATTGTTAGCAAGTGTGACGGGTATCAAAAGTTTGCAAGACAAGCTCATGTGCCGGCTCAGGAGTTGCGGATGATCCCAATAACTTGGCCGTTTGCAGTTTGGGGGCTTGATATGGTCGAACCATTCAAGAGGTCTAAGGATAAGAAGACCCACCTTCTGGTGGCGGTTGACAAGTTTACCAAGTGGATTGAGGCGGAGCCAGTTGGCAATTGTGAGGCGGCGACTGTAGTTCAGTTTGTTAAAAAGCTGGTTTTTTCGTTTTGGTTATCCTCATAGTATCATCACTGATAATGGCACCAATCTTTCTAAGGGTGCTATGAAGGAGTTCTGTCAAAGAGAGCATATTCATCTTGATGTTTCCTCAGTGGCTCATCCACAGTCTAATGGTCAAGCAGAACGGGCTAACCAAGAAATTTTGAGAGGCATCAAGCCCCGACTTATGGTTCCTTTGGAACGAACGCCAGGTTGTTGGGTGGAAGAGCTTCCTTCAGTCCTTTGGAGTATCAGAACCACCCCCAACAGATCAACAGGCTACACGCCCTTTTTCATGGTTTATGGCGTAGAGGCGGTTCTGCCAAGCGATATCCGTCATGACTCGCCCAGAGTGGCGGCCTATGTTGAAGCTGATAATGAGATTGCACGTCAAAATGCACTTGATGCTTTGGATGAAGAGCGTGACCTTGCGGCGGCTCGTTCAGCAATATATCAGCAAGACCTACGTCGCTATCACAGCCGTAGAGTTCGAAGCCGGACCTTTCAGGAGGGCGACTTAGTGCTCCGTTTGATTCAAGACCAGATAGGGATGCATAAGCTTTCGCCTCCTTGGGAAAGACCTTTTGTGGTCAGCAAAAATCTCAATAACGGGCCTTACTACCTCATTGACATACGAGAACACAAGGATTCCTGCAAATCTGAAGAGGAGACCCGTAGGCCGTGGAACATTGCTCATCTTTGGCCTTACTACACTTGAGTCATTGGCACTCATCATTGTATATACCTTCACTGATGTACATATCTTTTTATGATCAATATAGTAAAGCCAGCATCCCCAAAATTCCGGGCCTCTGTCGTTTCATCTCAAATCTTTTGAGCAAGAGTCATTATTGATTACTCATAAGGTCACTTGGGGGCTTCCTGCTCTATGAGCATAGCTTCATAATCCTCTTTATCGACTTTTATGCCATGTTATAGGTCATTAGGGGGCTTCCTGCTCTATGAGCATAGCTTCATAACCCTCTTGATCGGCTTTTATGCCATGTTATAGGTCATTTGGGGGCTTCCTGCTCTATGAGCATAGCTACATGACCCTCTTGATCGGCTTTTATGCCATGTTATGGGTCATTTGGGGGCTTCCTGCTCTATAAGCATAGCTTTATAACCCTCTTGATCGGCTTTCATGCCACAGGTCGCTTGGGGGCTTCCTACTCTATGAGTATAGCTTCATAACCCATTTTGACCGGCTTTTATGCCATGACTGAGTTAAACCTGCCTGTTTGTAACTTGCTACTCCACCAGGTGACCCGCCGTACTCTTGACAGTCAATCTTTTAAATAAGACCCTGAACTAGTCAAGGTTAAAATGACGGCTTATGTCACATGAGAGCCGGCTTACAGTGAGCTAGGATAAACTCACCTATCTGTTGTAGTCTCTTTGCTATGTGGCCCGTTCATACTCTTAACAGTCAATCTTTTCAGTAAGACCTTGAACTAGTTAAGGTTTAAACGACGGATTTATGTCACGTGAGAGCCGGCTTACGGGATGACAGGCTTTCATGCCACGCTTCTTTGAAGCAAAAAACTGAGTTTTTTTCAAAAAAAACTATTTATATTGGTCATGTCTTACAAGTCGGCTTAACAAATATTTGAGTTATACATACTCTATGTTTCTATTTTGCTGAAGTTTTTACAGATGAGAAGCTGCCGGGTCATATAGATCCGGGTTATATTGCTCTATATTGGGTTTACTGAGGCTATAAACCGCCAAAGTAATCTTTTCAAAGACTAGAGATGATTATAAATAGCCCTGGATTGTTGAGTTATCTAACTCGCCCTGGATTATGATTATAAGCCGCCAGTTCAAGGATTACCGGCTCTTTGATGGATTATATAAGACGCCAAAGTCTTTTGGCAAGGTTGCAAGAATAGCTGTGCATAATAAGGTCACAGAAGTTCAAGCTGTTGAAGCATAAGTTGATAAGAACATGCACGAAGGCATGGTAGAGCAAATAATTGTTTTTCAGCTACCTATTACAAGGCTACAGCTGAGCTTGCGAGTTTTTTGCTTAAGTGTTTTTTCACCCCTCTAAGCCGGCCTCTGTGTCGTCCGGGTTAGAAGTGGACGGGTCTGCGTCTTCATGGCGCCTTGAGCTTGAAGCCCCCAAGTCATCCTGTGCCGGCTCTTCGTCGATGGCCATCTGGAGATTGGCCGAGGTCCAGTCAATGCCGGTTAAAGCTTCAAATGTTGCTTCATCGTTAAGTATAATAGAAGGATCAAGATCAGGAGCGAAGATATGCTTACGCCTTAACGGAGTAAGGTCTATAACATCATGGGATGGCGGCTTAATCTTAGCATTGTTGCTATCATAAGCCGGCTGGTACTTGCTTAGATCCAGCTCCTGCACAAGCTTACATGCCAAGAGCCACATCTCTCTGATGCATCTGTTGAAGTCCTCCTCTTCAAAGATCGACACGTCATATTTTAACTTTGGACACCCGGCAGCCATTTCTTCCGGGTCTAGCTCTGATTGCCAAGCTTTGGCCTGGCTTAAAGCAACAATGGCTCTTGCGCGGGCGGCTGATAACTTAAGTTCTTCAATTTGACCCGGTACTGTTGAAAGCTGATCCAGCACAGTCTTGATGAGGGTTGGAGGCTTTTTGCCACTTGATAAGGCCACAAGGCTGCGCAAAGTTCCAGTGTATAACTGCTCAGTCAATGAATAAGCCGCCTTCAACTTTAACATCATATTTTAACCAAGACTGGTGCTTCTGGGGCCTGTTAAGTTTTTGCACAAGAGTCGCCAGGTGTGTTAGAGATTATATACTATGAATCGCTAGGCGGGTTAAAGATATATCAAAACAAATGATGAATTGCATATTAAACTTACCAAAGATGGCGCTCACATTTGAGAAATATGTTGCTTTAAGACGGATAACTCTTCAGTTACCGGTTTAAGCTGAGCCTCAGCATCTTCTGCTCTCTTTAGAAGATTAGCCTTCTTAGTTTCCAAGGCGGCTCTTTCTTCATCGAATTTGGCTTTGATCTTATCAATATCTTCCAATGATGATTTTAGGCTTAATTCAGCCTTGGCACGCTCACTCTCCTGACTTTCCAGATTCTTCTTCAGCTCGGCGATGTTTGACTCGCCCACATTCAATGCATCCTGCCAAGGGTGACAAGCAATGATTAAGATGGTTAAGTTCATATTCAACAATGGTATTCAAGTCCCAAGCACATTGCAAGGAATATACTTGGCACTTGGGGGCTAATGTAGGTCATTTCAACTTATAAGACCCGGCTCATCTTATCAAGATAAGCCGGCCCTTGGGGGCTACAGATTTGATTCTTAAGCAATGGTTGAAAGACCCGGCTCATCTTATCAAGATAAGCTGGCCCTTGGGGGCTACAGATTTGGTTCTTAAGCAATGGTTGAAAGACCCGGCTCATCTTATTAATATAAGCCGGCCCTTGGGGGCTGCACTTTGGAAATTTTCACAAGTCTCAAGCATACTCAATATTACTCCTATACTTAAGCCTTGGGGGCTAGTATGGATATATGTATACAAGGTTAAAGTGGAAGCTTGATGTATTCATACCTCATATTTTTGCTTCATAAGATGGACTAACCCGGCCTCCATGTCCCAGCTTGTGTGAAGGCGGCTCAAGTAGCCCGCGTACACCTCACCTGCATTGAAAGAGGAATAGCTCTCCAGATCCAACTTGGTCTTGCTTTTCTCCAAGGAAGGTGATTCTTCTTTGGTACTATGCTTGGTTAGCACAGTGGAGGCTCCTGGCGTTGTATAAGCCGTCCCAGTGATAGTAATATCATGAGAATTCTTCTCATGAGGGATCTCTTCAGTTGATTTGGCAGGAGTGGGCGGCTTAGGACTTGGCGGGTCATGACTGGCGGCCGGGTTAATCTCAGTGTCCATTGGCTCAAACACTGCAGCGTCAGTTTGAGGAGGCGAATCATTTTGTTGAATAAACAGGCTCTTCAGGGTCTTGGATGGGGGCCTCGGAGATTTCCAATGCTTGCTTCTCCGGCTCAGTAACTTCGGGGGCTTTGGAAGAACCGCCCACCTTTTGCTTCTTGCCAGTCTTGGCTTTGGCTCTCTGACAAAGATATCAAAGTTTATGAGCATATCACCACAAGTTCTTTATCAACAAATTAAAACATTTACCCTTGAGCAACAATGAAGACCGGCATTTGCGTTCCGCTTGAGTCGCCAGATGATGGTGGCGTTCCCTGATAGTTTGAGTCAGAAGAATTAAGAGGTTGACGCATGAGACCGGCTTGTGGAAGAGATAGAGTCGGGCTATATGGCACCTCATTGCGACGTTTTCGAGGAGCTAGGGTGTTGGGTAAGCCGGACACAAGATCTTCGGCGCCGTCACTCTGGGTCATACGCCTCGACTCGTGCTGCTGTTTCTTCAAAAGAAAGTTGGGGTCCAAATGAGCAAGAGGGTGTGAAAATCTTACTTTTCGGCTGACCCACCTTGTTTTCTTTCTTGGCAAAGATTCTGAGTCGGAGGAGATAGTAGTTACCTCTGCTTCATGAGCCTGGCTTGTCTCCGCGTCGTCCTGAGAGGAATCAGCATCAATAAGTTGCATAAAGAGAAGACCAAGGGAGTCAAGTTCTACCTCCGACTCATCTAGCTCGAAAAGATCTTGAGCTGTTTGTTTCTTGCGGCGACCCGTGCCACCAGACTTCACTGCCCTAGTCTTTTTAGAGGGTGGGACGGTTGTTAGCTTCTTCCTCCAGAAAGGAGAGTCGGCCTATATACATATGAACATAAGCAATAGTTAAAAAGGGTGATGAAGCACAAGAGATAGATAAACAAGATGAAGGTTTGTTCAAAATACTTACAGGAGGAGCCGGGTTAAGAGCGCAGAAAGGATTCAATCCCACTTTACTGCAGTTTTCCAGGGACTCCGCAAGCAGCGTCTTGACTGTTTCATTGATTTCTTTATCAGTCAGACATGTTTGGTTATAGCGTTGCGAGTCCTTTGTATCACCAGTGTATTGGCACATTAAGCCGTTGCGCCGGCTCAGCGGTAAGATTCTCCATGCGACCCAGCAGCGGACCAGATCAACTCCAGTTAAGCCGTTGGCAATCAAAGCTCGAATCTTTGAAAAGGTGGAGGCATACTGGGTGCGCTCCGTAGCAGTCAATCGACCTGCAAGCATGCCGTTGGTGGTAAGCCAGTAGGGGCGGTAACCCGGCAAGGGGTTTTCTCCAGCTGGGGAGGTGTCATTGCAGTAGAACCAGGTATAGTTCCAGTCCTTGGGATGGCTGGGCAGTGCGGCTGAGGGAAAGGTCACATCTCTCCACCTCTGGATGGAAACACCTCCAAGCTCAAGACTCGGCCCATCTGACATTTCAGTCTGGCGGTTGATGTAAAAATACTCTCGAAAGAGGTCAACAGTGCGTTCTTCTTGAAGATACACTTCGCAGAACACTTGAAAGTGGCACATATTGGAGACGGAGTTGGGACCAATGTCTTGGGGGTGAAGGTTGTAAAAATGCAGAGCGTCTCGGAAGAATTTTGACCCGGGCGGTGAAAAGCCACAGTGAAGGTGATCCGCAAAAAGGACAACTTCACCCTCTTTAGGTTGAGGAGTAGTTTCAAGACCTGGAAGCCGCCAGTGGATGACATCTTTGGCTGGCAAGACCCCCATGTCTACATACTTATTCAGTGAGAGCTCGGAGACTGTAGAAGCGACCCAATCGCAAGAATTGGGACCCTTAGTCATGGTTGATCGGGTGAAAAGGCTGCGACCAAGGAGTAAGAGCGTGGCGGGTTACAATTGCAACAGTAAGCCGCCTAAGTGATTATATGATATTTCAGCAGTAATGAACTAGCTGTGGTTAAAAAACTACATATTACAATGAACTATTAAGGAATTATGAGCCGCCCTAGCCATGGGTTGGAGTAATTACCAGGCCATAAGAATATGACGGGTTAAGTTATGAAAGTATGAGCCGGCAACATGTTGGCGGGTTAAGTGAAAGAAGCATCCTTGGAATTCTTGGCAGGTTACAAATTCGTTATTAAGCCGCCCGAACAATGAAGGGTGGGTCAATTATCTACGGATCCAAGGTTGTTGAAATTTTGCTAAGTGTGGGGCAAACAAGTTTTACAGATTGCAGCTATATTTAAGGATCTACAGCAGTTCAGAAAAAGTGAATAAATTGCTAAACCTAGAGCGCAGCAGTGGAAGAACTAACAGTTGTGTGTTGATTCTGAAAAAGAAAGGATCTATCCAAGATGCAAAGTAAGGGCTAAAAATTGTTTCCGCCCTAGTCCTATCCTGTTCTTGGATTGAAATACGACTTCTAGACAGAGGGTGGATGAACTTGGATAAATTTGGATGAACAACGATGAACTCCATGAACTCAAGTGCCCTAATGTGGATCTGAGCAGGGGGAAGAGCGATACCTGACGGTGTTGGTGAAGAGCGGACGAGCACCGCAGATCTCTGGTCCCAACTGGTCGATGCAGCGGCCTTGACGGAGTTGCTAGCGAAGCTTGGCTGGGGCGGCGGAGCTCCGGTTGCGACGGACGACGCGAGGAAGAAGAAGAAGAAGAGAAGGAGACGGGGGTAAAAAGTGAAAAGGCAGGCCCCCCGTCCCTATTTATAAGGGAAAAGACGGAACAATGAAATGGCATGCGCGAAGGTCGAGGAGGCATAATAATTACTATAGCGTGAGGGGCGCCTCAATTACACAGGTTTATATAATACTCAGGTTTATAAATACTAAGCAAATATTTTTATCTTAGAAAATCATGGGCAATTTATTTTTAGAAAATGTGCCAAAATATGTAATAAACATATTTATATAACACACAGGTTTTACAAATAACTTCAAAAAATAGCATGTGCAAAATGGGCCGTAATATACGCAGGCCATTTAAGCTCCACATGCGTCATGTTTGAGTACATATCAGTTCGTTATCGGTGTGTTAGACATACTGATCTGGAGGGTGGAGCGGCTAGAGCGTTTTGTGTTTGGTTGTTAATTTTCGCATATAATGTCAGTAGTGTCGTTGGATTTGTCTATAAAAGAACATGAGGTGTTTTTTGCAAAAACATAGCAGTAGTTGACTTTTCCGTAAATAAAAAAATATGAGGATATTTTCTATAAAAATACGGCATGCCCAGCTTCATAACTCACTGACAGGTGGGTGCATACAGATGGATACACTTGCATAAGCGTACTATGACTGTGTCTACATGCTTGAGTCAAGTTAGGTGACAACAAAATCGTATTTTTGAAGTTCCACCGCCAAACCAACATACGAAGCAAGTTCTATAACTCCGGATGATATTACCTCTTCGGGTAAAGTTAAATTTAAAAAAAAGTTCTTCGGCGGTATTACAAAATCCCACAAATTCTCTAAAAAACTTCCTCTCCGCTTGTTATTTGCAGACGACAGTAGTATCTTTCTAAATGCGGAAGAGAACAATATGATGGAGCTGAACAATATCCTGGAAGTATATGAGGAAGCTTCAGGCCAGAAAAATTATTGTTTAAAAGCCCTCGAAACCAAGTATTATTTTTACAGAATCACTTAAATCTTCCCGTGAAAGTGTCACGTGAGCTAACCGCACATAATCACCGTCGGAGTATCCGCCACGCCGCCACCACCACCACCGACCACCATCGCCATTGCGCCGCCCTCTCGCTTTCTTGCCGCCATCGACCACCGCTGTCGTCACACCACCGCCAAAAACCACATTTAGAGGAAGTTTTTATGAAAATTGAGAAAACATCTAACCTGTCAACTTCTCCTAAATTTTATGTAGACCCTGTAAAACCACTTTTACAGGAAGTTTTTACAGCCTCGTTGGAGATGCTCTTGTCTTTGTTAGGGCATCTCCAACGGTAATCCGCAAATCTCCTCCCGCATCCGTCCGCGAATGGGTGGGGGGAGGGGAGGGGGCAGTCCACGGAAGCGGATGTGGGAGACCTCCATCCAATGCTAGGCGCATACATTTTGACTACAACTTGAACCAACCAGACGAAATTCGATCAAAACGGGCAGATTTCATATAAACACGTCTGGATTTCATATAAACATGACGAATTTCATTACATTTACATCAAAGGGGTGCTAATCCAGCTCTGGAGGTATAATTAATACCTAATCTAAATGGCCAGCGGTGGCTGTTCCCCGTGTCCGGCCATGAGCCCCGTGGACCGAAGCTTCACCGTCTCCAGTTCTGCCTCGACCCTCTCCATCTCCGCCTCCGTAACCTCCACCTCCGGAGGCCCGGGAAGTGAAGCTGTCCGCCTCCATATCGCCACCAAGCGAATAATCAGCCGACGATGTTGAGCCCATGAAGCTTGGCGTTGACGGGAGGGGAGGAGCGGTGGCCTTCCCGGGACACGAGCGACGGCGACCTACCGTGCACTACTCTTCCTCGCTGCCGGCGGCGCACACGGACGTGCCGGCTTCGTGGTCGTCGCGGTTGGGCGCTGACTCGGCCATGTACTCTGCCTCGTCATCGGTCTCGCCGAACACCGCCTCGCCCGCGTCATCGCTCTCCTTGTAGGCGGCCGCCACCTCCGCCACCCGCTGGCGGTACCGCAAGCGGGCGAGGCGGATCTCACGGGCGTAGCTGTAGGACTCGAGCAGCGCCTCCTGCTCCGCCAGGTCTGCATCCGACGCGATAGCCCTACTGGCGGTGAGCTTCTTCTCCGCCTGCACGTGCTTCTGGAGGAGGTGGTGGTTGTAGGCGGCGTTGGCCCGCACCTCCCAGAACTGCTCCTCCCGCTCCTCCCGCACCATGTCCACGTAATGGGCACGGGCCTTGCAGATGTTATGGTGCAATGCACCGGCGAGGGTGGCGCGGAGGAGGAGGGTGGAGCCGGTTCGTCGTCGGCAGCGTCCTCCATTGGGACGTTGACGTCTTTCGGCTGCCTGCCGGCCAGCCAGCCGGCAGCAATGGTCGCCATCTCCTTCTTCTAGTTCGACGTCAGCCCATCCCAGAGAGCTTTAGCGGGGGAGGAAAATCCATGGTGGGAGTGGTGCGGAGAGGGATCGGAGATGGATGACTGCGGCTATGGCCGAGGCACCGGTTTTTATAGCAATGGTGGGCGGAAGAGGGTACGGACGGGTGGCACCTGAGGAGACGCCTCGGCAACTGCGTGCCATAAACGTGGGCGGCAGATGGACGGACGGGCGGTCGTCGTGTCATTTGAACGCGCGGCAGTCGCCTGCACCGGGAAGCGGCGCGGGCGGCGCCCTCTCGGCCGCCGCGCCGCTTCAATGCCTTCGCCAGTGAGCGGCCGCGTCCGCTCTGGCCGGGCATGAATGTGGGCGGTGACGCTCTGGCGCGGCGCTGACCGAAAATGCGCGGGAAAGGGAGGGTTTTTTGGTGAGCCAGGGCGGTCAAAAGCGGGCGTGGGATCGGTCCGGACTCCCACAAAGCCCTCCACGTTTTGTCTCCGGTTTGCGGGAGAAATTGCATCCTCATCGTGCCGCGGACCCATACAGACACGCATTGGATGGCTTTCCCTGTCCGAACAGTGCGGCCCAGACGCATGCGAAAGATTTGCGTGTCGGCGTTGGAAATTCCTTTAGATAATTGATGTAACTCCCATCCGTAGGTGGTGTATTTTGGTTTAATTATTCCTCCCAACAAATAAACAGTGTGAAGCGCGGTTGTGAGGCTGTAAGGTTGGTAAAATCGTCACAACTGTCACGTGATTTACCTCTACATTGTTTGTTCGTACTCAAAGAATATTGATCTTGCCAAGGACACACATAGATTCACATCTAGCATTTGATCCTGCTGAACAGGACATCCAACTTTTTAATATGGGAAATACTTGCTTGTACTTGGCCGTGCTGATCTAAGACGTTAATATTTTTTCTCACGGGTCTAGTCCAACTCCTAGCTCTGCATGATGTGACAAAAAAAATAGATTTTAATTTCGGGGCTAATAGTGTTGGCAAATCTCAATGTGTGTGAGTGGATGTAACCATTGTTTTTCTTCGTTCAGTACCATACGTGTCGATTCCATGGCATGCTGAACACTAGTTTACGCTTAGGAGATTTACATAAAATAAATAAGAGTAACACTTCATCACCACTGCTCTCCCACTCTCAGCGGAAAGATAGGAGCCTACAAATAATCTACGGAGTGCCATGTTGCTCTGCCTTATCCAATGCTGCAATGCATGCCCTCACCGCGGCGTCTCTCCTTCAGTATGGCAGCGGGTGGCGATGCAGCCACCGAAGGGGAGACTGGGCCAGGCTCTGTGCTGGCGTTGCAGCCCCAGGACTCGCTTGCCCACGGTGACGGCCTGCCACCTCTCAAGATCCCTGAAGCTCAGGTGGTGCCGTCCGGCGGCCAGGAAAGCCCGGTGTGCACGCCCTTCGCCGTTCCGCTGGAGCCGCACCAGCTCTACTGCCGTCAACTCCGGCTGGGAGGAATGCGGTGGAAGCCGGCCCCAAGACGGCGTCAGTCACTCTCCTGGAGGGGATCGGGGCCTCCCCCGTGCCATCCATCCTGGGGCCCAGACCGCCGGCCTCCGCGCCAGTCAGGCGCAAGAAGACGCTGCCACCGAACTTCACGCCACGGAGGAGTGCGCGGCTAACCCTGAAGGACGACGGCACCCGCAGGGGACCTGTCGAGAGGGCGCAAACTGTGCTGCTCCGCAACATGGGGTTGATCGGGGCAGAGGAGCATTTGTCCCCTGAAGCTCTGGATGCCTATCTCAAGCTCTTGATGCGCCTCTGCCTCCGCAGCATATCACAGCGGTGGCAGCCCTCTTTGATCCCGAGGGCGCTGCTTTTGACGAGCCGGTGCAAGTAGGGTCCTCTGCTTTCAACCTGCCGGAGAGCGTGGATCCGTGTGGAGCCTAGTGCTCTTGTAGCTCCTGTGGATGTGTTGCCTTATTATGGCCATGTCGTTTCGTCTACTAGTGTGGAATGTTAGAGGGCTGAATAATCCAGCCAGACGCAGTTCTATCCGTATGTTTATGCAATCGTGTGATGTTTCGTTGGTTTGCTTTCAAGAATCTAAACTGAATGTGGTGGATTCAGTAGTGGTTAATCAGACTCTTGGACCGGATTTTGATGGTTTTGAGGCTCTACCAGCTGATGGCACACGTGGGGGTATCCTGTTGGCATGGAAATCTGACCGCTTGAGGGTCTCGGCTGTTCATAGAGGGGAATTTTCTATTTCTGCCAATGTTGCTTCCCTAGCTGATGGCAAGGTTTGGATGGTGACCTCAGTTTATGGGCCGCAGGCTTATGAGGATAAGAGACGGTTCCAGGAAGAGATCGAGAGCATTGGGGAGCAGGTTCATCTTCCATGGATTCTTAATGGTGATTTCAACTTGGTCAGGCACGAAAATGAGCGCAGCACTGGGAGAGTCAATAGGCGGTTGATGAACAAGTTCAGGCACACTATTAATAAACTGGGGTTGCACGACATGCCTCTGGTGGGCAGGAGGTTTACTTGGTGTAATGGTCAGGAGCATTCTATAATGGCAAAACTAGACAGATTGTTATTTAACAATGCTTGGGAAGATACATACCCAATCAGTGATCTCTTGCCTTTGAGCTCGAACATCTCAGACCACTGCCAATGCTGCTTTCCTGTTCGGCTAGCTGCTCGTCCAAGGGCGTTCAGATTCCGATTCGAAAATTATTGGTGCAAGCTGCCCGGTTTTCTTGACACAGTAAAGGGAGCATGGGAGGAGGAGGTCTCGAGTTCTAACCCTATGCACGTTCTAAGCACTAAGCTTCAACGTACAGCCAAAGCATTGCGCATATGGGGCCAGCGGAAACAAAGTGCCATGAACTTGCAATTTCAGATAGCCAACGAGATTATCCTGCGCCTGGATACGGCCCAGGAGGCAAGACCCTTGTCTGCGGAGGAGAGAAAGCTGAAGTCCTTTTTGAAAGGCAAATGCCTTGCCCTGGCCTCGCTTGAAAGAGTACGGCTGAGACAGAGGGCCAGGATAAGAGATCTCCGGGAGGGAGATGCAAACTCTAAATATTTCCATATGAAGGCTAATGGGCGCAGAAGAAAGCACCTCATACCTTACCTCCAAGACGGGGCACGTACGGTATCCTCCATGGACGAGAAACTAGAATTGGCACATGACTATTTTCGGGAACTGTTAGGGGTCCCGAAAACGAGGCATAAGGTAATTAACCTGGAGGCTTTGGGTCTGAACAAGATCTCAACGGCTTCGTCCCAGGCCCTGGAAGCCCCTTTCACTATGGAAGAGGTCAAGAAAGTGGTGCACGACATGCCATCTGATCGTGCCCCGGGGCCGGATGGTTTTTCAGGGCTCTTTTACAAGCAATGCTGGGAGATCATCGCTGGCGATTTCATGGCTGCTATGAAGGCCCTGCATGCTGGCCATTTCTCTTCCTTCGGTGGCTTAAACTCATCCATCCTCACCCTGCTGCCTAAGAAGGACAGCTCGCTGAATCTAACAGACTTCAGGCCCATCAACTTGATTCATGGGGTGGCCAAGATCTTTGCTAAGGTGTTGATGGCTCGACTATCTCCCCTGCTGCCAGGGTTAATTTCTCCAGCTCAAAGTGCCTTTGTCACCGGAAGAAGTATACACGAAAATTTCAAATTTGTGCGGAATGCTGCCAAATATCTGCACAAGAAGAAATGTCCATCGGTGCTCATGAAAATTGATATCTCCAAAGCCTTTGATACGCTCTCCTGGGAATTTCTGTTAGAGATTTTGAAAATCAGAGGCTTTGGCCATAGGTGGTGCTTCTGGATCTGCGGCCTGCTTACCACGGCGTCCTCAGCGGTCCTCATCAATGGGGAAACAAGCCCTCCTTTCGCCCTGGGAAAAGGAGTCAGGCAGGGCGACCCCCTGTCACCGGCCCTCTTCATTCTGGCGATGGACGTGCTCCAGGCGATGCTGAGCTGGGCAGCGAGGCAGAATCTGCTTGCAAGGATTGGTTTGGACAGCAGGAGTCCAAGGGCTTCCATTTTCGCTGATGATGCTGTACTCTTTTTCACACCGGCGACAACGGATCTACAGGTTATTTCGACCATACTTGAGTTGTTCGGTGATGCTTCGGGACTCAAAATCAGTTTTCAGAAGAGCACGACTACCTGTATCCAATGTGGAGAGGACAAAGCTGCCGAGGTTGCTGAATTCTTGCACTGTCAAAGCATTAATTTCCCCTTCAAATACTTGGGGTTGCCCCTCTCAATATTCAGGCTTAAGAGGCAAGACATTCTCCCGCTCATCGACAAGTTCTCCAACAAGATGAAAGGTTGGAAGCCAAAGTTGTTGGCACCGGCCGGGAGGCTGACCCTGACAAGCTCGGTCCTTATGGCCCTGCCCATTCACTTCATGTCGGTCCTTCCTTTGCCGGCTTGGGCGCTTAAGATCATCGATAGAAGATGCAGAGGCTTTGTTTGGAAGGGTGAAGAGGAAGTCAATGGAGGCCACTGTCTGATGCCATGGACCAGGGTTTGCAGGCCGAAGGAGTGGGGTGACCTCGGCCTTTTGAACCTTAAAAGCTTTGGGATAGCCCTTCGGTGCCGCTGGCCATGGCTGCGCTGGGATTCAGCAGAGCGACCTTGGCACCTCCTTCCCGATCAGCAGGAGAAAGAGGTCTCTGCTCTGTACTCAGCGGCGTGCCGGATTGCTTTGGGGAATGGGGAAACAACGAGATTCTGGACGGACAACTGGACACCAGAAGGCCACTGTATTGCTTCCATTGCTCCTGCTTTGTTTTCCTTCGTGAAAGACTCTAAGCTGTCAGTGAAGGAAGCCTTGCACAACCACAGATGGGTCAAGGACATACAAGGTGGTCTGTCTGTCCAAGCCTTGGCGCAGTATCTCCAGGTATGGGACCTTGCACAGGCCACCACCCTTGCTGCTGACACTGCTGACCGTCCCGTTTGGCGGCTGACGGAGCACCACCTCTTCACCGTCAGCAGCGCCTACGGGATGTTCTTCATGGCGGGAATAAAGTTCGCCTGTAATAAGCCGATCTGGAAGTCTAAAGCCCCGCCCCGTTGCAAATTCTTCATGTGGCTGGTTATTCATAAGAAATGTCTCACGGCGGATAACCTTCTGAGACGAGGTTGGCTATCTAACATCTACTGTCCGCTGTGCCTGATCCACCAGGAAGATTGCACCCATCTTTTTGTTCACTGTAGATTCACACAACAACTTTGGAGGAAGTTCCAGCAGTGGACTGGGGTGTCTTTCACCATCCCTGACGGAAGCTTCGGCAGCACAGAAGACTGGTGGCTAGCTGCCAGAAGGGAGATCCCAAAGCCGGCCCGTCGCAACTTCGACACCATTACCATTCTGATACACTGGAGGGTCTGGAAGGAGCGAAACGCCCGAATTTTTGATCACACTGCGTGTACCCTTGAACGAGTCCTCGACCAAATCAGAGAGGATATTGGTGTATGGAGGACTGCGGGTTGCATCACTGACCTGGGGAGCTGAATCGCCTATGGGGCGCGCCAAGCTTTTGTAGTTCTGTACCTTCAGTTTTTCCTGTGTCTTTTCGTTGTTTGCCCCCGCTTCATGCTAACAGTTCTAGACCTCCTGGACTGTTTAGCTCTCGTTTGTACTCTTCACTCCTTCTAATAAAATTCGGCCAATGGCCCTTCGAGAATGCATGCCCATGCTTAGCCGAAAAGTGCACAGTAAAGCGATGCTTTTAAAGCGTATGTCGGCCTTTGACTAACTTGAGCAGGGGGCTTTCCCCTTTCAATGCTACTCTCCATACTCATAATGCTACTCTCCATATTACTCATTTGTGGCTGAGTTTGTTCTTCTGGTACTTTTTCCATACTCAATTTCATGAATGTTTTCAGAAAATATGTGAACAACTCTAGACAAGTTTGGCATCACAAGAAAAGAGCATATGCGGCCCCTGTCACAGTACGTCTACAAGAAAACAAGAACTTCAAATGCAAAATATTTTGGCGTAACTCTTAGTATTTTTTAGCGAAGTCTTTGTTATTCGTATTTGAGTTTCTTCGATGTTTTTGAGTGATGAATAATGCCAGATTGTTTTAAAAAAAATCTAAGGAGGACAATTGTTCTATGCCGTTGAAACACTTTTGGAATGTACATCTTCCGCAATAAATGACATACACCATGGAATAAACCACTCCCTAGACGGTTCTTCTCAAAAGGGAAATTTGAGAAGTTTCAAAATAGGAAATCCACAAATGTTCCTTCATTCCCTTTTCTCTGAAGTTTCAATTTATGTCATTTTCATGTACACTTTAAGGAATGCTCTAGAATGCTTTGACGAAGTTTGACATCGTGTAAGCATTGAAAGCTATGTTTTGGATATACACAAAAGTGGGTGCATACAAACCATGGCCACACAAATAAAATAAGAATGATATTCAGGAATGCATAAGCTCTCAAAGGATTCACAGGAATACATAAATGAGTTTTCCACATAATTGGGCATCATGTGAGGATCATATGTCTTTTTCTTTAAACAAGAGGATGAGTTGTCTTTGATAGTATTAGTTTGTCAGTTGGCCAGAAGGCGTTCTTTCACAAATTCCTCGTACATATAAAGATTGCCATTGTTTCTCCACAAAAAAGGATAAAAAACATAAATTGAAACTAACAAACTGCATCTATCTCCAGATGCAGTTTGCTAGTTTCATTTTATATCTCATTTTATCCATTTGTGTCATGCTCAGAAAGACGAGGCGGCGGCGGCTTCTTGAAGATGGAATAAGGTTTTCTCCACTGTCCCGATGATGCTTCTAGTGTCATCAGAGGGCATGTGGAGGTGTGTCTCCGTCAGATCTCATGGGATGTGGCCGGCATTTGTCTTCGGCGGATCCGCTTGGATCCAGTTTCGTTTGTCTATGTATGTGTGTCTGCAGGTTAGATCCTTTCGATCTACGCTTCTCTTCATCGGCGGCGGCGGTTGCTGTTGTGGTGCGTTGGTCCTATGGGGGCTTAGCACTATGACTTTCCGACTGTCTGCTACAACAATCTTTGCCCAGCTTCGATGAGGAAGGGATGATGACGGCGGCGCGCCTTCGACTCGCTCTAGTGCTTGTAGTCGTCGCTAGGTGGTCTTCGGATATGAATGTAATTTTATACTTGTGTTCTTTGTACTACCTTAACAGTTGATGAATAGATTAAAAGTTTCTCGAAAAAAGGAAGACAATGCTACTGCTAGCGTACTAGCTACTATGAACATGGTGTTGACGATTTCCTACTAAAGTGGATACACTTATTGGAAAATTCCTCACTTGCATATAAATATCCCAAAATAGTCTACACAGAAGTAAAATAATAAAAAGACCACATCTGAACTCTGGCTAAAGCGGACATGGTTCTGAATATTTTAGACCTAATGCATTGCGTCCAAATTTAAATTCATATAAAGCACCAAATAGTAGATACACCATACTTACAATACAACTTACAAGCAAAGGCAAAGGGGAAAAAAGAAAAAAATGAAGTGCAAATTGGAACGTCGAGCCCATCTTCCACCATCGAGGCCAGCCTCATCAGAGAAATGCCGTTCTTTGGTGGGTGGGTGGGGGGGGGGAGCTCCATTGCACCGAGGATGGGCCCATGTCCAATCCAAAAATAGCAAAACATGGGCACGTATCTACTATCCATCACCCAATAGCAGGACCCCTCTCATCTTGCCATCGATCGAAGGACACTGTACCCTCGGGATGAAGAGTGATTCACTTTAGAACAGAATGAACAATATATAAAAGAAATAAAGTGGCTAAGCTATGGCTGTTAGGGCGAATTCCTAGTTCTAGTGGTAACTCTTTCATTTGTTCATATGTGGATTTGGTTTTTGCTGTTGGTCGAACGCGGGTTTTACATCCGGTTATCTCTTTTCGCTCGATTTGACCGGTTCATCATTTTGCTACGTGTTCATCTATCCATGTACCTTCGCAAAGCTGCGTCTAGGTCACTTCGAGAAGTTCTCCCCCCCCCCCCCCCGCGCGCGCGCGCAATCCTCACCCCTGCTCTTCTTCGTGAGATAGCCCTTCCCTCTCCACATTCATCACCCCCCGGCAGCACCAATCCTATCCGCTCTCTCCATCCTGGGCAGCCAAAGTCCTAGGTGTAACATTGGTCGACTCCACTTTCGTTTCCAATCCCACAAGACTAGAGTAAATCCAGCTCCAATACGCCACCGGAAATCGATCCCAATCCGGCGCCCTAGGCCTCCACAGACTACAACCTCTCCCGACCTTGCCTCCATCTCCATGTCTTCACGATGGCGGCAACGTGAGAAGAGTGATGAGGAATGGGAGGCGGAAAAAAGAAAATCCCCATCTCCACCGATGTTGGGCCATCGCCGCCGATGCACCCATCGTTGGGGAGGACGATGAGGCCGCGGAGCTGCTATGTGACGGTAGAGGATGGGGGCAGCATCATCAGCATGACAGATGGCGCTGATCCATCATACTCTCTCCACAAACCTCGATACCCGCATGCCACGGGCCTCCGCCGCGAGGTTGTGGTACCCTCGGGCTCCTGCGTCGGGCGAAGTTCGAGCAATCGTCCTTCTTTCCCGTTATCCATGAGATGCAAATTTGTGACCACTTCTCTCCCTCCCTCACATCTCTCTATTGTGCTCTCTCTCTCCCTCCCTCTCTCTCTCTCCCATGATTCTCTAGCCAGAAAACTATTTTTCTGTTTTAATTCATCCTTTTGATGTGCTACATTGGTTCATGTTGATGCCCAGGCTGATGTGTTGTTGTGATTCATGTTCTTTCTTTTTGAGGTATGGGTGTGTCCCAACTTAGTCTACAAACTCTCCATTAACAAGGGCGCGTATGGTGCCGTACTTTCCGCATGCACGCTGGTGAGCCTCCAGCGCTAGCTGCAGAAGTTCTCCGCCAACCTAGTCGTGCACACCACGGGCTACTTTGATACGAAGACGTTACGATGGCACTGCTACACATATTGAATCTGTAGATTAGGTTGAGTTCATCTCTACTTTCATCCTTAGTATTTGAGAATAACACCCTGTTATCATAATCAAATATGAGGATTAATTTTCTCCCCGTCGTCTCATGACAGAGATGTCACTATATGTGTTTAATCCATGAATAAACTAGAATATGCTCTTCTTTGTTATTTATTTTTGGAAGAATTAGACTGCAATATACACAAATATTCAGACATTCAAAATGATATAACAATCAGTCGATATTTAAATATATTCAGAGATTCAAAATGATATAACAATTAGTCGATAGTAACATCCCTATTTGTTGAGGTTCATAAAGTGATTTATTTTTCCTTCTTTCAGCTTGATAGGAGTGCAGATCTTATGTATGAAAAATTGTGTTTAGAAGTACCATATCCTTTTTATTCTTCCAAGATGGCCGATGCTATTCCATATCAACCATCTGAATCTAAAAAATGGATGTTGTTGCATGTTTAGTGTTTAAAATAAATTGAATTTGCTACTGGAAATGGCACATAGATCATAATTTGACTTCCTTATTAATTGATGTTCAGATTTCCCCAAGGAGGATGCTCAAGACGCTTTTTCCTCATTTTCCCTTTGTAGTATTAATGAGTAAATTGGTCGATATTATGCCATTCTATTAGTTCTGCTTTGTTCCAGCAAACAAGCGTTAACTATCAGAGATTTTCTACATTGATTTCCTTTCAGTAGCATATTAGTAACTATTGTTGTTGCATAACATAGTGTGTCTTCATTAGATTTCCCCTCATGGAGCTCCACTATTAAGAAACTTTTTTAACACAGTGCAGACGCAAACACTAATACGCATGCACGTACGCTCACCCCTATGAACGCATGCACAACCTACCCCTATAAGCACTTCGAGAGATTGAGCCGGCACATCATCTTGAGATTGAGGAAGTCGTTACAGACGCCTTCATAGTCGACGGGAATGTCTCCTCCACTACAAAAAAATGACACACCCATGACATTTTGGCCCGAACGAATTTTTTTGTCATGCTTATGACACTTCCATGACGATAATTGTGACAAAAACACGTATCATCATAGATGTGGTGGGCTCCTACTTCTATGACAAAAAATCATGACAGAACATAGGCGTTTCATCCTCGGTGGGCCGGAGACGCACCTGCATGACATTCTTTGGGCCGTCCATGGAGGGAAAAATCGTGGTAGAAGCGAGAGCGAGGAAAATATCGGGAGTTCCCGGTTACGGTGGGTGGTCGGGGCCGAGCGATGCAGGGAGGTTTGCGCGTTTCTCTCGTGTATGCGCATGTGTGCGAGGCGTTGGCTAACTGAACTCGAGTGATCGCACTAGCTACGTTACTGAAACCAAGCGATCGATCCCTTGGCTGTTAACTGAACCCGAGGGATTCATTCACTGCTGACTGAACCCGAGCGATTCCTTCGCTGTTGCTGCTAACTGAACCCGAGCGATCGATCACTGTTGCTGCTTACTGAAGCCGATCGAGCTCCCGTGCGAGACGTAGCCAGCCGGTGTTGGGTTGCCTCTTGATGAACAGTGATTGTTGCTACCGTGCACGCGGTACATAGAACGAGTAGAGACGTGATGAGTCGACCAGGTTGGTTGGCTGTGGATGAACAGTTCCTGGTGGGGGTTGGATGAACAGGACCCCGTGGTAGTAGGCCGTTGCCGCTGGATGAACAGGACCCCGAGGAGGCCGCCGCACCCTAGCTGGTTGGGGGTGGATGAACAGGACCCCGTGGAGGCTCTATGAACAGTGTCAGTGGAGGCTGGATGAATAGTAACCCCGTAGATGAACAGTAGCTGGTGGAGACTGGAGGAAGAGTCGACGGGTGGATGAACAGTAGCCCATGGAGGCTGGAACGAGGCACTAGATGGTGGATGAACAGTAGCTCGTGGAGTCCCGTTTTGCGGTACGCCACACCCCTCCCGATGAACAGGACACCGTTTTGACCGTAGGCGCTCCAACACAAGTCCATTTCCTCCGTTTTGCGGTATGCCACACCCCTCCCGATTAACAGGACCCCGTTTCGACCGTAAGCACTCGAACAGAAGTCCATTTCCTCCGTTTTGCGGTACGCCAGACCCTTCCCGATGAACAGAAGGCCGTTTCCTCCGTTCTGCGGTACGCCAGACCTTGTTTCGGCTGTTCCGTCCAAGCTGGTTGGCTCCCGATGAACATGACGCATTCCGTTCCCCCCGATGAACACAACCCAGTTTCTCCGTTCCGACACAGCCGGTTGGCTGCCGATGAACAGGACGCCGTCGCTGTACGCGTTCGAGACCCCGCCCGTATGTACGTATGTAGCCGTATTTACTTTCTTGCAGTGTGGTCATACGTATGTGTACACGATATAGACGGGACTCCGTGACATGCTACGTCCGCGCCTCTACTACGACATGTGTCGCTCGTTACTCGGCCACAGTTCATCGCTGCAGAGAGACCAATCGACCAGTATGTACGTACACATTTGCGACCAGACAGACAACGCTACGTACGCTTCGACCGGGTGGGTCCCGGCTGTCAGGGAGAATAAGGACGCACTTCCTTGCGTGCGAAGATATAGCTGGTGGGTCCCAGCTGTCAGGGGGAAGAATTATTTTTTTTGCCCGTAGTATGGACGCATTTCCTTGCGTGCAAAGATGTAGCTGGTGGGTCCCAGCTGTTAGGGGGGAAAAGTTTTTTTTTCACAAAATACGGTGGCCCTTCCGGTGGGTCCTTGCTGACAGGTGGAGGAACCGTTATTTTGCGCGTAATAAGGAGGCACTTCCTTGCTGCGGCCATGGACCAAGCTGTTAACCTCTCTACGTACAGTCCTCTTTCGATGGAAGTCATTCCTTGACCATGTTGACCACGCCGCATCGAGAGCACCAAGGCGGGGACAACGGCGAGGCCTAGGAAGGGAATGACCAGGAGCCGGGGAAGACTCGGCAGTTGTTTCCCATGCGGAGGGGAGTACGAGGGTTTACTGCTTCGGCTGCAGTGTGAGGCTGCCGTCGCCGGAGAATAACAGGAGGTCTGGGTGAGTACAGGGATGGCCAGGCCAGCGATTGTAGTAGGGTGGGGCGATGAGGCCTGCGCGGCAGCACAGCCGGCCACGGGACGGAGGAGCAGGCGGCACGACTGGCGATGGTTTGGGCGGCTGGAGCAAGAAGACTAGAGGTTGAAGAAGCATGGCAGGCGTTGGATGGACATCGTACGGTCGCTGTAGCTAGAATCGTTTGTATTGACTAAGTTGAAACATCCTGCGTCCCCGTCAATTTAGTAGGCCCACATGTCAGCCTCCAAATATGGTGGGTCCCAGCTAGCAGGGGGAGTATTCTTTTTTTTTTGTGCGTAGTAAGGAGGCACTTCCTTGCGTGCGAAGATATAGCTGGTGGGTCCGAGCTGTCAGCGGGAGGAATGTTTTTTTCGTGAAATACAGAGGCCCTTCCGATGGGTCCCCGCTGACATGTGGAGGAATCATTATTTTACACGTAATAAGGAGGCACTTACTTACGTACGGTCGTGGACCCAGCTGTCAGCCTCTCCATGTACAGTCCTCTTCCGATGGATGTCATTCGTTGACCACGTTCACCACGCCGCGCCGATAGCACCAGGGCGGTGGACGACGACGAGGCCTAGGAAGGGAACGACCCGGAGCCGGGGAAGACTCAGCAGTAGTTGCCCACGCGGTGGGGAGTATGAGGGTTTACTGGTTCGGCTGCCGTCACCGGAAAATAACAGGAGGTGTGGGTGGGTAGAGGAATGGCCTGGCCAGCGATGGATTAGGGTGGGGCAGTGCGGCCTGTGCGGCAGCACAGCCGGCCACGGGAGGCGGGAGTAGGCAGTCCCACCGGCGCTGGTTTGGGCGGCTGGAGCAAGAAGATTAGATATTGAAGAAGCAGCACGGCCGTTGGATTAAGATCCAACGGTCACTGCTGCTAGAATCGTTTGTGGACTAAGTTGACAAAGCCTTTCGTACACGTCAACCTAGTAGACCCACAAGTCAGCCTCCAAATATGTCCCAAACAGCATATAGCCCGAAATTTCTAGCCAGATTCAAATTAATTTAAAAACTAAACATACCTTAATTTAAATCGAATGAAATTTTACCCGCACAAAAACAATGAAATTTAAAATATCAAAATTCGAAAGAACAAAGTATTTTGGAACTAATTGCCTGTTTGCTGTATTTTTCATTTTACAGCCCATTTCTTATTACTTATAGCCCATTTCTTATTACTTATAGCCCATTTTTCGGGCAAGCCCGAATGCATCCCTCCTCGTCTTGAAAGATTTCCGGCCCAGCAGGGCGTAGAAAAGCAAGTAGGCCTACGTTGGTTATTCTACAAAAAACAAAATAGCTGGGCTAGACATTTTCAGAAAGGAAAAAAAACTGGGCTGGTCATGTGGTAAATATATGAAATAAAAGCCTGGGCTAGACGGGCCACAGCTCCCACACAACCCAGTTGATACCCTTCTCCGTCCCGAAAAAAAAGAAAATACTGCGCGCACTGCTGGGTCCTGGGTGTCAGCCGCTCCTTGTGCAGTTATTTCGATTATTGACTATGTTGACAGTGACGTGCGACCCAGATGTCAGGAAACCATCAGGAGGAACCCTTTTTTTCTTCTAATAAAGGAGGCACTTGCTTGCCTACTGCCATGATCCTGGTGGGTCCCTACTGTCATCCTCACCATGTACAATCATCTCTTTATTCCTCTCGGTTGTTGACCATGTTGAAAACACCGGAGGACGGCGCCGCGGCGAGCGAACCAAGGCGGAGGACGATGGTGAGGCCTCGGACAGGAACGAACAGGAGCCGGGGAAGATGCGCAGAGTTTTAGGGTGCGATGTGGCCGTGATGCGTGCGCGGCAGCACAACCAGCCGTGGGAGGCGGGAGCAGGCGGTCCCGCCGGTGCTGGTTTGGCTTTGGCGGCTGGAGGAAGAAGAGACTAAACAAACATGACAGACGTTGAATGTCAATCCAATGGTCAAGGTCGGCACAATCATTTGTTGACTAAGCCGACACCACGTAGCATACTTTTTTATAGGAAGTAAAGAAAAACTGGGCTCGTTCGTCAGATAACATTCCCGAAACTGCGACCGTTTGATCTTGCGTCGCAACTAAAACTGCCAGGAAAATGTGTTCGTTTGCCGTCCTCCTCCCAGGGAATGCCACATAAGTGACTAGCACCCTTGGTTTTCAACCGAGAGGTCCTGGGTTCGATTCACAGGAACCCTCAATTTTCTCCTCCTTCCTTCCTCGCATAAAAGAAAAAGAAAATCAAAGACTTGAGAAGGCATACAGAACAAGCTAGTGTACCAGTAAAGAGACGTTGCTGAGTTTTAGAAAAAAGAGAGACGTGCTCCTGTAGCTGGTTCAAATCCAAACCTAGACTATGACTATATATAGTGCTATGCTACTCTGCAAGTAATGAAATTGACATATCCAACGTTCGCTTCTCCTCTTCTCTACTTACTCTGCCTAGCATCAGAAGCTCTGGCCGCAGCAACCATGTCCAATGGCGGCTCGTCCACCTGCTCTTCAGCAGGCAACAACTAGATATGCGCCAAGTCACCACCCGTACCATCGCCTATGGGTCTCATCACACCCCCGTCGGCACACGCACCGCAGCCGGTTGCTCATCGCAACCCGCTGCTGTTGGTGTGGTGCCACTGCTGCAAATCATGCAGAGTCATCCGTCGCGTCTCAACCACAATCCTCAACCCTGGCCGAGTCTTCTACAAATGCCTGAATCATGGGGTAATAATATGTTTAAGTGTTGTTTGCCTGCTTTCAGTTGCTGATTTTTTTAATAGTTTGGTTGATGATCTTCCAATTTGATTCGTGCATAAAAGGGAAGATTCATGTGATTTGTATTTCTGGGAAGTTGCTGATGTGGGGGAATGGAACTACGCTGATTATTTGGTTAGCCGAGGAATCCCAATACCAGCAGGTTGGGGTGTTGGACAAGTAACTGAAGGAACGACAGAAGAGGAAGATGCAGAGCAGAAGGTTAAAGATGCAGTTCCTCTGATCATGGCCAAGCAACAGCTGCTGAATGGCCTTGACAACAATGAGGAGATGAAAGAGCTTGTGAAGATAATGGGCAAAATCGTTGTACTCTGTAGGATGATTGTCTCTTTATTTGCAGTGTATGTAGCACTCGTGATGTATTCAGTGGCTATGACATGAGCACTTTGCTGAAACTAGTAATGAATGAAACCTGTTTAGCAGGTTGGGGTAGTGTTGTGAACATCTAATGATTTCTATTAACGGAAATCAGGGGGTATCCCCTTTTCCTCATAAATAAATAAATAGCAGAGGCCCTTTTGCTAATAAATAAATAAATTAGCAGAGGCCCTGTCGGGTTAGCTTCATTCCCATTCGAAGACGTAGAGCAAATTGCAGTCCAACAATAAACTATGTCATCAAATACAAGTTTCATAGCCAAATATGAGTACAACTAAACAACAATGTCATCATGTTTTAGTCGTCATACAATCACCAAACACAAATCAACATACATAATAAGTGATGTTCTCACAGCAAAATACTAAACAACAACTTCATCAGGTTTCAGTTGTCACAGCAAACACAATTTCACATATAGTAGATAAAAAGTCGTCTTCTCACAGGCAAATACGACAAAAGCAATCTAATCATCATCCGCAGCAGCAACATCAACATCTTCGCCATGTGTATCAGTCTGAATCGTAATTCCCCCCAGTGTCATCTTCTTCTTCATCCTCAATGTCCTCAAACATTGGCCTCTTATCCATCAACTCTCGTACGTCCACAGCCTGACAGGGAATCTTTTCGCCAGCCTTATTGACGTGATGGTCCTCAAAGATACTACGAACTTCTGTGGAATCTTCTACATCAGGAGTAGTGTAAGCATCATCTTGTTGTGCAACTTCATGAAATGAATTCCTCTGCTCAAACCTTTGCAATACTCTCCAGTCATCGCTACATGCATATGTGTCTTCCAAGAAAAATATCTGTGTTGCTTGATTTGCTAAAATAAAAGGCTCGTTGGTGTGGTACGCCGCCTTGACATTGATCGATTTGAAATAATCATCAGCTTTGGGTTTTGTGATCCTGGAAAACAGGTTGTACCAGCGATAGCAGAACAGAACCACACATCGATGAACCTCAAAACTGGAGATATACTGCAACTGAACAATGTCTGTTATGTTAGCATACATTTCAGTTGTGTCATCGCCGTATGTATCCGTGCTCATGACGACACTGATTTGTGTCTTCCTACCTTCCTCGCATGCAAGGGTGTTGTAGCGCACATCTCCAACAACGCAAGATTCATAATGTCTTACCCGAGTATCAGGACCCATTGCTAGTGTGTAAAGGGCATCATTAACTGCCTGCCCATCCTCCCACATCTTCTGAACCTATGGTTAGAAAATAGACAAGTTGATCATCTTATGTACTCAATATATTAAAAAAACTGACAATGCAATTCAAAAGCTTACACGACTCTTGAACCATTTCGCAAATCCTGCCATAACCAGTTTGTCAATGTTTCTTGGATTTTGTGCCAGTAACTCCTTTTGGTAGATGCTGCACAACATAGTGATCGCATCAAACATCTAAATATATAAGAATGTGCTGCAAGTTTAGTAGATTACGATGTATAAGCTATAGTACTTAGCACTTACTCGATATAAGGTAGAATCTCAGGACAGTTATTCAACACAAACCAAACCATTTTGTCCAAATCTTTAGGTTTGTCATCTTGTCGACTCTTCCCTGTAACTCGAACAGAACAATCGAAAACATTGAGCTCGGGATTGTCTTTACCCACCTTTTTGCTAAGCTGATCAGCTGTTTCAATGTATTTTGAGCAGAATGTCAATGCTTCTGTAGCAATGTAGGCCTCTACAATGGAACCCTTAGGTCTAGCTCTGTTCCTAACATAGCCCTTGAAAGTGCCTAGCTGCCTTTCAATAGGGTACATCCAGCCATACTGTACTGGACCTCTAAGTAGTGCCCCATTAGGTAGATGAACAGCCAAATGCACCATCACATCAAAGAAGGCTGGAGGATATATCTTCTCAAGGTCGCATAGGATAGTTGGTATCTTGTCTCTAAGATGCTCCAAAGCATCTATCCTGATATTTCTACTACAGAGTTCCCTGAAGAATTGTCCCAACTCTGCAGCTGCT
This sequence comes from Thinopyrum elongatum, assembly GCA_011799875.1. NCBI lineage: Eukaryota > Viridiplantae > Streptophyta > Magnoliopsida > Poales > Poaceae > Thinopyrum > Thinopyrum elongatum. The sequence goes on from CM022302.1 coordinate 377,949,033, forward strand.
CTGTATAAGTCAGGGCGGCCCAATCCTCTAAGGATAACAGGTAAAACCCTTTGAAGTAGGACGTGGCAGTCATGAGTTTTCAACCCTTGTACCTTGTTGACATCTGCACTGACTCTCCTTTCAGGGTTGGAAGTAAATCCACGTGGGAATCTCACACGTGACAGGATCTTGCAGAATTCTTTTCTTCTTACCTTGTCCAAGACGTACACAACTGGTGCCATATCCCGTGATGCACCATCAGCCTTCACCTGCAAATTGGTTCTGATACCCAGGTGTGTCAAATCAATCCTAGATTTTAAGGTATCTTTCCTTGATGTGCATCACATCAAGATTATGCCGCAGATCCAAATCTTTCCAATACTCCAAGTCCCACAAAGTGGACCTGCGGGTAAACAATAATCTCTCTTCTGCCCTGCCATGCTTCCTTTCCCCGCTACCATTATCAGGATGGTTTTCTGGTGTAATATGCCTGACCTTCTCTAATTCCTCTTGCAACTCATCGTCGGTGAGCCTCTTTGGCGCATCACGGTTTTCATGCTTTGCATTGAACACATGTCTTCGGTATTTTGTAGGACACGACTTGTCCTTGGCAAGGAAACGGTGGTGTCCAATGTAACAGATATTGCTAAGTATTGCGTATGACAGCGGATTCTTGTCACAGCGAACACATGCATTGTAACCATGTGTCATTCGCCTTGACATTGTGCCCAAAGCCGGATAATCATGGATGCACCAAATTATAACAGCACGCAGAAAGAAATCAACTGGTGGGCTGCTATATAGGTCTCGAGTGAGAACACCCCTCCATAGCTGTTGAAGTTCCTCCACAAGAGGCTCCATGAATAAATCAAAATCCTTTCCAGGACTTTTTGGACCTGGGATGAGCAAGGCCATCATGTAGTTTGATTCTTTGGTGCAGACATTTGGTGGCATGTTGTAAGGGATAACAAGCATTGGCCACATGCTATATGTGGCGCTCTGGTGGCCAAATTGGTTAAATCCATCTGTAGCTAAGCCAAGTCTAATGTTTCTCGGGTCAGCAGCAAACTTTTTGTGTTTCTGATTGAAGCTTTTCCAGTCACTACCATGAGATGGATGGCTCATTACATTCTGATCTCTGTACTCCTGGTTCCTATAATGCCACATTACATCCTCTCTTGTTTCAACATCATGAAACAACCTCTACAATCTTGGTGTAATTGGAAAATGTTTCAGAACATTACGAGGAATCCTCTTCACAGCATCGCCATCTTTCCATCTTGATGATTTGCATTTTGGGCATTCACTTAAGTTGGCATAATCCTTCCGCAACAGAACACAATTATTCTTACAAACATGGATCATATCATATCCAATTCCAACTGCCCAAAGGAAATTCTTCATTTTACTGTAAGTGTGTGGCAGCTCAGACGCATCTGGAAAAGATTTGCAGAAAGCAGCCAACATTGCATCAAATGATTAATTGGTCATCCACTCAGAAGTCTTCACCTGAAGAAAGGTGACCATAGCTGAGAATACTGACAGCTTATTTCCTGGGGTGACTGCCACGTTGCACTGTTCCAACATGTGGGCCCACCATTTTTCTTCTGCAGGTGAAAGTTCACGAAATGCACGAGCATTTTGTAGCAGTGTTTCAATGTTGGTCGAACTCACTGGCTCCGCCGCCACCACCTCCTCCTCCTCCTCTTCCACCTGAGCATCAGGCAGATCAAGATGGTGATCTGCTGCTTCCACATAGTCAGTAACATTGACGTTCATAGCTTCACCATGATGAACCCACCTAGTATATGTGACCGACATCCCATACAAGTGTAGATGATTTTGCACAGTTGACTGGGGTATTGTAACTGAATTCATACAACTGCTACATGGGTAGAGCACATCTAATTTCGGACCACCGTACTCAGCTCTGATAAAGTTCATGAAGTTTTCAACCCCCTCGACATATGCAGTGGAGAATCTTCGAGCAGAAGTTATCCAAGTCCTGTCCATCTGTTAGACATACAAATTAGTTCTTCTACTAGATATTACAGGAAAAACTTATATGCTTTTTTATAAAGTCCATAAAAAAATACCTAGGTCGATGTCTAAAGCTATGGCAAGATATTTGGATAAGCAGATCTAAGTAACGAAATATATGTAAAGCTAATTCAGCAAATAGATTTGAGTGCTAAATTATGGCAGGCTATTTCAACAGTCAATGAGGCCGAGCACACAACCATCGAAGGCCATCTCAGCAACAAAGATCGAGTATAAAACGGTGTCGAGCTATTTCACCTAACAGATTAGCTACTAGACCATGGCAATCTACTTCACAATAAATATATGGCAGTATATTTTAGCAACTAATCGGGCGTGGCATGCCATCTCAGCAAAGCAGATTGAGTGCAGAACAGGGCAAGGAAGCTTCTTAAGTAGAACATATTAACTGTAAACTATTTTGGCAAATAGTGAGATTAACAGCGTCTATCAGCTAACATTTCAGCGCTACTCCGACATGCATGGGGCCTCAGTCTAGAATGCGCATACCGTGGGAGAAGCTGACCGCCGTGCGTCTCCACAAGAACGTCGCCAGCGGTGGTGGCGCGACTGGAGGACGGCAGTCTATGAGAGCGTACTATGGGAGCGAGAGGATCGCCGTGCGTCCCCGACGAACCGCAGCGCCGACGTATCGGTGCGGCGGGGAGGGCGGCTTTGGCGGAGCGAATGGAGTGGAGGGGGCCGGGGGGAGGGGCATTGGGGGAATATTATTGGCTAGTTGGCCAAAGGGTAGTTGAATTAGGGATTTGGGGGGAATTTTTGCGTGGTGGGCAGGGGAGTTTGGCACATGGTCGGTTTCTCCAAATGCGGTCCCACGTGTCAGTGAAGAGGCAAGCCGAAGCGCGTTTTGTTTGCATGAGCCGTGTGCCGGACCGACCGTGTGAGGGGTGCAATGCGACCGCGACAGGCGTGTTGTGAGTGTACCGCCTTTTTCCTTTTAAACTTGGTGCTTCGCGTGATCCATCGATATTACTACTAGTAATCCGGTAATCCCGACTAAAACGGTGCGGCCGGGTCTTTTCCCGCGCGATATGCTGGGAGGTTGGCTTAGTTGGTTTTTTTAGGACTTTATTTTTTAGGACAAGGCTTATTGGTTTGACAGACAGAGCGAGAAAAAGATGTGAGATGCGTGAATGTGTAGTGGACGTACTATTGGAGTGCCTAAGATAAATTGTGTATGTATACATATGTGTTTATTTACTTTGCATGTTAGCTTTGTCTCGGGTCAAACCTTCTAAACTTATACCAAGTTTATACACACAAAAACGAATCATCATTCAATATATTTTCATACAATATATCTTACTATATATACACCGGACGAGATTCATGCAAACACGGCAGATTTTCATTACATTTTGAACTTTTATAGGACAGAAAAAGAAAAGAAACCCGACCCTAAACGTATTCTATGGCGGCGACCGACATGCACTTTCCTTTGTACTTCCGCATCGGTGACGACGTCCTCCATCTGCCGTCTCCAAGAATGGCGGCGGGGTTCAAGACCCGTGAAGTGAAGGTGCGGTCTCCGGCGAGGAAGAGTAGAACACGGGAGACGGACCGGCCAGTTGGCACACCATGCCCTGCCGCCTCCCATGCCCTACTCATCCTCGGAGGAGTCCCCGACCTCGGTGGTGCCGGTGGACGTGAGGTCGATGATGATGGACGTGGACGGTCTGTCGCTTCACCTGCCACATGCGCCACCGAACGTTGGACGGCGGCAAGTAGGACGCGTGGCTGGCGGTGCTCCCGTCATCGGCCGCCAGCATGGCCACCGCTTGTGCGGTCGCGTCCATGTCCGACTACGCCGGTATTGCGTTGCGAGCGGCGAGTTGAGCGAGGGCGGCGACCTTGAGCTTCATCCCTGAAGACAAGCTCTCCTGCAGAGTGTTCCCGCTCGCGATCATGGTGGATGTGGTGCCAGGTAGGAGGATGCGCTATGGTGTGGAATTTAGCTGGGCGTTGCCGCTTTAAGTAGCACATTCCGGTGAGGCCAAGCGTCCGGGTGCGTCAATAAGTCGCCGGAGTTGGTTCCTCGGGCAGCGAGCCTGCTTAATGATAGCATACGGACAGACGGCATGAATGCGGGCAGCTAGCGCTGGCTGGGAATGCACGCACACGACGGCGCGAGGGACGAGGGTTTTTTGTGTGCTAGGGTAGTCAGCTGCGGGCGTGGCAACGTTGGACATGCCTTTTGCTCACATGCGATCCCACATGTCATTGAAAGACGACCCGGCATGGTCTTGGGTCCTGGGGATGCAGTTGGCCGCGGTAGAACACTCCGCAGACGTGTCACAGCGCGCGCGCACTTCGGCGCCCCGTGCATCCTCGACGAGCCAGGTGTTGATCTGCTGGTCGTGCCACAGGGGCAGCGCCACCCTCGGCACCCTGAAGCCGAGCGTGTCCAACGGTGATGAGCGTGTCGCTCACCGCGGTCGCCGTGCCCAGAGGCGGTGCGGGAGCTGCGCCACGTTGCTGGCCACCACGACCCACATGAACGGTTGCCGATGGCGAGGAGGTCATGGGCCAGCTCCTCCATTGGACTAGTCTGCGCCACATCATCCCGACAGGTGTGCCCCACATGTCGGTTTCCATGTTTTCTCGGCCAAATTCGAGCGTCAGTATGGCCTCATTAACACTCTGCTCACCTCTCCCTCTTCTAGTCTAGTAGTATCCGTAAATGACGCGGGCGGGGGAGGGGGATGGACGTCGGTTTGCTCTCAACCGCGGTCCCACAAGCGAGCGAAAACGCAAGACGAAGCGCGTTCCATTCGGTGAGCGACGTGCAGGGTCCACTGTGCCGGGGTGCAACGCGAACGTGACAAAAGTGATGTACATCGTACGTTCCTTATGAACTTGCATACTTCGAGTACTCCTTTTTTTGAACACAGTACAGACGCAAGCGCTCATACATGCGCGCATACACTCACCCCTATGAACGCACACACGCACACCCTACCCCTATGAGCACCTTCGAGAGACTGAGCCGTCATATCTATAATATATCTCTACTCTTATCTCTACTCTCGGTGATGATGGTGTGCCTGCCATCTTGCAATATAGACCGTCCGATCTATATCTGATGGATAGAAAGCAAACTATGGCAATTTTGCAAAAAGATACCCGCACCTCTCTCGTTCATCTTTATCTCCCACAACTTCATTGTTGAGTAATTAAAAAAGGAAGCCTCTGGAACAATCTGGCATGGTGGCTGCTGCCGGCGTCGTCCATCCCCATGCCTCCGCTAAGTCCGACCACCAATCACCACCGCGCCACACTCCTCCTCACCTTATCTCTCATCTTTCTCGAGATATCATTTTTCGATGAAATTCTTGAGATACCATTTTTTAATGAAATTCTCGAGATATCATTAGTTTTTACACATGGGATTACTCCTGCATGGGTCAATCACAACAGGTGTTCTGTAAAAAAATGCATCATGATGTTCCGTGCAATGCACGGGCATCTTGCTAGTCATCTTGAGATTTATGAAGTCACCGCCTCGTCGCCGACAGGAACGGCGGGGAGGTCCGGACGTATGCCACGTGAAACTCCGAAACTTTGGTCCCATCCCACCCCACAACTCTCCAGGCTCCAGCCGTCCGGCTTTCCAAACTCCGCACAATCAAAACCGATTGACCGGTCATCACCGGAACCACTATTCACACCAGAACCTTCGCTGCTCGGCCTACGCCAGCTACTTGCCGGCCGGTCACCACTGCCCCAAAACCACACCTCCTCTCCAGCCCATTCCCCCACCTTTCGATCCCCTAGCCCGCATCAGCCATCCCCTAGTTCATCGAAAAGCCATGGTGCGCCGCAAGATCATGTACTACAAGATGTTGATGCCAGAGCGCCGCGCAGAAATCGTGGCGGCGGTCGGCGCCACAGACCTCCGTTCCCAAGCTCGCTTTGCGGCAGGCAAATCCCCGAGTTCTCTGGAGCCAAGCTCTGAGGAGGAGGAAGCCGATCCAATGTTCATGGCGGAGGTCACGGTGCAGAAGGCCCCCGATGCATATGAGATGATGAACGTCGACTTCATGCCGGCGTCCGGGTCCCCCATGGTACAGGCGGACCAGCGGTTCAACGTGGCGATCCTAAAGGAGGACCGGGAGGCGGAGGCTCAACTCGACGCGGAGCGTGCGGATGCCGCTGCCATCGAGGCCCTCCTGCAGGCGGAACTGGATGTCGTGGATGTGAACCGGGTGGCGGAGGCTCAACTTGACGCGGAGCGCGCGGATGTCGCTACCATCGAGGCCCTCTTGCAGGCGGAACCGGACGTCCTGGACTTGAACTGGGTGGCGGAGGCTCAACTCGACGCGGAGCACACGGATGCCGCTACCATCGAGGCCCTCCTGCAGGCGGAACCGAACGTCGTGGACGTGAACCGGGCGGTGCTCGCGTCCGTTCAGAGTGCCCGCATGCTCCGCGTGAACGAGTAGCTGGAGGCCGAGGATAACCACGGTGCGGAGACACACGTCGGCAGCTACGGCTGGTTCGCGCCGGCAGCCAAAGATGACGAGGTCGTCTCATTCCGCGAGCAGTGATAGTTTTTCTTTATGTTGTTGTTTTTAGGGATCTTTTGCTGTGTAAAAACATATATTTATGCAAGTCGCCTGACTTTCATCATTTGGGTCAGTCGACCATTTCAGGCGGTTGGATGAATATCCTACGTCTCCTAACCCTTCTTCTTCCTCACCTCTTCTTCTTCCCCAACAGACCATCGCCCGGGCCACACGGATCTTCCCCAACAAGCGGTTGGATAAACATACTGTATGAACGAAATTATGTGTCAGTGGTAGGATGGCTGAGTTTGGTTTGATCACATGCGGTAGCACGTGTCAGTGAGGGTGCGTTCCCTTGGTTGGGTTTGCGGCGTGCAGGAGCGACTGTGTGAGGGTGCGGTGCAACCGCGACAGTCGTGCGCAAGTGTACCTCCTTTTCATTTTGAAAAACTTTAGGCAAGTTTGGCAAAAATGTGTGGCAAAGTATGGCAATGCAAGGCCTAGACCCAAACAGGATACAAGTACATAGTACTACTTGTGTTAAAAAAGAAAGGCAGGGTTTTCCTTCGCGGGATTGATCGATACAAATCCTCATTTGACGTGTCAATTAATGCATATTTTTTTCTCCAACGCCCAAAGAGCTAACCATCTCACTCCTCATTGCTTGATTAATGTAGCGCCATGCAAACCAACCTTCTCACTTCCGCATGCATGCAAGGGTATATTAAGGTCCTTGGTTGCTAGTACGAGGCAAACCCCATCAATTTTGCCTTGATTAGTGTTAGTGGCCTTCTGCAAATTGTAATTTTGATACGGCCTTGTATACAAAAAATGGAGGTAGTAACTATTTGACTTCCTTCCCCATTGCGGTGACGTCGACGATATCTCAAACATTGTGGCTTTGGTGAAGTGCGTTCGATGGAGCACACCATTGAGGGAGACCACGGTTAGTCGTTCGCAAGTGCCGCGTGCAAGCCGAGACAACCGCCTTCTTTGCATCCAGGAAGTCCGTTGAACCAAAGGAGGCATAAATGTACTACTACTACTACACAATAGCGTCGTCCATCCAGCTTAGTGCGGTAAGGTGGTTTCTCGAAGAAGACGAGGGAGAAGCGGAGTCAGCGAAGAGTGAAATGATGGTTGCTTCATCTGTGCTTTGTGATTTGTGATAGAAGGGACAGGGGAGTAGACTCTGTGCTCTATACTGTACATGCGTCCAAGCACGGGAGAAAGAGGAGAGAGGTTGCATTTTTCTATTCCTTCAATCAAGCAATTAGGGAGCTTCGGTTCCCTCTTTTTGGCTTTGGCAGCACCCTCCACTATGGTTCCCATCGATGCCAAAAGCTATTTTCACATTTGGCTACACATTGTGGATGCCCATAAACGTACCACTTGGTTTTGCTCCTGTGTGCTATCTATACAAATCTCGATTATATTAATGTAAAAAATTATATCATGATTAGTAAAAAGGAGGTGATTTTGCCGCGAGGAAGGCGGGGGAGGTTTCTTATTTTTAGAGGACGTTGGTCTGGCGGTTTGCTAACATGCGGTCCCATGTGTCAGTGATTTACCAAGCCGATCTGCGTCCCACATGAGGCAGAACAACGGTAGAAGCAACACGTGGTTAACATGAAGAAGATGAGGGAGAAGAGGATTCAGCAACGAGCGAAATGATGGTTGCTTCGTCCCTCTAACTTGTTTTTTTAGCATCACTTTGTCCCTCCAACTTAACTGCGGGAAAGGTGCAGCTTTGTGATTTGATGCCTCATTGCTCATTACTACGCCAGCGCCATGACCGGGGTGCTTCACCCCTGCTGCTCTGCACTGTTATTTCGGTATGGCATGTGGACCCGGTTGCTTGATGTCCCACATGTAGGCGAAAGGGACTAGAACATTTATGAAAGCGAGTGCTCCACTCTTACGATGGAGGAGTACACGACACGGCGGCCCAGTGAACTGTTACTTGTACTGTAGTACTACTATAGTTTTGCTGTTTCGCACGATCCATCGATACAAACCCGATTAAACAGGCAAGGGTGAGATTTTTCCCGCGCGGTAGATGATACTAGCCACACATTTCAAAGGCAATTTTAATGTATGCAAACTGAATAATTAAGTAACAATATGAGACCTAGTAAAACTAAAAACACATATGATTTATTGTGTTAGAGTGTAGTAGTAGTGCTGTATTGCATAGTTGTTAGATGTAACATGCGAGAACGTGTAGAGATGTACTTTTGGAGGGCCTATAGAGAGAAATTGGGCATAAAGTGGATTCAAATATTTGTATTCGTCTTCATACCATTTTTAACTCATATCTACAGTTTGTACGGTAGACGTGAATGCTTGTTCGCTCTTACGAAACCAGTACAACAATAATGAGATGGCGTGCGCCAATTTAGGCACTGGCACGTTGGCCTACTCGGCTCCACAGAGAGAGCGAGAGAAGAGATAAATACACTGGCGGTTAGTGTATTTCAAGCGAAAAGTGTAATACGGTCACCGGACTTCACAATACGCTCATTACGGTCACTATATACGTTTTGCGGTGATTATATGGTCACTTGCTCACCGTTCAGCATCGGATTGCACTCTATTGACCGGCCAAATAGTCTGCGTGGCACTATGTTGACTGGTTAAATTGACCATGTTCCTTGTGGGTCCCACCTGTGAGTTTGCATAGGAAAAAAGTAAGATAAACAAAAATTTACGCAGGCGCGCCAAGACTCCAACCCGTGCGCGGGAACCACCTAGTTGTGTATGTGTCTGTCAGGACCTGATGTGTGTGCATGCACATGTAGGTTGAGCACTTGAGCGTGAGCGTGTGTGTTGGTCGTGTGGTGTGTGCATGCATGCGTGCGTGTGTGCGTGGCTGCGTGTGTACGTGTGAGTGTTGCGTGCATGCAGTTCATGTGCATGCGTGCGTGTGTGTATAATCACCACACCAGCTCCTGTGTGTTAAAACAGACGGCTCAGCATACCAATACAAGGCCACCTTGTCCGCTGTGCCCGCGGTCATGACTTCGAACCACCGTCCAATATTCTTTTATCGTTTGTTTTCATTCTTATACACGCCAACAGGTGGGCCCAATGGTAGTGAAATAATGTGATGCAACACTAGAGGTGCCACGTGGAGCATTTAACTGGTCAACTAGTCGTGTCTTGAACAAATAAAGAGCTGTACGGTGAGCCCGTGACTGTATAATAACCACAAAACGTAAATGGTGACCGTAATGAGTGGATTCTGAAGTCCAATGTACGTATCATGCTTTCGCTTCAAACACAATGATCGTCACTATATATATCGCGAGAGAAAGATGAAACATGCGTGAATGTGCTGGGGCGTACTTTTAGAGGACCTGGAGATAGTTTGTGTGCGTACATGAAAGGGGCGTAGAGGGGGTGTGTGCGATGGAGAGAGAGATGCTCTTCGTTTCGCTTTATTATGACTAACTTTATATATAGTATAAAAATATATAAATTCACAGTGCAGAATAAATATCATTGGGTGCACCATGCAATGCAAATTAACTTTCATACTCCATATAAATTTGTAATGTTGTATATATGTAGAAATTCTAAAATAAATTTTTGGCCACACTTTGTGTGGTTTTATTCAAAAGGAATGTTGTATGCGAAGTAAACATGAAGAGAGGGCTTTGTAGATCAATGGGGTACGTGATAAGATGTAACATGTGTGAATGTGTAGTTGACGTATTTGGCAGGGCCTAGAGAGGGTATGTGTATGTATTCGAGAGAGGCATGGATAGAGGGGCCGCCGGGGGGGGGGGGGCGACGTGGGAGAGATAGCACGAGAAATGAAAGAGGTCTAGAGAGAGAGAGAGACGAATAGGATGTCATGGCGAGAGATGCCCTTGAGTGTGTACTTGCAAGGGGGGAGGGGATAGAGGCATGAGGAGAAAATATTTTGTGTGGTGTCTGTGTTGGTATGTGTGGGTGTGAGAAGATAATGAGACCTAGGGGCAGAGGGTGTGTCACCGCGTGAGGTCCGGTGGGCCGAGGTGAGGCCCTTGGGTCGGTTCCGTCCTGCGCCACATTGGTCGGCCCGTGACGCATTCAGGGAGACCCATGGAGGACTAGTCGTACAAGACAAAGATACCAGAGTCGTGAAGGACTTTGTGTCCACTGACAAAGCCGGCTAGGATTTGTAACCCTAGGTCCTCGGACTAAGGTAACCCCTTCTCTCTGATATTACCATTCATCCAACCTAACTTTAAGGGGCATCCTACAGAATGTTCTGCTGGAATCATATTCGTCAATTAGGAAGAGAGGTGGAGACAATGCGTGCGAGACAGGCCTAAAGATAATGTGCGTGTGGGAGACACGTAGGCAGGTCTATGTATAGAGAAAGGGTCGATGGGGATTGTGTGTGCGTATCCGTGTGAGAGGAAGAGTGCTTGTGATAAAGGTTAGTGAAAACAGTCATAAATAGTTGCAAGATGGAGGGAGGGTGATATCGAGAGCATGTGAGCGAGAAAGACACCTCGGGAGAGAGTGTGTGAGCATGTGTGAGAGACCACAGATGGATATACACCGTGTGCGCGTATGTGTGAGAGAGAAAGTTAGCGCGTGTGTGAGGAGGGGCCTATGGAGAGTGAAACTACACGTAAAAGACTGATGTACACATTGATTAAAAATATAAATTGTATCCAAATATTAGGATGGGATCATGATATTTGCAATTCGCATAAGGAACGGTCATTGATCAATCAGACATCTATATTCTATTGAATTTGAGGATGTCTATGTTATTATTCGACATAATTGATCCATAGAGTTAGTATTTTAAACTCCAGACAATGCATCGCTTTAGCAATTCGAATATAAATGTGAGTATAGTTCATGTTGTGTGTGTAAAGCACATTATACATACAAAGGTTACACAATGAACATTATAAATAGCTAGCTATGAACTAGCATACATTTGAATTCAACTTAAGGTGGTTTAAAAAATTCGAATTCAACATGAAGTCCATTCAATTATTTGAATTCGAGATCATGGCATTTGTAAATCATACCTAAATTATGGGGGCACCAATCTTTGCTCTGCTTTTGTACATAATAGCATATATAGTCGTGTACAAAATAGATTCAAATTTACCTCCTCCATTCCAAAATAATCGTAGTTATAGGATTTTCAAGTGTCAAAATTTCAAAAAGAAGTGCATAATTTAATGAGGTTTTCAAACATACAAGGTCAAATTTAACATTGTCTATTTAGGTCAATCCTCAAAGTTCAAGAGTACTCTAAACGTGAATGCTTCTGTTTCAAAATTTCGAACGAAGTGCCAAAAGAGCCTCTACTCGCCCGAAACCGCGTGAGACCAATGTTTGGTAGAAGGAAATTACTTTTCTAACTCCGACCCGTGAAACCTACCGGCCCGACGTCCAAAGGTCTAAACCGGGGTAGGTTTGTAACTTCATCTAGACGCCACGCAACCGCCTCCGGAAAACATTCATACACCGTGGCCGCCTAAACACACATGCGCTCGGCCGAAATCGCTCCCGCCCACTATTTGGGACACCTGGGATTACCGTCCTACCCCCGACCTGCAGTAGGTCCGAAATTTAAGAGGGGCAAAGTTTGTACTTTCCCCAAATTTCAAACAAGCGCGTCCCAGACCGAAACATGGTTCCCCCTTGGCTCCCCCCGCCCCTGTCTGATTCCCAATTCGTACTCCGTGGGTGCCAAAACTACCTCTCCATCAGCCGCGAAACCCCGGCGTCCTCCGTCCGCCACCCCATCCCACCCATCAACCGCCGCCCTCCTGCATCACGCCGGAGCCGATACCCCGACGTCGTCGTCCACCGCAACCGCAACCGCAACGCCCTCCACGGCTAGTAGTTGAAGCCGAGGCCGAGCTGCCTCCAAGACACCGACGTGCGCTGTACCCGAGCTAGTTCAACCACGCCGTCCTGGGCCTCACCGCTGCCGCTCCAACGTCGCCACCGTCCACCGCACCGGAGCTGTTCTCACAACGCCGTCCTTCGTCGCCTCGGATTTGCTTCCCCTCCGCCGACAGACAGCCACCGCAACACAGTCAACAATTTGGCCATGGGTTCGTCCAAGGCTCCACCCTCCTCCAAAACATCAGTTCCCCTGGTAAAAAGAAGAACATCGCCGTGAAATAAGGATAGCACAGCACTGGCAACCGGAACTGGTACTCCTCTTCCCTTATTCGTGCAAATCTTACGTGTCTGCTTGCACGGTATTCATCCCACAGAAGACACTAGTTGACCGCTTCTTCCTACACCTTCTTCCTGATACTAGATGTTCCTAGTAACTCACGATGCACAAGGTTTCTCCTCATATACTATTTCACCTTAGCTAGAGGTTCGTCGCCCCCCTGGATTTCAATTCCTGGTCAATTGATTCCCAATTAAAGGAAGCATTCCCCGGCGTAACAGGCGCTAGTCCGCCTATTACGCCGGGGAAGCAGCGCCTCGGTATTTATCTTAGGAATGTGTGGGGCCTAGGAGCTGCTAGCGCCCGATCTGGAGGTCGGCCGGGCTTAAAGGGATGGTCAGGGGGCGCTGCCAAGCTCGGCGGTGGTGTGAGGTCGAGGGGAGGGCGGGGCGGCGGAGGCAGGGGTCTGGGCCGGTGGTCGCTGGCGGTTCGAGAAAGATCAGCAACAGTGACTGGCGGGAGGTAGACAAAGGCCATCTGCCCATTCCTTGTAGATCGGACTGTTCATAAAAAATCAACTGACCTATTTATTTTCAGTCGACTGTTATTTTGATAGGACCACATCTGGTGGTGTGCTGGAGGAGTACCTGCATTTCCCAGCCATCCCTGTGCTCATATATTACAAAATCGTACAGAGTAGAATCTCATTTCGTTTGCCATGCAATGCTGTAGAGCTATCATATGTCTCCTGTCATTTATTTTTCAGCCACCTGCTATCTGCTACTTTTACAGTGCACTAGTTCTGCACACACTTCACCCATACTCTCACTATTGTTTTTTTATGCATGGGTATTTCAACCTCAGCCAGACTATTGAGAGAAGCACGAAATAAAAGAGAGAAGTCACTCCTGCTTTCTTCTGGGAAGGCAAGACATGTTTGGGCGCTATAAAGGGTGTAGTGTCAGTGGATGGGGACAGTAAGCGTAGCTCCGGAGTTGATAATCTCGCTCGCCATGAACCACCATCCTAGGTGCTTGCTTTAACTTCGCGGTGTCATATGTGGTTGCATGTTGCATATGGTGTCTAGCTGTATTCGAAAGGCCGAAGTCGGTCTTTATTAAGATAAGGAAAGATATTTTTTACATGAACAACCATCCCGGGAGCACCAGAAGCCAAATAGCTAGTCAGGGCACTAGTCGAGCCAGTGACAAGCCCAGCATAGACAGGCATCACCTGCAAGCCAACTAAAAAGCCACGGTGGTGGCGAAGCAGCCCGCCTCCCACCAGGCTCTCAGGTCCTCGATGATCATGCTCACCACTCCAGCCAGGTGTCTAGCTAGTATTGCTTCCAATTTGGTTAAATTGCATCTGCTTAGCTTACACATTATACCTTTGAATATGACATGCCTTCCTGTTTTTGGTACATACTACTACATCTGTCTATTAACCATATTCTTACATCAAACTAATGTTCTTGTGTATCCCACATCAATCACTTATGACGAGACAGTCAGGCTCGTGGACTGCTGTAAGAAAAGATCCTCTTTTAAAGAATGTAGTGTCAGCCTCCCCACATGATTCTCAAGAAACAACAATGCTAGATGAAGATAGTCAACGTAGCTCTGTAGTTGATGACCGCATTTCCCCTACACCACCATCGCAGGTGCTTGCTCTAACTTGGTAGCGTGATATGTGGTTGCATGTTGCATATAGTGTCCAGATTGTAATTCTTCCAATCTGGTTAAATTGCATGTGCTATTCTACTTAGTTTATACATTATACCTATTAATGTAACATGCCTTCCTGTTTTTGGTACATAGTACATCTGTCTATTAATAAAACTACTGTTTTTTTGTATCCCGCATCAATCAATTATGATGAGACACCTTTAGTATATGCAGAGTGATATTGGTTGCATCTTTCATATGGTTTATAGCATGCACTACTTCTAATTTGTTGAAATGCCATTTATGACGGGACGCTTTTAACTTGGCAGAGTCATATTGGTTACATCTTTCATGTGGTGTCTAGTTTGCATTGCTTCTAATTTGTTGAAATGGCTTCTGCTTAGTTTACAAAAATAGTTGTGATATGCCATGCCATCCTGTTTTTCGTACATATTCCATCCTCGTATCATGTGTTTGCCTTACATCAAAGTAGTGATTGTCAGTATCATGCATAAATGAGTTCTGAAGAGTGAATTTTATTGTTTTTTCTTATCGGTTTTACTTGACAATGCAAAATCAATAAAGCAGAAGGAAATTAGCAAGGCAGTGGATAAAGGTGCTCCTTCCAAACAACTGAAATGGAGGGCCTCTAAAGATTCTACTCCGGCATCCCCCCAAGAAGATTTGCAAGACAACACATGCATAGACACTCAACGTAGCTGTGTTGATGATGAGCACGTCTCCCCTAGTCGACCATCACAGGTGCTCCCTCTAACTTGGCACTGTTATATGTGGTTGCATGTTATGTATGATGTCTAGCTTGTATTGCTTCTAATTTTGTTGAATTCCATCTGCTTACTTTACACATTATACTTGTGAATAAGACACGTGTTCCTGTTTCTAGAACATACAATATCTGTCTATCACACCATGTTCTTACATCAAAGTACTAATGTTGTGTAACCTGCAACAATCACTTATCATAAGACACGTTTAACTTGGGAGTGTCATATAGGTTACATCTCGCATTCTTTTCTAGCTTGTACTACTTCTAATTTGTTGAAATGGCACTTATGACGAGACAATTTTAACTTGGTAGAGTGATATTCGTTGCATCTTTCATATGGTGTCTAGCTTTCATTGCTTCTAATTTGTTGAAATGCCTTCTGCTTAGTTTACACATCATAGTTGTGAATATGCAATGCTGTCCTTTTTTCTTACACATTCAATCATCCTATCATGCGGTCGCCTTACATTAAAGTAGTGCTCGTCAGCATCCTGCATCAATGAGTTCTGAAAAGCGAATTTTTATTCATTTTTCATGTGGGTTTGACTTGACAAGGCAATAAAATTAAGTAAGAGGAAGGAAAAAATTAAGGCAGGGACTGATGGCGCTTTTCCAGCGAAACCGGCATCTCAGGTGCTTTCTCTAGCTTGGCAGTGTGATATTGTCTTGCATGTTGCATACGGTGTCTAGCTTGTATTGCTTGTAATTTGATTAAATTGCTTCTGCTTAGTTTACACAAATAGTTGTGAATATGCCATGCCATCCTGTTTTTCATACATATTCCATCCTCGTATCATGTGTTTGCCTTACATCAAGGTAGTGATTGTCGGTATCATGCATGAATGAGTTCTGAAGAGTGAATTTTATTGCTTTTTCTTGTCGGTTTTACTTGACAATGCAAAATCAATAAAGCAAAAGGAAATTAGCAAGGCAGTGGATAAAGGTGCTCCTTCCAAACAACTGAAATGGAGGGCCTCTACAGATTCTACTCCGCCATCCCCCCAACAAGATTTGAGACACAAAACATGCATAGACACTCAACGTAGTTGTGTTGATGATGAGCACGTCTCCCCTAGTCGACCATCACAGGTGCTCCCTCTAACTTGGCACTGTTATATGTGGTTGCATGTTATGTATGATGTCTAGCTTGTATTTCTTCTAATTTTGTTGAATTCCATCTGCTTACTTTACACATTATACTTGTGAATAAGACACGTGTTCCTGTTTCTAGAACATACAATATCTGTCTATCACACCATGTTCTTACATCAAAGTACTACTGTTGTGTAACCTGCAACAATCACTTTTCACAAGACACGTTTAACTTGGGAGTCTGATATAGTTTACATCTCGCATTATTTTCTAGCTTGTACTACTAATTTGTTGAAATGGCACTAATGACGAGACAGTTTTAACTTGGTAGAGTGATATTCGTTGCGTCTTACATATGGTGTCTAGCTTTCATTGCTTCTAATTTGTTGAAATGCCTTCTGCTTAGTTTACACATCATAACTGTGAATATGCAATGGCACTAATGATGAGAGACCTTTAACTTGGTAGTGTGATGTTGTTTGCATCTTGCATATGATTTATTTCTTGTACTGCTTCACATTTGTTTAAATGCCAGTTATGACGAGACACTGTTAACTTGGCAGAGCGATATTTGTAGCATCTTTCATATGGTGTCTACCTTCCATTGCATTGCTTCTAACTTATTGAAATGCCTTCTGCTTAGTTTACACATCATAGTTCTGATTATCTCATGCCGTCCTGTTTTTTCTACATATTACATCCTCCTATCATGCGGTTGTCTAACATCAAAGTTCAGTTCATCTGTATCACGCATCAATTTGTTGTGAAGAACTAAATTTTTATTCCTTTTTCTTGTCGGCTTGAATTGACATGGCACAGAGAAAGAGGAAGGAACACAGAATGGCAGGGGATGGTGTTAGTACTCAGGACACATGGAAACGGAAGCGGAAGAATTATGCAGATTCTCCTGGTACTGATGGTGCAATAGAAGGTTAAAGTCCACCGGAAAATTGTACAAACACGGTATCCCGTGCTACACCAGCTGCAAAACAATCCAAAAACTAATTGCTGCCACCAAACAAGCAGCGACAGCCCTAGTTGTAGCAACACCTTCAGCTGCACGAGTTAGTCATTTGTCAACTCAGCTAGCGGCAAGTTCCCAAGCTCCCCTTGCCACCTGACACTACTTCCGAAGCACTCTTGACACAAGACGAGTTGGCAAGATCAGATGAACCTTGTGAGCTTCAACAGCAAGAAGGTAGTTGCTGGAGTCAAGTTACAATTGCATGCTTCTTTATATGTAGTCTCACAGTTTGATGTACACTAACACTTCCTATGTTCGTTGTTGGACTAGCACCTAGGCGCAAGAGGAAACAGACATCAGAGATAATGCTCGATAGGTTAACTAAATCTAGAGGAGAAAGAATGGAGATCCGTTTTGAGGCAGGTTTAAAAAGGCCATGTGATGCTACAGAGTCAGCCAAGTTAGTATCAAAGGCAGCGGTTGCCGTTAGGTGTCATGCACGTATCCTCCCAACATGGATTCAGTACAGGAATGACAAAGACGAAACCCTGTTCAACACCTTCCTCGACCATTTATCTGTAAGTATGGTTATGTATGGAAATTAGTAATATCGTCTTGCTCTGTCCCATACTTTCTAGGTTGCTGGTAATGAGACTCCAATAATTTTCAACATATGAGGTTCAAGTTGGATAGCCAAGATGATGCAACCAGACAAGCATGCACCCATGTTTTCAAGTCTGCTCTACGACAGTATCGGTATAACTTGAGGAAAACTCACTTTGAAGGTAAGGCTAACCATGAACTTGCCCAAACATCTCCAGTGGAAAATATATCGGATGAAGACTGGAGAGGCCTCGTTAAACACTGGTCTGATCCAAAGTATCAAGTATGTTATATATATGTGATCAGATCACATGTTGAACTCCTATTTACGCATGTGCCTCACAAATCTATCTTCTTGTAGGTGAACTGTTTAAAGAACAAGGCCAACCGTACGAAAGTGAAATTCCAACAAACGACACGATCTCGTAGCTATATTGCACACTGCGAGGCTCTTGTAATTAGCTACTGTTTCACTCTTTTCGCTGTGCCATATTATCAGATCTATATTGACTTGTTCCAAATGCAGAGGAAAGCCCACAAGGACCAAAAAGTGCCTGAACCAAATGCTGTGGAAATCTTCAAGGACTGTCACACCAACAAGACGAAGGGCATGACTACACCAGTCAAAGCCGCTGTTGTAAGTCCTTAATGCTCATGCCTTTTAACTACTACTTACTCTGACTTGTGCATTGAACTACATGGTTTGCAGCCGATGTCTATTACTCTTTTCAATTTTATACACAATTGTCTTAGCGTATCATTGCACCTTACAAGGTTTAAAAGAGAGGAGTGATGTTCCTTTGATCTTGATCTGTAATCTAGTTCCGTGCTGGACTTGTCTACACAACGTTACAATTGCCTGTCTGTCTGTTCTCAGTTGTTTTGTGATATGAATGATGTCATACTATGCTTACCGTATTATAAACTTTTTCTCTTTATCCGTAGTTGCCAATACAATGTGAATAAATAGACAATACATTAGCCATGGTACATGGTCATATGTTTGGAACATGGTTTTATTATGTACTTTGCAGTAAAATACAACTAATATTTTACACGGGTTCACCAGAATAAGTTCTGTATATAGACCAAAGCTATTTTGTTTGGTTTTGCTGCCTCCTTAATATCTTCTGTTCTGGTACTACTAATGTAAAAACTCAACTTTTCATAAAGCTATGGAACAAATGGTGGAACCGCCACCTTCTGAAGGTGACGAGGCAACTATAACCGCAATGTCACCTCTTGCTGCAGTGGGTCAGTACTTGTCCACTAACAGTGCCAAAAGCATGTTCCTGCGTAATACTGGGTTGGTTGTTAAGGCAATCTCGTCCAAACTGCCTAATGATCAAGATATGCAAGCTCAAAACAATGTTATATCTGCGCTCCAGACACAAGTCCATTCCCTAACAGAGACCCTTTGTGAAACAAGGACAGCCATTGTTCGATGTCATCAAGATATGCATGGTTTTGAAACCAGACTATCAGACATTTGCTATGTTGTTCAGGAGCCTAGGAGAAATGAAGGCGAAGGTTATGGTGCTCCATCGAACAGTACAACATGAAAACGTAACAGTCAGGTCAAATGAACTGAGCTTCTGAACTTCTGGTGGTGCATTTATCTGCCGGACTGTTAACTTTTATGCCAACCTTCCTTTTGTTTTATGGTTGTAATTTGTTTTGTGGCGATACAAAATTTGTTCTTAATGTGCAGCGACCGGCTCAAGAAAATAGCAAGCCATTTTTGTATAGTGAAGGGTGTTCCCTATATTTGCACTGGTGGCGAACTTTGATGCCCAGTGGATGTAATCTGTGCAATCGCCTTAATAGCCTAGCGTTTGTTTCTGGCTTATTTATTTCCCTAGTCTTCTTTTTCCTTGGTTTGCTAGTGGCTGCAACAACCATGGGCCATATACGCACCATGGTAAGCCATAGGATCCATGGGCCTTCTATGGGCCGTCGAATAAATGGGCCTCCAACGGGCCGTAGAATCAGTGGGCCTCGGGCCGTCGGATAAATGGGCCCACATGGGCCGTAAACGAGCGTAATTGGTAGCGGGCCAGCACGGTAACGGACCGTTAACAGGCCGAAAGACAGCAAAGGCTTAATTTTGTCACAGGCATAACGGGGCGTTAATGGGCCAGAATATAGGACGGGCTGGAAACGGCGCAACTGGTTAACAGACCACAAACGGGCATATTCTAAACACGGGCCGAAATTGGCCCATTAGGGGAACAGGCCAGTAACGGGCCGGAAGTAGTCGAGGGCCAGAAAGGAGCCCAAGAATGTATGGGCCATCAGTAGGCCGAAAGACAACACGGGCTGGAAACGGCCCCTGTGAATCATGGGCCGTTACTGGGCATAAAGAAATTTACTGTTTATTATGGGCCAGAGTCATCGCGGCCCATTAAAGGGCCCAAAGATACGAAAGGCCACATATGGGCCGAAAGAGGTCATGGGCCATACATGGGCCGAAAATGAAACTGGCTGGTATTATACTGGACGGCCCACATGACGCTGTTGGGCCGATTTCGGGACCGCCATAACGGGTCGTGAGTTACCGGGCCGTAAAATGGGCTATATGCGAACAGACCATTAACAGGCTTTTCATGGGCCGGCCCGCTAGCTTTTGACCAAGTCAAACGGGCCGGCCTTTGTAAGCTAACTGGGCCAGTGTTAGGCCGTCGCACGTGTCGACGTATCATAGGCGCCTATCTGACCCAATGACGAGCTGACACGTGTTTCCTCTGGCCAATGAGAATTTTACACGTGGAAAATCGCCATTGGTCATTGCTGTTAACGGGTTATCGGATCCAAAACCGGACCCGATAGCTTAACGGCGACCCATTATGGTGGATGCCACGTGTCGGTTACCCTTGACGAGAGCACTTCCATGATGCGTCATTTATCATCATGGAAATGAACACTTCTGTGATGATAATTTTGGTATTGTCATGGAACACTTCTACGACAGCACAGGTATGACTATCTTGATTCTGTCATAAAATTGTCATGGATGTACATGCATGACAGAAAATGTGACCTACTATGACAAACACGTATCATCACGGAAGTGTATTTTTTTTGTAGTGCTCCCACTGAACTCACATCGCTGGAAGGCCTGAAATAAATCCGTGAAAACATGAGCACCAATGTCAAGTCTAGGACTCGAACTCTGGTAGGCTGGGGATACCACTGTCCTCCTAACCATCCAACCACAGGTTGGTTCGCCATTGTTAAGAAACTTAGAAAGACAATACATACAATTTCAAGTTCACTCTTGGAATCAGAAGGATATGTGAGCATTTAAGTGTCGATTCCACTACATTGTGTAGTCTAAATGTTTTTATGGTTAACCGCAAAGTAATAATGGTGCCCATATTTCTGTCATATAATTTTTCTTATCCATCAACACACTTTAAGTCTTCTTTATTTATGCAGGGGCACATCAAAAGGATAGATACCAAAGGATAAAATGGCCAAATTTAAAGAAATCTTCCATGAAAGAGTGGTGTATACAATTGAACTTTATCAAATATTTAGAGCCAGAAAGAAGTACATAACAATAGACTACCCCTTTAGAATTCACTCCTTTCACAAAAGATTGCCAAAGGTAGTTTCCAATGTTTGCCTACAACTCACTCCCTTTTCAGAATTGAAAAAGCACATCGGAATGACTGTTCTTATGTCAGGTTAATTCGCAGACCTTTGTGTTCATTTTTTATTCAACTTGTTGTTTTTGACATTCTTGAGTACCACGGGTGCCTATACCTTTCCAGACGTTGTTGGTTTAATCACTGGCGTAATAGATGTTTTGCCCCCAGTTGGCGGTAATTGCGAGCCAAGGCATCAAGTCTATATCACGGATGAACTATATGAAATTCTACCATAATTGCTTAACTATTTATTCTGTGCAATATTGCAGAACATCAAATGGATGCACTTTCACAGAAAGATTACACCCGTAACACTTTGGAAAATATTTGTCCGTGCAGTAGATGTAGATGATGAATTGCTGATGACGAAGCAAACCCAGTGTTTGAAATATTCGCTTTCTTTGGAGCACAATGAGATAGTATCACTGGAAAATATTTGCTCATGACTCAACCCTGTTTCGATCACACTCACCATTAGGGTGTATTACTGGCACCACAAAAACAAACAAGGAGCAACTTTAACCAATGCCTTTGTTTTTTTTACCAAAGTACACTATATAAATTCAAACTCATATTTTGTAAAGTCATTTGTAGCCATTGGATGCTGCCACCACTTTGCAAGATATAAAAGACCTATAATGAAAGATCCGGCTAAGGGCAAGAAGTCAAAGAAAGAGTGAGTAGAACTAAATTGAAAATGATTAAATACTGTTATGAATTGAATTGGTCGATATGGGTCCTAGATGGGTTTGTTCTTTGTTTGATCTCTTTTTAGCTAAGTTGTTCTTTGATTTTGTTGCATTATTTGGTTATCATCATTCTTTAGTAGGTCGCTTCATGTTGGAAATTTTCCTGTTGTTTCTTCTAGACTAGAGGTTTGCTTTCTTAATTTGTATCTTGCATTTTTTGTTTGTTTTGCATTCTTTTTATTTGGGTTGGCTACTTCTCACCTTGGGAATCAACCGGATAATCACTCTTAAGGATCTTTCTACGGCACCGGGCATGAGGTAGTGCCCCATCCCCACTGACTCACATTCCTTCCTCTGTATCCACATCACTATTTCTTTTGATCCATTCATTCTTAGCAGAAAAAAATTAGGCCATGCAAGTATATGGACATAATGCACAGATCAAGTGTGTACATTGGGTTCCCTAAAAGAGAATGCATATTATATTTTCCCCATGCTTTGCCTGCATATTAGCTTTTGTAGAATATACTACTTAAGTATTTTTTTTTCATCGCTATTAGATTCAGATTCGTCCTTCTGTTCAGAAAATTTCCCTAATTCATGTTTTTTGAATTACGAACCATGCATTTTTATTTGATGACTTATCTACAGTTGTCTGTGTTATAATCCCCTTTTGTTCTATCATAAACAACGCTCAGTCAATGGAGAGATCACGACTAAAGGATATAAACAATCATTCCTAGTGTTGAAAACTATTTTTCCTAATTTACATTTTTGGAATTATTAATCGTGCCTTTTATTTTATGAAAACCCTACACCCGTCCTACTGTAATGCTCGAACATCAAGGATTCGGGTGTATAGGAGTTAGACTCTATTGACCTCTATGAGTTAAGCTTTATCATGGTAGATCACAGGGTAAACATTGCTTCATCTAATTTTTATTGGCCTTTACAGTGTGACATAATTGAAGGAGGGATACCTGTGAACATGATTGATTTGCTTAAAGGTTGAATAAAAGAGGACCTGGTGCACACAATTGAGTGTTTCAATATATTCAAGGGTAAGAAAAAAATGAATAATAGATCACCCATTTAGAATCTCTTTTACCACATGACATTAGTGCCTTAGCCGAAGTACTTTTCCATATTTGCTTGCAATGCATTTTCCTTCTTATGCTAAATAAACAACGGATAGCTAAGGTACTTATCTAATCTTAAAACATTCATGTGTGCTCTCTTCTTTTCTTATGTGAGAATACAGTAGTATATGAACTTATAATTGTTTATGATTAAAATTAGCAAGTGCCCTTTACCCTCTTAATGTGTTTACACTTCCCCTGATGAAATATATGTTGTCTATGAACCTTAACAATCGTCATCTAAGCTAACCAAAAAAAGAACATGACCTAATAGATTTGTTCATGGCACATATTTGTTTTTCCTAAATACATATTGGAGTATCTGGATCACAATTCTGAGCTATAATAATGTTCAAACTTATCAATATTTTATTCCTAAAATTTTAAATACAATGAATACAATATGTTAAGTTAATTTTTTTGTCTTGTGAATTAATACAAAGCTTCACTACAAGGCACTTTTTCCGTGAATGAATTAAACTCAAGGTCTCTAGCAAATGAATCAAGTTTTTCGCCTTTTTGTAACTATGGGATTTTGAACATGATTTTATTTATTTTGAACCAAAAACCATAGAAAAATGTTCTACGGTAATTTTCATTTATATATCTAGTATTTACAATAGATTAGAAAAGAAAAGGCAATAACAAAGAATTTATCCAACTCCAGCTCTTGGGAACATCAGCAAACATGAAGGCAACATCTAGTAACTAAAGATTAGAGTCAACCTAATCTTTTAAAGTACTCAAATTCTTCTGCTTGATTCTATGTTCCAATAGCATCAGATCTTGTTTCGGCAGGTCTTTCCAACTGTTAAGACTTTGCACTTTCTGTCTAAACACATTCCCATTCCTCTGAATCCAAATGTTCCAACAACCCAAAATGATAATGTCTAATGCAATGGCTTTAGAGAATTATCCAGGGAAATCATTATGTCATCAAATGAAGATGTTCCCATGAGCCTATTAGGCATGATGGTGGCCTAACAGTCTTGAGCGTAAGTGCAGTCCGAGAAGAGATGTAGGGATATTTCCTTCGTTCTTTCATTGCAGAACACACATTCATAACAATCAAGATGCATTGATTTTCTCTTAAGCAAATTTCTGGTGTTCACCCTATCATGGAGAAGGAGCCATAAAAATCTTATGCCTAATTCTGCTAGTACTTTTCCAGATCCATTGAAATAAGATGTGGTCCTTGGTGCCTCCCTTCAGGGCAAGATACATTTTCATGGATGAGTACCGATTTTTCCCCATTGTCACTCACCATATGTCTTGAGTCTCCGGGTTGCAGTGTTGTTCCAATAAGAGAATAAGGCTCTCAAATTGTGTGTAAGCTTGAACAGAGAGAGGTGTGTGAAAGTGTTCATATATGTCTGAATTTCCCTGTAAACAGGCTAAAGACTAATTATTATCCTTAGAAAAAGCATGTAACTCCAGGAATTTTTTATTTAGGGGTCTGCCAAGCCATTGATCATACCAAAGCATGATTGTATTTCCATTTCCAGCTTTACAGTGAATATTTTCTTTAAAGCTTTGCGGTAGTTTGGGATGAGCTTTCCACCAACTTGAGCCCATGAGTTGTCTTTCACGAATTTGTGTGACACGGTAGCTTTCCCAAATTAATTTAACCCATGGAAGATTGTCCTTATTAAATAACGTATGCATGTTTTTCACCACGAGTGCTTTGTTATGCACAACCACATCTAGTATGCCTAGCCCTCCACTTTCTTTAGGTTGGAAGACTTTTTTATAAGCAATGAGGGAAGGACCAAAGTCTTCATGTCCAAACTTTCTCCAGAAGGTGTTTCTTGGATATTTTGTTAGTCTGCTCCACAATGGCCACTATAAGTGACAGAGCACTCATTAAGAAGATTCGAAGAGAAGCGAGCACAAATTTAATTAATTAAAGTCTGCCAACATGTGATAACATGGTTGAGTAGACTGTTAATCTTCTCTCAATAGACTAACAGATAGGGTAAAGTCCTCAATTCTCAATCTGTTGGCACTAAGTGGAAGGCCCGGATAGGTAAATGGAAAGCTTCCAAGCTTATAGCCTAACAAATTAATAACCCTTTGAGTCTTCTCACCAGCCACATTAATTGGAACTAGGACTGATTTACTATAGTTAATCTTCAGACCAGTTTGAGCAGCAAAATGGCAGAGCAGGTTCTGAATCTGTTGAAGCTGATTCTCAATGGTAGGGATGATCAAAGTTGTGTCATATGCATATTGAATGACAGGAAACTCATCAGTGGATGAGCACCTAATAGGTTCTTGAATGAGATTAGCCTGCATTGCTGCATTTAGAATTGACTGTAGCAAATCGGCTGCCAACACAAAGATTAAGGGGGATAAGGAGTCTCCTTGTCTTACACCCCTTTTACAGTGGAGTTATTTTCCTAAAACTCCATTGAGAAGAACTGATGAAGTAACCAGTGTCATAAATGTTTTTAATCCATTCAATCCATCTCTTCCCAAATCCTCTTTCCTTCAGAATTAAAAAATGAGTTATGCTTAATCATATCAAATGCTTTCTTAAAGTCCAGCTTAAGAACCACAGTTTCTTCCTTGGAATGTTGACATTGGTAAATATACTCAAATGCTCATGCCACACAATCGTGTATGGACATTGATTCCAGGAACCCATACTGGTTGGTGTGAACTAATTTTAAAATTATATTTTGCAACATGTTGGCCGACAACTTTGTGATGATCTTTATTGTGCAATTAAGAATAGAGATTAGTCTAAAATCATTGGGAGTTTGGGGGTTATGCTTTTTAGGGATCAAAGTGGTGACGGAGCTATTTATGGACTTCAAATAAATTCTCCCATGATAAAAATCCTCAATGAGTAAATAAGAATGAGGGGAAATGATGTTCCAACATTGTTTGATAAATGCTCCTGATAAACCATCAGGTCCAGGGGCATTGTCAGAAGGCATGCTTTTAATTACCTCGCCAATCTCTGCTTTTGAGAATGTCTCTTCCAGGTGTAAAGGTCTTCAGTAGTTTTCAACAAATTTGGGAGCTCAAAAAAAACTTAAGGTTTGATTTGTAGTCCCTAGCCTTGACTTAAAGGCTCTCCATAGCACATATGCTTTCGCTTGATGATCATGGTGCTCCTATAGATTTTCATCCATAATAACTGGGGTCTGGTTATTTTTGCATTTGATTGTTGCTTTAGCCTGGAAAAACTTTGTGTTCCCATCACCAAATTTTTCCCATCTTATGGTGGCTCTCTGCTTTGAGTAAATGATGTGATACTTCAATAGATTAATCAAATGATTTTTTTACTATTTCTCTCCCATTCCATTCTTCTGTGCCAAGGGGCCTATTTCAAGGACATCCAACAGCATGATCAACTCATTTGAATGTTTAATGGATTGGGCCAAATTTGAAATGCTTTTAGACCGAATTTTTAGCCCTTTTGGAATGTTGGTTCCCACTTGAATAATACATGGCACATGATCAAAAATTGGCTTTGCTAAACAGATGGCAGATGAGTTAGGGTAGTTCAAAGTCTAGTATTCTGAACAAAAACACCAGTCATTTTTTTTACAGGAGGGGTGCCTCTTACATATTGCTACATGTAAAATTTCTTCCTTTCATGGGAATTCCTACCAATCCTAGAGCCTTGATTGCAATATTAAAATTCATCATGTCCTGTATATTCCCTTCTTCTCTGTTTTTATTGTCTGCATATCTGATGAAGTTGAAATCTCCCACTATCAACCAGTCTATATCATTAGCCATTTGAATATTTTGAAGAAAATCAATGAATTCAACTCTCCTAGTTTGCATACAAGGTTCATAGATGTTTGTACATATCCATCAACTACCATTCAGGCAAGAGGTGAATTGGATTGATAAAGCAAACTTGTTTTCACAAAAAAATCTCCCTGAAACATAGAGCTATTCCAGGCCACAAGGAGTCCACTAGATGCACCAATGGAAGGATGAAAGTAAAACTTGTAAATTCTTCTCATTTTATTTGTTGCCTAGGATTACCATGACACCTATGGTTGTATGCTCTTCTCAGACCTTTTTATTTTCGAGATTACTATATAGTACATGAATTGCCCTGTTTCATAGGTTCAGTTTATTGTCATACATGTTAGGATTGTTTCTTGGCTTCCTGGTTCTTCTTTTCTGTGGTGAACTTGAACACCTCTATTGATATGTCACAACATAAAGTCCTGTACAAGGCTACATATATGTAATCATGTATGCTATATATCACCTTTCATTCATTTCCAATCCTATTGCTGCATGACTTCTTTTAAGAATAGATTATCCAACTCAGTGGACCTTGAATGTCTGATATAACTTCATAATGACCTTTCTTACTGGCTATATTTTCCATTTGTACCATAGTAAAGCACCTCACTTTCTGATATGTGAGTCAAATGCTTTACCTGTTGTCGTTGGTGATGTCTTCAGGCATACATGAAACAGTTCTTCACAAGATCATGATTGTATTCATACAAAAAATATCCTTCTCATATCTTATTTGGCCTCTCTCTACTGTGTACTCCCTCCGTCCGGTGAAGAGTGTACGTTTGGGTTTAAAATTTGTCCACAAAAGAGTGTACTTCTATCTTCCCAATGCACTTTAAAGTATTTTCTCTCATCACACGGTAATCAAGACCAATAACATTCTATACATAGTCTTCTTAATTTCTACATGCACTTATCTCATTGGGGGTTGGGTAATTAAAAAGGAGAGAGATGGTGGCTTGCATCTTCCCAATGCATTTTTTACTCCACTTCATAATTTGTCCTAAAATTTCTAGATGTACACTTTTCACCAGACGGAGGGAGTAGTATGTAAAAAGCTGCTTGCGGTCATATAGACATCTGTCTTCCACCGTGTGTTATATATTTACATTATGTTTTCGTCGCCTGTGTAGTATGTAATAAACAGAAACATAAAAGGACTTGCATGAATCCAGCTAGCAACTCGAAGCACACACGCCAATAGTTCGCCCTCAAATCCATTGACGCGTCTACTCTCACTAAAACAAAATATGACATACATGCACACACACAGGCTCTTTGATGGGCACAGTGTGCCGCTGCACCTCTGCCTGCTAGTTGGTAATTAAGATTCTAGGGAAAGGACTTTTTTTGACAAAGGGTGGATTTTATTGGCTCAAAAAGAAGCATCAAGTGGATACAAACTCAAAGAGCACACACCCGGCCTCTGTATAGCTAGGACGCACACAGCCAACACTAACGCACGCATAGAAAAACACACCAACAAATAGCAAAGTCATATAGGATCAAAGCTATGGGTAGGTGCTACTTGTGAGCCGCGTTGGGATTTTCCCCGAAGAGGAAGGGTGGAGCAGTACCGTATAGATAAGTATTTCCCTTGGTGAGAACCAAGGTTTACCTAACCAATAAGAGAATCACGCAAATCCTCGTGAACAACACCTACACAGACAAAAGCAAATACTTACACCCACCGCGGGCAAGATGGTTGTCAATCCCCTTGAACTCGTTACTTGCAAGGATCAAATCTTGTATAGGTAGATAGATAAATTGCAAAACAAAATAAAAGTAAATAAATTGCAGCAAGGTATTTTTGGTTTTTATAATATGATGAAGTAGACCCCCGGGGCGATAGTTTTCACTAGAGGCTTCCCTCTCGAACACAAAGCATACGGTGGGTAAACAAATTACTATTGGGCAATTCATAAAAAAGCGCATAGTTATGACGTATAAATGGCAATGATCATGTATATAAGCATCTCCATGACAAGTAGACCGACTCCTGCCTGCATATACTAATATTACTCCACCAACCGACCGCTATCCAGCATGCATCTATGGTATTAAGCTCATGACAAATAGAGTAATGATACGTCCATTATGCATCATGTTTTTATGTTGCTATTTATTGCATTATGGACTATTATTTCATATTATGATACAATTCTTATGCCTTTTCTCTCTTATTTTGCAAGTTTCATATGAAGAGGGAGATTGCCGGCGGCTGGAATTCTGGACCGGAAAGGGCTACATCGGAGGCATTTTTCTGAACATCTCCAAACGAGTTTAAAATTGACGAAGAATTATTATGGAATATATAAAAATTATTGGCGAAAGAATTATCAAAAGGGGACCCACCAGGAGGCGACAAGCCTGGGGGCGCGCCCCACCCCCGAGGGCGCGCCCCCTGAGCTTGCGGCGCCCCTGGCAGGCCTCCGGGGCCCATCTTCTCCTATATGATGCCATTTTCCCTAGAAAAAATCAGAAGAAGATTTTCGGGATGAAGCGCCACCGTATCGAGGCGTAACCTGGGCAGGAGCACTTTTTGCTCTCCGATGGAGTGATTCCATCGGGGAAACATCCCTCCGGGAAGGGGAAATCGAAGCCATCGTCATCACCAACGATCCTCTCATCGTGGGAGGACCAATCTTCATCAACATCTTCACCAGCACCAACTCATCTCAAACCCTAGTTCATCTCTTGTATTCAATCTTTGTCTCAAAACTTCAGATTGGTACTTGTGGGTTGCTAGTAGTGTTGATTACATCTCGTAGTTGATGCTTCTTGGTTTATTTGGTGGAAGATAATATGTTCAGATCCTTGATGCTATTCAACACCCCTCTGATCTTGAGCATGAATATGATTTGTGAGTAGTTTCATTTGTTCTTGAGGACATGGGAGAAGTCTTTTCATAAGTAATCATGTGAATTTGGTATTCGTTCGATATTTTGATGATATGTATGTTGTTGTTTCCCTTAGTGGTGTTATGTGAACGTCAACTACATGGCACTTCACCATCTTTGGGCATAAGGGAAGGCATTGTGGACTAGTTATTAGATGAGGTTGCTAGAGTAACAGAAGCTTAACCCTAGTTTATGCGCTATTCTGTAAGGGGTTGATTTGGATCCCTATGTTTTATGCTATGGTTAGATTTATCTTAATTCTTCTTTCGTAGTTGCAGATGCTTGCGAGAGGGGGTAATCATAAGTGGGAGGCTTGTTCAAGTAAGAACAGCACCTAAGCACCGGTCCACCCACATATCAAATTATCAAAGTAACGAACGCGAATCAAACAAACATGATGAAAGTGACTAGATGAAATTCCCGTGTGTACTCGAGAACGCTTTGCTTATTATAAGAGATCGTTCCGGCCTGTCCATTGCTACAAAAAGGATTGGGCTACCTTGCTGCACCTTTTTTTACTATTGCTACATGTTTCTCGTTAGAAATTACCTTGCTACCAAACTATCCATTATCGACAATTTTTGTGCCTGCAGATAATACCTTGCTAAAAACCGCTTGTCATTTCCTTCTGCTCCCCATTGGGTTCGACACTCTTACTTATCAAAAGGAATACGATTGATCCCCTATACTTGTGGGTCATCAAGAATCTTTTTTGGCGCCGTTGCCAGGGAGTGAAGCGCCTTTGGTGAGTGGAATTTGGTAAGGAAACATTTATATTACGTGCTGAAATTTACTGTCACTTGTTACTATGGAAAACAATCCTTTGAGGGATTTGTTCGGGGTATCTTCACCTCGACCGGAAGCACAAAGTGTTGCTCCTTAACCTACTGCACCTACTGAAAATATATATTATGAGATTCCTTCGGTATGATAGAGAATAGCTAGCTAATCCTTATGCAGGAGATGAAACAGTACATCCTGATATGCACTTAATCTATGTGGATGAAGTTTGTGGATTATTTAAGCTTGCAGGTATATCCAGAGATGAAGTTAAGAACAAGGTTTTCCCTTTATATTTGGGGGGAAAGGCATTGACATGTTATAGGCTATGTGATGATATTGGAGCTTGGGATTGGAAACAATTGAGATTGGAATTTCATCAGAAGTTTTATCCTATGCATCTGGTTCATCGTGATTGGAATTATATATATAATTTCTGGCCTCATGAAGGAGAAAGTACCGCTCAAGCTTGGGGAAGGCTTAAGTACATGATGTACACATGCCCCAATCATGAGCTCTCAAGAGTAATTATCTTACAGAATTTTTATGCTCGGCTTTCTCATGATGATCAAACCATGCTCGATTCTTCTTCAACTGGTTCCTTTATGAAGAAAACTATTGAATTCAGATGGGATCTTCTGGAGAGAATTAAATGCAACTCTGAAGATTGGGAACTCGACAAAGCTAAAGAATCAGGTATAATGCTTCAGTTTGATTGTGTTAAATCTTTTATGGATACCGATGCTTTTCGTAAGTTTAGCACTAATATGGACTTGACTCTGAGATATTAGCTTCCTTTTGTGAATCATTTGCTACTCATGTTGATCTCCCTAAGGAGAAGTGGTTCAAATATCATCCACCTATTAAAGAAAAGATTGAGTAACCCATTATAGTTAAAGATGAAACTATCATTTACAATGTTGATCCATTTGTGCCTACTGCTTATATTGAGAAACCGCCTTTTCCTGTTAGGATAAAGGAACATGCTAAAGTTTCAACTGTGGTTAACAAAAGTAATATTAGAGCACCTAGACCCTCTGAACAAATTAAAGTTGAACCTAATGTTTCTATGGTTAAGGATCTCTTGGTCGATAATATTGATGGACATGTTATTTACTTCTGTGATGAAGCTACTAGAATTGCTAAACCTGATACTAAAGATAAGAATAAGCCTGTTGTTGGCATGCCTGTTGTCTCAGTTAAAATAGGAGATCATTGTTATCATGGCTTATGTGATTTGGGTGCTAGTGTGAGTGTTACTCCGTTTACCTTATATCAAGAAATTATGAATGATATTGCACCTGCTGAAATAGAGGATATTGATGTTACTATTAAGCTTGCGAATAGAGACACTATTTCACCACTTGGGATTGTTAGAGATGTTGAAGTCTTGTGTAGAAAAAGAAAATACCCTACTGATTTCCTAGTTCTTGGTTCTCCACAAGATGATTTTTGTCCCATTATATTTGGTAGACCTTTCTTGAACACTGTTGATGCTAAGATTGATTGTGCTAAAGAAACTGTCAGTGTTAACTTTGGAGATATATCTCATGAGTTTAATTTCTCTAAGTTTCGTAGACAACCTCGTGATAAAGAATTGCCTAGTAAGGATGAAATTATGGTCTTGGTTCTATTGTCGTACCTCCTACTGATCCGTTAGAACAATATTTGCTAGACCATGAAAATGATATGCATACGAATGAAAGAAATGAAATAGATAAGATATTCTTTGACCAACCACCTATCCTGAAACATAATTTGCCTGTTCAAACCCTTGGAGGTCCTCCTCCACCTAAAGGTGATCCTGTATTTGAATTAAAACAATTGCCTGATACTTTAAAGTATGCTTATCTTGATGAAAAGAAGATATATCCTGTTATTATTAGTGCTAACCTTTCAGAGCATGAAGAAAAGAGATTACTTAAAACTCTAAGGAAGCACCATGCCGCTATTGGATATACTCTTGATGATCTTAAGGACATTAGTCCCTCTCTATGTCAGCACAAGATTAATATGGAGCCTGATGCAAAACCAGTTGTCGATCATCAACTATGATTAAATCCTAAGATGAAGTAGGTGGTAAGAACTGAAATATTAAAACTTCTGGAAGCAGGTATAATCTATCCCATAGCTGATAGTAGATGGGTAAGTCCTGTTCATTGCGTCCCTAATAAAGGAGGCATTACCGTCGTTCCTAGTGATAAAAATGAGCTTATTCCACAAAGAATTGTAACTGGTTATAGGATGGTAATTGATTTTAGAAAATTAAACAAAGCTACTAGAAAAGATCATTACCCCATGCCTTTCATTGATCAAATTTTAGAAATATTGTCTAAGCATACACACTTTTGCTTCCTTGATGGATATTCTTGTTTCTCTCAAATACCTGTATCGCAAGTAGATCAAGAGAAAACTACTTTTACTTGTCCTTTTGGAACCTATGCTTATAGACGTATGCCTTTTGGTTTATGCAGTGCACCTGCTACTTTTCAAAGATGTATGACTGCTATATTCTCTGACTTTTGTGAAAAGATTGTTGAGGTTTTCATGGATGATTTTTCCGTTTACGGAACTTGTTTTGATGATTGCTTAAGCAACCTTGATCGAGTTTTGCAGAGATGTGAACAAACTAATCATATTTTCAATTGGGAGAAGTGCCACTTTATGGTGAATGAAGGTATTATCTTGGGGCATAAAATTTCTGAACGAGCTATTGAGGTAGATAAAGCTAAAGTTGATGCAATTGAGAAAATGACATGTCCTAAAGATATTAAAGATATAAGAAGTTTCCTTGGTCATGCTGGTTTCTATAGGAGGTTCATTAAATACTTCTCTAAAATTTCTAGGCCTCTTACTAATATCTTGCAAAAAGATGTTCCATTTGTTTTTGATGATGATTGTGTAGAAGCCTTTGAAACACTTAAGAAAGCCTTAACTTCTGCACCTATTGTTCAACCACCTGATTGGAACTTGCCTTTTGAAATTATGTGTGATGCTAGTGACTATGCTGTTGGTGTTGTTCTAGGACAAAGAGTTGATAAGGAATTAAATGTTATCCATTATGCTAGTAAAACTCTAGACAGTGCTCAAAGAAATTATGCTACTACTGAGAAAGAATTTCTAGCAGTTGTGTTTGCATGTGATAAATTCAGATCTTACATTGTTGATTCTAAAGTAATTGTTCACACCGATCAAGATGCTATTAAATACCTTACAAAAAAGAAAGATGCTAAACCTAGACTCAATTGGTGGGTTCTTTTGCTACAAGAATTTGACTTGCATATTACTGATAGGAAGGGAGCTGAGAATCCCGTAGGTGATAACTTGTCTAGGTTGGAAAATATTCTTGATGACCCACTACCTATTGATGATAGCTTTCCTGATGAACAATTAGCTGTTATAAATGCTTCTCGTAATACTCCTTGGTATGCAGACTATACTAATTACATTGTTGCTAAATATATACCACCTAGTTTTAGTTACCAACAAAAGAAAAAGTTCTTCTTTGATTTGAGACATTACTTTTGGGATGACCCACACCTTTATAAGGAAGGAGTAGATGGTATTATTAGACGTTGTATACCTGAGCATGAACAGGAACAAATCCTACGGAAGTGTTATTCCGAGGCATACGGAAACACCATGCTGGAGACAGAACTGCACATAAGGTACTACAATCTGGTTTTTATTAGCCTACTCTCTTTAAGGATGCACGTAAGTTTGTCTTATCATGTGATGAATGTCAAAGAATTGGTAATATTAGTAGACGTCAGGACATGCCAATGAACTATTCGCTTGTTATTGAACCTATGTTTGGGGATTTGTTTATATGGGACATTTTCCTTCCTCTAATGGATATACTCATATTCTAGTTGCTGTTGATTACATTACTAAGTGGGTAGAAGATATTCCAACTAGTAGTGTTGATCATAACACATCTATTAAAATGCTTAAAGAAGTTATTTTCCCGAGGTTTGGAGTCCCTAGATATTTAATGACTGATGGTGGTTCACATTTTATTCATGGTGCATTCTGTAAACTCCTTGCTAAATATGATGTCAACCATATAATCTCATCAACGTATCATCCTCAGTCTATTGGTCAAGTTGAATTGAGCACTAGGGAAATAAAGCTAATTTTACAAAAGATCGTCAATAGATCTAGAAAGAATTGGTCTAAGAAACTAGACGATGCATTGTGGGCCTACAAAACTTCTTATAAAAATCCTATGGGTATGTCCCCTTATAAAATGTTCTATGGAATAGCATATCATTTACCTCTTGAGTTAGAACATAAAGCATATTGGGCAATTAAAGAACTTAACTATGATATGAAACTTGCCAGTGAAAAGAGGCTATTTGACATTAGTTCTCTAGATGAATGGAGGACACAAGCTTATGAAAATTCAAAGTTATTTAAAGAAAAGGTTAAAAGATGGCATGCTAAAAGAATGCAAAAATGGGAATTCAAGATAGGAGATCAAGTTTTATTATACAACTCTCGTTTAAGATTCTTTGCAGGAAAGCTTCTCTCTAAATGGGAAGGACCTTATATTGTTGAAGAAGTTTATCGCTCCAGAGCTATCAAGATAAACAACGCCAAAGGCACTAACCCGATGGTGGTTAATGGGCAAAGAATTAAACATTATATCTCAGGTACACCCATTAATGTTGAAACCAATATTATCCAAACTATAACACCGGAAGAACACATAAGGGAAACCTTCCGGAAAGCTCTAGAACCCTGAAAACGGGTAGGTATGTGGTACGGTAAGTAAACTGACTCCAAAAGTTCCATAAAAGTATGTTTTGTCCGTTTTGGAATATTTAAAAATTAGGAAAATAATAAACAGTCCAAAAAGTGCACGAGAGAGCGAGAAGCCCGAGGGGTGCGCCCTACCCCCCTGGGCGCGCCTCCAAGGCTTGTGGCCCCCTCGTGGACTTTCTTGACTCCGTTTTTCTTCCATGTTACTTATCCTGCATGAAAAAATTCATTATATATACTTGCCGATGTTTTGACCACCGTACCGCAAGATTCTCCTCTGTTCTTGTTTCGAGCTGTTTTTCTTGGCAGATCTGACAGCACTATGTCGTCGCAAGACTCGGAAGGAGAGATCTATGTTTCCCATTATGTCGTAATTCCAAGGATCCATGGAGACATTGATCGGTTGTTCCACGGAGGAGTAGCGGGATGATGATTTAAGGAAGACCGGAGACATGAGCATAGAAGAAGATGAAGCTCCCCTACCTCAGCCGGGAGATATGCACGTGGAATTCAAGAAGTCGAGCCTCCCAAACACAGTAAACAAATCTAAGTTTCAATTTATCCTGTTCTGTCTTCTACAGGAAAGCAAGAATGCGTTGTGCGAAGAGGTATTGGAGCTTGAGCAAGAGGTTAATATGCTGAGGGAGGAAAATTTCATCCTAAAACGTAAAATGGAGGACAAGCCTACTACCTCATCACCACCATCACCAAAGAAGGACACTTGATTACACGGGTATGGGCACTCCCCTTGGCTTGTGCCAAGCTTGGGGAAGATGCCCCGGTATCGTTTCACCACCACTTTTATCATCATTATCTATTTTAGTTTGATCCTTAGTTATTTCGTGATTTATAAGAATAAAGTTTTAGTATGATCTATTTTTGAGTGCTTGCTTAGTGCTCTATCTATCTATGTAATCATGTGCGAGATATATAATAAAGAGTAGTTTGAGTTTTGCTTTGATTTCTTACTTCAATCTTAGCAATGAAGAATAAAATAATAAAAGATCATATGCTACTCCCATGGGGAGTAATGACTTCACATAAAAGAAGTATATATGATAAAATTTGTTGGAAGTTGACAAGCATAACATTGGTCATTGCTGCAATCCATGAAAAAAGTAGTAACGGAAGAGAGGTCTTACATACAAATATACTATCTTGGACATCTTTTATGATTGTGAGCCCCCATCAAATATTATATATCAATTAGTAGATGTTGGACAAGGAAGACAACATAATGAGTTATTGGCGAAAGAATTATCAGAAGGGAACCCACCAGGAGGCGATAAGCCTGGGGGCGCGCCCCACCCCCCAGGGCGCCCCTTGAGCTTGTGGCGCCCCTGGAAGGCCTCCGGGGCCCATCTTCTCCTATATGATGCCATTTTCCCTAGAAAAACTCAGAAGAAGAGTTGCGCGATGAAACACTGTCGTCTCGAGGTGGAACCTGGGCAGGAGCACTTTTTGCTCTCCAGCGAAGCAAATCTGCCTGAGAAACTTCCCTCCCGGAGGGGGAAATCAAAGCCATTGTCATCACCAACGATCCTCTCATCCTGGGAGGACCAATCTTCATAAACATCTTCACCAGCACCATCTCATATCAAACCCTAGTTCATCTCTTGTATTCAATCTTTGTCTCAAAACCTCAGATTGGTACCTGTGGGTTGCTAGTAGTGTTGATTACATCTCGTAGTTGATGCTTGTTGGTTTATTTGGTGGAAGATCATATGTTGAGATCCTTTATCCCCTCTAATCTTGAGCATGAATATGATTTGTGGGTAGTTACGTTTGTTCTTGAGGACATGGGAGAAGTCTTGTCATAAGTAATCATATGAATTTGGTATTCGTTTGATATTTTGATGATATGTATGTTGTTGTTTCCCTTAGTGGTATTATGTGAACGTCGACTACATGACACTTCACCATCTTTGCGCCTAAGGGAAGGAATTGTGGAGTAGTTATTAGATGATGGGTTGCTAGAGTGACAGAAGCTTAAACCCTAGTTTAGGCGCTATTCTGTAAGGGGCTGATTTGGATCCCTATGTTTCATTCTATGGTTCGATTTAACTTAATTCTTTTTTCGTAGTTGTGGATGCTTGCGAGAGGGGGTAATCATAAATGGGAGGCTTGTTCAAATAAGAACAGCAACCAAGCACCGGTCCACCCACATATCAAATTATCAAAGTAACGAACGCGAATCAAACAAACATCATGAAAGTGACTAGATGAAATTCCCGTGTGTCCTCGAGAACGCTTTGCTTATTATAAGAGACCGTTCCGGCCAGTCCTTTTCTACAAAAAGGATTGGGCTACCTTGCTGCACCTTTGTTACTATTGCTACTTGTTGATCATTACAAATTACCTTCCTAACAAACTATGTGTTACCGATAATTTTCGTGCCTGCAGATAATACCTTGCTGAAAACCGCTTGTCATTTCCTTTTGCTCCTCGTTGGCTTCGACACTCTTACTTATCGAAAGGACTACGCTTGATCCCCTATTCTTGTGGGTCATCAAGTAACTCCTTAAGCAAGATGACATGATGTAGACAAAGTAAACCGAACAATATGAATAAACCCCGTCGTTTTACCCTTAATAGCAACAATACAATACGTGCCTTGCTACCCCTTCTGTCGCTGGCAGAGGACACCACAACAGTCAACCCATTACAAAGCACCTATCACACTCAAGATAAATCAATCTAGTTGGCCAAACCAAACATATAGATCGGAGAGAAATACAAAGCTATAGCAATCATGCATAATAAAGTTGAGAAAAGACTCAATTACTTTCAATGGATAATCTGATCATAAACCCACAATTCATCAGATCCCAACAAACACACCGCAAAAGAAGATTACATCGGATAGAACTCCAAGAAGATCGAGGCGAACATGATATTGAAGATCAAAGAGAGAGAAAAAGCCATCTAGCTACTAGCTATCGACCCGTAGGTTTGTTGTGAACAACTCACATATCATCAGAAGGCGGCAAGCATGAGGTAGAAGCCCTCCGTGATCAA
Source organism: Thinopyrum elongatum (assembly GCA_011799875.1). Taxonomy (NCBI): domain Eukaryota; kingdom Viridiplantae; phylum Streptophyta; class Magnoliopsida; order Poales; family Poaceae; genus Thinopyrum; species Thinopyrum elongatum. The sequence goes on from CM022302.1 coordinate 377,987,559, forward strand.
TTCCCCCTCCGGCAGAGTACCGAAAAAGGCCTCAAAATGGGATCGTGGAAGAATAGAAGCTTGCAGCGATGAAAAAAGTGTTTCGGGCGGTTCTTTGTTGGTTTGGGAATATATGTGAATCTATAGGCTTGGAATTAGGTCAAACGGAGTTGCGTGGGGCCCACGAACTCAGGGGGCGCACCCTGTGAGCTCGTGGCTCTCTCGTAGCACTTCTGGCCTCCTCCCGAACCTTCTAGGGTCCCTTCTGGTCCAGAAAAATCACCGTAAAGTTTCATCGTGTTTGGACTTCGTTTGGTTTTGATTTTCTAAAAAGAAAAAAAAGCAAAAACCAGGAGCTGGCACTGGGGTTAATAGGCTAGTCCCAAAAAATGATATAAAATAGTATATAAACGTATATAAAGCATCTAAGATTGATAATATAATAGCATGAAACAGTCAAAAATTATAGATACGTTGGAGACGTATCAGCATCCCCAAGCTTAATTCCTGCTCGTTCTCGAGTAGGTAAATGATAAAAACAGAATGTTTGATGTTGAATGCTACCTAACATGTGTATCATGTAATCTCTTTACGGTATAATCATCGAGAAACGATGAAGTAACAATATCAACATAATAATATCTATGAATATAAGAAGCATAATCATTACTTTTTCAAAATATATGATCCCTGACAAATGTTATCCCCACTCATTTTATCATGTTACATGGCATGACTCCGCCTTCACCGCATAAATATAAATCATGAGTACCCCGGTGTCAAACCAGGCAAGTGGACCGTACATCTAACGCGCTTCAACATTTTCAACTCCACGCAATACATGAGGGTGAGCCATGGATATATCACTATAGGTGGAATAGAATGCGGTGATAGAGATCAATAAGGAGAAGTCAAAAGGAAGAAAGTCTCGCATCAACTCAACGAATCAACGGGCTATGGAGATGCCCATCAATCGATATAAATGCGAGGAGTAGGATTTTCATGCAACGGATGCACTAAGAGCTATAAGTGTATAAAAATCTCAACGGAAACTAGTGGGTGTGCATCCAACTTGCTTGCTCATGAAGACCTCGGGCATTTGAGGAAGCCCATCATCGGAATATACAAGTCAAGTTCTATACCTAAAAATTCCCACTAGTATATGAAAGTGATAACTCGGGAGACTCTCTATATGAAGAGCATGGTGCTCCTCTGAAGCACAAGTGTGGAAAAAGTATAGTAACATTGCCCCTTCTCTCTTTATCTCTCATTTATTCTTTTTTTCCTTTTTCTTTTCTCTCTTTTTTTCCCTTTTTCCATCCGGAGTCTCATCCCGATTTGTGGGAGAATCATAGTCTTCATCATCCTTCCTCACCAGGACAATGCTCTAATAATGATGATCATCACACTTTTATTTACTTACAACTCGATAAAACTGAAACAATATGACTCTATATAAATGCCTCTAGCAGTGTACCACGATGTGCAATGATCTAGCATAACATGTATAATAATGATCAATGGTGGCTTTGCCACAAACATCATGTCAGATCTATATGATCATGCAAAGCAATATGATGATGAACACACAAATCATGAGATGGAACGATGGAAGTTGCATGGCAATATATCTCGGAATGGCTATGGAAATGCCATAATAGGTAGTTCAAGATATCTTCCGATATTCTGATAAATCGGCCGATTTATCGCTTACCGTTGTCTGACCGATAAGATAAATCGGCCGATAAATTAACCGATATGCCGATAAATCGGTCGATATGCCGATAAACTGGCCGATTTACCCCTTATCTTGGGTCGACCGATAAGTTCCCGATAAGCGATATCCCCAACATTGGTTTTAAGGAAGATATAAGGAGTCTTATGTGTGATAGAGCGTATCATATCATGGGGTTTGGATGCACCGGCAAAATTTGCACCAACTCCCGAGGTGAGAATGGGCAATGCACGGTACCGAAGAGGCTCGAAAATTGGCGAAAGATAGGAGTGCGTATAATCCATGGACTCATATTAGTCATAAAGAACTCACAAACTTATTGTGAAAGCCTATTAGCCCTCGAAGCAAAGTACTACTCGCATGCCCCTAGGGAATTGGTTGGTAGGAGTTAACCATCGCGCGCATCCGATTATAACAACACTCAAGGATTTCATTTGAGACATAAAAATGCTCAAACCTCCCCACCATGCCATGACCAACACTTAGATGAGAAGTTAATAACAAACTTTAATATCGATATTTCGACTAACCAATGATCATGAACCTATATCCTTTCATATTACGACATCGATATCGTTAAACCATACATTTCATATTTAGTGATCTAAATGAATGTTTTTATTATATCCCCCTTGAATACCTATCCTTCTCAGACTAGCCTTATAGCACATGCAAATTGCCATTACTATTTATTAGACTCTTAAAAATATTTAAGTGAAGCATGAGAGTGCAATTATTTCTATAAAATATAACAACCGCCGTGCTCTAAAAGATATAAGTGAAGCACATAGAGTATTCTAACAAATCATGATAAATGTGTGTCCATCTCAAAAGATGTGTCCAGCAAACAATGATTGTGGCAAACTAAAAGCAAACAAAAAGAAAACTATGGCACAAGACGCTCCAAGTAAAACTCATATCATGTGATGAATAAAAATGTAGCTCCAAGTAACATACCGATAGATTGTAGACGAAAGAGGGATGCCATTGGGGGCATCCCCAAGCTTAGACACTTGGCTCTTCCCTGAATATAACCTTGGGGTGCCTTGGGCATCCCCAACCTTAGGGTCTTGCCGCTTCTTATTCCTTCATCCATCGTTGTCTCACCAAAAACTTGAAAACTTCAGCACACAAAACTCAACAGAAACTTCGTGAAATCCTTTAGTATAATAAACAAATCATAAACTTTAGGTACTGTTATAAACTCATGAATAATTTATTATTTCATAATATCTACTGTATTCTAACTTCTCCATGACTTATACCCGCCGATATAATCCATAGCATCATTAAAACAAGCAAATTATGCAATAAAAACAGAATCTGTCTAAAACAGAACAGTCTGTAATGATCTGAATAAAAATCATACTTCTGTAACTCTAAAAAATCTGAAAAACTAGGACAATGTGAGAAATTTATATATCAATCATGTTTAAAAAATTCAGATCAAAAGCGCGTTCCAGTGATTTTTAGAAATTCCTGGACTGAGAGCAAAAGTTTTTTGTTTTTCACATAATCAAGTCAACTATTATCGAAATCATCCCAAAAGGCTTTACTTGCCACAAACACTAATTAACACACAAAAAACACAATCATTACAGTAGCAATAATGTAAGCACACAAAACAGGAAGTAAAAGCAAAATTTTAAGATAACAATTGGGTTGCCTCCCAACAAGCGCCATTGTTTTACGCCCCTAGCTAGGCGTAAGGCATAGTTTCAAGTATTGTCATCTTTAACCACCCTAGATGGGCTTTTCTCAAAACCGGGAGGCTCCTTACGCTTCCCATTAATTTCAGAGGAAGAAGCAATCTTATTATCCAAAGTGTCAAGCCTTTTATTGCAAACAGTAAGAAGGGACTTCATGCGATTAAGATTCGAGCTAAGGGTTTTAAGTGGTTCACTAGACTTTTGCAACTCAACCAACTTTTTCTGCATATCCCCAAGTTTTTTTTAAGATTTGAATTCCTTGTTGAGTATAATTAAATCTATTTTTTTGGGGCGGAGTTCCTACTATCCCCTCTATTATTTCATAAGTAGTATTAGCATCACTTTCAATGAAATTTCCTTTAGCAGCGAAATCCAGAAGTGTCTATTAGGCATAGTGAGCCCCACATAAAAGTTTTCGAGCAAGATTTTTACATCACCTTTTATGGTGCAGGTACGATAAGATCCCATTATTCTAAACCAAGCATCTTTCAAATTTTCTCTTTATTTCTGTTTGAAGTAAAGAACCTCAAAATCAGGAGAGAGCGGAGGAATAGTAGAACTAGACATGGTGACAAGCAAGCGAGCGAGCAAACTAGCAAGGTGAAATATTTTTGTGTATTTCGATTTTTAGAGAAGTGGAGGGAGATGAAAAAGAGAGGAAAATAAAAATTAGAGCAAGTAGATGATAATTTGAGTGAAGGTACTTGATAGGATTTGATGATGTTTCCCTGGCAACGGCGCCAGAAATTCTTTCTGCTACTTGTGAGTTGCGTTGGGATTTTCCTCGAAGAGGAAGGGTGGAGTAGTACAGTAGAGATAAGCATTTCCCTCGGTGAGAACCAAGGTTTATCGAACCAATAGGACAATGACACAAATCCTTGTGAACAGCACCTGGACACACAAAAGCAAATACTTGCACCCAACGCGGGCAAGAGGGTTGTCAATCTCCTTGAACTCGTTACTTGCAAGGATCAAATCTTGTATAGGTAGATAGATAAATTGCAAAACAAAATAAAAGTAAATAAATTGCAGCAAGGTATTTTTGGTTTTCATAATATGATAAAGTAGACCCCGGGGGCCATGCTTTCACTAGAGGCTTCTCTCTCGAACACAAAGCATATGGTGGGTAAACAAATTACTGTTGTGCAATTGATAGAGAAGTGCATAGTTATGACGTATTCTTGGCAATGATCATGTATATAGGCATCACGTCCATGACAAGTAGACCGACTCCTGTCTGCATCTACTGCTATTAATCCACCAATCGACCGCTATCCAACTTGCATCTATGGTATTAAGTTCATGACAAACAGAGTAACACCTTAAGAAAGATGACATGATGTAGACAAAGTAAACTCAATCAATATGAATAAACCCCGTTGTTTTACCCTTAATAGCAATAATACAATACGCGCCTCGCTACCCCTTCTGCCACTGGCTGAGGACACCGCAAGATTGAACCCATTATAAAGCACCTCTCCCACTGAAGATAAATCAATTTAGATGGCCAAACCAAACGGATAGATCAGAGATAAATACAAAGCTATAACAATCATCAATAATAAAGTTCAGAAAAGATTCAATTACTTTCAATGAATAATCTGATCATAAACTCACAATTTATTGGATCCCAACAAACACACCGCAAAACAAGATTACATCGAATAGAACTCCAAGAAGATCGAGGAGAACATGGTATTGAAGATCAAAGAGAGAGAAGAAGCCATCTAGCTACTAGCTATGGACCCGTAGGTCTGTGGTGAACTACTCACGTATCATCGAAAGGCAGCAAGGATGATGTAGAAGCCCTCCATGATCGATTTCCCCTCCGGTAGAGTACCGGAAAAGGCCTCCAGATGGAATCGCGGGAGAACAAAAGCTTGCGGCGGCAGAAAAAGTGTTTCGGGTGGCTCTCTATTGGTTTGGGAATATATGTGAATTTATATGCTTGGAATTAGGTCAAACGGAGTTGCGTGGGGCCCACAAGCTCAGGGGACGCGCCCTGTGATCTCGTGGCTCTCTTGTAGCTCTTTTGGCCTCCTCTCGAACCTTCTAGGGTGTAAAGTTTCATCGTGTTTGGACTTTGTTTGGTATTGTTTTTCGGAAAAGCCAAAAACAAGCAAAAAAAAAACAGGAACTGGCACTGGGCACTGGGTTAATAGGTTAATCCCAAAAAAATGATATAAAATAGCATATAAATACATATAAAGCATCCAAGATTGATAATATAATAGCATGAAACAATAAAAAATTATAGATATGTTGGAGACGTACAGTAGGCGAGTAAAAAAGAAAACCCAAAGTGATCAGGAACGTGATCGGCAAACTACAACAATGACCATATTCGCACCAACCATCTTATGACACCACGAAGATAACGAGGTTCTTCAACAGCAACACCATCAAGAAGGAAGCAACATTCAAATGTCGTCGTCGCAGGATCCAACCACCAAGGTCGAATCTAGGATTTTAACCTGAAGAATCAATCCGAGCATATCTGGGCAATGCCTCAATAAGGTAACTATGTTAAAACATCAGCTTTGCCAGGTATAACCAGCTCGGTCAGACCTAGGCTTTCATCCCGAAGCTCACAATCGGGTCCTTGAGTAGCACTACCATTGAAGTCACTCAAGTGGTGTTGCCACCACTTCTCCGCAATCCCAGCAGCTGCATGCGGTGCAACTATGGCAGCTGCACAACCATCCCTCTGCGTCAAGTCGTCGTCCATAATTTGCATCTCACGGCCGCAATCAACCACTCAATCTTGAGAGTTGAACATTCACGATCTTTCGATGACCACCGCCGTCATGGCGCCATAGGAGGTCGCTGCAGCATAGTCTGCAATGAACCCCACTCGGCCGACCAGATCTGAGTGACCACCATCAAGCCATGGATGTAGCGCCATCGACCTATCACCGCCCGCGTGAATGTCCCTAATTTCCCTCTTGGGGCTCATTACCATGTTTCAATGTCAAATGGTTCTTTTTTTTCTCTTGAATATGCACGATTGTGCGTATCATAGTATAAATAAGGAAGCAGGGAAGACACCCGTCCACCAAGTCCGTTTACATATTACATGCAACAGACAAACCCACCTCCACCCTCATCTACGCTAACTACTCTTGTCTACCCACCTTGTCAACGAACTAAAGAAGAAACCACGATCACCCTTAAGTAGCCCCGTCGCTCTCCAAGACCTACCTTGTCTCTCAATTGTCCTTGCCAGTCTAGGGATAGAAGGCGTGGCTTCCTCAAAGACTATATCATTGTGTTGTTTCAGAATGGACCACATGACTAGCACCACAATTGCCCTAATGTCCTTGACGCGATGTCCATTGTCATTCTTGGTAATGCACCACTTTGTAAGCACGTCTGTCCCCGACAGCATCTAGTCCTGCCTGCCCAGTGCCTCACACACATTGTGCCAGACCTCCCTCGCGAACACACACCATATCAGAAAGGTGTTGGATGCTCTCCTCGTGTTGATTACAGAAGGGACATGAGTCTTGGTGCGGGACTCCTCTCCTGGCTAGTCTATCTGATGTCCAGCATCTATCTCTGAATGCGAGCCAAGCGAAGAAACGACATTGTAGAGGGGCATTTGATGTCGAGGTGAAGTCTGCTGCCGGTGCCACCCCCCCCCCCCCCTTCCCTAGAACTTTGCAGCGTAGGCTGAGCGAGCCAAGAACTGTCCATCCTTCTCCCAAGCCCATCTAAGCTGGTCCCTAAGACCCGGGCTTAGGGTAACCTGCCCCACCGCTTCCCAGATCAGGAAGTATTCCTGTAACAACTCCAGCTCCAAGTCCGGTTCAACATCCCATGCCGAGAGAGCATTCTCGAGCCCATCCCTTACTATCCTGCTCGTCCTAGTCCTCACATGGATTAGATCATAGATCCTGGGGGCCATCTCATGTACTCGCCAACCGGATACCCACTGCTCTTCCCAAAATAAGGTTGTCGCGTCGTCACCCACAGTCATGTGTGCAGCCGATTTGAATAGTGCCAAGGATTCTTTCGGCACCTTCCACGTGAACTCATTCCATGGCCGCAAGGTGTCCGAGCGGTGCAATCATGACCATCACGCCTGAAGAGCAATATTGAGCCATTTGAGGTTTGGCACGCCCAATCCTCGTGCCCATCTTGGCAAGCAAACTACCTCCCAAGCAACCGCACAAGCTCCACCTCATGCATGGGCTTTGCCACACAATAGGAAGCCCCTACATATCTTGATAATTGCAGCAATAGTGTTCAGCGGTATACCAACGAAAGCATGGAGTGGATCGGAATGGCACAAAATACAGACTGCACAAGGAGGAGGCGCCCACTCTTGGGCATCATGGCTGCACGCCATGTGGGCAAACGGGCCGCGAGCTGACCCACCAATCCATCGAACTAAGTCGTCGTCTACTTTCGTAATGTCAGTGATAAGCCCAGGTATTTGCAGGGAAAGGTTCCTGCTGGGCATTCGAGAATTTGTAGATCCTGGCCACGGTCTCCGCATTGCACCTAATAGGCAAGGCATTGCTCTTTGTCAAGTTGACATGGAGCCCGGACGCTTCACCATAGTCCCTCAAGATGGCTGCACACACACGTCATCGGCGAACATAGAAACCCTTTGTTTCAAACTTGATCTCGCAAGAGGTGACACTATTCCACGATCCGTAGCTAGCTGAAAAAGCTTTTGTAGCGGCTCCATGATCACGATGAAGAGCATCGGGGATAGCAGATCACCTTGCCATAGCCCGCAAGTATTAAGAATCATCCTCCCAGGCACACCATTTACCAAGACTTTCCTCAAGGAAAGCTCCTCGATGAACAAGTGGCCGGTCATAGTCGTCAGTGGCCATGGCGGCAACGCTCCATCTATTGCCGGCCCGTCAACCCCAGTTCTTTCATAAACAAAAACAGCCGATCAAGAGACAGGTCGAGCAATTAAGCATGTCATATCATAGATATTTGGTCCTCTTCTGAGAAGCCCCCGAGTCCCCCGAGTCGCTCCCGCGAGCGACCGGGGGAAACCCTAGCGCCGCCGCTTATCCGTTCCCCCTCGGCCTCCCTCCCCCCGCCACCGCCCAGAGGCGCCGCCGGGCAAAGCCCGGCCGGCGTGGGTGGTGGCGGGGTCTGCTTCCTCTCCTCGCGCGGCTCGGGGGTCAGCACGGGATGACCTCGCGTGTGGAGGCGCTGGGCTGCTGCAAGGCCTGGCGGCGCGGCGGCCGGCGTGCGGGACGGCGGCGTGCTCCTCCGGCGGTGGTGCGGCGGCGTCCTGGTGCGGTGGCTCGGCGCGGCGGCTGCGCATTCCCCTGCTCCAGGTGGCAGCGTGCGGGACGACATCGGCCCGATCTGGCCGGATCTCTCGCCGGGATGTCATCGCACGCGCGCGGGCTGCGGGCAGCTTGGGCCATATGCGTCCGGCTCCGCTTGGCCGATGGCTGGTGGAGGGTGGCGTTGTGGCTGTGGTGGTGGCGGACCGTGCTCGGGGCGGTGCCGGAGGACCTATCAGATCTGTTCTGGCGCGGGCTCTCTGGCCGATGCTTCGTTGGCGGCGAGGGCTGAGGCGGCGTGGGCCGGCTACCTCCGGTGGCTCGGCACGGGTGGTGGTCCGGCGTGGTGGGGCGCCTTGGTGGGGCTTGTCAGGTGGTGAAAGTCGCGGTGATGGGCTTGGCCAGGGCGTCGGTGGTGCGGGTCTGTGGGGGCGGCGCTGTTCTTTAGTGGTTGTGCCCCACCGGCGGCGCAGAGTGGCGGTTCTGGCTTCCCTTCTCCTTGGTCTACGTCGATGGCATGACGGTGACCAGGGGCTCTCGCTCGGGTGGATCTGTTCGGGACCCGAGGGGAGTCGGAGTTGAGGCTCCGGGTAGGGGAGATTGGGCTCGATCCGGGATGTACCCGCGGTCGGCGAGGTTCCTCCCTCCGTGGGTACGGTGGTCGTTGGTGGTGGTCGGGACTTCACGGTACTGTCGGGCAACACGGAGTTGTGGGCCACGGACATGGCGTTGTCTGAGTGCACTCGATGATGGCCGTCGGGAACCATGGAGGTGTGTCTCCCCCACTTCACCGGGATTGGCTGGGGACACAGGGCTGGGGCTCCTACTGTGGTGGCGCCGGCCCAACCTCCGTGGCTCATGCCGGGCTAGGAGTGAAAGATGTGGACTTTCGCTCTTCCTACCGTGGCTGGTATTCTGTGGTGTGGGCGGTGGGTGAGGTCTTGGACTTGGATGCCGGAGCGGCGGCTCCGGATGGTGGTTCGCATGGTTGGCTCTCCGGCGGGCGCCATGTTGGCGGTGGTGGCTCCCTTCTTGGTCGTGCGGGCGATGAGAGGGGTAGTAGTTGGTGGCTCGGGCGCGTCCTCTGCTGGACGATGCCCAGATCTGGATCTGGGGTTTGGGCACACCACATTTGCCCTAGGGCCTCAGTGACTTAGGGTGGGGTGCTGAGCGAAAGCTCCGCACTTTTGCGCTGGCGACGACGACGCTTGCGGGCGCCGTTCTCTTCATATAGACGTCGCCGTGGATCTCCTCGCCGCGTCAGAGTTCTGGGTGAAGACCCTTGCCCAATGGGGCTAGGCAGCGACGGCGTTCTGCGCCGTTCAATCTCTTGGGGGCGTTGTCTAGGAGCTTAGGTGTCCTAGGGTGTTGCGTGATTGTGCTCCATTCTCCCTGTTTTCTCCTTCGGTAGCGTAGTTGCTTGTCTGCTTCGCGATCCGGATAGGTTAGGATCTGCTTTGTAAGAGGGTCACCTCACCACCATGTATCGTTCAGCCGTGTACCTTGTTCGGTTTGTGTCTTTATTTATATGGGGGCTAAAGCCTGTTTCGAGAGATATCATAGATATTTTAAAAAAATATTGAAGTACTCGTTGCTGCCCCGTCGTGGCAGCTGGACACAACGCATGTGGTTGAGGCGAGGCCCGCCGTGCCGCGGTGATGACCTCCAACCCGCCCATGCTGCCACTGCCAGCGGGGCGTGCAAAAGCGACGCTAGTGCGGCCAAAAATGACCTTTTTGGTGCACTTTTTCGCCTTTTCGTGAGGCGCGGCTACGCACGCAAATCACCCGCCGCGATCCGGTGGATCCCCGCTGCTCCTGCACGCGACCTCCACTAGCCTTGCATTATTGGCAACAACAGCGCTGATCGACAGCCACACGCTTTAAATCAGGGCCTTGATCTCGTTGGAACAAGTGGGTCAAGGATTAAAGATGCCGCCCTACTAGCTCTCCGCCATCCATGGTTTATATTTATATACCACTACTCTCATGGATTAAGGAGTAATACATGTCTATAGCTAGGGCACAAACACATAAACGGCAGAAGATTTTCCATGTTCATGCAAAAAGTCCAATTGTCTCAAGAACACAATTTGTTCTCAGCTCTACAGACCGGCCGCATAGATGACAGGCTTTTTATCATGGGTATGTCTAGGTCTCAATCGACTGAGACTTCGCGAAGTCTCAGTCGGCTGACGTCATCATAGGTAGATTAGGCCGGTTTACTAGTTGTCCTTCTGCTGGGTTGTATCCGGCTTAGCCCTGGGCTTATTTCCATTTTTCTGTTTGTTTGTTTGTTACTTTGGGCTGGCTTGCTTACTTTGTTGTGATTGAGCTGGCCATGAATTTGTTTGTTTGTTTTTTTACACAGATCTGAAAAAAGCTATTGAACAAAGAAAAGATATATAATGACCAGGCCCAACCGATATAAAAAGACAAAGAACTATTTGCTCCTCTATTCATCTGAACCATGATGGCCATTGTTCTTGGAGTTGATCGGAGCAACTTATGGATGTTTTTCAGTACTAAGTTTACCAGCAACTTGCACATGCCCTCTTCCTAGTTTCAACAAAAAATACATAGACATGGTAACACGGTTGGTTAACTTCCCTGTATTAAGTAGCTTAGTTAACAAAATTCATCTATTAGCTAGTTTAAAAACTTCAGCAAAGAGTATGGAGACACTGGATCTTCAAGGGTTACCAAAAAAATGTGTTAATAAAAATTTGCTGTGTTACCTAGTTAACTTCCTGTATCAACTAAATAAAACTCAACCACAAAAAAAAACTAAATAAAACTCAGAAAAAATGAATATATATATATATATAATGTTACAAACCAGTGCAGCAACTTCTTCAAAAAGCCAATCCTCTGACTCTTCCGTGTCAGTGATTTCTATGATGTCCGCTCTCTTCTAACTCTGGATCTTCAAACTCTTTGCCTTCTGCATTTTTGTTGTTCTCAGTGTCGCTTCCTTCGTCATCCATGTCAGTGCCCGTGCACTGCTGTATTCATAAATGTATATGATACATTAGTGTTGAAAAATAAGTTAAAAAGGAGGGTATGACAAAGTATGATATCGAAGAAACTAAAATCATGGCACTAGCTAGAAGAGAATTTCTACTACTAGTTAGTAATTCGGCATATCACCCCCCCCCCCCCCCCCCGCCGCCACAGAAAAATCTGAACAACAAAAAGTATACACAAGACAATATCTGAGACCAAACATAAGCGCATTTCAAAAAGAAAAGAAATATCTGAACAAAAATGAACAATCTGAACATATAACAGCTACTTAGTTGTGATCTCTATTATGTAGAACCTCCAGGCCAACACACACACACGGTGAGCAATCTGATAGTCCAGGATTTTGGTAATCGCTTTTTACTAATGATTTGCTGTCCATTATCTTAGGTGGGGCATTGCCAAGCCTACAAAAAATCTGACTCCCGAAATAGGGGCGCCGTCTATGGCATTTATCGCAAAAAAACTGAACCTGGAACAAGCTCAAATATACCAGCCAAAAAATTGCTCGATTACAAGGTAACTGATAAAAACATTTCAACTTGAATCTGCAAATAAAAAAGCAAAATCTCGGAAACTTCACATAAAGTCTGACAAAAAAATCAAATAGAAATGAACTTAATGTAATGATTTGATGTGTTTAAGTACAGCTCAAGGATCCTCATATACTCCTGAGAGAGTGGTATGGATTTTAACTGACTGTTCTGAGCACTACATAAAAAATACACAACTTTAAAGGTTGCTCTACATGAGTGATCCCTGTGATAAAAAACAAATATAGCGCGCGAGCACATACACACACACACACACACATGCGCGAGCCAAAATCTGAACAAATCGTCATGGGGCGATTCAAATCCGAAAATAAAAAACTACTTTGTCTATGAACTTGACCAGAAATAATATGTTTGTTGTCATGACACTCGTGTATTAGATTGCACATGGGGGACAAAAATCCTTACCACCTATGGTGGTCGAGGGTGCCACTTGCAGTTGCAAGTCTAGTATCGGACATGCAACTCACAACCCTCTTCCACCGCCACCTTACAAAAACAAAAATATTAGTTGCAGTCGTGTGTGTGGGCATGCGGTTGTAGTCAAGGATGGCACTTGCAGTTGCAAGCCTATTATCGGACATGCAACTGCCCCCTCCCCCTCCCCTTCTCCGACAAAAAAACGCAAGGCTAGTTGCAGTCGGGAGGGAGACTTGCAATTGCAATTGAGGGCGACACTTGCAATCGCAAGCCTACTATCGCACATGCAACTAGCATCCCACTCTTCCGTCGTCGACTTACTAAACAAATGTCGATTGCAATCGGTTGTGCGGGCATGCATCAACTGTGTGTGGAGGCATCATGTTGCGGTGGAAGGCGACACTTGCAGTTGCAAGCCTACTATTGGACATGCAACTGTCCCCTCCCACTCCTCGACAAAAAACGCAAGGCCAGTTGCAGTCAGGGATGAGACATGCAGTTGCGGTCGAGGGCGACTCTTGCAGTTGCAAGTCTAGTATCTGACATGCAACTCTTACCCCTCTCTCGCCGTCCCTTACAAAAACAAGAAAATGTCAGTTGCAACTAGGTATCTGGGCATGCAATTGCAGTCGCGGGTGACACTTGCAATTGCAAGACTACTATTGGACATGCAACTACCCCCTCCACCAAAAGCCTAAAGGCGAGTTGAAGTTGGGGAGGAGATATGCGGTTGCGGTCGAGGGCCACACTTGCAGTTGCAAGTCTACTATTGGACAGGTAACTCACACCCCTCTTCCGCCGCCCACTTACAAATACTGTCTCCCCGTTACAAAAACAAAAATGTTCAGTTGCAACTGGGTGTGTAGGCGTGCAGTTGCGGTTGAGGGCAACACTTGCAATTGCAAGCCTACTATTGGACATGCAACTACCCCCTCCCCCCTATCCGACAAAAATACAAGGCCAGTTGCAGTCAGGGAGGAGACATGCAGTTTTGGTCAAGGACAACACTTGTAGTTGCAAGTCTAGTATCGAACATGCAACTCGAACCCCTCTCCTGCCGCCCCTTACAAAAAACAAAAATGTTAGTTGCGGTCGGGTGTGTGGGCATGCGGTTGGTCGAGTGTGACACTTGTAATTGCAATCATACCGTCGGACATGCAACTACCCCCTCCCCCACTTCGACAAAAAATGGAAGGCTCATTGTAGTCGGGAGGGAGACTTGCAGTTGCAATCGAGGGAAACACTTGCAATTACAAGCCTACTATCACACATGCAACTCACACTCCGCTCTTCCGCCACCCACTTACAAGACAAATGTCAGTTGCAATCAGGTGTGTGGGCATGCAGTTGCAATCGTGCGTGTAGGCATGCAGTTGCGGTTAAGGGCGACACATGCAGTTGCAAGCCTACTATTGGACATGCAACTGCCCCTTCCCACTCTTAGACAAAAAAACGCAAGGCCAGTTGCAGTCAAGGAGAAGACATGTAGTTGCGGTCGAGGGCGACACTTGCAGTTGCTAGTCTACTATCAGACATGCAACTCACACCCCTCTCTTGCCGCCCCCTTACAAAAACAAAAATGTCAGTTGTAGTCTTGTGTGTAGGCATGCGATTGCGGTCGAGGGCGACGCTTGCAGTTGCAAGCTTACTATTGGACATGCAGCTGCCCCCTCCTTCTATTTGGAAAAAAATCCAAAAGGTCGGTTGCAGTCAGGGAGGAGACATGCAGTTGTGGTCAAGGGCGACACTTGAAGTTACAAGTCTAGTATCGGCCATGCAACTCGCACCCCTCATTCCCCACCCACTTACTAATCCCGCCACCCCTTACAAAAACAAAAATGAAAAACGTCACCTCCTCTCCCGTCATGTTGTTGAAACAGACCCTTTCATTGCATGGCACAACCTATTTGGGTTGAACACAAAAAAGAAACAAACAAAAGTTAGGTGTGGTGTCCATGACAAAGACGAAAATAAAAAGAAACAAAGGATCAAAAAATCAAAAGGATGTACTAGAATATAAAAATAGAAGCAGGTGAGTTACCTATGCGTTTTCAAAGTCACCCCATACATACATGCCAAAACCGCTTCCCTTGCTCTCATAGTTGCAAATATTCAAACAAACTCCACAAACCATCTCCTGTGCACATGAGAAAAAGGCAAAAAATAAAATAAGTAAATGGGTAACTCACTTACAGCACAAAAAAAATGGATTCAGAAAAAGCATAACTAAAAAAAGAATTATTTCAAAAACATCAAGAATTCAGCATGTATTCCTGCAGCTTTATGACTGTGTGAACCCAAACCCTGCTTACCAGATGCTAAACCACATTTATTTACACAACAAGTATTACTGCTGCCCCCTAATTAATTTAATACAGCAGTGGTGACAATCTACTAGGGGCGTGTAAAAAGAATGACTAGCAGAGGTTATATCCTAAACAAAAATGGTCAACTTAGGAAGCCTAAAACACATGATCCTGCTCTACAAAGGGGGTAAATTGCACTGTTTGTTTAGTCTCTGTGCAGGGCATGTGTAACTAGGGTTCGTGTTTGCATCAGGACAAAAAAAAAGAGAAAAGTCTTGCCTCTGTTTAACCTGGCTTAATTAATATTTATTATCCTGCAAGGCAAGTGCCCCTGTTTCACTAAGTGTCAGAAAAAGGCATAGCATAAAAAAGATTATCAGTGCGGGGTAGTACATTTGCTGAATGCTAGACCAGATTCTTTTCAGCTAATAACCCCTAAGAAAAACTTCTCTAAGTACCTACAAGCATAAAAATTAAAGGTGCTGGTAGTACTACTTCCAGTCCAATCCAAAGGGGGAAACTTCATGTCAGTCTCTTAGAGCTACTGGACTTTAGTACTACTAGTTGTAAAATATCTTTACTGGATAGAGCCTCATAAGAATAAGGTTACAAAATTAAGAAAATAAATAAAGTAGTACCACACAAGTAAAATGGGTTGAGTGTAAAATCTGAAAAATAACTGAGAAAGGGGACACAACATACACTGCTAGTAAATGGGTTCAGTAAAGAAAACATCACACTCATCTTTTCCAGAGAAAGATTTCAACATTCTACTGAGTCACAGAGGTTTCAGTAAAAAAAAACATACTGCTAGTAAAAAATGGGTTCAGTAATCATACCCAACCCCCACATCTACACTATAAAATAAAAAACATAAAAATTTAGAATACCACTAGATTACTGTAATCAACATCTATCCATGAAAAAAAAAATGAATCTACACAATAAGGATAGATGCATACCTACGCCCACTAATTGAACAACATCTTGAAACACGAACACAAAAATGAAAATCTAAATAAAAAAAGGCTAAACTGTGGGGCGATTCTCTAATTGAGACTACTAACCAAATACTTGATACAAACAAAAAAATCGGATACTAATCAAATCCACCCCCCCACCCCACCCCACCCTCAGATTTATGGTATAGCGCCAACAGAAAAAATAACTTGCGGATAACTCACTTGGCCAGCAGCGTCGCCCATCCTCTCTCGCTGGGAGGAGCACTCCGATCTGTCCGTCAGAAGAAACTGTGCAGGAGCCCTAGGAGGTTCTTTGGATTGGGGAGAGGGGAATGGATAAAAACGAAGCGCGCTGAAAGCTAACTACCCGTTCCCCTTCTCTTATTTACCACGGTGGCCGCTTCCCCCTTCCCTCTCTGTAATAAATGTAGAAAAAGTGGCCCAAAAAATAAGACAGAACAAGCAAAAAAAAAGCCCGTCCAAACACCTGCCCAGCCCACAAAAGCACACGCTTCGCGTGCGACCACGCTTCGACAAGAAAAAAAGAAAACCGGGCCGGTCCGCGTCTTAGACAGGCCCAAACAAAGGACAAAGCGCCCCAGCGTGAATCTACAAGCTAACACAGATCGAACGGCTGGCTCGTCGACTGAGACTTCGGTCGACTGAGTTTTAGCAGCTCCGTTTTATCATTCCAGCATCGCACCGCCACCTACAGTCGCTGCATGTTACCCAGCGCATGTTCCTTTCCAACATCTGTATATGGAGCAGGGAAGATAACCACTAGTGGTAGCTGAGAGAAAAGCGGTCGTGTGTCGTCTAGCTAGCATGGCAGCGCAGAGGATGACATCAAATCTCGTTGTCCCGATCTTGGCGACGCTACTTTCGCAGTTTAGCGCGCGTGGGTGACGCGGTATCGACGGATCCTGGTCGATCGCTGGTTTTGGCTGCTAGAGGAGCGAGTGATTGATTGGATAACGTTCAGGACGGTGGTTAATGGCCGGCGCCTCAGGAAGGATATCCAAGTTGAAGAGAGAGGCGACGAGGACGAAGGAAGGATGCATCAAGTTGGAGTCTGTCTTTATTGTCGGAGCCGATGGCGCCCATGCTGTGCCCTCCGTCCATCACTTGCCCATTTCATGCCCATCACGTCTAATCCGGCATGAGTTTCTTTCCTCAGACTCGAAGGTTCATGGGAATAGTAGTACTCCCTCTGTAAAGAAATAGTGATCTAAACGCTCTTATAATTGTTTACGGAGGAAGTATTTGGCAAGATTGGCACAACATCAAAATTTACAGATTGGTTCCTCGTTACGATATGCAGCCAAAGGGTTAGAAAGGCATACCTAACAAGGTTAAATCTTGTTAGGAAATGAAAGTGTTATTCATCAATCGTCACACGAGGACTGTATTCCGGCCGAGGTGCATCAGAGTCTCGGCTTTCACGGCACTTTTATGTCAGCTATCTTGCACCCGGCCGGCCGTGGGGTCAGTCAAGGCGACTGCGCTATAGACGCGGAAAAATCCCACAAGTCCCCAGAAACAGTAACCTTTTTTCCTTTAATTAGTCAACACCCGAACAACCACGGAAGCAGGAGTGGCATGCCCATTCAGTCAGCCACAGCACGACGATGGAGTTCTTTTCAATCAAAGCAACGCTTTTACAGGTCCGTACTATCAAAACCATCACGTACTACAAAGCCACACCCCAACCCTAGCACATGTAGGCGAACGGCAAAAATGCAGAGCATGCATGGCAGCCACAGGGATATGATAGATAGATAGATTCTATAGATAGATAGATAGATAGATCAGGGAGGGAGAACAATTGACAAACATGGCGCGACTCACGCGAGCGAGACGCAGCGCCTACCACCAAGCGCGTCAGGTCGGCAAAGTACGTACGCACACTTGACCGGCCTGCTCTGACTTAATCGCCCATGCTTAGCGCCCCGGATCGCCTCGCGGCGGTGGTATATAAACGCACGGCCCCTCACGTTTATCTTCCACGCCACTCCTCCATCCATCCCTCCCAGTAGCCGTCTACAGTTGCAACACGTACGGGTGATCCATCGCCAGCCCAGATCATTGACCCGCATCTCGGGCGGCGCGCGCGAGGAAGGGGGAGATCGATCGAGAGACATCCATCATGAAGGTGCAGTGCGACGTGTGCGCGGCCGACGCGGCCTCGGTCTTCTGCTGCGCCGACGAGGCCGCGCTCTGCGACGCCTGCGACCGCCGCGTGCACCGCGCCAACAAGCTCGCCCGCAAGCACCGCCGCTTCTCGCTGCTCAACCCGTCGCCGTCCGCGTCGCCGTCGCACACGCCGCCGCCGCTCTGCGACATCTGCCAGGTCAGGATCGGATAGATATAGCTCGATCTTCTGGGTTCTGGCTTCTGTGTGAGTGCCGATTGCCGTGAAAAGTGGCGAACGGGAGCTTAAGTGAAGTGTGCTGGGCTGCAGGAGAAGAGGGGGTTCCTGTTCTGCAAGGAGGACAGGGCGATCCTGTGCCGGGAGTGCGACATGTCGGTGCACACGGCGAGCGAGCTCAGCATGCGCCACGCCCGCTTCCTGCTCACCGGCGTGCGGGTCTCCTCGGAGCCGGCCGCCTCCCCCGCGCCACCGTCGGAGGAGGAGGAGAACACGAGCAGCCACTGCTGCAGCGGCGACGACGACGCGGCCGCCACGAGCCACGGCGCCAGCAGCGGCAGCAGCATCTCCGAGTACCTCACCAAGACGTTGCCCGGGTGGCACGTGGAGGACTTTCTGGTCGACGACGCCACCGCGGCGGCGGCCGCCGCCGCCGCTGCTTCCGCCGGCTTCTCTTCAGGCGGGTCGTATCAGGTTGGTGCCACTGAACATTGGTGCAGATGAGTAGATGTTTAGAATTTTTTGGCACGTTCCGGATCGAGAAAGGTAGAAACGCGGCAATGTTCCGGTCACGTCTGCATCCACATCACTGCACCCAGTACAACCATTCCATTATGGGGATGGTTTGTGGTTATACGTACTACGCTCATGTTCGCAGCTTGCACGCACTGGTCCAGGGTGTTGTAGTAGCGACAACATCCTCAGGGGCCACCTAGATCCACCATTTTGGACACAAGCAAAATATACATCTCTGGATCATCTACTAGAACCTGTGACTAACTTGGCTCTCGGTGATGCCCGTTTGAGCAGGGAGTAGCTCCCAACTTTGCGCTGCACG
The DNA here is from genome assembly GCA_011799875.1 of Thinopyrum elongatum. Lineage (NCBI taxonomy): Eukaryota > Viridiplantae > Streptophyta > Magnoliopsida > Poales > Poaceae > Thinopyrum > Thinopyrum elongatum. The sequence continues at coordinate 378,006,714 of CM022302.1, forward strand.
ACGCCGGCTACCCAGCGGGGTGGATGAGGCAGGAGCATTGGGTGCCACAGATGTACGCGGAGCTGGCCGGCGGCAAGAGATCCCGGACTTCGGCTGCCAATCCGCACTGGTGAAATTAAGTGTCACCGTCACGTCTGTGCTATGCACTGGATCGGAGTTAATATGCTGGAGTACATGGCTGTGCTAGATGATGTTGTTTCGGGCTTAATTACTGGGTTTTGCTCTCCTTGGGCGTCCTCATTTCTCGGGATGTTTGGGAGTGTTCGTGCTTTTTTGAGGCTGCGGAGAAAATCTCCGCACCTTTATATGCTTTTTCTAACCTGGTTCCTAAGTTTTTGCCCCTAATACGCGAATAAAGGAGTTGTTTTCCCCTCCGATAACAGTTTGGTCAGAAGTTGATTTTCTGCATCTGTTTGCTCTTGAGCGTGTGCTTGGGTACCGGTTGTCTGATTGACTGTAAATGGCGCGGAGAGATCGAACTGAATCTATGTGAGGGTGTGCAATGAACATGTTGCAAATGAAGCACCCCACTAGCTAGGTGTGGGACGACGAATCTTGTGTCACATAATCGGACACCCTCCACCACCCCAGGGCAAACCTCCCTCATTGTCCGATCAGGTGCAACCTGCGGTACGCGATGTGAAGCACTACAACAGGCAACAAGCTGCATCAGTGTTGCAGCAGACGAAAACAAAGATGCAATACCCATCAAAAACCAGTACAACATCAATAATAAGATGGAAAGCAAACGTCATTGCAATCACATCAACTAACGCATCACCCATGACCTTTCTTTATGGATGGAATTGCGAGCCATGTTGTTGATGCAACAAAGAGCATAAGGTGTGGTGTAAAATTCAAAACCATACACCGAATTATGACCACAAAGACTGGACCGTATGGCGGGAAACACCTCGCATGCCTCCTCTTCATGGTTTCCGTCATTTAGGCTGCATAGGGAGCCTTCCTTGCGCCACTTAGAGCAAGTATAATAAGATGATGTAGACAGGGTATATCAATTGCCATATCAAATTTGTGTTGAATTGAAGGAGAGAAGAGAAGCAGACTTCCACTACGCCATAACCCTTCTACCAACGGGCGCAAGCCCACCACCATTGAGGGAGTTCTGCGACCATCAGTAATCTTTGGCCACTAGTGCTGAAAAACTCGCTAACGGGCACCAGGCCCGTTGGTGAGGTCCAAATGTAAGTGCATCTAGGGGCCTCATTGTGGGTTTCGTTGATTCATGATAATTAAATTAAAGTTTCAATTTTTTTCTCTAAGTAATGATTCAACTTAGGTCCCAAAAGATGTTTTGTTTGTGAAGATGGTGTTTGATCCCTCAGTTTGTAAGGAACAAGTGTTGGCATCTTTTTCAAGGGTTGATTTCAACACAAAACTAGCATGAGCAGGTGGTGCCATTGATTTACAGTAGAAATATGCAAAACACTAAGACATGTATTCATGAAGAGTAATTCACATTAATTTTTTTAATAAGAATATTAGTCCCACTAAAATCAACATCCCTCCATCGATACTTAGTGATTCAAGATCCAAGATCAACATGTCAACTAGTGAGCTTTTGCACACTACTAGAAGACTAGATCACTCGGTAAACAACAATCGCTAATCATACCTCTACACGGCACTTGTTTGTTGGGGCCATCACATGCCATGCCAACTTCTATGTCTCCAGGCCTAAAACTGTTTTGATAACAATGATAACTTAACCAATGCTTCGCTCGTAAGTGTCTGACACAAACACACCACGTTAAGGAGAATTAGTAGCACCCTAATTTTATAGGCCCACCAATAAAAATTACTTAACATGTGATGTTGTAGCAATTGGGAAGGCAATTTTACTTGACATTCTTTGAGGGATCACCATACTTACAACATCTACCATACAAAAGAAGGGTGCCTAAAAGGGATAAATTTTCACATGCAGTTTATACATGTCTGGTACTGTATAGCCCCTTTTTGGTGGCGCATGGTGATCTCTATCTCCACGTGCGTGAGTGTCTCATGGTGATCTCCATCTCCATGCAGGTTATCCTCGTGGTGATCTCCATCTCCGCGCCTCGATGTCAACCGTCAATTATTACATAATATACTACGCTATTACAAAGTAATAGCTATGAAAGTAAATTACATTACAAGGCTTCTTATGTTGACATGCATGTCATTAAATTAATAATGGGACAACCATATGGCTCCAACCGGTTGTCGTACTCACGACGTGCAGGTCAATGACATAAAAACATACATGCAACATTCATGGGTTAAAAACATACATGCAACATTCGTGGGCTATACCAAATCACAAGTATTCCCTACAAAAACAACTCAGACATTCTACCGCCCAAGATAAAACCATCCAAAACTCTATTTTACAAGAGGATTTTGGCCTCCAATTTTTTTCATTGATCTGCAATGCTTCACCCGTCCTAAAAGGAGGATGGACACAACGAGAAAGCAAGTACTTCTTTTAAGACACTACATTCATGGCTAGAGCTTGGACATAGACATACCTGCCTAACTACACGATAGTAGGGCCGACCATGGGCCTGTGTGAGCTGTGCTCTCGCACAGGGTCCCCAATTAGACCGAATTTCCCCCTACGAGCCTATCAGAACATCAAGAAGTACTTAATCACTCCATTTTGGGCTTTGTTCCCCTTGTGGACATCGTGGACTTGCTACTCGCTAGATTGGCCGAACTCAGCGCTTCGATTTACATGAATGATTGATTGGTTTATACTCAGCGGCTCAGCGCCCTAGCGCTCCTTTCTTTTGGTACACAACCTAAATAATTTACTAATTTAGAGTTTTTTTTATGTATAATTGCGTTAGTGTGTATACACAATATTGAATAATTCTCATCAATTCATCTTGATAATACTACATTGAATCATTATGTTAATTTATCATTTCCATCTTTTGTGTTCATGTGCACCTGTTTATTAATTTTCTTTTTTTATCTTCTACTATGAAGTGGAATTGTTTTGGGTAGATATAATTGACGATTTCATTTAAGAAATACTAGACTGATGATGCTTTTCGGTAGATCATGAGGTCAGATTATTGCTTTAGTACTACATTTATTTGTTTTCCTTTACAATTGGTATTTCATAATTTTCTATTTTTTGTAAAAAATAATATGTAAAGAAAATTAAAAAATTTGGGGCCCTGTTCCGCATTTCGCACCGGGGCCTCAAATTTCCGGAGACGGCCCTACACGCTAGTGTAGACAAGGTCTAGAATGTTGCCGCAACAAAACGGACACACACAAGAACTTAGAATAAAAACAACCACTCTATTGTGCTCGCCATTTACACGTTGTTAGTAGCCCATCCTCCTAAACTAGGAGGTCATGATAGTAGCCATGATGTAATCTCTCCAATTTGTAGTTCAATACAATAGCTATAAGAGTTGCCCTACATGATTATGCTTATCATGTGATGAATTATTTCTTTATGTTCAGACTTTTTATGCCCTATGTTTGAATTATAGATGCATACTTCTCTCCGTTTATATGCCTAATCTTGGAAATTATAGAGGGGTAATTAGTAGAGAGAGAAAGAGGTGTGCAATATTTAGGTTTAATCTTGCAAGTAAACTACCACAGTGACATAAAGTGAAAAAATACTTGTATTTTATTCTTGCCACCAAGGATAAATAGTTTTATGAGGACTCAAATGATTAATATAAACAAATGTATATGTCATCTTACTCATTGCAATAATCTGTGTTTACACTTAAAATTTGGTTGGTACTGATACTCTCTCGACTTACAACCAGATTATTAGATGCGGGGAGGGTCTCGACCTATAGAATTATGGAGGTACCCCCTACACAATATTAACACATAACATATGGTTGGCATCGGCATGAAATATGTTGATATGCACTTTTTGACATGACTATGTTACTTGTGGCATTTTATCGTACTCGAGAGTTACACTTGGTGAACCAATCAACCCCGATCGAGTTTTTAACATAAGAATCACATTCCAACAACTTTTTTATGCACTTTATTTTTAGTTTTCTTTTATCCCAAAAATGCAAAATATTATCTATCGCGATATATTTTAATTGTTTGTGCAATTAGCAAGACTAGCCTAGTTGATACCCTTGTTGGGGACACAAGTGAAGTTTTATTTGTGTTGCAAAAACTTATCCTTATTGCAGAACACAATTACCTCTATGGGTTCATATGTTGGTGTCTATCTAAGGGACTTATCGCTTGCTACATGATCCAGCATTTGGGAGCCCGACTTGGTGTTAGACTATATACCTAGTAATTAGCAGGGATCTCATATCTGTCGCCCTCTATGGCAAGGGTCGACTTTACAAATCGGAAATAGTGTAACTTTCTTCAGGTTTTCGACATATTTTCTACCGGGAAAAACCGGGTATAGTAGAAAGGTTGAAAAAGAATAATGAAATTAAAAAATATAGTGAAATTTAGAAATATGATCACAATTTTTTTTTGTGTTTTAGAACAATTGTCTCTAATTCTAAAAAAGATTGTACTTTATTATTTTCTCAAATTTCTCAAAAAATAACCAAAAAGAATTAACATTTTTAAAAACTTCTATGATTTTTAAATTTGTGAACTTATTAAAAATTGATCCTTTTCTATTATCTAAATATTTTTTAATTTTGGGATTTTTTTAAAAACAACTGCAAACATGTTTAAAAGAAAATAAATACCCCCATTTTTTATAAGAGTAGATAAAATCGCTATAGAAAACAACGTGAAAATGAGAAAGAAAAACGGATAGTAACCTCCTAGGTGCTTTCCGTTACCAGAAAAACCAGGCAATCTTAAAAAAGCAATGTTATGCTAATGGGCGGCCCAATCGCTAGCTCATGTGTGATGGAGCGACACTTTGAAGTAGAATGTGTCTATGCTACTTGTGAGCTGCGTTGGGATTTTCTCGAAGAGAAGAGGATGATGCAGTACAGTAGAGATAAGTATTTCCCTCTGTTAAGAACCAATGTTATCGATCCAGTAGGAGAACCACGCACACCTCGTTAGGAGTACCTGCACACAAAATGACAAATACTTGCACCCAACGCGAACAAGGGGTTGTCAATCCTTCAGCGGTTAATTGCAAGGATCAAATATCGTAGTGATAGGTAGATAAAAAAACACAAAATAAAATAAAGTAAAGAAAAACTGTAGCAAGGTATTTTTTGGATTTTAATATATGATAAAAGTAGACCCGAGGGCCATAGTTTTCACTAGAGGCTCCTCTCTTGAAAATAGCATACGGTGGATAAACAAATTATTGTTGGACAATTGATAGAAAAACGAATAATCATGACGATATCCAAGGCAATGATCATGTATATATGCATCACGTACGAGACAAGTAGACCGACTCTTACCTGTATCTACTACTATTACTCCATATATCGACCGCTATCCAGCATGCATCTAGAGTATTAAGTTCATAAAGAACAAAGTAATGCCTTAAGAAAGATGTCATGATGTAGACAAAGTAAACTCACGCATGAATAAACCCCATCTTTTTATCCTTAATGTCAACAATACAAATACGTATCTTATCCCTTTCTGTCACTGGGATATAGATCACCGCAAGATTGAACCCATCACAAATCACCTCTCCCATTGCAAGAACAATCAATCTAGTTTGCCAAACCAAATCAACAGATCGAAGAGAAATACAAAGCTATAATAATCTTGCATAAAAGAGTTCAGTGAAGACTCAAATAATATTCATAGATAATCTGATCATAAACTCACGATTCATCGGATCCCAACAAACACACCACAAAAAGTGATTATATCGAATAGAACTCCAAGAACATCGAGGAGAACGTTGTATTGAAGATCAAACAGAAAGAAGCCATCTAGGTACTAACTATGGACCCGTAGGTCTGTGGTAAACTACTCACACATCATCGGAAGGGCAACAAGGTTGATGTAGAGCCCCTCCGTGGTTGATTCCCCCTCCAGCAGAGTACCGGAAAAGGCCTCCAGATGGGATCTCTCGGGAACAGAAGCTTGTGGCGGCGAAAAAAGTATTTCGTGTGGCTCTCTGTTGGTTTCTCGATTTTAGAGAATTTATAGAGGCGGAATTAGGTCAAATGGAGCAAAGGTGGCCCCACGAGGCACCAGGGCGCGCCTACCTCCTGGGCGTGCCTTGGTGGCTCGTGGCCACCTCCTTCATCTTCTGACTTCCGCCCTAAGCTTCTAGTGTCTCTTTTGTCCAGAAAAAATCTCCAAAAAGTTTCATGGCATTTGGACTTCGTTTGGTACTGATATTCTGGAAAACCAAAAACAGGCAAAAAAAAGTACTTGGCACTAAGTTAATAGGTTAGTCCCAAAAAATGATATATAATGGCATAATAATGCATATAAAATATCCAAGATTGATATTATAATAGCATGGAACAATAAAAAATTATAGATACGTTGGAGACATATCAAGCATCCCCAAGCTTAATTCCTGCTCATCCTCGAGTAGGTAAATGATAAAAACAGAATTTTTGATGTGGAATGCTACCTAACATGTTCGTCATGTAATCTCTCTTGTGGTATGAATATCAAGATCCGAATGATTCAAAGCAATAGTCTATAATTTGACATAAAAACAATAATAATAAGGTATACTAATAAACAATCATGTCTTTCAGAATATCAACGTTGAAGAAAGGTACCCCTACAAAATCATATAGGCTTGTCATTCTCCGTCTTCTTAACACAAAGTATTTATCATGCACAACCCCGACGACAAGCCGAGCAATTGGTTCATACTTTTTAACGCGCTTCCGTTTTTTCAACTCACACGCAATACATGAGCGCAAGCCATGGATATAGCACTATGGGTGGAATAGAGTATGGTGATGGAGATAATATGGAGAAGACACAAAAAGAGAAAGTCTCACAGTGACGAGTCTAATCAACGGGCTATGGAGATTCCCAACAATTGATGTCAATGCAAGGAGTAGGGATGGCCATGCAACGGATGCACTAAGAGCTATAAGTGTATGAAAGCTCAAAAATAAAACTAAGTGGGTGTGCATCCAACTTGCTTGCTCATGAAGACCTAGGACATTTGAGGAAGCTCATCGTCGGAATATACAAGCCAAGTTCTATAATGAAAGATTCCCACTAGTTATATGCAAAATGAAAGCATAGGAGACTCTCTATATGAAAAACATGATGCTGCTTTGAAGCATAAGTGTGGAAAGGATAGTAACATTGCTTCTTCTCTCTTTTTCTCTCATTTTCCCCTTTTTTGGGGCTCTTTTCGGCCTCTTTTTTTATTTCCTCACTTGGGAGAATGCTCTAATAATGAATATGATGATCATCACACTTCTATTTACTTACAACTCGAAAGAAAATTACAACTCGATACTAGAACAAAATATGACTCTATATGAATGCCTCTGGCGGTGTACCGGGATGTGCAATGATCTAGCATAACATGTATAAAAATATGAACGGTGGCTGGGCCACAAATACTATGTCAGCTATATGATCATGCAAAGCAATATGACAATGATGATGTGTGTCATAATAAAATGGAACGGTGGTAGTTGCATGACAATATATCTCGGAATGGCTATAAAAATGCCATAATAGGTAGGTATGGTGGCTGTTTTGAGGAAGATATAAGGAGGATTACGTGTGATAGAGTGTATCATATCACGGTGTTTGGATGCACAGGCAAAGTTTGCACCACATCTCAAGGTGAGAAAGGGTAATGCACGGTACCGAAGAGGCTAGAAAATTGCGAAAAGGTGAAAGTGTGTATAATCCATGGATGCACATTAGTCATAAAGAACTCATATACTTATTGCAAAAGTTTATTAGACCTCGAAGCAAAATACTACTACGCATGCCCCTAGGGGGTAGATTTGTAGGAAAAGACCATCGCTCGTCCCCAACCGCCACTCATAAGGAAGACAATCAATAATAAATCATGATCCAACTTCTTGGCATAACGGGAGACTATACGTGCATGCTTCGGGAATCACAAACCTTAACACCAATATTCTTACTAAACCACAATTACTCACTAGTGCAACCCGCATATTACCACCTTTATATCGCAAAACTTTTGCAAGGAATCAAACTTATCATATTCAGTGATCCACATGAAAGTTTTTATTATATCCCTCTTGAATACCTATCATAGTAGGACCAAATTCCTAACCCACACTAATTGCCATTATTATTATCAACTCTCAAAAATATATAAGTGAATCATGAGACTGCAACTATTTCTTTAAAATATAACCAATGTGCTCTAAAAGATATAAGTGAAGCACTAGAGCAACCGCCTAGCTCAATAGATATAAGTGAAGCACATAGACACTACAAAAAAATACACTTCCGTGATGATACGTGTTTGTCACAGCAGGTCACGTTTTCTGTCATGCATGTACATCCATGACGATTTTATGACAGAATCAAGATAGTCATACCTATGTTGTCGTAGAAGTGTTCCATGACATTACCAAAATTATCATCACGGAAGTGTCCACTTCCATGACGATAAATGCCGCGTCATGGTAGTGCTTTCGTCAAGGGTAACCGACACGTGGCATCCACCGTAACGGGTCGCCGTTAAGCTATCGGGTTCCAGTTTGGATCCGATAACCCGTTAACAGCCCGGACCAATGGCGATTTTCCACATGTAAAATTCTCATTCGCCGACGATCCACGTGTTAGCTCAGCGTTGGGACAAATGTCAACCGTCCATTGGACAAGAATCGCCAATGAAACGTTGACATGTGGGACGGCCCAATAGAGGCCCATATAGGTTTAAAAGCTGGTCCATGAACAGGCCCACAAGATTTCGTCAGATCTAATGGGCCGGCCCGTTAACAGCCTAACATTTTCTGGACCAAATTATGGCCCACATCAGATACGGGCCGTTAAAGGACTGCAATATTCTAGGCCAGTTTACGGCCCATATCAGATCCGGCCCGTTAACAACCTGCAATAGTTTGGGCCAAATTACGGTCCATACCTGATCCGGCCTGTTAACTGACTTTCATTTCTTGGGCCAAATTACGGCCCATAACAGATACGGCCCTTTAACAGCTACTGTGCCATCGGGCCCATTGGGGGCTTGATTTGCTCTTCGGCCTCTTAATGGCCCGTTTAACAGTTCGGCCCGATATTAGTTTCGGCCTGTTAGTGGCCCTGTATAAATATGGGCCTCTTTCGGCCCGGTTTCACTTTCGGCCATTTAATGGCCCCAGTTGCACCTAGGCCTAATTCTGGTCCGTAGTTACTTTTGGCCTCTTAACGGCCCATAGTCTTCGTGGATACATTCTAGCCCAAACTGCCTATCGGCCCGTTAAAGGCCCTTGAGAGTGTTGGGCCTAATTTTGGCCCGTTATACATCCGGCCTGCTCCCGCCCGTCATGTAATTGGGTCAGCCAAGGCCGAAAAACATTTCAGCCCGTTAATGGCCCGTCACACAAATGGGCTAATAATGGGCCGATGTATATTACAGCATGCTGTCGGCCCGTGAATTGTTCACCACAATTAAGGCTAAATCTAGTTCTCAACATATTAAAAGCCTATTTAATTTTCTCGCCCAATTAAGGCAAGCGGTTTACTCGGCCTTTTAAAGGCCCGAAACTAATAGTGGGCCATATTAAGACTAGACCTAACTAATGGCCCAAGATGATTGTAGGCCCACAGTTCGGCCCGTACTAGCGATTGGCGACCGACCAGTTTTATTACTGAAATTATTTTTTATAAACCTAACCTATTGGCTCATTGCGCTCTGATCGAAGATTACGACCTTTTATCAGAGCGACGACAACATAAACAGCAAATGAATTATAGCATCGTGACGAAGAATAAACCTAGACTATACAACAAAGAAATTACAGCATATTACATCCCCTGGGCATCAAAGTTCGCCGCCAGTGATAATAAAGGGCAACCAGACAGCAGATTCCATAAACTGGGCAGGTCGCCACCAGTGGAAGTAAACAGGCCGACAAAATAATAGACAGAACCGACAACACTTCAACACAGTTCAAGAAAGGTTAGCCCGGCCCAGGAGCTGCAGCGCAAGCAGCTTAGCAACCTGATGAGACTGCGCTTGTTTGACGCTTATATCCACTAACTTAAGCTGCATAACATGAATAGACGTCCTGTACTTATGGTTAATCTTGCATAGAGATTGGAGTTTCAGTCGGATTTGAGCAGAAGCATGTCTTTCTGCTTGAATTTCAGACTGAAGAAGTCGAACAGATTCAGGCGGCGACTTCATCGAGCTTGTGTCACTGAGTAAGTTCGACACTACATCAAGACATGACTTTGTGGTCGTATCCCTACCCTCAAGATGTGTTACCTTCTTCTCTGGAATATATGTTAGAGGGACAAACAATGGGTTCGTCTCACTATCATTGTGGCAGTTCTTCCTAGCATCAGTGCTGTCACCCTGAAAGAGAAACAAGTAGGTAGATAATAGGTTTTGCATGTATAAGCACCAGCGCTGTCAATTCATCTCATTTCTTTGTCAGAAATAAAGAGACACGGTTTAAAATAGCATTAACATAATAGGCATTGTTCATAGTTAAGACGGCAGGAAATGGCATTGTGCAGGAGCGGCTAGCTTCACCATACCACTGGATTACAGATCAAGAACATAAGCATACATGTAGTGCTAAACAACGTATCAGCATGAATGGTGAGTGTACTGTCAATTTATACCATTTCAGATTGGTAAATAAAGAGACATGATTTAAATAACATTAATATAATATGGCATTGTTCATAGTTGAGACATAGCAGGATATGACATTGTGCTGGAGTTGGTAGTTTCACCACACCACTGGATTACAGATCAAGAACACAAGCATACACACAGTGCTAAAGAAGATAACTTGTTATGTTTAGTTTAATTTACATGGTATGAATAAGGAACTAGGTTGTACAACTAAAGACTGAAATTTAGAAGGACAAACTTATGTTTATGTACTTCTTCGTTATAAACTTTGAACAAGCAATTTGATGCAGATGACAAAAATAAACAACATTTGCACTCATAGCTATCCAAATATACACAACAAAGTTTGAAGGCTCGAGGAGGACAAACTTACATTAGGAGTGAAGACCGGCTCTATAAAGCCATTGTCCATATTGATGGGGGGGGGGGCAATTCAAGAATTTTACCTCACACTCTTCTTCAAGAGCATTGCCTTTATTCTACATTTTGTTAAGAGTAAATATAGATGTGAAAATATAGGAACAAATGGCGATTATTTAACCTAAGATGCAGAGTACAAATGTAAATACAGCATACAGGCAAAAGGCACTGACAAGAGCAATGCAGAGCTAAACTTCTTCAGTAACATTGGTTTTATTCAATATTTTCGCAAGAGTAAATGTAGATCTGATGTGTAGAAAATGGAGGGCAAGGGAAAATAAGCTGCAAAGTGTACATGAAGAACTAGCTGACAATATAAGTACAGTGATGAAGGACAGCAGATACTTACAAGAACAATACAGAACTAAATTTCTTCATAAGCATTGGGTTTATTCTACATTAATGTAAGCATTAATATAGATCTAATAATTTGGAGCGAACAGTGGATAAGCAAGCTATAATGCACAATGATGTCACATAATCCACCAGCTATGAATGTAAGTACAGCGATAGGACAATAGGTACTCACAAGAGCAAAGCAGCGACCAGCATAGTTGCGATATCCTAGGTTTTGCGGCGCTAGTTCTATCGCCAATATACGTGGGGTGCTATCTGATTTCTCCGGTTGCACCACCTTTTTCAAGGACTTTGCTTGTACTCCTTCAGGTTCTGCAATCATCCTCTTCCTTTTGGATGTCTGAAACACAAGAACATCATTTGAATGGAAAAACATGGTATGACGACAAATGGAATAGGTATTGATAATGGATGTGCATGGCATCTTCACATATATCATGAGTAAACTAAGCAGATGGCGGTGCAACGAAGCAAAAGAAATGCAAGACACCTTATGCAAGATATGTGCAACCAATAAAACCTTGCCATATTAGAACAGACACCTTCTTGGGTGAACAGGATAGGCCATCTGCCTTTGACTCCTTGAGCTCAGAATAGTCATTAGGATCATATTCTGAATACAAATCTATAGGTCGAGAGCATGTGGGTTTCATTGCATCCACAATGGACCTCAATCCCTTGATGCCAAGTTTTTTACCCATTGAACTGTTCCGCAATATTCTTCTGATGTGCGCATTCTTATATTCATTGTGATTACGTACAATATCTGAAAAGCATGAAAACATAAATAGTAGTGAGATTATCTTTGTAATGCAGAGGATATTGTAATATAATAGGGGCTCCCTGTAAACCCTTGTGTGCTATCACTGGATTCTGATGAGAGAGCTCATGTGTGCTGTAATATGGTGAGTAGATTAATATAATCTGGCACAACTACACAAAAAATAGGTTCCTTGTTGGGAGCTCCAGATGTAAGGGTAGTTGGCAGATGATAGGTTCATAATATACCGTATAGAAAGTTTATTGTCAAACCATGATAACGAGAGCGCACAGCCACTAGGCAGATCGTAGTGTAGATAATAGGGGTACACCATAACCACCATCAATAAATCGGGAAAGCGGAACTGGCTGGAAAATACAGGGTTTTGCCGCTACTAATATGGAGCCTATCGATCACCTACAGGCCAGCTCTATTCATCTGAAGGCGCACAACTGTTACTATCAGTCCAGTCTATCAAAGACCGCACGACTCCCACCATTTTCGGGATATTATGGCAGACCAACTCGAAGTGCAAAATCATGTAGTAGAACCGGCCCAATAGAGCTGTCGACTGCAGATGTCCCTGCTCCCCTTCCTGACAAGGAACATACTGTACTTCCATGATGAATCAGAGCGCCCAAAGAAATGCCATTCCATGATGTCTCTCTATATGTGGCCACATGCATTTGAAAACTCAAGTGGGAGCATTAGCTAACCAATTAAATGTGTATCTGTTAGCTAATGTCAGTATCATATCACATTCGTATTTGAAGAACCTTAGGACGTATGATTGGTGTGTTATTTAGCTTTAAAGGGTCGGCAACTGCTACTAGGACACAAAGCACCTACGCAGATCATAGTGTAGATATAATGGGAAAACCCTAAGCATCAGGAGTAAAATCAGGAAAGTGGAACTTGCTGGAATATATGTGCTAGTATTGCCGGTATGGCTAGAAAGGCTTCGGATACCAGCTCTCTACAACTGAAGGCGCAGTACTGGTACTATCAGTCTAACTCTCAAAGGCGACACATACGACCGAATACGAAGAGTTGAAAGCGTCCATGACAATCGACATGAAGACCAACACGAAGAGTTGAAAGCGTCCATGACAAGCGACCGAATAGACCTGTACACTTCAAATGTCCCTGCTCCTCTGCACTACAAAGAACATACTGTACAACTATTATACTCCCTCTGTTCCTAAATACAAGTCTTTGTAGAGATTCCACTATGGATCACATACGGATGTATATAGATACATTTTAGAGTGTAGATTCACTCATGTAGCTCCGTATGTAGTCCATGGAGGAATCTCTACAAAGACTTATATTTAGGTACGGAGAGAGTACTTACAAAAGAAGAATAGAAGAGGAGCATGCTAAAGAAGAGCAAGCAGATTTTGGATAATAAAATGTTGGTTGGCCACACATGATGAACCAGAGCGCATTAAGAATGCAACTCCCTGCTGTCCCTCGATATGTGGCGCATGTGCTTTTCGAAAGTAAAGTAGGAACATTAGCTGACCAATTAAACATTCTCTGTTTTAGTACATGTCAGCATCATATCAGATTCGTATTTGAGAAAGTAAGTTTGGAATTATGAGTGGCATGTTGTTTAGCTTGATGGGTTGAGGAGCACTGCTTGCACGTACGTCTCGAAGCACCTATGATAATGGTACTGAATATATGGGAATTTCTACATGCAAGTCGCCTAACTTTCCTCATTTGGGTCAGTCGACCATTTCAGGCGGTTGGATGAAGATCCTATGTCTCATAACCCTTCTTCTTCCTCGCCTCTTATTCTTCCCCTAAAGACCACCGCACGGGCCGTCGGCCGAACCACCGGCCCCCGCCCTCCCCTGAACCGCCCACCACCTCCTGTCTTCCGCCTCCCCCGGCCATCCCTCTAGCTAACCCCACCCACCCACCCGCGTCGAGTTTTGCCTCCGGCTAGGCCCCACCATAGCCTGACGATAGCCCCCCACAACCACGGTCCCCACCCGAAACCCTAAGATAGATAATGGGGCAGCCCTCCGGCGAACCCCTTCCTTCCCTCCGGTGAACTCCCAAAAATGGACTGACCCCAATTTGAAATTCAGCCGACTGTCATTTAAGCTAATGTGGAATATAAAAGCATAAGCATTGCGAGTATATTGGTGTGCGTGCCATGGCGGATCTGAAGGTGCAAACCGGACAAAGGCAACTTCGCAACCAATGTTTGGTTTCAACTAACAAGTAAGATTCTAAGTGATGGACAAGAAATCACAGTAAAGCAGTGGCGATCTATTTTCTTGCTGAGATAAATAACTTGAGCAGATACGAAAGAGTACCGCCTCTGGTGTGGCGCCGTGTAAGCATCTGCTGAGGCGTTGAGGGTGCTGCGGTAGCGATGGCTGTCGGCAGCGTGGAAGCAGATCTAGGAGGGCAGACGGTGGCGGCGAGGGAAATACCCTGGTGCGGTGGATGAGATGGTCGTACGAGCGGCCTAGGCAAGGTGGACGACGACGCAGATGAAGCTAGAGGACGCGATGCAAGGATCCTGGTCCGAAGCCATGGATGAGAGAGGTCGATCTCTTGTAATGGACGACGGCGTCGGGGTATCAGCTCCGGCATGGTGGAGGAGGACGGCAGTGGATGGGGTGGCGAACGGAGGAGACTGTGGTGGAGAGGGTGTTTTGGCGCCCACGGAGTACGAATGGGGAAATGGAGGGACAGAGGAAGGGGGGAACCATGTCTTTAGGGCGCGCTTGTCTCAAATGCGAGGAAATTTACAAACTTAGCCCCCTTTTAAAATTTCCTACATCACAGCAATATTAGTCGGTTGGGGATAGGACGGTAATCTCGCATACATCGAATATTTGCCGATGGAGATTTCGGCTGAGGAGAGTTTGTTTTGGCGCCCACCGTGTATGAATCGGGGAGGGAGGTGAGAGGCGATTTTGGCCAAGGAGAAACTATGTTTTGGCGCCCACCGTGTATGAATCCGGGGAGGTGAGAGGCGGAGGTCGTTATGTCATGTTTGAGTGAAATTACAAGCCTACCCCTATTGAAACCTATAGAAATCGAGCCGATAGGCTTTGCGTGTTAGGGATAGGCAGTAATTTCCATCTCGCAGATTTTGGTTTCGGGCGGTTACTGCAAGTTTCCCCACTTCGTTCAAATTTTTGCAGAGAAAGAGTGCACGTTTACCATGCCAACTCAATTCGAATCCAGTTTGTATTTTTTTTCGGGCAGGATCCATTTTGTATTCGAATACAAATCTATATACATCATTTTTTTATATATACTTTCAAAAGCACAACACCCTTTATACATAAATATGATTTACAAATGGCATGATCTCAGATTCATAAGGCTGGATCCATCTTAATTTGGATTTTCAAATATTTGAAACCACTTTATGTTGAAATCCAATGTATGCATTCCTCGCTAACTGTCTCCAATTAATGTGTGTTTCATGCGGGTTTTTTTTTACTTCTCAAACATGTATAATGTGTTTGACACACGCAACATATAGTGTAATCCCGTTTAGACATTAATTGCATATAAACCATGCATTGTCTCTAATTAAAGAATCTGTGGATCACTAATATTGATAAACTATATAACATTACACGTGTCCCCAAATTCAAATGAATATGCATGTTTGATAGACCAATTTTTGTTATGATATTATCGATGTCGTGATCTCTAGTTTAAATATTTGAATCCCCTTTAATCCAGATATTCGTCTCATATAGCTATCACTCATGCTTGTATATCTCTCTAGACCTATACGCCTTCATCGTCTCTCGGGTATCTCTCGTGCTACTTGTATGTCGACAATGATCTTTTATCTTTGTAACACACTGACGGTACTCTCTCCCTCGACCTTCACTCTATCTCTCTCTAAGTATATCTCGCTCCCTGCTATGTGTCTCTAACTATGATTCTCCCTGTGAAATCTCTTTCTCTCACACAAACACAAACTTTGTCTCCCGGGGTCTCATTTCTCTCTACTATTCCCCTGTGTGCCACTCGCACACCCCCTCTCACACAGAGATGTCTTGCGCTCCTTAGGTATGAGAAGCTACGACTCTCCCTCTTAAATATCTCTTTCTCACACACAAACACAAACTCTGTCTCCCAGGGTCTCATATCTCTCCACCATTCCCTTGTATGTCGCTCACACACACTCTCTCTCCCTAGAGATATCTCGCGTTCCCTGATATGTCTCTCTAGCTATCACTCTCCTTGTGAAATATCTTTCTCTCGCGCAAACACAAAACTCCGTCTCTCGGGATCTCATTTCTCTCTGATATTTGTTTGTATGTGACTCACATGCACCCTCTCTCTATCTCTCTCACACCCACACACATAATTCAGCCTTCTGATCCACTCGACTCTTATCTCTAACACACACACGAGCTAGCCGATCTCCCTCTAGCTAGCATCTTTATCTTTCTATTTATCTGTTTCTCCATCAACCTTCTTTCTGGCCCTCACTCTTGCTTCCTATCACGCACACTATATATGTTTCTCTCTACATGCAGTCATGCGCCCTCTTTTTATGTTTCTCTCACACACACATAACTTCACCCCTCTGAACCACTCGGCGGTCATCTCTAACACACAAACTAGCCGATGTCCCTCTAGCTAGCATCTCTATCTCTCTATCTATCTACAGTTTCTCCATCAACCTTTCTTTCACGCACGCACTCTTGCTTCCTATCACGCACACTATATCTGTCTCTCTATACATGCATCTATAGGTTGATCTCTTTTGCACAATTGTTGTGTCTCGCTCTCTTTGCTCGGCATAGATGCATGCTCCAGCCCACGCCACTATCTCTTAAAGACAAAAACACATGCTCAATTATCGGGCCTTCTTCCCTCCACTCTCACATGCATGCATATTGTCATACCGATCCGTCTCTCCCATGTCATTGCTCTTATGACTTATGTCTTCTTTCTTTTATCTCAATCATGCGCGCGTGCACACACACACATCCCACATATACATGTATATCTCTCGCACATGCACGTTCAAGGTCTCCTATGTCTCCATACGTAGTTAATTACCCTCAACCCTAACCCCACATCGAATCGTTCTCTTCTTGTGTGCACATGACTTCCACCTGGATGGGTCTCTTCTCTAAAACACACACTCACACTTAACAATCTCCTTCTAGCTACCCCCCTCTCTCACTCTTCCCCTATATCCCTGAAACCAATAAGACCATCCCTTCATTTAATTCCCTCCTACATGCACCATCGATATATAGTAGTCTTCCTCGGTGTCTCTCGAACAAACACGTTATCTCGATGTCGACTCCTCTCACGTGCACACGCCTTCTCTTCCCTCTTTACGGGCCTCTTCTCTCTCGCACCCCCCTCGTTGCTGGCCTCTGCCATACACATCACCTCTCTACGATGAAGCCACACACACTTAAATTACTTTCGCCACCGAAGACTCCACTTCACACACACACACACACACACATTAAGACTCCATCTCACACACACATGCTCTAGGTGGAGCATTTGTTCCTACCACCCTTCGTCCAACCTTACCCGTATGATAAACAATCACCTTAATTTACTTATATAACATGGACAAATTCCACTTTATTTTAGTAGTTAGCAAAGTTCTCATAATTATATAATGCAAATCACGAGCAGGAAGTGATTTTTTTTACACAACCACGTTAACATGGCCACGTAAATCAGAAGCTGAAGTGTAATACCATTATACTTATATCCCGATGCAAAAGGTGGAGTACATGTCCGAAGAGTAGAGTCGCACACACGCACTCTGTCTCTCAGAATCTCACAGACATACCAGTTACATGACGCCCCCTAAGCAGACCCGTATGTTACAATTTGTGCACCCACGGGTACACGTGATGGTGCGCATTTATTTAAGCCGGACGGCGAACCCAAACAGTAGCTGAATTCATTCTCCTCCTGCCGCCTCTTCTCTGGTCGCCGTCGCCCGATAGCCATGGCCCGGCCGAAGGTAACGTCATACGCCA
This sequence comes from Thinopyrum elongatum, assembly GCA_011799875.1. NCBI lineage: Eukaryota > Viridiplantae > Streptophyta > Magnoliopsida > Poales > Poaceae > Thinopyrum > Thinopyrum elongatum. The sequence continues at coordinate 378,025,000 of CM022302.1, forward strand.
TGCTCCCACCGGAGCGGCACTTTGATCTGGAGGCGGCGCGAAGCCCGGATCGCAGCCGCCCTGCCTCCGGAGTCCGGACTAGCCGGAGCCAGACGAGGAGGCATTGGAGGCGGAGCAGCACGCAGAGCCGGAGGAGGAGAACGACGACGCGGAGCCAGAACAGGAGGACGACGACGCGGGCAAAGCGAAGCTGGAGGAGGACGATGATTTCCATTATACTCAAACTTAAAGGGCTTTGAGTTTCACGCCACATTTATTTCATAGAGATAAAGAAAGGAAATTTTAGTGGTCATGCATGCATCTTTTTGTGCTAGCACTCCTATATAAGGGTTGACCGGTCGCTTCCCGCGGACGTGCGCGGGCAGTGGAAGAGGAAGGAGAAGGGAAGCGGGCTGTGGAGTACGCCAGTTGCAGCACGAGCTCCAAGGAACGTTCGTGACAAACAATGCATAGTAGTACAGTATAGTCCAGCGGAGTATGAATTGGCCTTTAGGTTGCATGTGGATGACAGGGCTGCAACATGCAGGCTGCAGTTTGAGAGCCTACCGCTCCGCTTCGCACGGTTTGGTCACGCAAGATTTGCATGCACGCATGTCACGCACGTACTTGTCGAAGGCGTGCTCGAAAAGGGGCAACCAGGTCCGCTAGTCCGCGTTGCTCCATGCGCCTGGAAAACAACTAATCCCAGTCACTGTAAATGTCGTGCGTGCTTTAATTCCAGGCTAGTGGATGGACGCGAACGTGCCATACAACGAATCGCCCGCCAGCTCTCTAATCTCTATCTCTACTCTTATAATAATAATAATCTATCTATCTATCTACTCTTATAAAAAACAGAGTTGGTGATGATAGTGTGCCTGCCATCCTGCAATATAGGCCGTCCGATTTATATCTGACGGATAGGAAGGAAAATCTGGCAATTTTGCAAAAAGATATCCACACCCCTCTCCACATTTGCAAATAAGGCCTTCCCTCGTTCATCCTTTTCTCTCACAAGATAAACTACTCATACAAATGCATCTTGATGTTACGTGCAACGCACGGGCATCTTGCTAGTAATAAATAAATAAAAATATATAAAAAACCGAGTTGGTGATGATGGTGTGCCTGCCATCCTGCAATATAGACCGTCCGATCTATATCTGACGGATAGAAAGCAAACTATGGCAATTTTGCAAAAAGATACCCGCACCCCTCTCCACATTTGCAGATAAGGCGTTCCCTCGTTCATCTTCGTCTCCCACATCTTATTGCCATGTCATCTTATAACATTTCAGTACATGTCTCTTTGTACTCCAGGAGGAGGAGTAGTTCTTTCCTTCTTTTTTTATTGATTGGAATAGTCATCTATGCAACTTTATAATGCCAGTTGTATAAACTATAAAGGACTTAACAATTTCAATTCCGTGTAGTACTATCTAGGTAGCCATAATCCCATCAAACAAAACTACTCCTACTTTAATTAATGTACATGGCCCAGGTAACACTCTCAAATTGTTTGTCGTTGCCCGTGCCGCAGCTGGTCTATACATTGCTTCCGTTCCCCCTCATAGAAATAAGCAATATAAAGTATTTTATTTTAATCCGTATCCCCTGCTTACGTCACCTTATTATACTGCATCGACCATAACCATGCACGTCAGCATGTATCCAGGTTTGAGATGCCAGGTGTACCAGATGGATGGCGGCGTGTTCGACCCCCGTGATGCTACCTGGGTACGGATGAACACACTTGAAGAGTACTCGATTTTCATCGGGGACAACTACCCCATAGTGCAAACGATGCCACCTTCCATGCACGACGCCGATGGCCTGCCGTTCGTGAAGAACGGGTGCGTTTTCATTGCGCACCGACGGATTCATATCTTGAACGCCCCTATCCCTGATCTATGCCGCTTTAGTTTGGATGAGTCTCCATCGTGGGGAGCCACACTTAAGAAGCTACGATGATATGGACTCCCATTGCCCACCGTTATGGATCGTTCCATCTATGAAGAACACATGGGACTGGAACTACGAGACGGACATGTACCCGGGGATGTACGAACCTGAGTAATGTAGCGCTGTAAGTGAAGTAGAAAGGCACAAATAGTATGAACATGCGTGGCATATAGGCATTTGTCTCTTACTACCACTAAATGTTGTACGTGCAACGCACGGTGATATTATGATGTACGTGCCTAAGTACTCTACTACTATATTAATTGGAGGCACATATTAGGTTTTATATTTGTTTACGTGTATGGCCCAAGACCTTCCAACTAGACGCGTCTTGCTCTCCGGGTCGCACTTTGTATCGTTCATACTACTAGTACTACGTGTGGTCTCCGACCTAGAAGTGGAAGAAGTGGAGACGCTCTACCACGCTGTTCATGTCCCACTCCTTTCACTGACGTGTGGGACATATAGCACATGCCGTGTTTGGTACTCCTTCGTCGTAAGAGTTGAAACGCTAGCTTTCATCAAAAATAAAAAATTATATATAAATCAACAGTGATACTATACCATGCGGTTTCCTTGCTCCTCGATATCGGAAAGAATACTTCTGTTCGCCGACATGTGGGACGTTGATCATCCTGGTCAACTTGCCATGCACGCAGAACTCCAAGGGAGAGTCACCCCGGTCGTTGCGCCGCAGTAATAATGACTAATGATCCGTCAAATCACAGGCCCAACCTTTCCCACTGTAAAGTTGCTCGGACGAAGGAACCATCATGACTTCGTTGAATTCTGCTTCTTGAAGAAAACTACTGTACCAGCAATACTGCTAGCTACAGTAGTACTGTACTCCAGCGGAGGCCTCCTTTGGTTCATAGGATAGGAATTTTATAGGAATATGAAAATCATAGGAAGTGAGATGACATGCATCTCAATTCCTATAGAGAAAGAGATGCCATTTGATGCATAGGATAGGAATTTTTCCATCGAGTCTAGGCTAATGTACTGGTAATTTGCTCTAAAAACTACAGTAGTAACTAGTACTGGTACATGCTCGTAATTAATTAAACAAACGTACGGGCGACACAGACACACACATTAACTACTAGTACTACTACTTCTCACATGCTGGCCAGACGTCGTCGTTCTCCTTCCCGGCTTTGACGACACCCCACCGTGCTTGGATCTCCGCCGAGCTCTCCGCAACAGCGCGTGCGTCCTCTTCTTTCTTGCGGTGGCGGGCCTCTCTTTTCTTGAGTGCTTTCTGCCTTTTCCGCTCCCTCTGTGCGGCTTTGGCCGCCTCTTGCTCTACCGCCCATTCGGCCTTGGCAGTTCAAAGTCCGCCCACGTAGGTGTGAGGTCGCGAGCAGCGATGAACTCGGCACAGCGGGATGCCATCGCTTCCCTACCATTTTGTGTGCGGTTGTGGGTGGCGAGGAACTCGGCGCGGCGGGATGCCATTGCTTCCTTACCGGTTAGTGTGCGGCGCGGTGGCATGAACGACGCTTGGTGAGAGCTCTGGTGCGGAGTGGCCGGACAACCGTATAGTGCATTGGTTTGTCAAGATCTCAAGGACAGAACACGAAGGAAATTTGGATTCCCCTTCAATCCTGGTCATTTATTACCGAGTAAAATGCATTGGCGGTCATCGAACTTGTCTTGATAGCTCACTTTGATCATTGTACTTAAGAATACGGTCAATACGGTCATTTTATACGAGATATGGTGATTATACGGTCACTCGCTCAGCGTATAGCTCCGTATTTGTCTGGTTGACCAGTCAAATAGTCCACATGCGCCTCATCAGCTCGTGTTCTGTATCTATCTATCTATGCGGGCCTACCTGTCAGTGGAGAAAGAAATAAAAACCAAAATTATGCGTATGTGAGAAATCAAACCACGAACTCGTCGCTGCAATGCACACTCGTCAGCCAAATGAAAATGAAATATTTTGCGTTAAATGCACAAACCAATTTTTTTATATTATATGTGATGCACACATTAGCGCACACCATCCACAGATGCAAGTAGCATGTATGCGTGCAGACACTCACGCTCACGCTGTCAAACCATGGTAATGCATGCACGTCGCCCTCTCAATCAAAGTCCTACTCATGGCGCAACGCAAACGGCGAGCCCGTCACCTGCGCGCCCCGGCGGTGCCTGACATTACTGTTTAGATGTTTGCTGGCGGCCTCCGCGAACACCGAGCATGTATTCACTTGGCTCAACACCAACGTCATACTCGTGCTTGGGTGCCGAGCTGCTCGACATTAGCCATGGCTCTGCACATGATGCGACGACGTGACTCGGCGCCTTGCTCATGTATATCATCCATCACAACGGCAATCTATAAACAGCCTAGCTAGAGAGGGTAATATAGTACCTATATATGTATCGTGAGGGACCTATCATAGTGCCACTGCACACGAGTGTGTGTTTGATCAATTCATCCATTATTCATAAGTTATGCATGGTTGTGTGTGTCTAATGGTGGTCGTCGAAGGCTAGCTGGCGACAAGAGCGGTTGCATGGACGCCTGGTTGTCTATACGTGCCGCATACGCTTCAAGGGCTCGTCATCCATGAGTTCACATAATTTATTTCAGTATAATCATAAGCGTAACTGCGTAAGTGCGTCCGCGTGCGTGCTAGTATGTATTGTGTGCGTGCGTGTGCGTACTGCGTGCGTGTGGGTCGTCCGCATGCATGCATGTGTGTCGCGTTTGCTCCTTGCAAAAATACCTCATTTGGTTAGCTCGTGGGGCTTTACTGGAGAGGTTCGGGGTTAATTCCCCACCCATGCATTGCATAATTTAGCTTTTCTAATTTATTTATTTTTGACCCATTGACGGGTGGGGCCGTAGAACCTGGGTAAGGCGCATGTGGACTGTTTGACCGGTCAACCAGACAAAATACGGAGCTATACGCTAAGCTAGTGATCGTATATTCATCTTAAGTCATATATAGTGACCGTATTGATCGTATTTTTAAGTACAGTGACCAAAGTGAGCTATCGAGACAAGTTCGATGACCGCTAGTGCATTTTACTCTTTATTACCATACACGGTTACTTTCCGTTGCCTATGGAAGCTGTGTGCGCTGACCCTATTGTGGGTTGCTTTATGATTGGCCGCCACCCCAGCCACGCAGATCACGCGCGTGCATCGTGATCGAACGGCATTCCACGTCCCTATCATCACACCCGTGTAGCTGTAGCTGGGATTTGATGTTTCTGCACGTCTGTCCTGGTTGATGCATGTAACTACAAATAATATCACTATAAACTATGTTTATTAGTAAGGTACACGTGCATTGCACGCATGAGATTTGGCAACCAAATTATGAATAAATACCACACTATAGCATGTAAGCTTTGAGTCATATATGCATGATGTAGATGTTGGTTAATTCTTATAGTGGTAGTAAATTTCTACAAAATGCACATAATGGCCTAAATATGGTAAATGAACCCGGAGAAGTGCCAAATTTGAATACGGTGCTTTGTAGGGTGTATGTTGATCATAGAAAAAAAGTGAACTGCCACATTAATTGAGTACTTTTGCAAACTACAAAAATAATATACCACCACGCCAGCGTCTGACCGCCCTGGCGTACCGAAACCCCTTCCATTGCTAGCGCGCGCTTCCCGCCTGAAACGGTCACCGTCGCTCCAGAACGTCAATGCCACATTCACGCCCGACGCGACCTCTCACTGGCGCCGGCATTGCAGTAGCGTGATGGCCGAGAGAGCGCCACCCGCGCGGCATCCTGGTGCAAGCGACTGCTCCGCGTTAACAACACCACGGCCATCCGTCCGTCCGCCACCCACATTAATGACATGCGGCTGCCGACGAACCTACTCCGGTGCCAGCCGTCCATCCGTCTACCGCAGCTCATTGCCATTCGCCCGCTATATTAACTTCAGCCCCAGCCTCCAGCCATAGCCAAAGACCCACAGTCATTCTCCTTCGGTCCCTTCCATCTGTCGGCACCACTCCAACCATGGCCTCCTCGTGCTCCAAAGCTCTCTTGGACGTACTGTCGCAAGAGCAGACGAAGGACATCGCCGGCTTCGCTCCGGGTGCGCTCCAAAGCTCTCTTGGACGTACTATCGCAGGAGCAGACGAAGGACATCACCGGCTCCCCCCTGGCCGCCCTTCACCGCCACGACCACGAAGCCGGCGCGCGTGCATAGGTGCAGCCGGCAGCGAGGAAGAGTTGTACATGGTAGGTCACCGCCGCTCTGGTCCCAGGAAGGCCACCGCTCCTCCACTTAGTCGACGCCAAGCTTGGTGGGGTAAACATCGGCGGTCGATTAGCTGCTTGACGGCGACGTGGAGGCGGAAATCTTCAGAACGTTGTGCTCCAGAGAAGGAGGAGATTATCAAGGTGGAGTTGGACAAAGCCGAGGCGGATGAGGAGGAGGCAAAGGCAATAGCCGGAGCGTCAGTTCTCAGGGGCTCATGACCGGACATGGTGGTCGGGTGCCGGCGATCGTTTAGATTAGGTTTACAGTAGGTTTTAGTACGGTTTGTGCGAAATATGTAATGAATTTCGTCCAGTTTATGGAAAAGTTTTTGAAATGTAATGAATTTCGTCCGGTTAATTTGAAATTTGCTTTGTTTGCATGTATTTCGTCCGGTTAGTTCATATAGTTGTCGAAAGGTATGCGGGCAGCATTGGATGGCATCCTCTGGCATCAGTGTCCTCGGACAGATGCCGGTGTAAATTTGTGGGTCAGCGCTGGAGATGCCCTAACTATCATGCTATAATCGCTAGCAGTGCTCCATTATTTCGCAGGGAACAGTTATCCCTCGATCAAAATCAGATCCGCCATGTTTCGCACTCCTCCCACGTAAGAGTGGAGACGCTTGCTTACATAAAAATGGAGCAAGTGGACGGCACTGTAGCACGTCATATCACTCAAATCCACTAGGCCAAACTAGCCCGCCTAACGCGCGGGAAAGCCCCGCCCTTGTCATTTTGTTCTGGATTTCTATCAATCGATCGCACGAAAATGTTACACTTTGCAAGTTCAAAAGGAAAATGCGGCACACTTAAAGCACGCCTGTCACGTTCGCGTCGCACCCCCAACAGTCTGGCTCGCACGCCGCTCACCAAAGGGGACACGCGTTGTCTGGCATTTTCACTGACATGTGGGACTGCAATTGAATAAACCGTCGATAGCCGAAATCTAATCGCTCAGCGGGCATCGGCTAAGAAGAGAGAGACGGGGGAGGGAGAAGAGATCGCCCGCCCGCCGCGCACGGACTCCAAGAAATATGGTGATAATGTGAGGTGGGCCATGCGGGAGTCCGGACCGCTTCCAAGCCCGCTTCTGACCGAACTGGCTCACCAGAAAACCCCTCCCCCCTCCCATGCGCGCTCCCCCCTCAGGCGCCAGGTGCCCGCATTCATAGCAAGTACAATACTGGGCTATAATCCCGCTTATGTGGAGGAGAGAGGCATTGAAAAAGTGAAGGAGTGGGCTCTGCAAGAGCCCGTCTCTACACGTGCTCCTAGTTATAGAAAAACTAATTCTAAAAAAAAGGTATAAAGAAACAATTGTGTCTAAAAAAAGAAGGTAAAAAACATTTGAGAGGAAATATATAGAGAGAAAGTGAGAAAAAGTTGTAACCTTATAGCCAACCTTTTAGTCAACACTATGGTACATGAGGAAGGAGGGGGTTGTGCACATGCCAAGTTCACTGGGCTGCCGTGTTTCACACTCCTCCATCATAACAGTGGAGACATTAGCTTTCATCAAAAATAAACAATGAATACTCCTTGCTCGTCCTCGATATCAGAAATAATACTTTCATTCGCCGACATGTGGGACGTCGACCATCCTGGTCCACTTGCCATGCACAAAATTATCCTGGTCCACCCCGGTCGTAGCGCAGGCCCAACCTTTCCCACTGTAAGTTGGTCGGACGAAGGAACCATCATGACTTTTTTGAATTCCGCTTCTTCAAGAAAACTTACTATACCCGCAATACTGCTACCACACGCGAAGACTGGACGGCACTGTAGCACATCATATCACTGAAACCCACTAGGCCAAACTAGCCCGCCTAGGATTTGTACGTCTCTGTACTGCTATGATTTTGTGTTCTCAAAAAATATCCTTTGTCAATCTAACGATTAGGAGTAGAAAGAAATGGAGGCCTCCTTTGGTTCATAGGATAGGAATTTTATAGGAATAGGAAAATCATAGGAAGTGAGATGACATGCATGTCAATTCCTATAGAGAAAGAGATGTTATTTGGTGCATAGGATAGGAATTTTTCCATTGAGTATAGGCTAATTTTTTTTCCTCCAAAATATAAAGGATTGATTCCTATCCTACATAAGAATAGGAATCCATTCCTATAAACCAAAGGCCTTTAAAGGAATTTTTCCTTTGCAAATCCTATCCTATAGAGTTCCTACAAAATTCCTACAAACCAAAGGAGGCCGGAGGGTATTTCTCTCTCTCTAGATCTCTCTCCATCCGACAACCCCTCTAGCACACGTACACACTCTCTGTAGCCACTCCAAAAGTACGATGTCACTACACATTCATGCTTCCAACAAAAAAAATACACATTCACGCATGTTACAAGTACGTGCCAATTTTGCTGGCTATTAATGTGAATGTATCCGTGAACCAACTCTTTGAGTTTGATGTGAATTAATGTATAATTGTGGACTATTGTCTGATCGATCGCTAAGCCTACAATTTTAGGAGCTTGGGCTATTGGCCGATCGACGATGGATCACACCTATAAGCGTACCGCGAGCTCATCAGCCCCAACGTTTCTCTTTGGTGAGTGTTTGCAAGTACTATAGCTCGCACAGTAGCTAGCCTACTAACACCAAGAATCATCAAACAAGCCCTGCTGATATGATAAACAGTTCAAACTTACATCTAAGCATGCCATATATTACATCAAAAGCTGGTGAGGATACATCTGTTTCCATAACTCGGAGAGGGTTCGCATGATTCACTATCAAATAGAAGTAGCAAGTACCGCCCACACAAGACAGTGCACTAGCCCTAAGATGGTTTGATAACACGCATCATTTTGCTAATTAAACACAATGCAAACTACCTTGAAGGATTAGTGTGACCAACTATTTCTTATCATCGATCTCTCGGGTAATGACCATAGCACGGACAGCGTCATGGGAATCGATCTCTGGGGCGATGTCCACAGGACGGACCGCGACATCGGAATCGATCTCTGGGGCGATGTCCACAGGACGGACAGCAGCATCGGAATCAATCTCCGGGGCGATGTCCACAGGATGGACCGCGACATCGGAATCATCAAGGACGTCCACCGGCACCTGCACAACCCTAACATATTAGCAAGCACATTGCAAATAATCAAAAACCACAACTATGGTAAGCCATTTTTTTACCTTGTGCAGCTCACCGGGGGATCTCTAGAGCGATGTCCACAGGACAGACCTTGACATCGGAATCATCAAGGACGTCCACCGGCACCTGCACAACCCTAACATATTAGCAAGCACATTGCAAATAATCAAAAACCACAATTATGGTAAGCCATTTTTTTACCTTGTGCAGCTCACCGGGGGATCCCATCCCTCTGGGGGCCATCTCCTCGATGGGGGCCATCGCCTTGCCAGGGAAATACTGCTTCTCAACGGAGACTATCTCCTCAAACTCGGCCTTGAGCCTCTCATAGGTGGCCATTAGAGTTTCTGGGGTAGGCATGGTGGGGCCCTTGCTGTTCTTCCAGCTTTCTTTGAGGAGTTCGTCCGCCAACGTCGTCAACTCTTTGGCCAGTGCTTGTTTCTTGGAATTCTTCGTCTCCATGGGTTGGCCCACCAACATGGCCAACTCGTTGGTCGGTGCTCGCTTCCTGGAGATCTTCGTCTCGAGTGGGTTGTCCGTCGGCAACTCTTTGCCTAGTGCTCGCGGATCCATCAATAAACTGACAAACAAAAAGCAATCGAAAGGAAACCACAATCGCAATGAAAGCAGGAAAACAATAGGCAGTGAGAATCGGTCGGTGCTTCACAAAAAGAAGATTCTTGGAATGAAAATATAGTAGCATCACTGATTCGCCCACCTTTCATTTGTCGGTACAGAAGAAAAATGGAAGAAGTGAGTAGCCTGGAGTGAGGTTTTCTTCAAGAAAGGGGAGAAAGGGCTTCAACGAGCGTTCCAGTGAAATGATGGTTGCTTCATCCAGTCCAACTTCGAGGCCACTTTACCACTGCTGGTAAAGGTGTGGGTTTTGTGATATGACAGGTCATGACGACCACACCGGGGTGACTGGTGAGTCTCGACTGTAGCACCTCGCTGTGATTTGGTGGATGGCACGCTGGCCCGGATGCTTGATGTCCCGCATGTAATAGAGCGGCTAGTCATATAGTAGTTTGGACAACAGACGAGGAGCTCCGTCCTGGTTTATTGGTCCTTGGTCCCTATGATAATCTGTGCCAAATTTTGACTATAAATTTAACTAACCAAATGTTCATGCATGTCACAAAAAATTACATCATTGAAAACTATGTTCAAATACGAATCCAAGGATATAATTTTTGTAAACATGGACTAACATTTTGCGAGTTAAATCTTTGGTCAAAATTTAGCACAAATTACAAAGGGGCCCAATAAAGATTGTACTCTCACATTTTGTTTTGAGGATACTCCCACATAGAAAATATAAATAATAATGCATGTTGGTGCAGCCCACGTTTCCGTTAATTTTAGCCGTGGGCTTGTTCACTATTTTTACGAGGCGGTGGTTGTTCACTTAATGGAGGGCCTAGTACCGGACTTGAATGATACAAAGTGCGACCTGGCACACCGTAACACCACTTGGAATAAGCGGGTAGCTATCTCAAAAGACAATCAACAACTCAAAAAAAAAAACAGCGACCTGGCACGTACACAATTTTAAATGATTGTTTTGATGGAGTGAAAAAAGAAAACTACCCCACTATACGTATATATATAGGCAGGAGCCTCCGTGCTTGCTTGCTAGGGTTTCTCTATTCACACACTCTCATCCTCTCCAGATCTAAACAAGATAGCGGTGGTAACACTGTCTTTCTATCCTCACCGCTGGCTACAAATCCGGACGTATCCCCCTCCGCCGGTGAAGGGGAGGAGGGGCAGCGTTTAGGCCATCGTCGACAGCAAGGGAGGAGACCCACTGCCGGCCGCACCGTTATCTCTGGCCGAGCGTCGACGCGGGAGGTCCTCCGATCCCTTCGTCGCTGCCCTAGTGTGGGCGGATCCGGCCTCCCGCCGCCCACCTATCCACACCCCGACGACCTTCAGGTATATCTTCCTTCGAAACCGGCCTAGCTCTACTTCCCCAGCTCGCTACATCGCTGCATGTGCATCATTTTCTACCTCTCAGCCCCCCTCGTAGCTAGGCTCGATCGGATGGTCCAACGTCACCTAATTTTTTTTCTATTGTTAGAGGTAAAGTTACTTCATGGAGTCGAATCTTGTACTTGGTTCAAACAAGAAATAAAGGGGGGAAATTTAGTATGTACATTGGACTTGGTACAAACAGGAAAGAAAGGGGGTGAAAGTAGTACAGACTGGTCATCCAACCGGTCTCTTGGTCGAAAAGGGAAATATAGGGGAAACGCTGTACATAGTGGTATGACCAGGACTAGATTTGCTATCCACACATAGGAATAGGTGGCTAGAGTGAACAAAAATGGGACCAACCCAGATATGTTTCTTGGATGTTTGTTTCTCGGGGCAACAAACTCTGAATCACCACTTAATGCCCCGGTTTAGGTACATGGTGCTGGACTGCTGGTGCACCCACTGTCCAATGCCCTTATAGCAAATATTTAGCTGTTCTTAATCTAATGCCCCTTGTAAAATGAAGCCATGCCACTGTTATAAGCCATGACAAGTTTAACCAATTGTTTTTGCCAGTAATTGTTTGAGACTCTGACTATTTCCTCTGTAGCTTTTTTTGCAAACAGGGATATCCATTTCACCTCGTTGCTATTGCGACCTTTTGGTGCACTGCACAAAACACTTCTTAAAAGAAGTGACTTTTGTTCTGTTTAACTGGAATGTCAGAATGGAACCGTTGGTTCATTTCGGTGGAACTGCACAAAGGGAGATCTGTGTTCCAATCTTCATCCTCCATATTGGCACCATAACCTTCCTTTCGGTAAGAATGATATTTAATGCATGTGTTCACCTCTATTTTGCGACTGCCATGAGAAAATAATGCTATTGCTTACTAGTACACTTGTACTCCCTCACTGACAAAACCAATTCTGAAATAGAAGGCCAATCATGTACTTGGTTTCACCAACTGGTGAGGAGAAAGAGAAACAAAGCATGAAGAGGAAGACAAAGAAGAAGGAGGAAATGAAGAAGATCACACGATGGTACCGTCCTATGTTATCCTGACATCTTGCTAGTTGTATTGTATTGCTGTGTTGCTACTAGTCTTACTTTACTTGGAAGACTAGCAAGATGCCCGTGCGTTGCACGTAACATCAAGATGCATTTGTATGAGTATTTTATCTTGTGAGAGAAAAGGATGAACGAGGGAAGGCCTTATTTGCAAATGTGGAGAGGGGTGTTGGTATCTTTTTGCAAAATTGCCATAGTTTCCTTCCTATCCGTCAGATATAAATCAGACGGCCTATATTGCAGGATGGCAGGCACACCATCATCACCAACTCTATTTTTTATAAGAGTAGAGATAGATAGAGAAATGCAACAGAGTAGTACTTGGCTTGACGACACATCATACTAATTAACTGGATTCTGGATGCATGTGTGACCCAGCTCTACACGATAAACAGTGCCAAGGTGATCTTGCTGAAGATGAGGCCTTAGTCGAGGCCATTCAAGGGCTCCGGCAACGTCTCCCTTACACTTCAGGAGCCCTTCCACTTCTGATGTCTCTCCTGTAAGGTCACTTAATTAATTAGGAGTACTTAAGTAGCACTAATTTATTGCTGCCTAATTTTCCTGTCGGAGTTAAACAAATATTTAGTAGCACCCTATGCTGAATCATGTACGTGTGTATGTGTGTCTGTGGAGGTAAATCATGTGGAGCAGGGAGGGAATCTTGGTAGTGTCATGACATAATAATGCTATTGTTTTGCATGTCAATTTATTGCCATTGGTTCAATGAGGCAATGTTTTGTGTATTGTCCATCATGAATTTGATGCTACTGTTAAAGTAATATGCTAATGTCTTTCTATCCTTTCTCACTAAGCTAATGAAGGTTTCACCTTGTTCCTACTTGTGCAAACAGGGATCATGTTGTGCCAATCATACATTTTAGTGGAACTGCACAAGAGAATACAATGAACTGTATCCCAGCCTGTGCTTTAACTCTACTGGAAGTTCTTGATAATCTTTCGATATAATCTCACCACTGGTAAACAAGAGTGATGTCAACCATACATTTGAAGTGCAAAAAAAATATACTATTGAATGATTCCAGTGAGTGCTTTATCATCTCTTCTGGGACTACTTGAATAATCTTTTTTGCTCAGGCTGGTACCGGCCTAAGGCCTTCATCCATATTAGTTTGCTGTCATCTCTATTTTTATCGTGCTACTGTGTTGCTACTGTCATGAGAAACTCCTTTATCTTTGCACGTTAAAATTTTGCAACCTATGATACATGGCAATGCTTTGAGTGTTGAGCTAATTCGCACTGATTAAATAAACTAATACCTCTCTTTAAGCAAGACTACTATGTTGCTAACTTTACCCATTAAGATAATGAGGGTGCTTCTATTTGTTAGTGTATGTTTCATCAACTAGTCCCACTATTACAGTAATCTCATTCTCTCAATATATGTGCCAACAAGGATGCTCGATTTTGGTGGAACTGCACAAAAACTTTGGGTGCTTCATTGCCTCGACTGCATCCTTCCTTTCCTGTCAGTCGTTTATCTCGGCTTCTAGTCAAAGGAAATAGTATTTGATATGCTACCTCACACAGGTTGGTACCGGTCTTTATCCTGATTATTGTGCTTGTCATATGTACTGGTAATTTGGTATTGTGCTACTGTTTGCCGATTTCATAAAGGAGTAACTTGGAGCCTGAACTCGCAGGCAAATCATTACATTGGGCGATTTCAGTAGAACTGTACAAAAAGATCAGATGGACAGATACTTATGCTGCTGCTATGTACTCCAAAGTTCACTCAGAGAAGCATCGATGTTGACAAGAAGAAGTGCCAGAGTGAACGCCAACAATATTGCTTGGCGCATAGCCCGGAAAAACACAGTCCAGTCTTTGGTCCCAACTTGTGCCTTTTGGTTATCGGCACATATGGTAGCGAAGTGTATGGCATGGAGTCTAAAGATTCCAGACAAGTTGGTTGACGCGTATATTCATCTGGCACTTAATCAGTCTGCACGCCAGGGATGCTCCATTTTAGTTGAACTGCACAAAAAATTTGGGTGGTTCATTTTATCGACCGCCTCCTTTCTTGTCTGCAATGTAGAATTTTGGTGAGCTACAGGACCAAGATGAGCCAGTAAACTAGTTGGATGAAAGTAGTGGCCAAGTTGCTCAAACCTCCCTCGGCATCGAGGCCACTATCTCGAGGATAAACCTACAAGCAAAGTTCAGATTGTCTGTGCTGCCTCTTATGTACTCGAAAGTTTACTCGTACAAGCATTAATTTTAGCAAGAAGTACCACCGAGTGAACACCATTTACCAGTCTGTACCCTAGGTAATTAAAGTTTGTCCATGGATGATATTGGCTGTGATCTCAATCATTTGGATGCATAAACATGCTGAAATGTGTATATCTGAATCTTTTTGTGAATTATCTATGAATATTGTCTTGTGATCTATCAATCATTTGGATGCATAGACATGCTGAACTTGTGTATATATGAATCTTTTGAGTTGTTGATTATGAATGTTGGCTATGAATATGAACGTGTCCTCTGAACCTGAGTTTGATACGAATGTTTACCTTTTCTGTTGTACTTGTGTGTGAACTTGTTAGAATGTCTACTGTGGGATTGTGACATATGAGTGTCAACGGCACACCTTCTTCCCGAGAAGAATTGCACCTGCTTGTTAGGGTAGCAATGGCGCATCAGCTCTTTTTTATCTTTTTGCTCTGTCTTCCACCCTCCCCCGCTCAACCCCTGTCGTAATGTTTTCGGCCTCAAAACAAATATAGTACTGCGTTGTTTTTGGGCCTTGATGAAAAATCAAGTGCTGCTTTCTGTAGGTTGGCCCGCCCAGCAAATGGGATGCTGGTCCACCACGGACTGGGAGGCTAAAAATACAAATTATATGATGCAAAGGCAAGTAAAAAAACGCCATCGAGAGCCATCCACTGAAAAAAATCGCGTCTGATGTGCTTCTTCAGTCGCGCCGCCGGCCCCCTCTTTAATACAGTTCGCTCCATTCCCCAACCGGCAGCACGGGACGGAAGTTTATTTCCCCCTCGCGCTGCCGGGGGATTGAAGAAGTGCGGCATCGAATCCAACACCGGCGATGGCTGCTTGTCCAAGTGATTTTCAGATAAGAAACTGCATGTTTCAGAGGCAGAGCATTTAAATCAACATGCACTTTTCAAACATGGATAACAGAATGTTGGAAATTTTATTCATGGTAAAAAATGGAACTAACAACAAGTTAACATCATGCTGATCAACATTCATGTATAGCACATCTTCATATGATGCAAAGTCAAAAAGATATGCTATTTTCAAAATGGCAAGACAATGTTGAGTGTGCGAAAAACTGGGTAAACCAGGGACGAAATTTTGGCAAGTGTTAGATATTTTTCAACTGCACCAGTTGGAATCGAACCCGGGCAGTACAACTTGTGGGTGAGAGGGCTGCAGCCACCGGGCTAGTGCGGTATGTTAGAAAGAATGAAGGCGTCTTCCCCGGATCCAGTTCTTTCCCGTCCATGTGCGCTCGCCGTGGCGCCGTCGTATGCCGTTGTCAACATGCTCAACAAATGAGAGGAATCCGAAGAGGACTGTACGCCGAGAGGCTGACAGTGGGGACCCACCAGGTCCAAGCCGTACGCAAGCAAGTGCCTCATTGGAAAAAAAAGCTTCCTCCTAATTGTATACTGACGTTGGGGCCCACGGATTTGTCAACCTAGTTAATAAACGAAATAAATTTCCAACGATGACTGACATCGGGGAGCTTTTTTTTCAGGGGTATCTGGGGTTTTTTTTGTTGCGGGAAAGGGGTATCGGGTATCTAGCTGGTATCATTTTTTTTAGAGGGCAAACAAGTATCAGCTAGGCCTAAGTTTTGTTTTTTAACATGCGTAGCCCACGACATACCGAGACAGTGGTTTCAACTTATTTTTTGAGGTCCATCATGTACGTACCGGCCTATGGGCCTCCCAGCGGAGGTTTTACTTTTTCTTAAACATCGGCAGCCCAATGTATTTTTTTAATAAAACGCAGATCTCTGTTCTATTTATCTATATATAATAATAATAATGCAGTGTCCAATTTATGTTTTCCCTTCTAACCACATTATATATATTTATATTATTACTATTATCGTATATTTAATAGAGACTTATATATACATTATAAAAACATCCCACGTCTTATTAACTTATAAAAGTAAATGTTTAACAGAAGTTGGCAAGGAAAATCCTGGTTGTTTTTTACTCACAGGCAAGGAAAATCCTGGTGATTGCGTACAAAAGTTTGCGAAGATTTTAAGGACCAATGTAATAATAACGCGCTCATTTTTGTTTTGAGCAATAACTCGCTAATTTGTTAATTTTATATATAATAAAATGTGTAGCTTCGATTTATTTTTTGATATTAATTGCTCCTTCTAACCTAACATTAAATATAGAACAAGCCCAGCTAATTCGTGTATTTCAAGAAAGTGCAAATGGGCTGGGATTTCTTAGAAAATATTAAATGGGCCGCATTGATGCGAAATTATTTTTTCACCCAGTCCAGCAAATGGACTATAAATTCAAGAAAACATGGGTTAAATATATGCGACATTTTTGCAGCCTGACATGTGGGCCAATAGGTCGAAGCCTACGCAAGGCGTTGTCAACTTAGTCAACAAATGATTCTGACATCCACAGCCATTGGATTTATATCCAACGGCCGACATGCACCTTCAATCTCTCGTCTTCTTCCTCCAGCGTCGCTGGGACTGCCTGCTTCGGCCTCCGGCGGCTAGCGGCTCTACTTAGCACGCATCACTGTGAAGCGCTACCCCACCGCCGGCCAGGCTATCCCTCCACCCCTCCACACCTCCTATTATTCTGCACCGACTGCAGCCCCACGCCGCACCAGAACCAGTTATAACCCTTGTACTCCTCTCAATTTGCGACTCCACTGCCGCGTCTTACCATCTCCGGGTCGTTCCTGTCTGGGCCCTCGCCGTCGTCCACCGCCTTGCTGCGCTCGGCGCGGCGTGCTCAACAAATGAGAGTCATCGGAAGAGGACTGTACGTGGAGAGCCTGACAACTGGGACCCACGAGGTGCTCCTTATTAAGCTGAAAAAATGTTTCCTTCCCCTGACAGCTGGGACCCACCGGATGTATCTTCGCATGGAAGGAAGTGCCTCCTTGTTATGTGAAAAAAACTATTCCTCCCGATGACAGCTGGGACCCGACAGATTTGGTGGCTGACTTGTGGGCCTACCAAGCTGACGCGTACGCAGGGCTTTGTGAACTTAATCAACAAATGATTCTAGCAGCTGGACCGTTGGATGTTAATCCAACAGCCGTGCTGCTTCTACAAGCTCTGTTCTTGCTCCTGTCTCCCGTGGGCGGCAGTGCTGCGCTCACCCGAACCAGTCAAGTTTCCCACTCCTCTCCATCTGCGACTCCACTCCCGCGTCTTCCCCATCTCCGGGTCGTTCCAGTCTGGGGCCTCGCCGTCGTCCATCGGCCTTGGTGCGCTCGGCACGGTGTGGTCAACGTGGTCAACAAACGAGAGTCATCGGAAGATGACTGTATGTGAGAGGCTGACAGTGGGGAAGCACCACGCCCATGGATGCATGCATGCAACTGCATCCTTTTTACCCTGAAAAATAATGTTTTCGCCCCCTGATAGCTGGGACCCACCAGCTACATCTTCGCACGCAAGGAAGTGCGTCCTTATTACGGGCAAAAAAAAATGATTCCTCCCCCTGACAGCTGGGACTCAGCAGCTATATCTTCGCACACAAGGAAGTGCATCCTTATCCTCCCTGACAGCTGGGACCCACCCGGTCAAAGCATACGTAGCGTTGTCTGTCTTGTCGCGAACGTGTACGTACATTCTGGTCGATCGGTCCCTCTGCAATGATGAACCGTGGCCGAGTAAGTAGCGGCACATGTCATAGTAGAGCCCCCCACGTAGCAGTTCAGGTTGTCCCGTCTAAATCGTGTACACCTACATACAGCTACACGCCAAAAAAATACGGCCACGTACGTACATACGAGCGGGGTCTCGAAACGCGTACTCGCGCATACGGACGGCCATGGCTCGTGTACATGGAGAGGCAACGGACGGCAGCCACGTTGTCCTATTCATCGGTAGCTAACCGGCTGGGTCAGAATGGAGAAAACAGCGTCCTGTTCACCGGGAGCCAAGTGACTGGGTCGGAACGCGTCCTGTTCATCGGGACCGAAGCCACTGGGTCGGAATGGGTCGTGTTCAACGGGAGCCAACTGGCTTGGACGGAACAGCCGGAATGGGGTCTGGCGTTCCGCAAAACGGAAGAAAATGGCCTTCTGTTCAACCGCGTACGGTCGAAACGGGGTCCTGTTCATCGGGAAGGGTCTGGCGTATCGCACAACAGAGGAAACGGACTTGTGTTCGAGTGCCTACGGTCGAAACGGGGTGCTGTTGATCGGGAGGGGTGTGGCGTACCGCAAAACGGAGGAAACGGACTTGTGTTGGAGCGCCTACGATCGAAACGGGGGTCCTGTTCATCGGGAGGGGTGTGGCGTACCGCAAAACAGGACTCCACGGGCTACTGTTCATCCACCGTCTACTGCCTCGCTCCAGCCTCCACGGGCTACTGTTCATCCACCGTCGACTTCCTCCAGCCTCCACCAGCTACTGTTCACCACGGGGGTCCTGTTCATCCAGCCTCCAATGGCTACTGTTCAACCAGCCCTCCACATGGGGTCCTGTTCAACCAGCCCTCCACGGGGTCCCTCCACCGGCTACTGTTCATCCACCCCCACCTCCTCGATCAGGGTCATGTTCATCCAGCGGTAATGGCCTCTACTACCACGGGATCCTGTTCATCCAACCCCCACCGGGAACTGTTCATCCAACCCCCACCGGGGACTGTTCATCAAGAGGCAGCTTCGATCGGCTTCAGTTAGCAGCAGTAGCGAAGGAATCACTCAGGTTCAGTTAACAGCCAAGGGATCGATCGGGGTTCAGTAACGTAGCTAGTGCAATCGCTCAGGTTCAGCTAGAGCCCAACGCCTCGCTCGGGTTCATTTAGAGCCCAACGCCTCGCACACACACGCATACGTCTACGAGAGAAACGTGCAAACCTCCATGCATCGCTCGGCCCCGACCACCACCGTAACCGGGAACTCCCCGAAATTTTATTCGCCCTCGCTTCTACCACGATTTTTTCCGTCATGGACGGCCCAAAGAATGTCATGCAGGTGCGTCCCCGGCCCGCCCAGGATGAAAAGCCCATTTTCTGTCATGATTTTTTTTCATAGAAGTAGGAGCCCACCACATCTATGATGATACATGCTTTTGTCACAATTATCGTCATAGAAGTGTCATAAGCATGACAGAAAAAAAAATTCGTTCGGCCCAAAATGTCACGGATGTGTCTTTTTTTTTGTAGTGAGAGTATTCTAACAAATCACGAATTATGTGTGTCCCTCTCAAAAAGGTGTGTCCAACAAAGATGATTGTGGCAAACTAAAAAGCAAACAAATAAAATATTCATATAATACATGAAGCTCCAAGCAAAACTCATATCATGTGATGAATAAAAATGTAGCTCCAAGGAAAATTACCAATGGTCGATAGAAGAAAGAGGGGATGCCTTCCGGGGCATCCCCAAGCTTAGATGCTTGGGAGTCCTTGAATATTAGTTTGGGGTGCCTCAGGAATCCCCAAGATTAGGCTCTTGCCACTCCTTATTCCTTCATCCATCGTGATCTCACCCAAAACTTGAAAACTTCAGCACACAAAACTCAAAAAAAACCTTCGTGAGATCCATTAGTATAACAAAGCAAATCACCACTTTAGGTACTGTTGTAAACCCATTCATATTTTATTATTGTATTATAACTACTGTATTTTAACTTCTCCATGGCTTATACCCCCGATACAATCCACAGTTTCATCAAAACAAGTAAACAATGCAACGAAAACAGAATCTGTCAAAAACAGAACAGTCTGTAGTAATTCGAATAATGACTATACTTCTATAACTACAAAAATTCCAAAAAATTCGGGAAACATGGGAAATTTGTATATAAATCACGTGTAAAAAGTTCAGAATTTTTCCACGCTCCAGCAAAGTTTGATAATTCTGCTACTGGATGCCAAAGTTTCTGTTTTCTCACAGAATCAAATCAACTATCATCCAAATCATCCCAAAGGCTTTACTTGGCATAAACACTAATTAAAACACAAAAACACAACCATAACAGTAGCATAATTGTGTGCACACAAAAAAAGAAAAAGTTATTGTGTTATCTCCCAACAAGCTCTTTCTTTATAGCCATTAAGATAGGCGTGAGATTTTATTGATGCTCACATGAAAGATAATAATTGGAACACAAAGAGAGAATCATAAAACATGTGACAAACAAATTTAAGTCTAACATACTTCCTATGCATAGGAATTTTATAAGCAAACAAATTATCAATATAAGAAATATCTAGCATATGGAAAGAGAGGAATAAAACATTGACAATCTCACCATAACAAGAGGTAATTTAGTTACATGAAAATTTCTACAACCATATTTTCCTCTCTCATAAAAATTACATGTAAGATCATAATTAAATTCAACTATATAGCTATTGTATAAAATTTTCTCTTCATGATCCACATGCATAAAAGGTTTATAATCTTCCAAGATAGTGGGATTAACATCAAATGAAGTCATGACCTCTTCAAACCCATTTTCAATATTATCGCAAACATATTCATCATGAGGCTTAAATAAATTTTCAAGGCCATAATAATCATTATCACCCCAATCATGATCATTGCAATAAGTAGTGAACATAACAAATCATCATGCCCAAGTTTGCGGTTCTGCATATCATTAACACAATTGACATTAATAGAATTATAATAATATCATTGCAATCATGCTTTTCATTCAAGGAGCTGTCATGAATCACCTTATAAATTTCATCTTTTAACACTTCATCACAATTTTCAGATTCATAAATTTCAAGTGAAACTTCATAAAGATAATCTAGTGCACTCAACTCACTAGCAATTGGTTCATCCTAATTGGATCTTTAAAAAAAATAGCAAGAGGATGAGGATCCATCTTAATTTTTCTTATTTCTTTTTCTGTTTTTGAGTGTTGACATGAAGGCAAAAAGCAAGCAAACAAGCAAAAAGGCAAAAGAAAAATATTTTTGTGTTTTCGTGAAAACATTTTAGAAGTGGGGGAGATGAAAACGAGAGGCAAATGGAAAACAATGTAAATGCAAGCAGATGAAATTTTGCGATGGTACTTGATAGATATTGATGATGTCTCCCTGGCAACGGTGCCGAAAATTCTTCCTGCTACCTGTGAGCTATGTTGGGATTTCCTCGAAGAGGAGAGGATGATGCAGTATAGCATAGATAAGTATTTCCCTCGGTTAACACCAAGGTTATCAATCCAGTAGGAGAACCACGCAACACCTCATTAGTAGTACCTGCACACAAAGTAACAAATACTTGCACCCAACGCGAACAAGGGGTTGCCAATCCCTCGGCGGTTAATTGCAAGGATCAAATCTCGTAGTGATAGGTAGATAAATAAAACAAAAAATAAAATAAAGAAAAGAAAAATTGCAGCAAGGTATTTTTGGATTTTAAAATACGATAAAAGCAGACCCGGGGCCATAGTTTTCACTAGAGGCTTCTCTCTTGAAAATAGCATATGGTGGGTGAACAAATTACTATTCGACAATTGATAGAAAAACGAATAATCATGACGATATCCAAGGCAATGATCATGTATGTAGGCATCATGTCCGAGAAAAGTAGACCGACTCCTGCCTGCATCTACTACTATTACTCCACACATCGACCGTTATCCAACATGCATCTAGAGTATTATGTTCATACAGAACGGAGTAACGCCTTAAGCAAGATGACATGATGTAGAAAAAGTAAACTCATGCATGAATAAACCCCATCTTTTTATCCTTAATGGAAACAATACAAATACGTGTCTTGTCCATTTCTGTCACTGGGATATAGATCACCGCAAGATTGAACCCATCACAAAGTACCTCTCCCATTGCAAGAAAAATCAATCTAGTTGGCCAAACCAAATCAATAGATCGGAGAGAAATACAAAGCTATAATAATCATGCATAAAAGATTGTATAGAATAATCAAATAATATTCATAGATAATCTGATCATAAACTCACAATTCATCGGATCCCAACAAACACACCACAAAAAGTGATTACATCGAATAAAACTCAAAGAACATCGAGGAGAACATTGTATTGAAGATCAAAGAGAGAGAAGAAGCCATCTAGCTACTAACTATGGACCCATAGGTATGTGGTAAACTACTCACACATAATCGGAAGGGCAATAAGGTTGATGTAGAGCCCCTCCATGGTTGATTCCCCCTCCGGCAGAGTACTGAAAAAGGCCTTCAGATGGGATTTCTCGAGAACAAAAGTTTGCGGTGGCGGAAAAAGTATTTCGTGTGGCTCTTTGTTGGTTTCTAGATTTTAGAGAATTCATAGAGGCAGAATTAGGTCAAACGGAGCAAAGGTGGGCCCACGAGGCACCAGGGCGCGCCTACCCCCCTGAGCACGCCCTGGTGGCTCGTGGCCACCTTGTTGGTGATATAACCCCGCGGTATAACCCGCCCTAATAGGGCCGGGTCAGATCATTGGAGACTTATGAAGTTGGGCCTCAAACAGGCTAGAACGATCAGGATGCAAGGCCAGAAGGGTGGCTCACAAGGTGGGCCGGCTTAGGGCCCGAAGCTAGAAGGCAGCCCGGAGGATGTAAGCCTCTATATGATGACTTGTCTTATAAGGCAAGGCGACTTAGAGTAGGGCTCGGTCACGGATCGTAACCCGACCCGGACTCTTCTAAGCTGGAGGTCTCGACCTGTATATAAAGGTGAGTCCCTGGCTCAGAATAGATAGGTTACAATCAATCGATAGCTAGGTCAAGCGAATCCGCTCCCTTGTAATCGATATTCAAGCAATAAGCAACAAGAGCATGAGTAGGCTTTTACCTCCGCCGTGAGGGGCCGAACCTGGGTAAACTCGTGTCTCTCGTCCCGCTCAACCCCGACAAGCTAATCGCCGTTGCGATGGCCTCACGACTAAGTCCTCACACTAAGACATCTGTCGTGACAAAACCACGACAGTGGCGCTCACCGTGGGGCCATCACACGGTGGTTTCGAGTTCTTGAAGGGCTCTTTCCCAGAGATCAAGGGATACGCCGTTGGCAGAATGACCAAGAGTCACCGCGGCAAGCTCTACATCGACGACGCTGGCTGGGGTCCCGAGGCCGACTCAATCGAGTATGGGTACCGGGTCCCCTTCGGCGGAATCCACGTCTTCATCGGCAAGATCGGCGGATCTGAGCCGGAGCCGGACGCCTGCACCGACCTCATTGAGCCGACTCGGCATATGCAACCCGCCCAGATCCAAGCCGGCCAGAAGCATGTTTCATTGGTTTCACGCAAGGCGCGGAACTCGCGGAAAACTCTGCATCTGGAGGGGAGACTCTCAGCTACTCAGGTGATGAGTCCTCCACCGGTGAGACGGAGTCACTCTACCAACTTCAAGACGGCGGGCTTGGGGGCTATTCCGATGGCGACATGATTCCGGACCCCTACGAGCCGCCGTGCCGAGCCGCCATCTTTATGGATGGGACGGCGCCGGTTCTCAATTCTTCAATGACTGCAGCTATAGCATCTGATTTGGCTGCCACAGCAGCCGTCTCAGTTAGGCCTCCGGCTCAGGTACTATCTGACCTTATGGGTACTCTGACGACCCTGCTAGTGATGGATGTCACCGTTGCAAATCAAGCAGAGCGCAATGCGGAGATTGCAAAAATTCGCGAGCAGATGAACAAGGCCCAGGAGGATATCAATGCTGAGAACATCCAGATGGCTGCACTGAAAGCTCAGGTGGATGCAGAGGCAGAGCGCCTGAAGGCCGAGGCTTGGCATCTAAATATGGACCAGAACGCTTCTAATGCAGTGTTTCGGAGAAGGCACCAGAGTCGTTTACCATTGGTATATGACCAGACGCGCCTGTTTGACACACCCGGAGTGGGACCGAGTACTCCTGGACCACGGATTAACCCCCAATTAAACCCTGAGGCGCCAGGAAGCCGGGCGATGGCTCAACCCCATCAGCCTGAGCCGGTACGAAGGGAAGAGCCGGCGCCCAACCCGCCCCCCAACCAGACACCACCGTAGCGTTTCCTGACACCACCTTAGCACTTTTCTAACCCGGTGGATAACATGGTAGCAGCGGCAACCCGGCTTGCAGAAATTCCTATCACTGGCGAATCACCAGCCGTGGTGGAAACCCGGAACGCGGTCGAGCTCCTGCAAACAGCTATCACGCAACAAGCTACCTATTCGTACAGTCGTGATCGGGTGCACTCGACTCCCCTTCCGAGCCGTAGTTACAGTCGGCATATTTAGTCGCCCACGGTCTCCAGCAGCGAGCGATGCCGTAGCCCGCCTCTCAATCCAAGGACTGATGCTCAAGCAATTGTGAACGGAGTGAGGGCCCGCCGAGAGGCAGAAGAAGCAAACCAGGGGGCTTATGAGCCGCCCCCTGTGGTTCCTTCAACTTCAGTAGGAGTCGGGTTAAGTGCGAGAAGCATTGGAGTGCCGTGTTAATTTAGTGCCGGCTTTAGGCAATGAGCGCATGCCTAAGGATTTCAAAGGTCCCCGTAAGATACCTAATTACACAGCAGATCTAGAGCCTACGGGTTGGATCGAGAGTTATGAGCTAGCCATGGATATGCTGGATGTTAGCGATGCAGTGTGTGCCAAGTACTTCACCATGATGTTGGAAGGGCCGGCCCGCATGTGGTTAAAAAACCTGCCTCCGAATTCTATCAGCTCATGGGTAGAGTTAAAGGCGCGTCTTATCAAAAACTTTCAAAGAACATGCAAGCAGCCGCTGACGATTGTCGATTTGGATCACTGTGTGCAGTGTGAGGATGAGTCGGCCCATCATTGGGCCCGGCGGGTCTCCACTATTATCCACTTGTCATATAGCAATGCAGCGGCTCAGGCTGATCTGATTCTGGAGAAGAACTGTCACTTCCTACCCCTTAAGTACAAGCTTGGGCGGCTCAAGCGTAAGTGCCAGGACATGGGTGACCTCATGAGTGCTCTCACAAATATGCGGATTCTAATACAACAAAGGACCCTAGTTCTGATGATGATAAGTCTAACAAGGGCAAGAAAAACGGTGGTGCTAAGGGCCAGCAACAGTATGTGGCAGGGAACAATGGCAATAACTAGGGTAATGGTGGTAAGCGCAGACACCCCGATGGCGGCTCAGATCTGGTGGCTAACACCAACACTAGGTATAAGAATCAACATCGTAATGGCAATGGCAAGCAGCCCTTCAATGAAGGAAGGTCACAGAATCTTGAGGAAATGCTCAATGGTCCTTATCCAAAGCAAAGTTATCCTAACAAGCCATTTAACATGCTTGGAAGGATTGTTATTTCATGCGGGAGTTCAAGAACCAGACGTTTCAACAGCATCATGGCAATGGCAATGGGCTGCCTGGCGGGTCAGGCCCAGGATCCCAGGGAGCCAGCTTTGGTGGTGGCGGTTCAAACACTGGCTATCAGGGTCAGGGTAACCATGGTGGTCATAATCAGCAATCTAGTCATGGTAATCAACAGCAAAACAATCAGTCAGGGTATCAGACTAATCGTAAGTAGCTTAATGGTCGCCAATATTATGTCTTCACTACAAGCATCTGCAAGCATGATCAGAAAGTTCATAAGCGGGTGGTCCACGCGGTAGAGCCGACTGTTCCACAGTATTTAAGGTGGTCAGAGCACACAATAACATGGAGCAGGGCGGATCACCCGCCCTGGGTTGATAACCCGGGTCAACTGGCACTTGTAGTGGCCCCCCAGGTGGGTAGTTATAAATTCACCAAAGTGCTTATGGATGGCGGTAGCAGCATCAACATCTTGTATTATGACACTTTTCAACGGATGAATGTTACGGAGAAGGATCTTAAGCCGTCATCTACAGTCTTCCATGCCGTGGTGCCTCGCAAGTCGGCTTATCATGTTGGGAAGATTGCCCTCGAGGTAGCTTTTGGTGATGAATACAACTACAGAGCAGAGACTTTGTGGTTTGAGGTGGTCAAAATTAAGAGTCCATACCATGCCTTGTTTGGACGGCCAGCTTATGCTCGATTTATGGCTCGCCCTTATTATATCTACTTGTAGCTTAAGATGCCAGGGCCAAAAGGGACAATTATGGTTCATGGTAATCGGAAAGTCACCTTGGAGTGTGAAGAAGGTGATGCCGCTTATGCAGAGGCGTCTTGTGCTACTGAGGAGCTCAAACTCTATAAGGACAATGTTGACCCGGCTGACATGACGCCCCTGAAGAAGCCCACCACTGAACAGGACCCACTACTCAAGTTTAAGTCAGCTGATGATACAAAGCAAGTTGATTTTGTTCCTGGCGACTCTTCCCAGCAGTTCACTGTTGGTGCTGGGATGGATCCCAAATAGGAAAGCGCGCTCATCATGTTCATCCGTGAGAATCGGGACATCTTTGCATGGAAACCTTCTGACATGCCGGGTGTACCAAGAGAATTCGCTGAGCACACCTTAATGTGGATCCCAAAGTTAAGCCAGTCAAACAGTTCCTTTGTCGTTTCAATGAAGAACGACGTAAAGCTATTGGAGAAGAGGTAGCCCGGCTCTTGGCGGCTGAGTTTATCATTGAAGTTTTTCACCCTGAGTGGTTGGCTAACCATGTGCTCGTGCTTAAGAAAAATGGCACATGGCGTATGTGTGTTGATTACACATACCTCAACAAGGCCTGTCCGACTGACCCATTTGCTCTCCCCCGTATTGACCAGATTATTGATGCAACGGCGGGTTGTGAGAGTCTATGCTTCCTAGACGCTTATTCCGGTTACCATCAGATCAAGATGGCCGTGGAGGACCAAGAAAGAACAGCTTTTATCACACCCTTTGGAGCCTTTTGTTATGTTTCTATGCCTTTTGGGCTTAAGAGTGCCCAGGCGACTTACCAGCACTGTGTTCAGAATTGTTTCCACGGACAGATCGGGCGTAATGTTCATGCTTATGTGGATGACATTGTGGTTAAATCAAGGAATAAGGAGACCTTGCTGGCCGATCTGAAGGAAACTTTTGATAATCTTCAGACTTATAAGATGATGCTTAACCCGGCCAAGTGTGGTTTTGGTGTGCCTGCAGGCAAATTGCTAGGTTTTCTAGTTTCAAAGCGGGGCATCAAAGCTAACCCGGAGAAGATCAAGGCCATCACTGATGCGGCTTGAACTACGTCGGTATTTTCCCAAAGAGGAAGGGATGATGCAGCACAGCCACGGTAGGTATTTCCCTCAGTGATGAGACCAAGGTTATCGAACCAGTAGGAGAACCGCGCAACACTATGTAAACGGTACCTGCACACAAAGAACAAATACTTGCAACCCGATGTGAAAGAGGGGTTGTCAATCCCTCCCGGGTAAAAAGATGGATAAAATTGTAGTAGATTGGATAAATAGATCTCACGGAAACGGGAAATAAAATAAATAACAAAAAGGTGCAGCAAGGTATTTTTGGGTTGTTGGATTAATAGATCTACAAATAAAAGCGAATAAAAATAGATCTCAAAGGCAAATATGATAAAGAATAGACGCGGGGGCCATAGATTTCACTAGTGGCTTCTCTCGAGTAAAATAGCATACGCTGGGTAAACAAATTACTGTTGGGTAATTGATAGAACTTCAAATAATTATGACGATATCTAGGCAATGATCATTATATAGGCATCATGTCCAAGATTAGTAGACCGACTCCTGCCTGCATCTACTACTATTACTCCACACATCGACCGCTATCCAGCATGCATCTAGTGTATTAAGTTCATGGAGAAAGGGAGTAATGCAATAAGAATGATGACATGATGTAGACAAGATCTATTCATGTAGGAATAGACCCCATCTTGTTATCCTTAATAGCAACGATACATACGTGTCATGTCCCCTTCTGTCACAGGGATTGAGCACCGTAAGATCGAACCCATCACAAAGCACCTCTTCCCATGGCAAGAAAAATCGATCTAGTCGACCTAACTAAACCAAAGATTTGAAGAAGAAATACGAGGCTATAAGTAATCATGCATATAAGAGATCAAAGAGACTCAAATAACTTTCATGGATAAAAAGATAGATCTGATCATAAACTCAAAGTTCATCGGATCCCAACAAACACACCGCAAAAAGAGTTACATCAAATAGATCTCCAAGAGACCATTGTATTGAGAATCAAAAGAGAGAGAGGAAGCCATCTAGCTACTAACTACGGACCCAAAGGTCTACAATGAACTACTCACGCATCATCGGAGAGGCACCAATGAGGATGATGAACCCCTCCGTGATGGTGCCTAGATTGGATCTGTGGTTTCTGGAACTTGCGGCGGCTGGAATTGTGTTTCGCCGACTCCCCTAGGGTTTTTGGAATATTGGGGTATTTATAGAGCAAAGAGGCGGTGCGGGAGGCCACCGAGGTGGGCACAACCCACCAGGGCGCGCCCAGGGGGCAGGCGCGCCCTGGTGGGCAGGCGCGCCCTGGTGGGTTGTGCCCCCCTCGGGGCACCCCTATAGTACTTCTTTGGCCCATCTTGTGTCTTCTAGTCCAGAAAAAATCACCAAAAAGTTTCGCTGCGTTTGGACTCTGTTTGGTATTGATTTTCTGCGAAGTAAAAAACAAGCAAAAAACAGCAACTGGCACTGGGCACTATGTCAATAGGTTAGTCCCAAAAAATGATATAAAGTTGCTACAAAATGATTGTAAAACATCCAAGATTGATAATATAACAGCATGGAACAATCAAAAATTATAGATACGTTGGAGACGTATCAATCACCTCCTTATCTAAGCCGGCTTGTATCAATGTTGTTCAGCGCCTGGCGGGTCGTATTGCAGCCTTGAGCCGGTTTATAAGCCGCCTAGGGGAGAAGGCGATTCCTTTGTATCAGATGATGAAAAAGACTGATCACTTTGTCTGGAGTGATGCTGCTAATGAGGCCTTTGAGGCGCTTAAGAAGTAGTTGGCTGAGTCGCCCGTCTTGGCTACTCCGGTTGATAACGAGCCTATGCTCCTGTATGTGGCGGCTAATAATAAGTCCGTCAGTGTGGTTGTTGTCATGGAGCGCAAGGAGGCAGGAAAGGAGTACCCAGTCCAGCGGCCGGTTTATTATGTTAGCGAAGTTTTAACAGAGTCCAAGCAGAGATACCCACGCAGGCAGAAACTGGTGTTTGGGGTGTTCATGGCGAGTCGCGTGTTGAAGCATTATTTCCTTGGACATCCAATCACAGTGGTCAGTTCAGCCCCTTTGGGAGATATTATACATAACAGTGAAGCTACTGGCCGAGTTGCTAAGTGGGCAATTGAACTCGGGCCACATCATCTTAAATATGTGCCCATGACAGCCATCAAGTCTCAGGCTTTGGTGGATTTCATTAATGATTGGACAGAGCTGCAAGCACCTGAGGAGAAGCCGGATAACACATACTGGACGATACACTTTGATGGTTCCAGGCAATTGGAAGGCTCGGGGGCTGGAGTTATTTTATCTTCCCCGCGAGATGACAAGTTCTATTATGTTTTGAGGCTAATGTTTCCCTGTACTAATAATGCAGTTGAGTATGAGGCTTTGCTACATGGGCTCTACATGGACAAGGAAATGAACTTGAGCCGGGTTAGGTGCTTGGGTGACTCAGACCTCATTGCACAGCAAGTTTCAGGGAAGTGGGATTCTAAAGACACCCTCATGGCGGCTTATCGTCAGGCAGTCACCAACATCGCTGGTCACTTTAAAGGTTATCAAGTGGATCACATCGACCGACGGCAGAATGAGGCAGCTGATGCTTTATCTCGGCTCGGATCTCAGCGTAAGCCGGCCCCCCTAATGTGTTCCTAGATGTGCTGCATAACCCGTCTATCAAGTTACCTTCAGAGGAAGACCTCGCTATTCCTGACCCGGAGGGGCAGCTGGTGGCGGCTTTACGTGCTATTCCAGACTGGACTCTGCCTTATTTGAATTATTTAACAAGAGGCGAGTTGCCAGATGATGGGCTCTTGGAGCGGCAAATCATCCAGCGATCTAAGTCGATGACAATTGTCAATTGCGAGTAACACAGGTGTAGTGTAACCAGCGTGTTTCAACGTTGTGTTTCTCCTGAGGAAGGCCGTGAGATTCTTCAAGAAATCCATGCTGGGGTCTGTGGTCATCATGCCGGGTCAAGATCCCTAGTGGCTAAAGCCTTCAGACATGGGTTTTTCTGGTTGACGGCTCATGTTGATGCTGAGGATATTGCACGGAAGTGCGATGGTTGCCAGAAATTTGCAAGACAGGCTCATGTGCTGGCTCAAGAGTTGCGGATTTTCCCAATAACTTGGTCGTTTGCAGTCTGGGGGCTTGATATGGTTGGACCCTTTAAGAGGTCTAAGGACAAGAAAACTCACTTATTGGTAGCTGTTGATAAATTTACCAAGTGGGTTGAAGCAGAGCAAGTGAGTAACTATGAGGCGGCGACTACAGTTCAGTTTGTGAAAAAGTTGATCTTCCGCTTTGGTTATCCTCATAGTATCATCACTGATAATGGAACAAATTTATCTAAGGGTGCTATGAAAGAGTTCTGTCAGAGAGAGCATATCTGGCTTGATGTGTCTTCAGTAGCCCATCCACAGTCTAATGGCCAAGCTAAGCATGCTAACCAAGAGATAATAAAGGGGATCAAACCCCGGCTCATGGTGCCTTTGGAGCGTACTCTGGGTTGTTGGGTTGAAGAGCTTCCTGCAATCCTTTGGAGCATCAGGACCACCCCTAACAGATCAACAGGCTACACGCCCTTCTTCATGGTTTACGGCGCAGAGGCTGTTCTTCCAAGTGATATTCGTCATGACTCGCCTAGGGTGGCCGCTTACATTGAAGCAGATAGTGAAAAGGCACGCCAAGACGCCCTGGATGCTTTGGAAGAAGAACATGATCTTGCAGCGGCCCGCTCGGCGATTTACCAACAAGACCTGCGTCGCTATCATAACCGCAGAGTTTGAAGTTGGACGTTCCAGGAGGGCGACTTGGTGCTCTGTTTGATTCAGGATCAGACAAGCATGCATAAGATTTCCCCTCCTTGGGAAGTACCTTTTGTGGTTAGCAAGAACCTTAACAATGGTTCGTATTATCTCATCGACATACGTGAGCACAACAAGTCACGTACCTCTGAGGAGGAGACCAACCGGCAATGGAATATTGCTCATCTTTGGCCTTACTACACTTGAGCCACCGGCTCTCGCCATTGTACATACCTTTGTCAATGTATGTATATATATATATATATATACTAGCAAAAGAGCCCGTGCATTGCAACGGGGTAACAAAAATTATATTTCGTCACTTATCACAATTGCTCCGTCTCCTCATTGTCATCAACCTATTCATCCTTTCGCCCTTTTGCAAGTTTTATTATGTACACGAGCTTGTTGTTTTCATCATCATACTGAGCAAATGCCAGTTAGCAAGGAGAGGTGGAGGTCAAGGGCTACTTTGACAGCCATCTTAATAACTGGAGCCTCGATCTGTTTTACTCTGAGTACCTTACTCAAATGAATGCGACGTAAAAAATTAGTCCGTTGAAAGAATTTTTCAGGTATGCATGTATATATATTTAAAATTTATACACATTTTTTCTCAGGATTTTTTCATATATAACATGTTATATTTTGAGTTAGTGTCTGACAGATAAATATTTTGAAGAGTATTTTAATCTGTCAGAAAAAAGAAAGATTAAACTGGAAAAGGATGTATATATCTAGAGTCATATGTCCACGTTCAACAGATTCAGATAGAATATCGGGGGGAGATGAGCGAAAAAACCGTGTGTATCGTTTGTGCCTGACTCGGACGAATGCGACGTAAAAAATTAGGCCGATGAAAGGATTTTTCAGGTATGTATGTATATTTAGAATTTATACACATTTTTCTCATGATTTTTTCATATATAACATGTTATATTTTGAGTTAGTGTTTGAAAGATAAATTCTATTCCGATCATGTGTTTGTTTATTCGTCAAGCCACTTGTTGACATTCCAAGGAACTTGCCAGCATATATAAATTGATGGGAATTGGTATGAGATAGCAATGCGGGACTATTCTCTTATTTGTAGTACAGCTTTTTTTAGACAAATTTGTAGTACAGTTTTTTTAGGGAATTTGTAGTACAGCTAAAAAGGCACCCTCTCTCTCTCTCTCTCTCTCTCTCTCTCTCTCTCTTTTCTACCGAGCCTGCTTGCCAGGAAATTTTAAAAGTTGGCTAACGGCCTATAAGAGAAGGCCCATAATAAAATGATCGATAGCCCATAGCTAGTAATTTGATTTTGTACGAGTGAGGCTAGCGACATTGGAGGTCCTGGCTAGCGAGGCTAGCATGCGACGTATCAAATTTTATTAGTACCACCTCGCGTATATGTTTCAAATTTAAATTGAATGCGTAAATTCACGGGAAGAAGCGTATTGTGACGGTGAACCCACGGAGTCAATCCGTGCTTTATTATTAGGAAAAGATACATATATATATATATATATATATATATATATATATATATATATTTATGATCAACATAATAAAGCCGGCATCCCCAAAAAATTCAGGGCCTCTGTCGTTTCATCTCATATTTACTATGCATGAGTCTTTATTAATTGATCATAAGGGCACTAGGGGGCTTCCAACTCACTGAGTTTAGCTTACAAAACCCTTTTGACCCGAAAAAACGCCACATTATTGGTTAAACCTGCCCGTATGCTTGATGCTACTCCGAACAAGATGACCCATCATACTCTTGACAAGTCAATCTTCATGACCCTGAACTTGTCAAGGTTAAAACGGCGGTTTAAGTCATGTGAGAGCCAGCTTACTGACAGCAAGGATAAACCAAGGCTATTATGCCATGCTTCATGAAAGCAAGATTTGAGCCTTAACAGGCCAATTTTTCTTTTGGTCGCGCCTTAAAAGCCGACTTATAAATATTGAGATATGCATGTCTATATTCTCTGTTTCTGTCTTTATAGGAATTTTATGTTTTAAATCGTATTTATATGCAGGCTATAAGTCCCTGGATCAAAGAAAGTCCGGGCTAGCATTGCTCAAAATTGAGCTTATTGTCGCCATGAGCCGCCAGGTGATCCCTTCAAGATCTTTCATGACCATGAGTCATTGGGTTATTAACCCGCCCTGGCTTTTGACTATAAGTCGCCAGTACAGGAATTGATGGACCCCTTACAGGTTATATGTCAAAATATCAAGTAAGCACCCGAATTCAAAGATGGTGCAAAGTAAAGATGCATATCAGTTTTGATCAAGCATACAAACAAGATTGGTCATATAGCTGTTGGATCATCCGTTCAAAAACATGCACGAAGGCATGACAAGGAAACCAAATGTTTTTAACTAAGCCTATTACAAGGCTTCAGTTGAGCCCAACAGTTCCGCAAAGTTTTTCTAAGGAGTACGACTACTCCTGTAAGCCAGTTCCTGTAAGGTCCGGGTTATGTCCCGCCGGGTTAGCATCATCCTGGCGTCTTGCAGTGGAAGTCGCCGGGTCATCCTGTGCCGGCTCTCCTTCGCTTGCAATCTGAAGAGTGTCCGAGGTCCAGTCGATACCAGTTAAGGCTTCGAAGATTGCTTCATCATTCATGACAGGAGAAGGGTCAATGTCAGGGGCAAAAATATGCTTACGCCTTTGAGGATTCAAGTCAACAACGTCGAAAGAAGGCGCCTTGATCCGAGTATTGTTGCTATCATAAGCTGGCTGGTACTTCTTCAAGTCAAGCTCTTGTGCAAGTTGACACACCAATGGTCATATCTCTTTGACGCACTTGACAAAATCTGCTTCGCTGAATTCCGACCCGTCATCATTGAATTCCGGAAACCCGCCGGCCATCTCTTTTGGATCTAGTTCTGATTAGTAAGCTTTAGCCCAGCTTAGCAAAGTTATCGCTCCTGCCCGGGCGGCTGACAACTTCAGCTCTTCGATCTGTTTTGGTGTTGTTGAGAATTGATCCAACACATCCTTCATCAGTTGTGGTGGTTTCTTGCTATTAGAAACAGCCACAAGAGTGTGGAGGCTTCCAGCATATAATTTTTCCATCAAGGAATAGATGGCTTTCAGCTTGGTCAGCATGTTCTACCCAAGGTTGGAGCTCCTGGCACCTGTCATGCATTCAAAACATGAGTCGCCGGGCGATTTACATTCAAGTCACCAAGCAGGTTATTTCAATGGAGTTTCAGTTTTTCTTACCAAAGATGGCTTCAGTCATATGCGAAATATGCTGTTTTAAGCCGGCCAATTCTTCAGCCACCGGCTTAAGCTGATTTTCGGCATCTTCAGCATGTTTCAATAGAGCGCTTTTTTCAGTTTCCAAAGCGGATCTCTCAGCATCAAATTTTGTTTTGATTTTTTCCAAGTCTTCCAAAGAAGATTTCAGGCTTGATTCCGCCTTGGCACATTCAGCTTGTTCAGATTCCAAATTTTTCTTTAAGCCGGCTACGTTTGACTCGCCCAGGCTTAAAGCTTCTTGCAAAAGGTTTAAAAAGAAAGTATCATTCAAAAAGAGCAAGATAAGTCTGCTAGATTGGTTAAGTCGGCATTTGATAGGGAGGTTATGGAAAATTTAATCAAGTCCCAAACACATTGCAAGGAATATCCGTGGTACTTGGGGGCTAATGTACATCACTTTTTTCAATATATGCTACAGAAGACCCGACTCATCTCAGCAGGATAAGCCGGCCCTTGGGGGCTACAGGCAATTTTTCCAAGTGGTCATCTTGAAAGACCCGGCTCATCTCAGGGAGATAAGCCGGCCCTTGGGGGCTACATGATGTTTCCTTTTCAAACAAAGTATAAAGAACCGGCTTATCATATGCATGATAACCCGGCCCTTAGGGGCTACACTTTCGAATCTACACATTTTTTCTTCAAGTCTTAACCATACTCAAAGGTTTTCCTATGATCAAGACTTGGGGGCTACATAAGGATATATAACAGGAGAAAATAGAGGGTACCTGTTTACTAAGTCGGCCTCCATATCCCGGCTTGTAGCCAAGCGACTTAAATAGCCAGCATGAACGTCGTCAACACTGAGATCTTCATAACTGGGCAGATCAAGTTTCAATTTGCCCTTTTCTAGCAAGGGCATCTCTTCTTTGGCTGTGTGCTTGGTTAACACATTGGAGGTCTCAGGTATTTTCTGACTCGCCCCAATGATAGCAATATCCTCATTATTCTTCTCAGGAGGAGTCGCTTCAGCTGTGTTCATAAGGCTTGAGGCCAAGATGGGACTTGGCGGGTTAAGGTTGTCCGCCAGATTAGCATCAGCATCATTGGCCTCAGAGGCCGCTTCTTCAGTTTGTGGGGGCGGGTCATCTCGACCGTCATGATGGTCTTCAGATTCTTCGATATTGGCCTTAGGGGCCACCAATACTTGATTTGCCAGCTCAGGGATTTGGGGCGTTTTTGAAGAGTCACCCACTTTCCTTTTCTTGTTTTTAACTTGGACCCTGTGGTCAGAGTAAAAGATTCAAAGCACATAACAACAAAGTTAAACTGTCAACTATCAAGTATAGTTACTCACCCCAGGTTAATAACAAAAGCTAGAAGCTGAGTCGAAGATGAGCCGCCTGAAGACGGTGGCGACTCTTGATAATTTGAATCAGGCGGGTTAAGAGGATGTCTCATAAGACCAGCCTAGGATAAAGAAGAAGTTGGATTGTGTGGCACCTCAACAGGCCGTTTACGGATAGAGGGTTCATGAGTTAATCCGGCCATCAGATCTACAGAGCCGCCACTTCGGGTTTGGCATCTTCACTCATGTTGAGTTTTCTTCAAAATAAAGTACGGGTCTAAATGAGCATCTGGATGAGAAAAGCTTACTTTCCGGATGACCCGCCTTATCTTCTTTGGAGGCAAGGAGTCTGAGCCGGAGGAGATAGAAATTAGCTCAGCATCATCAGCACGGCTAGTTGCTGCCTCCTCCTAAGAACAAGAGGCGTCAGCTAACTCAATAAAGAGGCGGCCAATAGAGTCAAGTTCTACCTCTGATTGATCGTCAGCATCAGCTGACTCACCCACAGCAGCCGGCTCAGTCACGACAGTCAGCTTGTTCTTTTTTTGCCTTGGGCTAGTCCTGGCTTTGGCCATAGCAGTTTTCCTCTTCCTATTCCAAAAAGCAGAGCCGGGCTGTGTAATGAAAAAGGATTGGCAAGTGAGTCACAGAATAAATCAAAGATATTTAAGTCGGATACAAATGAGTACTTACGGGAGGAACCGGGTTGAGCTTAAAGAATGGTAACAACCCTGTCTTGTTACAATTTTCTTGAGACTCACCAAGCAAACTCTTCACAGTTTTATTGACCTCATCAGTGGTAAAATTAACAGAGTTGTACTGTTGAGGGTCATTTGATTCGCCTGAGTATTCGCACATTAAGCCAGCTCAGCGGCTTAAGGGGAGAATTCTCCACGAGACCCAGCACTGGGCTAAGTCAACTCCAGTTAACCCGTTGGCTAGCAAGGCCTTCAC
Organism: Thinopyrum elongatum; assembly: GCA_011799875.1. Taxonomy (NCBI): domain Eukaryota; kingdom Viridiplantae; phylum Streptophyta; class Magnoliopsida; order Poales; family Poaceae; genus Thinopyrum; species Thinopyrum elongatum. Next base: position 378,061,963 of record CM022302.1, read on the forward strand.
TTTTGAATAATATGGGAGCGCTTCTTCATGTTCATCTGGAAGAATCTTGCTTGGCGGGTCAAAATCTATAGGGAGGCGGTCAGCCCTATAACCCGGTAGAGGGTTCTCATCGGCTGGGGTAGTATTCTTGCAATAAACCAAGTCTTAACCCATCCTTTAGGGTGACTTGGTAGGGTAGCAGAAGGAAAACTGCCGTCCCTGCATCTCTGAATTGAGATTCCACCCAGTTCTTGACTCGGGCTATCAGCACATTCAGTTTGGCGGTTCATATAGAAGAATTCTTTAAAGAGAGATATAGTGGGCTCTATTTGCAAATATACTTCACAGAAAATTTGAAAGTGGCAGATATTTAATACTGAATTTGGGCCTATATCTTGAGGATGAAGATTGAAGTAGTGCAAGACATCCCGAAAGAACTTTGACCCAGCGGTATGAAGCCTCTGAGGATATCATCAGTAAAAACCACTACTTCTCCTTCGCCGGGTCTAGGGACATTTTCCCCTTGACTGACTCGCCAGCCAATTTCCTCCTGAGTCGCCAAGAGACCTTGGTCTTGATAATCTTTGAGGATGACTTCGGTAACTAGGGAAGGCCGCCAATTGCATATGGTGGTTTTCGGCATACTGAGCCATCTAATTACAATGATAGGCTGCGGAAGTACAAAGAGGCGGGTTACTTGAGAAATAATGGCTCATCATCAACAGTCATATGAACAAAGCAGCATAAGGGTAAGTCGTTATAAGCAGTGGCGAGTTATTTAAAAGATGGCAATTACTGAAGCATTGGCGAGTTACAGATCTGTTGTTAAGTCACCCAAAATATAAGGGCGGGTTAGCTAAAGTTCAGGATTGTCGAATTTTTGCTAAGTGTGGAGCAAACAAGTTTCAGATTATACAACTATATTTATGGATCTATGGACAATTCAAAAAAGGAGAATAAATGCTAAACCTAATGATGGTGGCGGAAGAACTGATGAGTTGCTAATGGGATTCCGTGGCAGTATGATCTGTTTAAGGACAAGATTGGTATTGAATCTATTACCTCGTCAATTATATAGGTATATCAGAAAAAAGAACAAGATCTGCTTAGGAACTACAGGGAAATAGCGGATGAACACCGATGAACGCCGATGAACACTGACGAACCCTATGAACTACGACGAGGTAATGTGAATATAAGGAGGGGAGGTTCCGATACCTGACTGTGCTGGCGAAGAGCGGAGATACGCCGCTCAACTTCGGTGAAGGTGGTGCGATGTTGCGGCCCCAAGCAAGGTGGCCGGCGCAGGTCGACGAACGCGACAGAGCTCCATTCGCTAAGGGTTGCAAGAGGAAGAAGAAGAAGTGGAGAAGAAAAGATAAAGAATGAAAGGAGGGACCCGTGTGCCTATTTATAAGGAGGAGATACCAATAAATGGTGGGTGCGAGAATCGAGGAGGTGCAGTAATTTCTGGAACAAACAGACGCCTCGGTATAAACAAAAAGACGCCTCGGTTTTCGGGATAAGTGGATTTGCACAAGATTCATTATGATGTTACGAAGGTTTTCCTGAAATTATGGAGATGATGTCATCTTTTTGTATGGCAGGTTATGAAGGTTCTTTAGAATTGAGATTGCAAAGACCCAAGGAGAAGACTCACCAGACTGAAGAATTGAAGATTGACATGAAGAAGTTCAAATCAATCTGGGGCCTAATGTTGGGGATATAACCCCGCGGTGTAACCCGCCCTAATAGGGCCGGGTCAGATCATTGGTGACTTATGAAGCTGGGCCTCAGACAGGCCAGGACGATCAAGACGCAGGGCCAGAAGGGCGGCTCACAAGGTGGGCCGGCTTAGGGCCCAAAGCTAGAAGGGAGCCCGGAGGATGTAAGCCGCTATATGATGACTTGTCTTATAAGGCAAGGCGACTTAGAGTAGGGCTCGGTCAAAGATCGTAACCCAACCTAAACTCTTGTAAGCTGGAGGCCTCGACCTGTATATAAAGGCGAGTCCCTGGCTCAAAATAGACAGGTTACGATCAATCGATAGCTAGGTCAAGCGAATCTGCTCCCTTGTAATCGATATTCAAGCAATAAGCAACAAGAGCAGGAGTAGGCTTTTACCTCCGCCGTGAGGGGCCGAACCTGGGTAAACTCGTGTCTCTCATCCCGCTCAACCCCCGACAAGCTAATCGCCGTTGTGATGGCCTCACGACTAAGTCCTCACACTAGGACATCTGCCGTGACAAAACCACGACACACCTCCTTCGTATTCTAACTTCCTCCCGAAGCTTCCAGTGTCTCTTTTGTCCAGAAAAAAATCTCCAAAAAGTTTCGTGGCATTTGGACTTCGTTTGGTACTGATATTCTAGAAAAAAAAATAGGCAAAAAATACAACAACTGGGCACCAAGTTAATAGGTTAGTCCCAAAAAATGATATATACCAAGATTGATACTATAATAACATGGAACAATAAAAAATTATAGATACGTTGGAGACGTATCAGTCTAACATGCAAAAGGGAACCCAATTGCATGAGTTTTCTCCTACATCTGCGGCTTTGTTTAGCGAGGCCACGTGCTCTCTCCCCCTTCTACTTCTCTTTCTACTTCATAACTTCATCCTCCTATTCTTAGGCAGACCCTTGAAGCTTTAATATTCATCACACTCAAGTCCCTCTTGCTTCTCTTCTTTCATTTGCTCATCTCATTAGCCACAAGTGTTGGAAATATGCCCTAGAGGCAATAATAAAGAGGTTATTGTCATATTCTCTTGTGTCATGATAAATGTTTATTATCCATGCTAGAATTGTATTGACTGGAAACTTAATTACATGTGTGTGTATATAAATAGACACCATGTCCCTAGTGAGCCTCTACTAGACTAGTGTTCGCACACGAACACGTCACCGTGTACCTCCAACGCCGAGGGTGATGCACCGCAGCTCACGTCGAAGGAGACCCGCCCGGAAGCGCGGTACGCAAGCAATCCGGCGGGTGCTTTTCAGGACCCGAAACCCCACGCGCCCGGGAGGGACCCCGTCTGGACGCGCGGAGGCTATGGGCTGCCCTAGGTCGACCTGATCGCCCCTAGGTCCTCGAGGTTCGCCGCCCTGCAAACGAAGAACGAACGAAGAACGAGAAGAAAGATACAAGGATAGGGGATAGATGAACACGAAAAAGTAGTAGATATGTTTGTTCGATTGTGTGTTGTTTCAATCGACCATCACCCCTAACATATATAAGAGGCGGCTAGACTTCCCGTACAAGTAAAGGATTCATCTAGGCTTTCCTTACAAGAAAATTACATCAATTCACGTCCTGCAGTTCTAGTTTCTGTCCAACTCGGATTCAGCCCGAATGTGTCCCGTACTTCTGTCCTGCTTTTTGCGCGGGCCGTAGAAATCGCATACTAACTCGGATGGAGTCGAGTTCAACATCAAACTTGTCCACCCCGATGATCTTCATAATACAACGCAGGTCACTTCTCCTTTTAAAGCCATCTTTATGACTTTTAGGGCCCATCTTTAACTATGGGTCGGATTCAATTATGCAGTTTTCTGAACTGTCCGAGTCTTGTAACAACTTTGTAGGCCGTATACTATCTCCGATGATGATGACTCTAAAAGCAAAGTTGACCGTTTCAATGATACGCACAACTTCCATGTAGAACACTTTTCCACCCGAGGTCATCTGAATAACCTTTTCGAGCCCATCTCCAACTTCTGGTCGGATTGACTTTGACAGCTTCCAGTTTCCCGGCAAGCTTTCCACCCCGGCAAGGTTTCCACCCCGGCAAGCTTTCCACCCCGGCAAAGTTTTCCACCCCGGCAAGATTTCCACCCCGGCAAGCTTTCCACCCCGGCAAGGTTTCCACCCCGGCAAGCTTTCCACGCCGGCAAGCTTTTTATTCGGCCGGCAAGCTTCATTCAACCGGCAAAGGCCGAATAACTCACGCGACCCATCAGACACCACCTAGGTGGGTATCTGGTCCCTCGCGTCATTTTCACTCAGGACCGGTCCGCAAAGTGTTGCCTCTAACTTTTGCATACGAACTCGGATTGGGACGTTTTTTATATCAAAATCTTCCGTTTCGACAATACGCATGACTTTCATGTTGAAACGTTTTCCATTTGAAGCCATCTTAATTGGGTTTCAAGCCATTCTTTAATCTGGTGTCACCATGAGCATCTCTGAACTTGTCATGACTTTTGTATCCGAGCTCCGTTTTAGACCACTTTCATATCCATATTGATCTTCTCGAAGAAAGCCATCCCATGATGACCTCCAATCATAAGTTTGAATTAATCTTAACATAGCTTAAAGCAACTTTTACGATTGTGCCACTTTTGAGCGTCAACACATGCCCCCCTGTTTTTCGGCAAAGCTACCGTGCCAAAAAATAACTTGTACCGTATTGGTTCTAAGGACAATGTCAACACTCCATCGGCCATTTATATGCTTAGGGCAATAATAATATATCAGATATTATTATTTTGGAATCCTTGATGCAAACTTGGGCGAAACCTTCTCAACTTCATTAACAATCCGATGATAAAGTTCCATAAATATGTATCTCAAGGTGATCCTATGAACCATATTGTTCACCCTTTTGCTAGGATTTTGTAGATAATCAACAATAAAATTTCTCCAATCCTTATTTTCGCCTCCATAAAAATTTCATTAGTGGCCGAAGCGGTGGACTTCGGTTCGGCCTTACGTATGTTGATGAGACTAAGTATCGGCTATTGATAGAAATACAACATGATTAACATAGTAGCCAGATGCTTGCTATGCCAACTCTTTCAAATTGTCATGTCTAAATATATGAACAATTTTAAAGCAACCCAAGGTAAATTTTGCATCTAGACATACCCCAAGATAAACTATAAGTGATTCGTCAAAACATTGATAACCCCTGGATATTTGTTGCACTACTCATAACGAATCACCGAAAGCCTCAATATGTATAGCACCTATAGCAAGTAAAAGATTCAATCCGAATAATAATGCATATTCAGCTTTGATTAATCGTGCATGAAAATATTCTAAGCGGCATGAGGCTTCAAAAATAGTACAATAAGGAGGTGTATAAACAACACCAACACTTTGGCCATTGCTACGAATTGAACCATCAAAACATAATCTCCATAGTACTAGAGAGATAAAGCTAAAATCAGTATTATGCATGATGTCAATATGATGCTCGATAATAAAATCAACCATGATTTGGCTTTATGTAAATTCTGAAAACTAATAAGCCAAAGCACACCCAATCAAAACTTAAGTCCACTTTGCAGTTTTGGTGAATTGGTCTATGCATAATATCTTCAATGGCATCAATTTGACAGATTTCTATGCAAGCACTTAACTCAATCTCTACTCAAACTAAGGACGATGTTAGAATACCACACCGGCCATTCTTAGATATATTCTTAGGGCGATAGATAAACATCGGCCATTATCACGAGGTCCATGTAGAATTCACCCACCAAAGTATGTATAGCTGAAATAAACAAATGAAATAGCAATAAAATATTTCAGCCCCTTTGTATTAGCAACAAAAATGTAACTAACCAAATGTATAGTGATTTGATAATACCCTGTCATGATATAGAAAATTATGTTGCATCCATGGATCAAAATAAGTCCATGGAGGGTAACTGATCATACCTATGGATGAATTCCATGGCAAAGGCATCAATGGCATTGTTGAAGAAAATGGATGATGTGCTAACCGAAGATTTTGATGTTGTGATGCACACCTTCAGCTTAATTGTTTGTTGCTTCCATTCTTCTCTTTCTTCACTTTTATTGTACTTTTTGCAATAGGAGCATGCACATCATTTTTGTTATGAATGATCCTCTTGGGAACCCAGGCCATGTTTTTCTGTCTCAGCTCTTGTGCACTAATATTTTGTAATTCCTTCTTTTGCCAATACGTTAAGCCGAGTGGGCATCTCGGCTGTGATTCTGTTTTGACCAATGGCAATTCCTTTTTGGCCTTATGCACTCTCAACTTCTTTTCTTCAGATTTGGCACTTTGACTCTCAATAATTGGTTGCTTTGTCTCATTGCCTTTAGTAGCCAATGTCAACACTTTAATTGGCTCTTTTTCATTTGAGATCAAATCTGAAGTTGCACTCTTACAACCATCTCTTTTAACACGGTAAACTTGCTTGACCACCTCTTTCTTCTTCCTTGAGCTCTGGACCGATTCCTTATGATTGAAACGGTCTTTAACATGTGATTGTTCAAATGTTGATCTTCTCGGAGATGCATAATATTGATGAGATGGTCTAAAATAAGATGGAGAATGTGCCCTTGTATCATACCTATCCCATGATGGATATGGATCTATATGAGTATAGGGAGGCATCCATGGCATTGGCATTGGCGGCCCAAAATAAGGATATGAATATGTTGCATTAAAATTCTCACTTTGCCAATACCGATCCTCATATTTGCACCTTGGGGGTGATCTTGATGCTTTTGCATCAGTTGACCGATAATCACTTTTCTCTTCACTCTTCTTTTGATATTTATCTAATAATTGTGCAAAAGTGACTTTGGATTTCTTGCGCTTGTGCTTATTGTGGCCTTTATCTCCTTTGGCTTGACTTGCATTGATCTTTGGATTTTCTTGTTGCCCCCCAGTGCTAGATGTCTCTATTGTAGCTTTGATGGAATTCCCGTCTTCAAGATTGTTGTTAATGCAATTTTTAACAATATCCTTGCTTGAAGACTTGATCCCGTCATCATTGGTGTGTACCTGTCCACCTTTAGATGAATCGGTTTGAGATAGCTGAGTCAACATTTGATCACCATCAAGGCCAATCTAATCTGACTGGCCATATGCTCGTGCCTCAACAAACTCCAATCGTCCTGTGTTGTCCGATTATGCAGATTGATGAATCACGTTGCAGTCTTTGACATTCTGCTCGAACAAACATTGCATTCGCTCTTGTCTTGACGGCTCAATATTGTGATCAATTATAATAATAGGATTAGTCGGTGATGTGCCGACGATGTGATCACCTATGCCCGGACTAAAGGTACACTGCTCGTCCATTAACCGATAATGTGAAACCGGTTTGGAATTAAACAACTGAGTGATGCTGGCTTAACGCCATGCAACTCAGCTATGTATCGATTTTTGTCCTCCTTTTCCGATGTTCTTGAATCGGCTATCCTGGAGAACTTTGAACCTGGCATTATGTTTCTGCAACCAAACTAATTACAGAATATACATCTCATCTAAGACCAAATGTTAGCCAGGCATGAAACAAACAAAGCTGTCCATATGAGTATAAAGTTTAGTTGACATGATGGGAACAACTTTGGTTGCAATAAATTGTCACTCTTAGTCTCTATGAATGGTACCATATATTGACCAGCATGATTAGTGACAAGTTTATCTCTAACAAATAGATTACTCATCTCGATTGGTCTTCCAAAATTAAGTAGAATCTTGCTAACGGGTGCATCAACAATATGATTTTGATCAAATTGGAAATTGAGTAAAATGTCTGCTAGGTGTACCTTTGTGAAGACGTCTGGAGGACACGATGGTTGCACAACTAGAACAATGCTTTGCTCGACTTCTGGATAATTCTCCAACGCCTCATCTTCCTCTTCTGGATCTCGTGCCATCTCATTTGGATTTGAGAAGTAGATTTCACTCGGATACACTTCATTAGTTGAATGCTCTTGTTCTTGATGTTCATCATTAACCGAATTTTGTTCGGCCATATAACTTTGCTCTTGATTTTCATCAATTTCTTTGGCACAGAACTCGTAGGGTAGTATGTAAGCTCCCTCACATTCAGAAAAATCGAGCATGGCCAATTTGTTGTGTTTACCTTTCCTTTGCTCAGTGAAGCTTGCTTCTTCTATTTTGGTACACCCGACAAAAACTGGCTTGATGCACTCGGCACTAGCCGGCGATGCACTCGGCTTTGACTGGCTCGATGCACTTAATCCGGTTTCAACTGAATCCACCATTGTCTTGGCTTTAAAGGAATCGTTCGACTCGGCTACAAACGACTTAGTCATACTTGAATTGGTTTCAACAGAATCAACAGTATTAGCCGAGCCAATCTTCTGTTGTTGATTTGCTTGTAAAGCTTCTTTTTTATCTTGCCTCAGCATCGCAGAAGGGCCAACATGGTTGCTGCATGGAGGAAGGCACTTGACGTATTCGTGTAAATCTTCCTCTTCATGCTTCTTCTTGAGTGCTTCATAAGCCTGTCTATATTCTGCTGGTAATTCCTCAAAAGTCGGTGTGGTAAAATTATTAATGCAATTTCCTACAAGTTGTGGCTTGATCTTGTCCATTAGGGCCACATATTTTTCTTTAAATTCGGACCTGCTTGGATTGGCCTGCCCCCCAATGCTTTTATGATTTTTCGGCAATGAACTTATGTTGCCGAATTTTTGCAATTGTATAGGGGGTGTATAACATGCTGCAATGATAGGTGAAGACATATGCACTGTTGTTGAACCATATTTTCTCTCGCCAATTCGATCAATTGGCAACACTTTGTCTTCTTGCAAAACCATAGCTTTTATCGCCTCATAATCAGGAACCAAGCCCTTTTCGTGTTGCTCAAGGCAAAGATCGCTAATTTTCTTATTTTGGGCTAAACTTTTTAAAGCAGCCACCACTACCTTATCTTCTACAATATTGGGCACAACCGCTCCTGTAAAATTTACATTTATTCGGCTATGACCAAGAAGGTGTGAAGCCGAATTATGAACATCTACAGCTGTGTATGGTGCTGAAAAATTACTGACATGAGGTGTAGCATATGACGGTTGAGAGTAACTGGCTGAATAGCTAGTAGTAGCATGGCCAATTCACTCATTCATCGTCATGGTTGGATTAGTATATTGCACATTACTTGCCGATGAATAAAAGGGTGAAACACTTTCTTGCATGGCATTGGAAATTCTAACATGAGGTGCTTCAAATTTATTAACCGAACTCACCATGTTGTTCATCAGCATAACGATTTGTGGGGTTGCCGATGCATGAGAGTTGGGATACATATGGTGCATGTTACTAGTATCATAAGAAGTTGAAGCATGTAAATTACTTTGAATCAGCCCTTGCACGTAGTTAGATGCATGATTGAAAAAACTAGGGCTGGCCGATAGAGTATACTCATTGAACGATCTAGTAACACCATATGAATTATTTGCATCTACACAAGGGGATTGGGTATTCATATTACCTTTGTCGATTGCAAACCCTAGATGATGATCTCTTCGTAGCAAGAACAGGCCGGAGACCGTTCAAAGCTTCGTCCCCAGCGGAGTCGCCAAAAAGTGTGTTCGCACATGAACACGTCACCGTGTACCTCCAACACCGAGGGTGATGCACCGCAGCTCACGTCGAAGGAGACCTGTCCGGAAGAGCGGTACGCAAGCAATCCGGTGGGTGCTTTTCAGGACCCGAAACCCCACGCGCCCGGGAGGGACCCCGTCTGGACGCGCAGGGGCTATGGGCTGCCTTAGGTCGACCTGATCGCCCCTAGGTCCTCGAGGTTCGCCGCCCTACAAACGAAGAACGAATGAAGAACAAGAAGAAAGATACAAGGATAGGGGATAGATGAACATGAAAAAGTAGTAGATATGTTTGTTTGATTGTGTGTTATTTCAATCAGCCATCACCCCTAACATATATAAGAAGCGGCTAGACTTCCCGTACAAGTAAAGGATTCATCTAGGCTTTCCTTACAAGAAAATTACATCAATTCACGTCCTGCAGTTCTAGTTTCAGTCCAACTCGGATTCAGCCCGAATCTGTCCCATACTTCTGTCCTGCTTCTTGCGCGGGCCGTAGAAATCACATACTAACTTGGATGGAGTCGAGTTCAACATCAAACTTGTCCGCCCCGATGATCTGCATAATACAACGCAGGTCACTTCTCCTTTTAAAGCCATATTTATGACTTTTAGGGCCCATCTTTAACTATGGGTCAGATTCAATTATGCAGTTTTCTGAACTGTCCGAGTCTTGTAACAACTTTGTAGGCCATATACTATCTCCGACGATGATGGCTCCAAAAGCAAGTTTACCGTTTCGACGATACGCACAACTTCCGTGTATAACACTTTTCCACCCGAGGTCATCTGAATAACCTTTTCGAGCCCATCTCCAACTTCTGGTCGGATTGACTTTAACAGCTTCCACTTTCCCGGCAAGCTTTCCACCCCGGCAAGCTTTCCACCCCGGTAAGGTTTCCACCCCGGCAAGGTTTCCACCCCGGCAAGTTTTCCACCCCGGCAAGCTTTCCACCCCAGCAAGCTTTCCACCCCGGCAAGGTTTCCACCCCGGCAAGCTTTCCACCCCGGTAAGCTTTCCACGCCGGCAAGCTTTTCATTTTGCCGGCAAGCTTTTTATTCGGCCGGCAAGCTTCATTTAGCCGGCAAAGGCCGAATAACTCACGCGACCCATCAGACACCGCCTAGGTGGGTGTCTGGTCCCTCGCGTCATTTTCACTCAGGACCGGTCCGCAAAGTGTTGCCTCTAACTTTTGCATACGAACTCGGATTGGGACCTTTTTATATCAAAATCTTCTGTTTCGACGAGACGCACGACTTTCATGTTGAAACTTTTTCCATTTGAAGCCATCTTAATTGGGTTTCAAGCCATTCTTTAATCTGGTGTCACCATGAGCATCTCTGAACTTGTCATGACTTTTGCATCCGAGCTCCGTTTTAGACCACTTTCATATCCATCTTGATCTTCTCGAAGAAAGCCATCCCATGGTGACCTCCAATCATAAGTTTGAATTAATCTTGACATAGCTTAAAGCAACTTTTACGATTGTGCGACTTTTGAGCGTCAACAACTAGCTCATTGATTAAAGATAGTTAAGGTTTCCTAACCATAGACATGAGTTGTCATTTAATAACGGGATCACATCATTAGGAGAACGATGTGATGGATAGACGCATTCATAAGCTTAGCAGCATATCGTGTCACTTAGTTTAATTGCTACAACTTTCTTCATGTCAAGTATTTGTTCCTTAGATCATGAGATCGTGCCACTCCCTGACACCGGAGGAATACTTTGTGGGTATCAAACTTCACTTCGTAACAGGGTGATTATAAATGTGCTCTACAGGTATCTTGAAAAGTGTTTGTTGGGTTGCATGGATCAAGACTGGGATTTGCCACACCGTGTGACGGAGAGATATCTGGGCCCTCTCGATAATTCAACATCGTCAATAGCTTGCAAGCATGTGACTAATGAGTTTAGTCATGGGTATGGCGATGTGAGTAAACGAGTAAAGAGACTTGCCGGTAACGAGGTTGAACTAGGTATGGCGATGCCAACAATCGAATCTCGGGCAAGTAACATATCGCTCGACAAAGGGAATTGTATACGGGATTAACTGAATCCTCGACATCATGGTTCAAACCGATAAAGATCTTCGTTGAATATGTGGGAGTCAATATGGGCATCCAGGTCCCGCTATTGATTATTGATCGAAGAGGAGTCTCGATCATGTCTACATGTTCTCGAACCCGTAGGGTCACACACTTAACATCGGTAACACTAGGGTAGTATTGAGATATTCATATGGTGAAGTCTAAAAGTAGTTCGGAGTCCCAGATGGGATCCGGGACATCACGAGAAGCTCCGGAATGGTCCGAGGATAAAGATTTATATATGGGAAGTGATTTTCAGGCTGCCGGAAAAGTTCAACGGTATGCCGACAATGTACTGGAGGCACCGAAGGGTTTAGGTCCACCAGGGGGTCCACCTTCCCCGGGGGCCTACTTGGACTAAAGGAGGGGCGCCCTGGCCTTCATGGGCCAGGCAAACCAGCCCCCTAGGGCCCATATGCGGTGCCCTCCCTGGCTTGGGGGGCAAGCCACCACCTCTGGCTTCTGCCCCTCCCTTGGAGGGGCTAGGGCTGGCCGGCCCCTCCCTCACCCCTATAAATAGTGGGGAGGCACAGAGGGGTTTCCCCCTTCCACCCTTGGACGCCCCTCCCTCTCCCTCCATCTCCTCGTTCCATTAGTGCTTGGCAAAGCCCTACCGGCATTCCGTTGCCGCCACCACCACCACGCCATCGTCCTGGTTCAGATCCCATCTAACTCTCCACTGTCGCTTGCTAGATCAAGAAGGAGGAGATGTCACCGAGCCATACGTGTGCACATCTTGGACGTGTCATTCATGCGGTGCTCGGATCGAATTGGATCGCGAAGGAGTATGACTACGCCAACCACGATTTCTAGATGTTAATGCTTTTGATCTACAAGGTATGTAGACACACTCCCCTCTTGTTGCTAGCATCTCCATAGAATAGATCTTGGGTGTTTCGTAGGAATTTTTTTTGTTTTCCATGCTATGTTCCACATCAGTGGAGCTAGGTCTATGCTTAGATGTTATGCACGAGTAGAACACAAATTGATTGTGGGCGTTGATGTTCGGATTGCTTATCACCTTGTCATATTTGGATTTGGTGGTATTGTGGGATGAAGCGGTCCAAACCAACTTTACTTGTCCTCGCACAAGAGACCGGTTCCACGATTGACATGCAACTTGTATTGCATTAAGTGGATGGCGGGTGTCTGTCTCTCCTACTTTCGTTGAATCTGATTTGATAATGATGGTCCTTGTAGAAGGTTAAAAGGCAACTTGTATATCACCATTGTGGCTTTGCATAGATAAGAACGGTTCTCATAGATTGCCCCTAGAAGCCACATAAAACATGCAACAACAAAGTAGAGGACGTCTAACTTGTTTTTTGCAAGGAATGTGATGTGATGTGGTATGGCCATGACGTGATATGATATATGTGATGTATGAGATGATCATGTTTTGTAATAGGTTCACGACTTGCATGTCGATGAGTACGGCGACCGGCAGAAGCCATAGGGTTGTCTTAATTTATTGTATGACATGCGTGTCAATCATTAAACGCCATGTAATTGCTTTAGTTTATCGCTATGAGTTAGTGATACGTCTCTAACGTATCTATAAATTTTTATTGTTCCACGCTGTTATATTATCAATCTTGGATGTTTTATATTCATTTACTAGCAACTTTATATCATTTTTTGGGACTAACCTATTGACATAGTGCCCAGTGTCAGTTGCTGTTTTTTGCTTGTTTTTTACTTCGTAGAATATCAATACCAAATAGAGTCCAAATGCCATGAAACTTTTTGGAAAATTTTTTCTGCCCAGAATACACCCAGGAGGCCCAAGAAGTGCACCAGAGGGGGCCTGTGGGGCCCACTAGGCACCAGGGCGCGCCCGAGGCCCCAGGCATGCCCTGGTGAGTAGTGGAGCCCACAGGCACCCCCTCCAACGACTATTAGCTCTATAAATACTCTAAAATCCCCAAAACCCTAGGGGAGTCAAGAGAAAATAGTTTTCGCCGCCGCAACTTCCAGAACCACGAGATCCAATGTAGAGGCCTTTTCTGGCACTCTGCCGGAGGGGTCAATGATCACGGAGGGGTTCTTCATCATCACCCTTGCCCCTCCGATGATGCGTGAGTAGTTTACCACAAACCTACGGGTCCATAGGTAGTAGCTAGATGGCTTCTTCTCTCTTTTTGATCTTCAGTACAATATTCTCCTCGATGTTCTTGGAGAACTATTTGATGTAATGACTTTTTGCGGTGTGTTTGTTGGGATCCGATGAATTATGAGTTTATTATCAAATCTATTTATGAATATTATTTGAGTCTTTGCTAAACTCTTTTATGCATGATTGTTATAGCCTCATATTTCTTCTTCGAAAATTTAGTTTGGTTTGGCCAACTAGATTGATTTTTATTGCCATGGGAAGAGGTGCTTTGTGATGGGTTCGATCTTGCAGTGCTCAATGTCAGTGACAGAAGGAGACATGACATGCATGTATCATTGCCATTAAGGATAAAAAGATGGGGTTTATTCCTACATGAATAGATATTGTCTACATCATGTCATCGTTCTTATTGCATTACTCCATTTCTTCATGAACTTAATACACTAGATGCATGCTGGATAGCGGTCGATGTGTGGAGTAATAGTAGTAGATGCAGGCAGGAGTCGGTCTACTAATCTTGGATGTGATGCCGATATACATGATCATTGCCTTGAATATCATCATAATTATTTGCTCTTCTGTAAGTTACCCAACAGTAATTTGTTTACCCACCGTATGCTATTTTCTCGAAAGAAGCCTCTAGTGAAATCTACGGCCCCCGACTCTATTTTCCTATCATATTAAAAACCCAAAAATACCTTGCTGCACTTTTTCTTTATTCATTTTATTTTATATTTTTGTTAGATCTATTTATCAAATCTCATACAATTTAATCGATCTCAATACCAAGGAGGGATTGACAACCCCTCTTACGCGTTGGGTTGCAAGTATTTGTTATTTGTGTGCAGGTGTTATTTACATAGTGTGGGTGGATCCTCCTACTGGATTGATAACCTTGGTTTCATAACTGAGGGAAATACTTACCGTTGCTGTGCTGCATCATCCTCTCCTCTTCGGGGAATACCAACGCAGATACAAGCAATCAGGAAGAATTTCTGGCGCTGTTGCCGGGGAGGATCAAGTCTTCCGTTCACGTGCCAATCTCTGGCACCGGGGAGACGCCATCAACATCTATCAAGTACATCTCATCTCCTTGCAATTTACTTTATTTGCCATTTGCCTCTCGTTTTCATCTCCCCCACTTCTAAAACTTTTTCAGAAAAACACAAAAATATTTTCCTTTTTATTTGCCTTCTTTTTCGTTTGCCTTTTTCTCGTTCGATCTTTTGTTTGCTTGCCTCGTCATTATGTCTAGTATTACTACCCCTCCTTTGACACCGGATTTTGAAGTTCTATACATCAAACAGAAACAAGGAGAAAATTTGAAAGACGCTTGGTATAGGTTATTGGAATCTTAACGTATTTGCAATATAAAAGGAGATGAAAAAATTTTGCTTCATAATTTTTATATAGGTTTAACCATGCATCGTAGACAACTTTTCGATTTTGCCGCTAAAGGGAATTTTGTTGATATTGATGCTAATTCTGCTTATGAAATAATAGAGGGAATACTGGGAGTTCCACCACCACCCAAGGGGTTTACTTTTACTCAAGAGGGGATTCAGATATTAGATAAATTGGGTGATATATAGAAAAATTTGGTTGCATTACAAAAGTCTAATGAACCTCTTAAAAATATTAGTGGAAACCTCAATCGCATGAATACTTTGATTACCTTGTGTAATAAGCGGTTGGATATTTTAGATCTCAAGATGGTCTCATTTCCTGAGAATAATGGGAAACGTAAAGAGCCTCCCGGATTTGAGAAAACACTTATAAAGGTTGCAAAAACTTAAGATAAAAATACTTGAATCTATGCATTATGCCCAACTAGGGGCATAAAACAGTAGCACTTGTTGGGAGGCAACCCAATGAATAAAATATTTTTTTCTCTTTTTGTTTCTGTTCTTGTGTGTTTACACAATTATCCTACTGTTATGATTGTGTTTTTATTCTTTAATTAGTGTTTGTGCTAAGTAAAGCCTTTAGGATCATGTTGGGTGATAGTTGATTTGATCTTGTTGAAACACAGAAACTTTTCTATCCAGTAGCAGAATTTTTAAAAACACAGAAGTGACAAAAAATTCTGATATTTTTACACAAGTTTGATATACAAATTTCCTACGTTGTCCTAAATTTTCAGATTTTTTGAGTTACAGAAGTATGAGAAAAATTTGAGTCTTTACAGACTGGACTGTTTTTGACAGATTCTGTTTTCGTTGCATTGTGTGCTTATTTTGATGAATCTATGGATTGTATCGAGGGGGTATAAGCCATGGTAAAGTTAGAATACAGTAGGTATAATGCAATAACAAAATATGAATGGGTTTGCAACAGTACTTAAAGTAAAGATTGGTTTTGTTATACTAACGGATCTCATGAAGGTTTTTGTTAAGTTTTGTGTGATTGAAGTTTTCAAGTTTTGGGTGAGATCACGATGGATGAAGGAATAAGGAGTGAAAAGAGCCTAGGCTTGGGGATGCCCATGGCACCCCAAGGTAATATTCAAGGAGTACCAAGCAACTAAGCTTGGGGATGCCCCGGAAGGCATCCCCTCTTTCTTCTAAGGACCATCGGTAATTTTACTTGGAGCTATATTTTTATTCGTCACATATTATGAGTTTTGCTAGGAGCGTCTTGTATTATATGAGTCTTTGCTTGTTTTGCTTTTTAGTTTGTCACAATCATCCTTGCTGGACACACCTATTTGAGAGAGCCATAATTATGCTATGATTTGTTAGAATTGCTCTATATGCTTCACTTAAATTTTTTGAGCTATGGAATTGCTCTAGTACTTCACTTATATCTTTTTGAGCATGGTGGTGGTCTAGTTTTTGAAGAAATACTCTCATGCTTCACTTTGATTATTTTGAGAGTTAGTAAAATTTTAAAGAAATATCCTCTCAATGCTTTGCTTATATTATTTTGAGAGATGAAAATTGTTTTGAATAAATATGTACTCTCATGCTTCACTTAAATTTATTTGAGAGCTTTGCTAGTAGCAATGGTAATATATGAAATTAGTCCCAAAGTGATAGATATTCAAGAGGGATATAATAAAAACTTTCATGAAGATCATTGGATATTATAAACTTGATTCCTTGTAATAGTTTTGAGATATGGAGATAGTAATATGTGAGTCATGTTGGTGAGTAATTATGCTTTAGTAAGAATATTGGTGTTAAGGTTTGTGATTCCCTATGCAAGCACGAAATTCAATAGTTATGCAATGAAGTTACATCCTACTTGTGGTGCATTATTCGGTGTTAGTTATGTTTAATGCTCGATTATGAATGTTTTTGTTTTTTGGTTGGTCGCTTCTCAATCTATTTGCTATCCTCCATTTGTACTAAGCGGGAATACTGCTTGTGCATCCAACTCCTTAAACCCAAAGTTGTGCCAAATGAGTCCACCATACCTACCTATATGTGGTATTTCCATGCCGTTCCAAGTAAATTTGTATGTGCCAACTCTAATTTTCAAAATAAATTTCCTTTTTGTGTGCTCGTACCACTCATGAATCGGCAGGGAGTGGCCAATATTTTCCATGCTAGATATTTTATTCTCAAGATGAGTGTTTATTCACTTGTCATTGCACGAGAGTGTGGCAAGGTAATAGGGATGCCCAGTCCCGAAATGAAAAAAAATAATATTTTATGTTGTCAAAAATAAATTCCTTGGAAAGTGTTGGTATGGAAGGCACCCGTGGATACGGTTAGCCATGGATTGTGAAAGAATGGTGGACAAAGGAATACACTTTATTTTATGTTTTTGAACCGCCTATAATTTATCTAGCATGGAAAGTATTGGGAATTCTCGGTCGTTTTCGTTGACAGGAAAAGCATGCCTCTCAAAACAATTTTATCTCTCAATTTAAGCTTTGAGCTCTGGCACCTCTACAAATCTCTGCTTCCCTCTGCGAAGGGCCTATCTATTTACTTTTATGCAATTTTTATTTTTATTGAGTCTCCATCTTATCTTATAAAGCACCAACTAGGGAACACTATTATCATACTTGTGCATTGGGCATACACTATTGCAGGATGCTGCTAACGTGACACTACAATCAGAGACCCTTGGATGAAACTGTGTGCGATGCATTAATCATAAATGGTGATGTAATAAAACCGTCAAAAAAGATACAAAATGTTTGCGATGGTGGAGACAACAAACACATTTCATATTATAGTTGGGTGTGCGATGCGTGGCATATAGTTCACTCCAATGAACGGTTTGCGATGAGCATAACAGCAGAAATGGTCAGACGAATGAAGGTGTGTGCGATATACGGCATACAGTTCACCCGGATGAACTGTTTGTGATTAGGCAAGACAACAGAAATGGTTGGGTAGATCAAGGTGTGTGTGCGATTGACGATATACAGTTCACTCGGATGAACTGTTTGCGGTTAGGCAACACAATAGAAACGGTCAGCCATATCAAGGTGTCTGCAATTGACGGCATACACTTCACACGGATGAACTGTTTGCGATTAGCGACAACAAACAGAAACAGTTAGACAGATCAAGGTGTGTGCGCTAGACGGGCACACATTCTATTTAAAAGAAGCGTGCGCGATGGTAATTGTGACGCCCCCAGCTCAATCGTGCACTAATCATACACGCAAATGCACACGATCAAGCCTAAGGACTCACAGGAAGATATCACAACACAACTCTAAAACATAAATAAAGTCATACAAGCTTATATTACAAGCCAAGGGCCTCGAGGGCTCGAATACATAAGCTCGCATACAAGCGTCAGCGGAAGCATCAGATATCTGAGTACATATATTAAAAGAGAAACAGAAAGGCCTTTAGAAAGGCGGGGCAAAATAAAACACTACGATCGAAAGGCGCAGGCCTCCTACCTGGGACCCTCCGAACCTACTCCTAGTCGTCTGCCAACTCGTAGTAGTATCCACCCTTGGGGTAGTAGTAGCGATCGTCGGCGGGGACAGCTGTCTTAGGAGCTCCGTCATCTGGTTGCATCAAAAGGGGTATATGGGGAAAAAAGAAAGCAAAGCAACCGTGAGTACTCATCCGAAGTACTCAGCAAGCAAGGATCTACACTACATATGCAACATTATCAAACGGAGGCTGTATATGTGGACTGGGCTGCAGAAATGCGAGAATAGAGGGAAGGCCTAGTCCTATCGAAGACTAGCATCTTCAATGGTCTTGCAGCAATAGAAGAGAGTAGATCAGCACAGTATAAAGTAGTAGTATCATTAAGTCTCAACCTCACCCAGAGATCCTTTCTCGACTCCCTGCGAGAAACCAATCCCAGAGCCATACCGTCATCAACCTCATCCAGAGATCCCTTCTCGACTCCCTGCGAGAAGCAATACCAGAGCCATAGTATCCAATTCTAGTTGTATCGATCGGGATACAACTCCGAGTGTCCTTTACCGTAGGACCGGCTATCGATAGATGTGTTCTTCCCTGCAGGAGTGCACCAACTTACCCACCACACTCGCTTAACACCGGCCGGTCACACTTTCCCGGGTCATGCCCGGCCTCGGCCAAACGATACACCGCAACCCTACCTACAGCTCAGCAGAGAGGTCCCCGTCAGTCTATATCCTAAGCGCTCAGGGGTCTTGGGCCATCGCCCTGTGCACTCCGGGTCGGTGTGTGCAGGGTCGGGACGAGCACCACCTCAGTCCTGGATGGCACTGGCCCGGCCCGGCCACGAGGCTGAACTGGACGTCTGACAGAGCTTTCGGCTGATGCGACGATGCAGAGTGCCCATAACTCTTCCCACGTGATGGTTAGTGCTATCAGGCCAGAGGCCTGCTCGGATCAAATATCCAAATCGTTAGTGGACTAGGGGCTTGCGGTAACGAGCAGAGACTCACGATCGATGTGACCCCGTCGCCCCGTCTCGAGGACTTGCGGCAAGGACAAGAATGCCCGGCCACGCCTCGTATGCTCACTCGGGCACCATCCAGGCAACCCGTCTTCACATCACATGCGCGTACCCCTCAGGGTCGACCCGCCATTCCAAGTAACAATTGTAAAGTCCAAGTATCCATGTGTCCATAACATCAGGGGAATCCAAGGTATCACCCTCGTTGGATTTCTACTCGATGTATCCGTCAAGGTGAACTCGGAGGAATCACCCTCGATGGGTTCACACTTGAGGTGTTGCACGACAGCGTCGTTATCGGAAGTGGTGAAGGAGGAATCACCCTCGATGACCACGACCGAATAGCTACTCTATAGAGTTAACATCAGAAGTGCTACAAGAGGTATCACCCTCGGCATTCGATAGTAATGCTGCAGTGTCGTTACAACTAAGGGGGTGATGTGCGGTGTTGGGGCCTGGTCGTCGAGTCTTCTGATGATCTAGCGGGGCAATTGGGACAAGTGGGGTCACTGATAGGTCTCTACCCGGCCTATACTAGATAGTTTAGGATAAGCAGGTAAGGTTTCAAATGCAGGTTACAATAAATAGGCTATGCATCAGAATAGGTTAAACAGTAGCAGCAACAATTTCAAATGCAAGCATGAGAGAGAAAGAGTAGGCGATATCGGTATGCTCAAGGTGGGGGTGCTTGCCTGGTTGCTCTGCGGCAAAGGCAAGGTCGTCAATGGTGTCGTCAAGCTCCAGAGCTGCGTCGGCCTCGGGGACGATGTTGGTGTCGGGGTCTACCGAGAGAGAAGAGGGGGAAGAACAGTAAATAGAAAGCAAACAAGAGCATGACATGACAATACGCAGTGCCGAGTGTGTCCAAATGTATGGTCGCACGTCACCTAGGAAGGGGGAAACCATCCGGGAATGTTTTCCCGGTTCCGAACATTTGTCAGACAGATGACCGGAGGGGAACGGTTCCATGTTCGGATAGTTAGGGACGTGTGACGGACAAACGGAGAGCATATTCGGATTCGTCTCGTCGTTCTGAGCAACTTTCATGTACAAAGTTTTTCGATCTGAGCTACGGATTATTTTATATGATTTTTCAAAGTTTTATTGATTTTCAGGAATTTATTTAATTATTAAATTCAAATTATTTTAAACTGAAAAATGCTACGGGTACCCACTAGTGCACCCAGCAGAGTGCTGGTGTGGCTGACAATGGGCCCAGTCAACTGCACAGTCAGCAGTTGACAGGGTCAGCGTTGACTGGACAGTGGGTCCAGTGGGACCCACCTGTCATTGACTGGGTCCAGCCCAGTCAGCTGGTTGACTGGTCAACTGGGTCCAGTGGGACCCAATGGTCAGTCTCCGTTAGTTTAACAGGATTTTAAATTAACCGAATTAGCTAATTAGCTGGGTGGGGCCCAAATGTCAGCGACAGTTAGCAGTTTAGTTAGTTAGCCCTAATACTAATCGCTACAGTGCACGGGCCCACACGTCAGTCTAACAGAGGGGGTACTTAGCGCCTAATCGCACAGCCACGTCAGCTTCGCCGGAAAAATCGCCGGCGACAGCAAACAGTGGCAGAGATACGCTGGAGTTGGCCGGAACCGCGGCTCCGGCGTCCATTTGGGACGCGGCCGGGCTCTTCCGAACGAGCGCTGCACCGCGCATCCAGTGCCGCAAGCGGCTAGAGCTGGGGGTGGCCGGAACGACGGCAACGGCGAGCGATGGCGGCGGACAAAAAACGGCGAGCTCGGGATCGAGTCTAGTGGCTCGCCCGAGTCGAAAAGAAAAGTGCGCACGCTGACTGGGGTTCCCAGAAGCACGGTGGAGCCCGTGGCTAGGTGCAGAGTGGACGAGGGCGACTGCTATGAGCTCGTCGGCGGAAGCAGAGGCATGGCCATGGCGTTGGCTAGCCAGGGCTCAAATCCGAGCAAACCAGAGGAGAGGGAGGAAGTGGAGCTCACAGCGGAGGCGCAGGGTCTAGGCAATGGGTTCGGTGAGGCTTGGGGCGGTCGAATTCGACGAGGGAGGCCGGCGGTGCAGGAGGTTGAAGACAAGCCCGTTCGCGTCTTCTCGACGCTCCTCAGCTCGAGTACTTCACTAGAGATGGAGAGGGTGTCGAGGCGGACCGCGGGGACACGCTGGTTCGACCGAGAATGGCCGATGGTCGCGAGCTCTACGGCGGCGGCGCCACGGCTGCGCCCTGCTGCGATGGGGAGGACAGGGATGAGGCAGGGAGAGGGGGGAAGTGAGGCGAGGGGAGGCCAGGGAGGCAGGGGGCTCGGCCCCTATCCACCACTAGCGCGGGCGTGCGCTGTCGTGCGGTGGAGAGGGGGAGGGCTGGCTGTGCGCGCGCGTGCACGCGCTATGTTCGACAGCGGTGCAGGGAGGAGCAGTGCGGGGGTGAGGGAAGGCGCTGCACGGGCTGGGCCGGCCACTGTTGACCTTAGGCCCAGGCACAGTGGGCCTCTTTTCCTTTTTTTTATATTTTCTTTTCTGCTTTTCTGTTTTGTCTTTTGTTGATATTGCAAATGGCTTTTGTAAAATATGTGACTGGTCCAAATATTAACAGTGCAGAATTAGTCACTGCTAGAAAATGGTTTGATTTCCATATCTTTTTATTTGGATTTTATTTAATTGAAAAAGGATTAAATACTGCTGTTTTGTTGCTGTTAGAGTCACTTAATTAATTTAGTGAATATTGGTTATAATTTTAGAATTGTCTCTGGAATATTTACAATATTATGAACATTTTAGTTATCAAATCTGAACAACTTTTATTTGCACTTTCAGTTTGAATTTCCATTTGAATTTGAATTTGAAAAGAGATATGATCCAAATGATGCTTAAGCACTGTTGATCATGATGACATGGTATTATCAAAAGGGGATTACTGTAGCTAACCACTGGGGGTGTTACAAGTCTCCTCCACTAATAAGAATTCTCGTCCCAAGAATTAAGAGGTAGAAGGGAAAAGATCGGGGTATTCAGCACGGAGGTTGTCCTCGCGTTCCCAAGTGGCTTCATCTTCAGTATGATTTGACCATTGCACTTTGAGGAACTTGGTAACCTTCTGACGGGTCCGACGTGCAACTTCATCGAGAATGCGGATTGGATGCTCTTTATAAGATAGGTCATCTTGCAGTTCGAGCATCTCGTGATCCACTGCGCGGTGCGGGGATTCCTTGAAGCAACGACGAAGTTGCGACACATGGAAGACGTCGTGGATATGAGAGAATTGTGGTGGCAACTTCAATTTATATGCCACCTGACCACGTCTTGCAACAATGCGAAAAGGACCAATTTAGCGTGGAGCTAACTTGCCCTTAATTCCAAAATGGTGAGTGCCCTTCATAGGAGTGACACGCAGATAAGCTTGATCACCAGGTTGATAAGTCAAACCCCATTGTTTGCGATCATAGTTGCTCTTCTGGTGGTCCTGAGCCGCCTTGAGATTTTCTCGAACAATACGGACTTGCTCTTCGGCGTGTTGAATAATATCCGGACCCACGAGCGGTTGTTCCCCAGTTTCTGACCAATTCCGAGGGGTTCGACACTTACGTCCATAAAGTACTTCGAAGGGAGCCATTTTCAAAGCTGGCTTGATAGCTGTTGTTATAAGAAAACTCGGCATACGGGAGAGATTCTTCCCACTTCTTGCCGAAAGAAATAACAAAAGCTCACAGCATGTCTTCAAGCACTTGATTAACTCGCTCGACATGGCCTTGGGATTGGGGGTGATAAGCTGAACTCCAGGTAATATGAGTTCCCATAGCTTCTTGGAAACTTTCCCAGAACTTTGAAGTGAAAAGGCCGCCACGGTCCGAACTGATCTCCTTCAGAATACCGTGGAGTGAAACAATTCTGGAGATATATAATTCTGCTAACTGATTAGCAGTGATCGTCTCCTTGACAGGCAGAAAGTGTGCAACTTTAGAAAGTTGGTCGACAACGACAAGAATGGCATCGTGACCCTTTTGTGACCTGGGAAGTCCTGTAATGAAATCCATCTGAACTTTATCCCATTTCCATAAAGGAATAGGTAACGGTTGCAGAATTCTAGCAGGCTTTTGATGTTCTGCTTTAACGCAACGACACACATCACATTCAGCAACATATCAAGCAATATCCTGCTTCATTTTAGACCACCAGTACCTTTGACGGAGATCACGATACATCTTGGTGCTACCCGGATGGATAGACAATGGTGTGTCATGTGCCTCCTTCATGACCTTATCAGTCATAAGCTCAAAGCGAGGTACGACAATGCGGTCTCTGAAATACAAGGTTCCATCTTCAGACAGCGAGAAATCTCTGTACTTTTCAAGGTGAAGATCTTTCTTCATCAGATCAACTTCAGCATCTTTAGCTTGTGCATTCTTAACAACTTTCTCAAGATCTGGTTGTATCACAAGGTTATTAAGAGAACCCTATGGAACAATACGCAGATTCAGCTTGCGAAGTTCTTCAAAAAGACGAGGTTGAGCTCGCCTAACCATGAGGTTGTCGCAATAGGACTTGCGGCTTAAGGCATCAGCCATCACGTTAGTCTTGCCAGGGGTATAGGAAATACCCAAATCATAGTCCGCTGAGGCCTCCATCCATGTAGATCTCGCAACGATTACCGAGAAGGTAATGTCGCCACAACTGCAATGCATAGATGACAGTAGCTAGTTCGAGATCATGTACCGGATAATTCTCTTCATGTGGGCGCAACTGACGAGAGCCGTAAGCAATCACCTTACGCTCTTGCATTAGGACACAGCCTAATCCTTCACGGGATGCGTCACAATAAATCACAAAGTCTTTGCGAGAATCTGGAGGAGCAAGTACTGGGGCAGATGTCAGCTTGTCTTTGAGTGTTTGAAAACTTTCCTGACATTTTTCTGTCCATTCAAACTTAACGCCCTTGTGAAGCAGATCAGTCAAAGGCTTAGCAATGTTTGAAAAATTCTCGACAAAACGACGGCAATAACTTGCAAGGCCAAGAAAACTTCTCACTTGCTTGACGTTCTTCAGAGGAGTCCAGTCAAGAATAGCCTGAACCCGCTCTGGGTTAACAGCAATTCCATCCTTGGAAATTACATGACCAAAGTAAGTTACTTCAGAAAGCCAAAATTCACATTTGGAGTATTTGGCATACAACTGGTGTTCTCGGAGCCTTTCCAGTACAAGACGAAGGTGTTCAGCTTGTTCTTCTTTATTCTTCGAATAAACCAGAATATCATCCAGATATACCACGACAAATTTGTTGAGATAATCCATGAAGATGTAATTCATTAACCGGGAGAATGTGGCTGGAGCATTGGTTAAGCCGAAGGACATGACCGTGTACTCGTAGGAGCCATAGCGAGTAACGAATGTTGTCTTCAGAATATCCTCTTCATGAACTCGGATCTGGTGGTATCCCAATCTCAAATCAAGCTTAGAGAATACTGAGGAACCAGCAAGTTGATCATACAGATCGTTGATTCTGGGAAGCGGATACTTATTCTGAATGGTGGCTTGGTTAATGGGCCGATAATCCTGAACCAATTGGTTAGTTCCATCCTTCTTCTTGACGAAGAGTGAAGGTGCTCCCCAAGCAGAGGAACTGGGGCGGATGAAACCCTTCGTAAGTGATTTGTCGATTTCTTCCTTTAGCTCGAGAAGGTGGTGTGGAGGCATCTTATAAGGACGCTTCGCAATAGGAGTTGTGCCTGGTTTCAAGTCGATGACAAACTCGACAGCTCTAACAGGGGGTATTCCTGGAAGTTCTTCTGGAAAGACATCTTGAAAATCACGAACAACTGGAACGTTCTCGATGCCTTCAAGAGGTGAGGCATTTAATGCATTTAGAGCATATATCTGGCTCTCGGCATTCTGTATTATCTTGGCTGAGTAGTTGATCACCTGACCAGAAGGGTGTGTGAGCTGGACTGTCTTAGTAGCACAGTCAACCAAAGCATTATGGGTTGTCAACCAGTCCATACCAAGAATGATGTCTATGTCGGAAGGTCCAAGAGCAATAAGGGAAGCAGAGAACATCAACCCTTCAAGTATGATCTAATTGTTGTGACTTACCATCTTGGTTTGCCACCTGGAATGGGGAGTGATAATCTCTAATGGTGTGGGTAACAGCTCTAGATGTAATTCATGCAGCTGAGCAAATTGTTGAGACACAAAGGAATGTGATGCTCCCGAGTCGAAAAGGACAGAAGCTGCAACTGAATTAATCAGGAGGGTACCCATCACAATGGTCGGTTCTTTCTGAGCCTCTTTTGCATTGACATGGTTAGCATGGCCCAGTATAACAGCAGAAGGTCTAGCATTGGGATTCCTGGGCTGACGAGCTCGGGTATTTCAATTTTGGTTCGGGCGGCAATTGGTCGCACGGTGCCTTGGCTGACCACACTTGAAGCAATTCCCATCATTATGGGGAGGAGCTACAGCATTGGACTGTCCACCCTGAGTCATTAGCTGTCTCGGCGGCGGAGGCAGACGAGGTGCAACATAAGACGGCCTTGGTGTTGGAGCAGGTCGGTGATGAACATTGTGTGGGATCCAGACTCGACATTTCTGAGCAGGCCGACCCGTAGACGAACCAACATCACAAGTACGCTTGAGCGCCTCCTGGCATTTAGTCAGTGCAGTTTCAACTCGGAAAGATTGGCTGACAAGTGTTGCGAAGTCTGTGCAATCTTGGACAGCAAGTGCGAGGTTTATATCAGTACACAGTCCCTCACGGAATTTTTCCTGCTTGCGTGCGTCAGTGCAGATGTCATCTTCAGCATAGCGGGACAATTCGAGAAATTTCCTCTGATATTCATCCACAGTCATTTTGCCCTGTGTGAGTTTGCGGAACTCCTGCTTCTTCTGGTCGATCAGACCTAGCGGAATGTATCATGCACGAAAGGCTGACTGAAATTCCTGCCAAGTGGCTATAGTTCTAGCTGGCAACATATCCTTGTGGCCTTCCCACCATTGAGCAGCTGAACCCCTCAGGTGATATGTCGCATAGGTGATGTAACTGTCAGGGATAACATTGGTCGACTTCATCTGGAAGGCAATGTCACGGAGCCAATCTTCAGCATCCATTGGATCAGTCGAGCTGCGAAAAGTGGATGGATTGAGGCTCACGAATTCTAGCAGAGCTATTGGAGCAGACTGTTGCTGAGCATTCAGGTTTGGAAATTGAGCCATTAGTCCGGTCATAAACTGCTGCATCATTGCAGCGATATAGGGTGGAGGTGGAGGTTCGTCAGCCATCCTGCCAAATCAACAGGGGCAGTTTAGCAAGAGAAACTATATGTGTACGGAGTTATTCATGATGTAACATGGGAAATGAACAAGAAGGCATCAGATGCATATTAGTAGTCCCTAAGTACATACAGAACGATGCACGGAATTGGACACAAACGGCGGTAGGAGTACGGAAACGCACGCAGCTAGACAAGCTAGGCGGCGAGCAGGCACGCGGTAAGGAAGCACACAACGAGACATAGCAAAGGCTACATCCACGTCGGAGAAAACGGCTAGGGCGAGGAATCTGCAAGTGACAACACAGGGTGCCCTCGATAAAAAGGATCCTACAAGCAGAACCTGGCCCGCAATCTTGAAGGAAGGGGGGAAATTTCAGAACACCGGGTGGATGTGATCACGAGAACCAAATGTTGGAGTTAGTAAAATTTTAACCTGAATAGAAGAGAGATCAGAGTCCCAGAGTAAAGGTCGAGGAGTAAAAGATCCTAATACCACCCAATTGGCGACGTGGGCCCGTAAGCCACACAACCATGTTAGTAAAATAGTTTTAGACGACTAGACTCAACTTCGGCCAAGGAGTTGGAAAGGGGGATCCCTAGAGGCAGTTGGCTCTGATACCAACTTGTGACGCCCCCGGTTCAATCGTGCACTAATCATACACGCAAATGCACACGATCAAGCCTAAGGACTCATGGGAAGATATCACAACACAACTCTAAAACATAAATAAAGTCATACAAGCTTATATTACAAGCCAGGGGCCTCGAGG